>CM071636.1:9894178-11094178 GCA_036419045.1 Scirpophaga incertulas
ATGATCAATTTATGAGACAGATTTAGATATGAGTGTCAGTGCACCCTATTTTCCCGTAGAGGTTATAAGAGCAAACTAAGACACTTATCCAATATTCTATCTTTCAAGATAGTCCTTCAAATATTGAGGCCAGTTATCAATAAATGCATGCACTCTTTCCATGAGAAAAATCTTGACTACCTATCTTATGGATTACTTTAGGAACTCCAAATTATTATGGCGTTTAGAGCAAGTCATACAGAGAATATAACTATAAAACTGTCCATAAATCATAATCCAGCCGATTAAGACCGGAACAAGCTGACGGCCCGTCTTCAGCTTTGATGAAGTGCGGAACATTCGTTTCCAATCAAGCTTGGGTGGACACGCTTTATGACCCGGCTCTAGGTCTAACTGAAAATACCATTCTTAGTTACGAAACATAGTGATGTTAAGGGTCTTCTTAAGAATAGTATCTTGATACACTTGTGTCTATGAGTTGATTCCTGTTTCACATAATAAGGCTCAGTCACTCCTTCATAGCTAAGAGCCCACCAAAATAATAGTGAAATCGGATAATGTTCACGTTGTATTCTATAGAATAATCGGGATACTTTAATAATTATTATTACTTTAAATTAATAATGCAAAACAATGAGCAAACCAATGTAAATTATAAAAAAATTGTTTACAGATAACAAAATTTCTCTGTGACCTTCCTTTGCGTACCCAAGTAGTGACTTCGATTTTACTACACAATTTTTTTTTTAAATAATTAGTTAAGTAACGACCAGTGTGTTTCTTATAGCCTTCAAGTTCTAACTCATCTTTAAAATAAGAGACATGGTTCTTAGAATTTAAAATTCTGACAGCATTTCTTTGAATTCTACGCATTACTGCTTTGATTGCCATTTTCGTATAAATACAGAGTGGACGGCCATTTTTCTGTCACAAATAGAGGTTTTATTTGTATCAATTAATAGCTCGGTAAGTAAATATTCGACTAGTTTCAAATGGGTGGAGAATTAAAAAAAATGTATTGGGCACGATACTATTTTGTGTAATACAATGACAAAGATCAATTTCTCTTCATCACCCCACTTCATTTTAATATCACTAAAATATTTGATAAGCAAACCCAAATGAGAAAATATAATGAAAATTCATACCAGATGACAAATTCAATGTAATATTTTGGAAATTTTATAATGTATCAATATTGATAGCCAGACTTAGTATTTTTGTATGATTAATATGAAATTGAATTTTAGCGTAAACAAAAGGACGTTTGATATTGCGGTATTGAAAATTGACATTTGCATTTTGAACGTTGCCATAAACAAATAATTTATTTAGAAATATTGCTTTAGATTATCTAATCTTTCAAAATTTTAATATTTCATGTAAGAAAAAAAATTATGACTTACCAAAGAAATTTGCATGTGTACTAAAATTATATACTGCATATTTGATTGATAATAACTATTATGTTTATTTATTCCAGATGTCGATCCGGTAATATAATAAGTAATAAATCACAAGTCAAAAGAATTGCTTGAAGTTATACATAATGATGATAAAGGAACCGAATAGAATGATGTATACATATATATGTGTGTGTGTGTGTCAATGTATATGATATACATATATTCATTATATCACTAAATGCAGTAAAGTTTTTAAATTATATTCTAATTCTTCTTAAGTGTTTAGCTTTCAGAAAACCTTATTGTTTGTTTTATATTTGTCACTTGTTCATGTTAAATTTTTGTCAACAACGTCAAATTTAATTCAAGTTTTCATATAAATCGAATAATTAATAATTTCATCCATTCATTGTAACTTAATTTTTTTCTATATTCAGTAATTTTATGTACCTAAATATGGAATATTTCTTTCAATATTACAAAAGATTAAATCATTGTTAGTTTCATTTTAATAAGTTTTTGCCTACAGCTTATTACAAACACATCTATAAAATTAATATTAGATGATAAATTACAGAAAAGATGAAAACAAAGAACCCGTTAACTTCACATTCAAAATAAGTTTTATAACAATTAAATCTAACTTACGCCTATAATGGTGTTCAAAAAGCTGTATTTCATATCGAACGACGCTGCGCAATTTTTATTTGACCGCGGCCGTAAAATTTCATATTTACAACCCAACTATGTACAAAATATCGTGACGGGAACGCCGCTCGTAAAATTTTGTATCACATGAATAAATACCGAACAATATACAACATCGTAAACTAAGAGAAATTTAATACAAACCTCTTTACGAAAAATCCCAAAATTTTCTGTCACAATGTAAAATCAGTTTGGATTCGACACTTTATCAACACTATCACACTTATATATAAATATTACTCAAACTTGGATACCTAAACACAGAAATATTAATATTTATTAACACTTTGCTTTTAATTTTACGGCAAGACTAAATTTAGGAAATGAAAAGTTCAGACGCCCGCTTCTTTCGAATGTAGGGTCGAAACTGCCATACGATCAAAAGTACTGTTGAATAAGAGATAACGTTGCCTCTTTCTAACTCCATAACGCCTTAACGTGCGAAAGAGAACGATACAATGGCATGCATTATGGTTCCACATCGCAATGGACTTTTTTCCGATTTCTTTGAACGATCCAAGAGGATCTATATGATCTATAGATCAATATAGTGAGCAGCGTGAGTTATGCCTCTCCTGCGCAGCCAGCGATTCATTGATACGGACCGCTTTGAAATTATAGTTATTAGATATTTTATCGATAAATTTTTGTTTGATCTTATACATTGTATCAAATATAAAGGTAATACGCAAATATTTGTTGTAATATTGCATTTTATTTTGCTTCTACTGTTTTACTATATTTATGATTACTATAGAAAAAAAGTACATCTTCACTTTTACTCGTCTGCAGAACTAGGTTACTTTTCTATTGGACATTAACATACTTTTCAGAAATGTTATTATTACAATTATGGAAATAAAATCTTTTTTTTTTTGGAAAATGAATTTTTCTCGTAAGCTTCATGTTTTAGTCGTTAACATTTGCTGTGAATGACAAATAAAGTATCGGTGTGTGTATGTTCAATCGTCTTATATTTTTCTTAGCCTCTTATCTTTTATATTTTTACATCGAAAATGCAACATTTTATTTTTCCCACACCTAATTATATCATTGAATCAAGTTTTCGCAATAATGATTGATGACAAAGGTTGTCACAACAGAACATAATATTATATTACATAAAATAATATGTATTTGATAAAGATTTTTAATTTTATTAAGAGTTAATTTGTCATAACTGTAACAACCAACCATTGTGTATGTAGTCTATTTGTTTGTTGATGTATAGTTTAGAAGAAACTCTGCCACGCTAATAGTTTAACTTAGCTATATATTAACAAACAAATGGACTACTTACACAATGGTTGGTAATTACAGTTGCCTCGCATATAATTCTTGCGACAATAGCAATATATCTACAAGCCTCATAAGAACAAACGCTTACCTTAACAACTTGTAACATAAAATTTAAAGTCATGGCACTTAACAATTCGACTGCCTATCTTACCCTTAAAATTGAAACAGCAATGCAAACACTACTCTTTTGCGGCTGAAATAAGTACAACCGGCGGTTTGGCATTAAAGAAGTTTATCATAATAGTCTGTCACTATATTAATAATATTTACTTTCAACCAGTTAAACGTAAAATAGCGAATTCCTCCATGATCGGATCGGGTGCTTACTTAAATTCGTTTTAGCATTGTGAACGTAGTTTTACACCATCATTGTAAGCTCTATCATAATTCATAAGCAATGATGTTAATTTGACAACAACCGTGGGACTTCCAAATGCGTATTCTGGATAGTAAAATACTGTTTACAATGTATCCCGCATTTTATTTTAAAAGTGTGAAATTGATCACTTTTCACAACTAATATACCACTTTCCTTCTCGCAAATTGAACATTTTCTTTAATTGGAATTACATTGGAATTGCAGTCGAGAGTCATATAAAAGACATCAACGCGCACTTCAATTTGCACACTTTGTTATTGTGTGTCTTATTTTTGTCGTTTTAACCATATCATAGCATATCAACTCAACCCAGAATACACTGCTGTAAAGTTCTATTCAAATTAATTGGGCCTGTCATTTTGATACAAGCCTTAATTGTGGTTAATTTTAGAAACTTTAGCATTAGGTCATTTGAACTTGGCCGAGTTAGTTAGTCATTAGACGGGGGGTAATAAAACAGTGTTTTTATATTCAATGTTTGATTTAGTAATAATTGATTTAGTGTGCTTAATACTAAATCAATTTTAAAATCTATATGCTTTAAAAAAGACAATAGCGAATTACGGCGTTTTAAGCAAAACTAATTTTGTTAATACTGGTACGTCGACATATTTATATCTTTTTGCTATAAATAAAGCAAACAACAAAACAGTAATAGAGCCCAAAACTTAGCAATCCGTGAATACGGATGCTGGATCCATATTGCTGCAGAAAGGGGAGTCAGAAGCAGCGCCTAGAACGTCTGTATTGTAGTTTCAGGAGCCCCTTGTAAAGCGTTCGAACTTACCATCATAATCCTGGTTTCTCTCTCTACCTCTCTCTATCATATTCTATATCTGCAAATCCGTGATAACCACATTTTTATGCGTTCCAGTACAGAGTTTACTCTTGGATCTCAATCTTTAAACAATGTATTAACTGGCATGCCCCTCGCGCCTACCTTGCTTGCTTGTATCCATTGATTGTAACTTGGTTTCTTAACATACAATCAACTCGATCAACAACGTCGAACCGTCCATGAGAAATTAAATATGTCTGGTGTGGACATAGAAACCATTAAGTCGTATTCGTCTTATATTCGGTAGGTAGTGTTTCTCGTACGCATCTTTTATTATATAATAGTAATATTTACATAGTAAATTTTGCGATGCTTTTATTTATTATAAAGTGCTTCTCAGCTCACACGGCTACAAAACAAATCGCTTCACGTGTAACTATAATAAAGCCGCAAATAATATACTTCAAAAAGCGCTCCACCAATACACGTCTGACCGTTACAGCTACCTTACATGTGCAACACGTCTTTTCGGTAGCCTTCTTCCAACGCACCAAGTAACAGTAGTCAGGGCGATTCATCTGAAAGGTATTTAGATATAATTTCAGCAGTGCAGGTGAGCAGTCATGTAGTAGCGAACGCCATTTTAGAGCCAACGAGACGTAGAAATCTTCCAAAGTACTCCAGTCATATTACATTTCTGTCCACATCGTTATGATAAACCTCGTGTGCTACTTTTTCATGATTAACTCACAAATGATTTTTTATTACAGAAAAATCTACTCCAACCGAGACTCGAACCTAGTAGACGGAGATAGTCAATTTTAAATTAAAAGAATTACTATCTATTACTATAATAATATTATCTATCACTGTTATCTATATAGCGAATACTTTAAATTTACTATATATACATATTATTCCTAATCTTTTTTGTCATGTTTTTTGATTATTTGAAGAAAGAAAGAAAGAATAAGAAATACATTTATTTTGGACCACACAACGGAATAGGTAACAACAATAACAAAAACAACAATAGGAAGAATAACGATGCGTGAATACCAAAATTGTGCAAGCTCAGTGTAAGCAGCAAGCGTAGCCTGCTGACTGGTATTCTAAAAGTTGACATCAGGCACCTAAAACAATTCTTAATAACAATTATAAATACGTCTATGCAGATCTACTGTATAATCTGTGTAATAAACTCAAACAAATAGCACGGCATGAAATAAAAAAAATAATTTATTCTGTGATTGACATTTAGATCTGTGTCATAGTTGCTTACATTGCATAATACAATATTGAAAAATATGTATTATGCAATGTAATTAAATATAAATTACATATTATTTGAATATAATATGTACTGTAACGGGGATTGTTATGTAGCAAATAAAATGGATCCACTATATTAAAAAATATATGTATTAAATAATAAACAAAACAATTTATATAATGAAATAACTCGCCGTCAGGCGGAATGACAACTAAGTCTAAAATTAAAAAGTTAATTATGTTCAAAACTTGAGCATGAAGTACCTATTACAAATGTGACATATAGTACCTTTATATTCTAACCGCTCTTATGGTGATGCTCCTATGCTAAATAAAAATTTCATGATGGAACCTGCATACACAGGCGGATAAATGCATAAAGATGTATATGACTAATCCGCCCTAGGCCTAGATAGCTAACTAAAGCCTAATCATCCCAATATTATTAGGGTTGACTCATGCTCTTCTGTTATAATATATAAAAGATGTATTGACTATTATCGTCAGTTATTTCATTATTTGAAAATTATCAAAATTAACTGAATTGAAAGTTTAGCTTTCAAAAGTCGCGTGAAGTTGTAGCCGAAAATGTTTACAAATTTATTACCGCATAAATTTAGCTGTGCTATTTCAATTTAATATTAATGACATCACATCATTATGCATTTTAAAATTTAAGAAATATTCTCTGTTATTCAACCAGATATTTAAAATTTATTACACGGTTATCCATCCAACCTCGGACACACTAAATAGTCCTTCACTTCTAAAATCGCAGTCACATAAAAATAATATCCTTGTCAATCCTTGAGTGCGTCAAAGACATCGTTTCCCATGCCCACATAATATTATCTATCATGTACAAAAACCGACGGGCGACCAGCTCAGGATCATTAACTGTGGAACACTGTATGCCGGTGCGCATTCTTTGAATAGGAATGTCTTAACATTGTCTCTTTAAGGGGAAGATTCGGTTCTAACTTGATTCTAATTACTAAGGTGTCTGTTTGATCAGGCTAGCTTTGATAGTGGCATATCGTTACATAACTTCTAGCACTCCGTAAACGGAAATTGTGAACTTTTTAAGAGGTATAGAAACGTCAATATTTAAAACATGCTAAGAATGTGTCTTTTTATATCAAACACTTAATACAACGCAAATAAAGGTCCTTTCATATACATTTTCGCAAGATTTTTTTTGCCTCATAAATAACATTCTCCTTTTTAAATTACGTGTATGAACGTAGTATGATACCAATATAAATCTATACTAATATTGTATTTTTTTTTTATTATGTTGGTATAGGACTTTTTTTAATTTTGGAAGGAATATTATTACCACAGCAAAATATTCAAGTCTTAAGCAAAAATCAGATAAAACAGATAAGTCCTTAAATGATTGTTTATTATACAATTATATTTATTACACAAAATTACCCAGAAAATGGATATAATCCTTAAGTCATAATAGGGGGATTTTTGACCGTATGTCACAACGCTGGCCTAGTTTTGTGAAGAGCGCTAAAGTCACGGGTAGGTAAAGTTAGCCTAGATCTCATCAGGTGTAGTGTGGAACTCTTACACAACTTTAAATGAAATTTAGGTAATATTATACATAGGAGATATAAATTTAGCATTATTACCTTAAAATTGATTATTTCTCACAACTTTCACACGCAACTATTCCCCTGGATTTTTCATGGCTGGTCTCCCTTCATTATTAGGTTTTATTCCGAGTTGTTAATCTCACCGAAGATATATATCTAGAGTTAATTACCCTTGAGAATGACAGAAGCTGAGGCATCTGTATTCCAAGTTAGCAACCTCAATTCTAATACGTAACAACGCAGTCTATTAATCAGTTAAACTTTTATCAAGCATTACGTTTAATTTACATAACAACTTTATACTTTAGTTAAAAATGTCTATTTCATACTTATCTCGATAGTTATTTCACAACTACATAATTATTGATATAATACTGTTTAATTTTAATATAAAAGATAAGCCAACCTTCGAGTGGTAAACCACTGTCATGGTTGGGCTTAGCTATACAAGTTACAAACAAAACAAACTTTTCACTATTCTTATCGAGATATTTTTTAAATTAGGGCTAAAGCCCTAAAATTTCAAAAAATTTATGACAAACTAGCCAGTGCTTAGTCACTGTTAGTTCTTAGACTCCCGTCCTATAAAACTTAATAGACATTTTAACGAAAGTGTTATTTAAAAACAGTAAACAACAAATTTATATATAAATTAACCCCTTCTTAATTCATCAAACTAAACAAGACCTGCACTGTATGCGAAAAAATTATCTTTTAGTGGAAAAAAATAAATAATAATTTTGCTAGGTTTGATAGTAATTAAACCGTCAATATTGTTAAACAACAACGTAAACATAACGTCAAGACTGTGACAATTGTATTTTATAGAGGCAAAACAATCGTGAGGCCAATTCCTTGTCAAACAAACAACAATAAACTAACAAACAATAAAACATAACTGCTATACTGTCCGTTACTTTTAACATTTATCTACATAGCAAATTGTAAACAAAGTTACAAGAAACATACAATTTAAAATTATACATAGTTATGTTATTCGGACCTTCAACTTTCACAAAAAAAAAATAACAGAGGTGAGATGACTAACCCTGTACATTCTTTCATTGTTTAAGTAAATTGCTAGTACATTGTTATCAGTAATACCGTTTCCGAATTGTTCCTTTTCGATATCTTATTTTCACCATCTAACAACACAGACAAATAAACTCATCTTTCAATTATTGCGTCTTCGTTTGCGTACAAAAAATGTATTTTTATTAGAAACGCCTTGTCTCCGCCTTAACACCCGAACCGAATGTTCGGTAGGTCTTTGAGTGTTATCTACCTGATTTATTGTCTACTTCTTTCTCGCCTAACTGCGGAACTTGTCATAAGAGCTCGCGTTAAATCCTCAACAACAAACGAAGAAAAAATCGTTTAATTACAATAGTATTAAAAATTGTAGTTATGTTTCTCTGTTGTCTTTATTAATTTTCTTAATAGATTCATAGAATTGCCATCAGCTGGGTTGACTGCCAAAGCCAATATGTATAAACAGATATTATGACGAAAATATACATATAGACATTTGTGGGGTTAGTTTCAGTCTTCATCACTAGAGGGTTTAGTCGTTCGTTAATGCGTGGAAATGGTGGTACAAAATGAATCAATCCCGTGTTTTGTCGTTATAAAAAATCGGATAAGAATACTACAAATATCAAGGTTACCTATTAATAAGTGCGTCAATTATTATATCAGACTGCTTACAAACGAGCACATGAGCGCTAAAAGCAAACTTTGGACCGCACCCATTACATTAGCACTTAGACATTTTCTTTCAAAAACATGATAATAGCCTTTATTCGTGGTAACTCCGAGTATATCTCCTTTAAATAAAACTTATGAGGAATTCTACTACTATTAAGCACGTCATTTATAAATTAAATCCATTGGTGTCCTCTGGTAACTCATTCTTAGTAAGTTTCAGATAAACGTATAGAATAGCAACTTAGTACTAAATAACTAGAGAATTATATTAAATATTTACTTTAAAGCGAAAGTTCTGTGTAATAAAATCTGTGACTGCGTGTATAAAAAGATCAATTTTCAAAAACAGAATTTTCTCGAAAATCTATCGAATTCGGTTGTAATATTTTTCTAATTACACGCCCCGCTTATCGCTATGCTTCACTCCTGTGCTCGCATAGCTAACTTCTGTGTCCACTAACATGATTTTTTGTCCGTCTGTTTGTCATAATAGGTGGTTATCTATTTAGAGGTGGACTTGGGGTGTGATTCAATGTTTTTAGAGTTCCCCAGTACGCTAGAGTTTATGAAATGTATAGCATTTAGTGACAATAGGACTTTTTTATTTCTATTTTGTTTATGTTTGCATAATACATAATCATAAATATTCACAAAACAAAAAGATCGATTTTAAGTTATATGTTGTGGGAATAACTTGACACCCGGACAAGGATATATCATAATTTTTACCATAGAAAATCTTTCCCAGAAAATATCGCAAAAACCCGAATGTGCTAATAATTGTGTCAAAATTTAACCACTATACAATTGTAATTAGTTAATAAATAAAAGCAGTAATGTGTAATTCATATCCACTTTGTTGATTCATAAATTTTACTAAATTACTCGGGTTTACATAACTGATACGGGCTTCAAACAAAAATTACAAATAGAATAACATTATATAAATAATAACAATCGCAATAAAAACACAAATAAAATTTACACAGGACAGTAATAAGATTTATTCACAAAACTAGTAGTATTATTGACCAATTGCTTAAAAATATGTTACAGTCGGATATATCGAGTCCGGCAGGTATGGTTCCGATAATAGGAGAGTGATTACTTCAATGATTAACACGAATATCATTATCAGGTAGAATCGAAATTGAACAAATGATAAATATTATAGAAATGAAAGGTGTCGATTAAATATGAACTTTTTTATAAAATACGTTAGACTATTAAATTAAAACTCGGTTATTTACCAATGTTCTTCTTGTTTCTCGAATTTCGTATGTACATTTAACGGATGATCCTACAGTGTACTTACACTAACCTACCTACACACATCTGCGAAGAAAATCAAAGATATATCTGATATCAACCAATTCATACTGGTCCAGTGTAGTTCTCCTATTCGATAGATGACGATGACGCTGATTAATAATAACTAACAAGATAAATAAAAACTATCTAGTTGGTGTATGTTGTTGCCGCACAAAACTAACATATTTCTATATTATTACGTATTTTAATTTTTATATAAAAAACTTATTTTAAAAATATTGTTTAAATTAAATTTGTCATAACAGTATGCATAGAAATGATTTTACCCTAGAAATTATTTTTGAACATTGCCGAATAAGAATTTTATTCTACTATTGACGTCTAAGCTAACATATCTTAAAAAGTGATAAAATTATTCAAAATCCTTACACACAAGTTAAAAAATATTATTAGATACAGAACCCTTCACCCGACGTTCCAAAATAAAATGTACGTGTTTCTAAAAGCTTAGTCAGTCCAAGACACGTTGGGGTGGGTCTGGGTGTGATTATGATATAATTTGTTTGTATTTCATTTACGTTTTTGTACGCTTACGTCACAGTTCACTTGTTCAAAGCAAATAAATGACTTGATAAACATGTCTACCAGGCTCACCCATAGGATTTTTCTTCTTTGAGAAATTACTTACGCAATTTTCGTATGGACAATACTATTCAAAATCCTATAACTGTATAATTATATTTGTGTGGTCTGTGTGATATGTGATCGCTAAGCTAAGTTATTAAATATCCATTAAATATGCGACGCAGATTTTCTAAACTTCTTTTTTAGCCCTATTACTGTACTAAAATAAATTATTGGTTTGGTATAGTCAAACATTGTTATGAAAGCGAATACATGCGCTATGAAGAAGAAAACCCCCAACCTAAAAACAATGAATATTTTAAAGTTGGAGATATAATAGATAATATATATATTTAGCAATTTAAATTCCATTATATTCGTTATAGATTACTAAACTACTTCGTATTATCCAGATTTTATAAATATCATCTCACTTAAAAAATCTAGCAATGGCGCTGTACATAAGAGTCCCACTAGGATTTTCCAGAGCAACATTAAAATATCTAAAGTTCACCCTCTATAACCAAATGAATTGACTAAATAAATTTAAAACAATTTTTTTAGTCAATTGTTATTTTGAATTATTTTTTGATTATCAGCTACGCGTAATAAAATTTAGTACAAAAATACATATATATATATATATATATATATATATATTATATATATATATATATATTGTACTGAGCAGCCGTACAATAATCGTTTCATATCGTCAGCATTTACTTAGAATAATTTGTATTGTTGTATCGTTTAGCAATCATCCAGTGCACGTCATTCCGCCGCGCATCGCAACCGTGTGCTCATTAATATCATCAGCAATTAGTTATTATATCTTATAGCAGCAAACTTCTGTCTTTTATTCTTATCATCATCAGCATCTCAGGTGTACCGTAAGTACATCTTTTTGGTCCTTCGAGCCGGATAAAATAATAATGAAACTACTAAATTATTAATCAATCAAATCAAAATTCACTTAGAGGTGTATAAATTACAATTTCGTTTGGATAACGTTAAATGACAGACGGGCGTTTTACTTTAGGTTAATAATATTGTAGTATGATATCGCATTCAAAATTGTTCAAATAGTAACAAATACATTCTCAATGATAGTAATAATAATCTTTATATTTACACACGGAGACTTATACATAATTATTAATATCGTAACCTAAATGACTGAATGACCTATGACTTTCACATGAACATCTCCATACCTATGGGAATTCATAACACCGTATAGCAGGCTGAATGCGTGGGAATCATTACCGCTGCCAAAGAAATACTGAGAAGGAACATAAAAGGACAACACATAAGAATCCTAACGGACAGCAAATCTGTATTACAATCACTGTCAAATGCTCCTCTACATTAATCCACGAATGTCACCACGTCTTGATGATGGCAGGGGAAGGATAACCTCATCACCCTACAATGGATAAAAGGTCACAGCAACTCGTGCGGCAACGACAAAGCGGACGAGTTAGCTCGAAGAGGATCAGGAATGAAGGTCTACGGACCAGAACCAATAGTGCCTCTCCCCAAACAATGGTCTAAAACCAAATAAGAAACAAAACTAAGCAGCTCCATAGCGAGACCTAGAGAAACACTGAATACTGCAAGCAAACAAAGGCTTCATTACCAGAAATAAATACAAAACTGTCAAAGAACATCATTAAACTAAACAGGAAACAACTCAATCAGATAACCGCGGCAATAACTGACCACGGACCTTTTAACAAACACCTCTTCAACCTAGGTTTCACTGACAGCCCCATGTGCAGAGCATGCAAGGAGGCAGAAGAAACGGCTGCACATGTGATCATGGAGTGTCCAGGTGTGGTGGACTAACGGGTAAGACATCTCGGACAGCCGAGCTCACTGCCGGAGGTTTTCGGTAAATTCAAAAAAAACCTATTGAAATTTCTGGACGAGCTAAGCTGGCGAGAATAGCAACGTCATTCCCACACACGCAAAATAGGCGCTTAGACGTCGAGTTGCGGAAACCAGCCCGTTTTACCTATCGTAACCTAAAATTGACGCTCTGCCGAAAGTCCAAAACTGAATTGCAATTAAATGTGTACTGTCTTATTTTTGTAATTTTGTAGTAGCTTTGTTCAAAAGGGTTATCATCTGGTCCTGAAATCCTTGTACGTTAACAAAAAAAAAATCTGAACTGAGAATAGATCATGTTTATATGAAAGTAAGATGTGTGTGCTCATTTTATTGCTGATTATATAATATTACAGAATTATTTCAAAATATCCTATACCTATATATATTTTATATCTAATGTCGGTACTAGTATATAATGTATTGATTGTAATTTTGGACAACCAGGAACTCTTACATTAATGCATATGTCGCAGCATTGCAATATACTATGGCTGTCACAGCATTTAATAGATTATATACCCCTATGATTATTTTCTGGATTCATGTAAAACGTCAGGAAAATGTTTCCTGGGTGAAATCATAGTAACTAGAGAAAGTGATGTTTTGTCGACATTGACATTTTTGGTAGTGGGGAGTTGGACAGATGTTGAGAAAGGTGGATGGATACATTATTGTCAGAGTTCCTGAACGGACCGGACGTATCGAGTGAACGCGTGTGGTTACGCCATCTTGAGATCGCCACGTTTTAAATCGATAAACATCTCTTAGATCATAATCAATTTTGCGTTTATTATTACGAATAGTGGTCAAGTAATTCGTAATGCAACGGCTCTGCTCATTATTTTTGCGACCGAAGCTTAAACGATGGAAAGATTTGAAAAAAGAGATCGACGATGCGACACATATATCTAATAAAAATCCTTAATCTAGAGTACATAACATTTTTTTAAAGGCAGCCACATGATTCTACTGCAAAACACAAATCAACACAAATACTACACAGAAAATGCTAGATTACAATATAAACCAAAGATCAACTTAAATTATTTATACTTAAATGATTGTATTAAAAGTTTTATAACATTTACGATAGCATGAGCAGTTTGAACCCCAGACTGAAACATAAATCATAAATTATCGTAAAAATAATTCATAAACCACTAGAATTGTACAATTTTGCAAACTTTCTTCGAAACTGGTAAGGATAAAGAATTTACTCGATAATTAACACATACAAATTTTTCTAACGTGAAATAAGAGACATGTATTTTCCCCTTCAGAGAAGAGAGTCCTAAAACTTACAAACGAGTGGGAAGCCCACCCAGGCTCCCAAAGCAGCCAAGTACCGCGGAGATTATATCACATTCAGTCTAAAACGAGCCGGCTAGGTCCAGCCTGCTTACCAACTAAAAGCGATCGCTCCACAGGATAGAGCGCGGTGCGAAATATGACGTACTGAATTTTAATTGATATATTAAATTCATTTTTATAGACAATGGACTATGAAATTACTGTATATTTCTTTTGTTGATAACTATTATATTACATTATTTATATTGGTTATTTTATATTGTATAGCAATTTTAGCATATTAAGCAAGTTTTAATAAAAATAAGTTCAGCGGCTTTGTTAATTTAAAGTGAAAATACAAATCTTAAAAGTAACTTTCTAGGTGTAAACGAACTTTACAGTCTATAATAATCTGAAAATAAATGTTATTGCCTTTACATTACGGTAATCGGTGAGTGTGTATTGAGATGTGTATCAAAGAATCACAAATTTTAATTTCCCGCTTAACAATATGGAATAAGGAATGGAAAAATAAAATCTTATAAATTTCCATACAAAACAGCATTTTATAGAAAGCAAAAAAAAAAACATTTATTTATCTATTTTTTATCTTATATAAAACAATACAGGATAAAGCTAAGCGATTAGCTATATACGAGTAATACGAGTACACTGCAGCGATAGTATTCTGCTTGGCTTTCGCACCGCGCGGAGTAGTCGGTTTTGCACTCTTTAATAATATTAATTATAATTTGATATATTTTTATAATAGAATATCAATTAGTTTTTATAATATAAAGGAATACGAAAGAAAATTCTATCACTATAATATTAAACAAAAAGTTTACATTTTCAAAAATGTACACCAATAAGGTAGTTTTGCTTCATAGGAACTTATTATTTAAATACTACGCCATTGTAGTAAAAAAACCAGGTGCGAGTCGGATATATATTTAAATCTAAATAAGAGTTTACATAAGAGGGTCCTGTTTTTACACTTTGGATACGAAACCCTAAAAAAGTAGCTATGTCGCTCATGAGTCACGAAGGATCCCAGACAAGCAAAAGCAATATATTTTTCTCTTTTTGCATATACTCGTATTTTTTGCGACTGCGACCTTACGTCCTTAGCGCCCTGCTGGCAGGACACATTCAAAACGCAGTGCAATAAAATAATAAAAAAATTCTCAAATAATAACCGTCCATTCCGCCGTGACTAATATATTAAGACAAATTTTATTGTTTTAATATGTAGGTAAATATGGTTGGTTTTGTTTTTAATAAAACAAAATCATAACAATAGATAATAATGAATTTGATTCAAAAAAGAGGAACATTATTGTCTTATTAATTTTGCATTATTTCATTAAGACTTTGTATTTATTTTACATTATATTAATATCTTGACTATCCTCCGTCTGTATAACAAGTAAATAGATTAGTAAAGATTCCAATGAAGGCTAAGTTAGAAATACTTAATTGGTGCAACGGTCGTTACTATCAAGACAGTGAAAAGCTATTTTCTTAATGCGTAATACTGTCGATTAATATTTGAGCTAGTTATGACACACACTTACATACCCAAACAAACATAACATCGATAAGCTAATTAAAAATAAATTTTTAATTTTATTTAAATTTTTATTGTTACTATTTTGCTAATATTACTTTTTTTTTCATTAATTATTGTTGTGCCTAAGCTGCTTTGTACAGTAATTTTCGAGAGTAACTGTTTCGTAATTTAACTGGCTTCTGACCTAGTTTAGGAGACAGGATATATTTAATATTACAGTGCTCTTATGGATATAATAAATATTACTATTATTAGGTTATTTTCCTAAATATCGCGCGAGTTTCGCGGCAATGCCGCAAACAAGACGCTGTATTTCCAAAATACACTACTACATACTATCACAATACTTCTCAGCCAACGATATACTCTTAATATATAAACAGTTGCAATCCCCTCTTTCATCTCAGATTACATCAACATCACCATTAAATTATGTGCAAATAGCTTTCAAATACGGAAATATTAAACCAGCAACCCGTACGCGGGCTTTCACACCTATATGTATTGTTCAGTGATAATATTAGTCATGAGATGATGTTATACTTTTCCTTGATAAACGGTGTATCTAATACAAATAGATTTCTTCAATTTGAGTAGTTCAAACAGGAAGAATTTGCAAATCACTTCTCCCTCATATTTTATGGTATTATCAGTCAATTTAATGATACAGTTAGCACCATGTCAAGGTAAACAATTGAACTCTGAAAACAGACTTATTTGCACCTTTACACTTTAATTACTTCCATCACACATCTATACTACATAATACCTCTACCAGCTATAAAATAATGTAGTTTTATATAACGATTAGACCCTATATCGTACAATTTTCGATTAGTATCCACCAAGAAACCAGGAAATTTAAATTGAAGGCTCCCGAAAATAGATCAAGTCAATAAACAAGCTAAAGAGCAAATAAAGTAGTCAGTTCAATATTTATTGATAAGTACACATCGTACATGATACGTTCAGCAACTAAAGTATCAAATATTATATCATCTTCATCATACTTCATGTCCGTCCACTATAATCCGTAAAATTTCGTTCACTATAATTTTCGAAATACTCAAAAACTGTAAGTGCGTAAATTTCCGGGCTCAACCTCAGCTTATTGCTTAACTCTACAACAAATGAAATTGTATATATTTATAAATACAAAGAATAAAATATTATTGAAGCCCTCATGGTCTTTGTACCAACCACAAGGAACCCGCATTTAGTTTTACAGACCAACATCAGTGGGCTTTATCGAATGTACCGACTTTTATTAAAACCACACACTTGTGACAATGTTCTATATACTTTTAAGCCACAACACTACATAGTTTAAGACATAGATGACAACCTGTAGCGAAGCCAAATGTTACTCGTAATAGTATCGATTTTTGTAAGCCAAAACCATCGTATCGCTGATTGTACTTGTCAAGCACTACTTCCGGTTTCACTAGTCCGCTAATGCTTGATATATATTTGAGATTATTTTGTAAACATTGCATTAAAGTGGCAAAAAAGCAGACTGCCTACTTGACGGTAAATAACAACACCAGCTTCTAATATTTATTGTTACTGTAAGTTTTGCAACAAATCTAAAATAGGCAACAACAAATCTAAATTTTTATTCAAAATTAAAATAATATTTGAACACGTAAAAGAATAATTCATAATACATAAATTTTACAAAGCACTATGATAATACTAATTATTGTATATGTATATTCTTAATTGAATTTATAGCTAACATGATAAATCAAAATTTAATATGTTAACTCCAACAAAAAAATATAAGAAATAATACAATCTCCACCGAGTGTGCGTTAAGAAATCAACTTTGTTATAATCTGCATAAATTTATTGCAATAACGCACAGGATTTTCATAAAAATTAAACAAATAAAGCGCACAGCGTGAACACAGACCCTGGTACAGTGTAAATATAATTAATTGAATAAACAAATAAATCTCCAGCTGCCAATAACTCTGAGCTGACCTCGTTAACGGTGAATGTAATTTTGAATAAACAATTTTACGCATACTTTAAATTTTGTTATTTTGTCAATTATAAAATACAAGCTGAATTTCAAAATTATTTTGGATTACATCTTACAATCGAATGTTATGCTATGTAAGTCTTTTTTGTTATGTAACAATAAAAAAAATACAAATTTCGTGCTTCATGATTCATAAAATCAAATTCGACTGCACTTTCATTCAGTATTTCAAGGTTAAATGAAACAATCAAAATTTCTAAATGACTTGACACCGGGTGATTTCCACTTCCTACACTATCTATAGAAGATTTTTGTGAACAATCGCTGTGCCACAGATTATGAAATGAAAGACACTGCTAAAGCCTGGGTACAGGCGACCGATTGACTTGCGCATTCAGAAATACAACTTGGACATTCAAAAGATAAATATCGGACCTTTTGAAATAACCTGATAAATAAGCTAAAAATCCAAACTTCATTTCAGAATTATTATTGATTGACCATTAAGACTGATGATAAGATAAAAGAGATAAAAAATCTAATATAATATACCAGATTTTGAAATACTTCCTATGGGTAAGGAAGACTTTCAATATAACACATTAATATAACAAATAGTAAACACTGACGAGATAGCCACTAAAGAAAATATGTATTTCAGAAGTTCCGATTTTTATGCGAAAATAATTTAAAGAAAAAAATTTAAAGTGAAAGTAAGCTTTTCTAACTAACTAATGTCCGTATATAAGAAATTGTGAACAATTCTATAAATATTTCCTAGTGGATATTATGAAAGATCGTGCCTAAAAGTGTTATGTACATTAATTTTTCTATAGCTGTAGGGGTAAAGATTTATTTAGCAATTTAAAAAGTATAAAACGCAAACTGAATTTATCTGCGATAAAATCACTTATCTCTCATCAAAGCTACATTATATCAGATATCAAAATCTAAATTTACGTCTTAAATGTTTATAGTTTCTTCGAAAGCAAACCAAACATTTGCAGTACGCTATCCTTACATGAATGTAAACAGCCAGTTGATTGATTCCACGAATTTCGTCAATTAATTAATGTTATAGATATGTAAATATGTTTATTTCATTAATTATAATTTTAAATTTAGCTCTTATCGCATTCTTATAGGATTACAATATTTTCACGGTAAAATGTATATATAATCTAAATTAGCCTGCAGTAAGGTACATTTGCACTTTTTCTCATAATTTTATTTATATCAAGAAAAATGATTTTAAATATTTTTAACATAGCGTAGATGGAGCACGATTCACCATAATGTTACTAATATTGCAACTTTTATTTATAACATTTTTCCTTTTTTTTGACTATTATATATGTATCTATGTTAATGTTATAATAAATGCGTAATTATTAATAAACTTTAAAAAATATTATAATTCGATTTTACTTATATTTCTAATGATATAAGTTTCATTAAAACTTTTAATCAAATATTTAAAAAGATCAAGTTCAATCTCGGGTTATTCAATAGGTTTAATCCCATTCATTTACAAATAAATACTCGTAGATACTGCTGTAACAAACATACAAAATTAACGAAAGTATAGAAATATAGATAACTATGATTCGTTGACATTTGTTAACGAAAGTATAGAAATATAGATAACTATGATTCGTTGACATTTGTGTTTCGTGCTATCACTAAATACTATATGCTAAATAAAGGGAACTGTAAAGACTGGATGAACCCCATTTCTAAAATATATTGATTAAATTAATCATCACTGCAAAATACCAAATATCAGTACCACGACACGGCGCTCCGCTTAAAAATAAAACATTCGAAAATCGAAACGATTCCAAACATCTAAATACATGCACAGAACGAATGGTCGACATTTGTCTCCCTGCGTGCGACGCGGTTATTTATTTTAAAAACGTTTTTTGTTATTTGAATTTTTTAAACAACAAAAAAAGGAATGGTCGACCGTTTTGTTTCTCCTCTGCCCGCGCGCGTCGAGATAAAACGATGTGTCCATCTCAGTCTAATTTATAAAAGAAGAATGAGACGCCCTGCTCTTTTTAGTTCGGTTATGAGAGCTGTCTTTGAGAGATTCATAAAGAATTTAAAAATGATATTACTAAGACATCGCTGGATACTTTGGATGTTTACTTTGATGTTTTTTTACACTTGTTCCCATAGGCAAATGGGTTCTACAAGACATCCGGGTGTCCTAGCCGCAGATAAAGATCAGAATAAAAACTTTATTCAATAACCTCTTTCGATCGTATCGTGGCCATCTTTAATATGAAGAATGGCGGGATTTTTATTGAAAAAATGAACGTCGCACGCGGTAAATGATTACCAAGTATTATTGATTACACCAATAACTATTAAACATGACAATATTTACTTTTTATATTAGTTAAAAGGGCAAGGGAAAATATTCAAATTTTTGTTATTGAATTATTAGTTTTAATGTAATGTATAGACTCGGGCGAAGTCAGTACTTGCACTAAAAATCAATTGGTTGTTTTCAACAATAGCACAAAATAAGTAAGTCACTATCAAAGTTATCAGTCTATTTCGAAAGTAATTTTCATCACATTATCATTAAACTACGTTAACCAGTCAACATAACTTTGCTTTACGAAAGAGTACACAATTCTAAAATATGTAGATACGTAGAGCAACTTACAGATCGAATTATTAAACTACTGAGAGGTAGAAATATAGAACTACTATGAGATGGAAATACATATTTTTATTATGTATAAAGTTAGGAATATGCTATGTTCATTTTTTTAAATAAATTAGTGACGAAAATATCGATGGTTCACATAGACTAAGGAGTCTAGGTGAAACGTATGTACACCTTCTATATTTTCGTCACTTATCATTGTTATTATTAAAGAACAATGAGGTGCTGGTTATTTACCTCTTATTGTCAAAACACAAGAATGTTATTAACGTTGTTATTATTATAACTAGATTAGGTAAGACGGTGTCATAAATCCTGTATACCGAACCCAGCTGAAAAGAGTTCGAAGTACATTTGAGTCACTTTCTGATTAAGTTGTTACTAGATTCACCAAATATTATTCATGAAAAAATTATTAGCGTCTTAACACAAAGATTTATTTAAACTAACTAGATGTAACATGAAATTCGAAAAAAAACCCATCCTAACCATTATTCACAATCTTGCAAAATTATTGTGTCTATAATTCCGGGTTCGATTCCCGGTGAGGGCAGATGTTTGGGTGATGAACACGAGCATTTGTGCCTTAGTCGTGGTTGTTAATATATATTTCTATCAAAAATATTTATACATGTATAATATATGTATGTCTATCCGTTGCCCTAGATCCCATAACACAAGCCTTACAGAGCTTACTTTGGGCTAGGCTAATTGATGTGAGTGTAAGGAATATTTATATATTATATTATATATAATAATAAAACTGACACAAAAAATGTAAAGTTTTTCAATTATTTTAAAAATCGCACACTATCTCTTTTGACAAGTGTTCAGGCTTAAGGGTCGACATTATAAACCTTCAAAGAATCAGCTCAAATCATTATTTAAAAATTTAAAATCATTTAAAAATTTGTAATATTTTATGTATTAAGAAATCCTAAAATATGTTTATTTTCTCCAGACCTGCTTCTGCCCTATAGTCATCAATAATACCAAGCTAATCATGACGTTTACATGATACGATCGCGGCTCTATTTTTTAAAATGAAGTAATGTTTCAAGATAAGAACTTTTCTTTTGTATTCTATATTTTTTGTATATAGTTCTATTTTATTTTGTATCTGTCACATTTGCCTCAATTTTATTTCTGTCAAGTAAATAGTTAATTTTATTCTAGGTACCAGAGCTTAGGCTGATGTTACAAATTTCAGTTAAAATGCTAATACATAATATTGACAAACAACAAAAAATATATGAACGCTTTGTTATGAATCTGTGAAGAATCCAATACTATCGCTTTTTTAATTTATTAGCAATGTATATTTATCAGTCACCGCATATTAAAAATATTAAAGAGAATTATAAGATTAAACTCAGGTAGTGTAAAATACACTGTGTTTAATCCTAAAGACTATACACTCATGACATAGAAATAGAGTTCATTTACACACTTTTTAAATAAATTACTTTAACTCAAAAAATCAAGCGACGGTGGCGCTGTGGTCTCGGGTCGCAACGGGTCGCGGATTCAATTCCCACATGAGATAGATATTTTGTATGACCTGTTCCGGTCTGGGTGTATATGTACGTGAAATTCTATGTTTGTGATTGCACCTACGATACAGAATAAAAATCCTAGAGTAAGCGACGAATTTAACAATAAGAAAAGAACGTTACGCGTAAGTGTGTTAAGAGCGATAGGGACATATGAGCTGTGATCATTAACCCAAAAATGTCTGAAAGCATCGATAACAACTTTTATTTGTTGAGTCGTATCGTGTAAACGCTAACTGTTTAACATCAAAACAAGTTAAATATACCAGGGTGACTTATGTCCGCCGCAGGCGCCACAGTAAATGATTGAAACAGTAAGTAATTTTCCTACCTTTGTATGCAAATGTATTAGATTGTAATGTATTATTAACAGAGGTACTGTGATGTGTATGAGTTATAGATTATTTAAATAGCAACAAGTAGAGTAACTCCAGTTTAATAAAAAATATTAAATACTCCTGAGAGTGAATTTCTGATACCTACATACGACGATCACTAGGTACTCGTTAAAAAATACACAATCGTCAGACTTTTGTATTGCCGCCGCTATAACGGTCAAGTTGACAACAATCTGCAAAGGCACAATAAGGAGCTCTGTACTAGATTGTTGGAGCCTCACCATATATTGAATCTTCTAGATTACCGTTTGTCCAATACCTTATTCATGTCCCTGAAGGTAATCGCAACCTATTTATTCGCGTAGTCAACAAGAAATGATTATCTAACTTAAACATTTAATGCTTTACAACTTCCGTTTATAAGAGCAATCTAGCTCATTATAAAAATAAATTAACAGAAAAAGCCCTCGGCCAAAAAATGATACCTAGTGTTTTTTAAGTAAAATCACCTGAGTTAATTGAGAGAACAATCACGCAATGCAAACTTTGTGGTAGGCATCCATACTATAATGTGGTCCTGTGAAACCTGTTAGTATAACCTTTACACTGGAGGACCACTGAAGATATATTATAAGTTGACTCAGTAAACCATAATTATAACGCCTGTCTTCATTTTCAAATCGAAATACAAGAATACTTTGTGGTAGAAATAGGAAGCCAAATGACACCAGTACTCCTGCAGACCCATGAAGATGTCATTAGAGCATGATTTTTCTCTGGTCATAAACAGTACTGTTTGTTGGTTGTCAATACACAAATGTCTGTAGATTACAATACATTTGTTACACTGTTTAATATCAGCTCTACGCTTATTTTAGTAGACCTAAGTAGTATAAAAAAAAAGTGTAAAATATTCAACAAGACTTACTGTTTCTTCATATATCTTACTTACATGTTTTTACGCCTTTGTTATCCGTCCATCTTAACGTTAACAGTAACCTTGATCCCGAGGAGCGGTTTCGACGTGTTTTTTTTTAGATAAAATTGTATAATTAATCACTAACATGATTAATCCATGATTTTGTACGATGTCACATTTTAGTCGTACAGGTGTTGGCGTATCATTCAAGAAAATGAAACAATAAAAATTACGAGTATAGCATTGTAGTTAGCAAGCAGCTATTTTCTTTATAAACACTATTGTAAAAAAAATATCAATCTCAGATATCTTCATAATTAAAATATCGACTAAAGCTACAAATCAACACGTGTTAATGCATTTGACTTAATTCAGATTAAGATATTTTTGTGATTGCTTCCTGTCATTCGGTGAATGTTGTAAAAAAGTTTGCCACAATCACTGTGAAGTGCTCAAATAGTAGCAATAGACTCGCCGCCTATTACACTGGAACTTAATAAATAATCTGTCACTAGCTTCGGAGAGAATGCCACTAGCCAAAGTAACTTTCGTGACATTCGCAAGTTACATATGAAAATAATTTCGTAATGTGATATCAACCTCATACATTGCTATCCGATACCGCAACAATGTCGATAACGAAACGAACACAGATGATCCTTTAAAGGCCGGCTATGTAATGCATGTAACTATTGACTCTGGCGAGGAGGCTTTCACCATTGTCAAACATGTAAGTCATATATATTTTATGTTACTTTTAATATTATATGGTTTAAAGTTTATTAACCGAACGATCAGAAAAATAATTCGTTACTGTTTTATCGTATTATCTTGTCATATATAGCATTTTTGACGGCTTTTTCCCTTTGGAATATAATTTAAATTACATCCCACAAAACATGTTTGGATGCATAAAGTAATAATTGCACATTTATTAATATGTATAAAAACATGTAATTACCCTACATATTGTGAGACATATCTTGGGATGTAATATTATTATTTGAGAGTCAAATTTAAAATCCAATATGGCAAAACTGAAAATTATTAAACAGGATTTTTACATAATTACTAGTTATGCATATCACATCAAGTAAGAGTCCACATTGTTGCTTCACAAGTCTACAGCGACCTGCAACTACAAAGAACTAGCAACGGCATTTTATCACATCCTGGTATTTTGACAGAGTTGTCATTGCTAGCTAACCTCAAACAAGTAATTATAAGATTACAACCTATACTCGTATAAATTCATTTTATACCACATTCATAAAGATAACAAGAGATTTTATTATATTACGACATGTACATGGTAATATAATAAATGTATTTATGTATTGTATTATATTACATGGTAACCAAAAAAATCACACTGTCTTATTTTTTATTTATGTCGTATAAGCTAACAGGCTGGGTAAAATCTTGGCAATTTAATCGAGAATGACGAAACAGCATTGAAAAGCTTGCCTCAGCTTATAACGTTATAGAACATACAATTTGATCTGCGTTCCAGGAGACCTATTTTTCAATTACGTATGTGACTTCGAAATCACCGCTAACTAAATAGTCAGCGATGACTTTGAGGTCACGGATTCCTAAACATCCAATTTTTGAAAGTCGATCGCAGAGCTGCCAACATAGATAAAGTACACACATATGTAAGGGTTCGGTTCGACGCAGAATGTAGCCGCTGTCGATTATTGCCGGCTTAACCATTATGGTGTACATTGATAAAGAGAAAAAAAAACAAAATTTCAAACTTATTTATTTCCTTAATTAATTTAAGATTTCAAACATATTTATTTCCTTATTTAATTTTACATCCAACTGAAGAAAAAAGAAAACTAAAGTAATGTAAGTACTTTTGTTTATATTCTGTACCTACATAGTAGGTATTTTCTAGTAAATACTTATAGTTTATACTATATATTCTACTGCCAGTACGGTTACAGTATACAGTAAACCGTAAAAGTTACTTAACTAACCAATTTCATATTTTCAGATATAGTCTGAATTACAAAAGAAAAAAGTAGAAATAAGTTTATAACAGAGATAAAAAAAAACTAAAAGAAGACTGACTGAAAAATCAACACATCAACTTCAGACTTTTGTCAATATGTTCTCTAAACAAAACACAGATGACATTTCCACAATTAAAACTTGATTACGAGTGGGTACGGACATTCGCCATCCTTTCCTCCCATTCACGCGGGAAATGATTCGTTGGCCCATGACGCAAAGGAGAAAAGCCGATCTTCTGGGCAAATCTTTGCGTCCAACTCGACGTTGGATGACAGGGGACAAACGCCACCATCAATAACTCGGTGTGAGTCTTCTATGCCGGATATCCGGTTCCACAAAGCTCAGTGCGTTTAGCGCTTTTTTCCCTGGATATCCACAAGTCGAGTGGGCCTGATGGTATTCCTCCTGTCGTGTTGAAGACGTGCGCTCCAGAGTTGGCACCTGTTTTGACGCGTCTTTTTCGGCTCTCTTATTCTTCTGGCGTCGTCCCAATCTCATGGAAGACAGCTTTAGTGCACCCGATCCCTAAAAAAAGGCGACCGCTCTAATCCGTCCAACTATAGCCTATAGCTATAACCCCCCTTTTCTCGAAGATAATGGAGTCCATTATCAACCGCCAGCTCCTTGGGTACCTAGAGGATCACAGCTGCTTAGCGACCAACAATACGGTTTCCGTAGAGGTCGTTCGGCTGGTGATCTTCTGGTGTACCTTACGCATCGTTGGGCACAGGCGATCGAGACAAGGGGAGAAGCTTTAGCGGTTAGTTTGGACATAGCGAAAGCTTTCGATCGGGTATGGCACAAAGCGCTTGTTACAAAACTTCCATTCTATGGGCTTCCCGAGAAATTATGCGGATGGGTCACCAACTTCTTATCAGACAGAAGCATAAAGGTAGTAGTCGACGGTCAATGCTCTGACTTGTTGTCTGTGAATGCTGGTGTTCCTCAAGGCTGTGTGTTGTCGCCTACTTTATTCCTTCTGCATATTAATGATTTGTTGCAAATCAGCGGCATTCATTGTTATGCAGATGATAGCACGGGTGACACATTTTATACCGGCCGAGCCAATATTTCTCGGGAAAACGTCATCGAGAGTCGAAACAAACTTGTGTCTGAAATTGAGACTTCTTTAAGAAAGTCTCAGATTGGGGTAGACTTAATTTGGTCCAATTTAACCCCACAAAGACTCAAGTCTGCGCGTTCACAGCAAAAAAGCTCCCGTTTATCGTGTCTCCTCGTTTTGAGAGCACTCCCTTAACCGCCTCAGCCAAAATTGGGATTCTTGGTGTCGACATATCGAGCGTAGTTCAGTTCCGTGGTCACTTAGAGGGTAAGGCTAAACTAGCCTCGAAGAAGCTTGGTGTGCTCAATAGATCGAGGCGGTATTTCACACCGGCCCACCGTCTGCAACTTATAAGGCACAGGTCCGGCCTCATATGGAATACTGTTCTCATCTTGGGCAGGGGCGCCCCAATACCAGCTTCTCCCTCTAGACCGGATTCAACGGAGAGCGATTCGCATCGTCGACCACCAGGAAACTTCAAGTCGGGCTTGACCCTTTGGCATTGCGTAGAGATGTAGCTTCTCTCTGCATACTCTATCGCATTTACTACGGAGAATGCTCAGAGGAATTATTTGGACTAATCCCTGCAAGTACTTTCCGACATCGTTCCACGCGACAAACCTTCCATCCTCACCATCTCAATACTTGGCAGTCCACCACTGTGCGTTTCTCTAGAAACTTTCTGCCTCGCACAGCTAAACTGTGGAATGAATTGTCGCCTGCAGTGTTTCCGAGGCGTTACGATATCCAAACCTTCAAGAAAAGAGCGTACTCCCATTTAAAAGGCCGGCAACGCGCTTGTGACTCCTCTGGTGTTGCGGGCGTTTATGGGCGACGGTAATTGCTTACCATCGGGTGATCCGTCTGCTCGTTTGCCCCCTATCACATAAAAAAAAAAAAAAAAAAAAAAATCGTAATGAAATCACATCCGTGACTAAGGTAGTCACATAAGTGATATTCAATAATAAAGATTATTGAAAAACGGTGATTATGAGTCACATCGGTGCTTTCGAAGTTGCATACGTAATTCAAAAATAGGTGTCCAGGTCTGATTGTTGGGACTATAGATTTGATATGAAGGTTCTAGTATCGATTCAACATATTCTGCAATTGATTGTATAAAAATTTTGTTGATGGTGAGATATTCTGAGCACAAAAATGCAATATTTCGTTGTCATTATTACGTCACGTCTTACTCTTACATAGTTAGATAGAAGTTAAGTGTACTAGACGTGTAACATCAAATCGAAGAAGATATATTTTTTTATAACGATAGACGACGATTTTAAAAATTTTAAACATCGCGACTTGGTTTAGCTACTAACAATTGAATTACATAATAAATTATAACATAATTGATGTTGTGATTTGAGAATCACAACATCAAGGCTTTCTAGTTGAAAATGCGGTATATTTTTATACAGTTTCCATTATTTATTTTACAAAGTAGATTTTTGTATGATAAAGTTTTAAAAATGCTTTAACTTAATTCACCACACAGATAACACAGAAATGTAAATAAACTAAAATAATTTAAAGGCATACATAATATAAATCTACATGTGAGTATGATTCCTCGAAAACGGCTGAAGTTATTTTGATTACCTTTTTATGTATGTAAGACATACATAAAAAGTTTTCGAGAATGTTTTAGATTAAGAATTCAGTTGACTGCAATTTTATTTTTACAGAAACGTTACAAAAATTTTCGAATTGTACACTCTTTTATCCATTTGTTTGTAAGTTCGTGAAAATTATTAAAATATTGTGACAACCGTTTCATTTAATTTGCGCAATAGGAATTTAAAGAAAATATGTTACCAAGAAATTATAATCACAGCCCAGAATTGTCGACGTACATCTACGCGGACATTTCGCAAGTATCACCCAAAAAAACTTGTGCTATTACAATTACACAAGGCACTCTCCCAAATATATTATTAAAAAGGCGGTTCAGACAAAACCCCACCCAATAATCATCTCGTAATTCGGGTGTAGGAAAAAATTGGGCGTGTCAGAATAATTATATCATACTGGGCCAGTCAGTGACTATCTAAAATCTACTTTATCACAAGTGCTTAGAGCTTACAGTAAGCATTTATCATAAACGTTATTGACAAGTTTCCTTCGTATAGTTGCCGGTAGGAAAGCGTGCGTTTGCGCATCGGTATTTCAGTGGGCTGTTTTTTGGCGTAGATACCTGCGCGTTGTTAAGAGAGCTTCCAAGTTTTTGCGGTGAAAACATTTTCGCTTCTTGTACATTATAAAACGAGATGACATTTCTTCATATAACTGTACTTACAGTGGAAAGTTTCGATACTTTAAAAATTTTTTGGGTACCTTAATTAGAGCGTTAATAATTCTCAAGTAAGTCATTGTTTTTGTTCTTTATACTCTGACACTGCACACGATCATACTTAATTTTATTGTGGAAAAAGATTTTTTTATAAATATTAAGTACGTGCAATTCACTAAAATAAATATCCCCAGTAGTATTACCACAATAACACATTCAAGAACCTTAACACTATTGTGCGATTACGTAACCGTACTCCTAATACCTATTCAATACTATAGTATAGATTAAGATCACTGGTTCTAAGTATAATTTTAGGTTAAAGAAAATAAGTTTCTGAAGACAATGTTTTTACACCTTTACATAAACAATTAACAAGAATTAACTAAATTGTTTATCAGCCTCGTCTTTTAATTCAAAGAATTGATTCATGAATTTTTTTCTGTACATGAGTGTGAGGGGTATGAACGACGCAAAATTGTTTGACCACTTCTGATAAACGTTAAAAAGCGATGGTAGACAGTGACCTCCCACAAGGGGGGCCGACGATTTTATGAAGATATAAAGAATATATATATTATTTATAGTTAAATATTTACAGTAATGCAACCTGTTCAATTGTGTATAAGGGTTTTTATTACTTTTTTAGTGAACTTTATCACTTTATAAATGTTCCTTCTAAAAATTCTTTAAAAAAATATTACTATTATTTATACAATAAAGATTTTAATGCAACAATAACTACAAGCAGACAATTTTAATAAAATGTAGGGAACATCCATTTAAATTACATAGAAAAGGCCACATAGTTCCGTACCACGAGACTACACTGTTGTGCCTAAATCAAATATATAAACTGTTCACAAATATAAACCTACTGGCGATAATTCACAAAAAAATGTATATAAACACAAATATATGTGTTCGCACTATGATCTCTCGTATGAACTGAGAGACACCTTCTCCTTTGATAGGTTCGGTTAAAATCTAACTTTTTAATCAATTTTATTCAATAACGACAGTCTTCATTTCAAAAAAATCTTTATAATATTAAATCAAATCAAATCAAATCACTTTTATTTGCAAATATAGGTTTGTAGGTAAATACAAAGGTGTCATACAGTCTTATTTAAATTTAGTGCTATTCCATATTTGGCCTTACGGCATGCAAATTCTTTGTTATGTCAATAAATCTATATAAAATTGTCAAATAAAACTATTTTCAACTCATACAATTACAATCTAGTTACTTATCATTAAGAAATTCGTTAATGCTATAATAGGCCTTTGCAAGTAACATTTCCTTCAGTTTGCGTCGGAATATAATTAAGTTATCTATTCGTAATATATCCACTGGTATTCTATTATATATCCGTGGGGCCATACAAAGTACACTATTATTCATAAGCCATGTTCTATTTTCCGGTATACAAAGTTTCATACAGTGTCTAGCGCTATTTAAATTTCTAAACAACTTAAAATTAGTCCTTACAAATAAAACGATTTCATATATGTACATACTTGGTAATGTCAAAATATTTAAAGATATAAAATATGGTTTACAACTGTCAGTTTGTTTTAATTTACAAATAGCCCTTACACATTTCTTCTGAGCCTTAAATGCAGAATCTTTTTCAACAGAGTTACCCCAAAATATTAATCCATATATTATTTCACTTTTCAACATTGAGCCTTCTCTGTAAAGATATACAAAGCAACGACTTTGAAATAGTCTCTATCGAGATATATTGGCAATAGTAACAACAAATTCTTAATTTAAGTGAAATTGTCAACTTGAGTATAAGTAATTTATTTTGATGGACACTTCAAGATGATTGTTTATTGTAGTTTATAGTAAACCAACCAAGGAACACTAAAAATGGCAGAGCGTCCGCGCCGTCCGGCTGTCAGATGGGATCAAGAGACGCAACGAGTCTATTAGCTCATAAGCTTCTTAGTGGAAAATAAGACTAATATGAATTAAAGAGTGGTACAAGGCAAACGCTTAAATTGAAAACGAACCAGGTCAATAACTTCAAAAATTAAAACGTTATATAGAGCAGGAATATACAAATACAAAATATTAATGGAATATCCTTTTATAAAACAAAGTCGTGTTAGTGACATCATTTGTAACTCAATAACGACTGATTGGACTCTGATCATCATCAATAATAACTAAATAACATTTCAAATATTACAGGGGCAAAACAAAATACGAAAAGGAGTATGTTTTTTATTAGAAGTTTTGAAATACCGCTGGGTTCCGCAATTAATAGCTCACGTCATTGAAATATCGGTACGAAACATTGACTTTCTATATAAAGTAAGTATATGGTAGAAAACTCGTCACGTCAGCTATTATATATCTTAATAAATATGAACGAGCCAGTCTTTTATCATAACAATACCCATAGCCTATATAATATCCTACTCCCACATAATAATCTTTTAATAATAAACTAAAATTGCATACAAACACATAAGTTAGAGCTGAAAAAAATCTACTACTGTTTCCAATATAATAAGCGACATTTTAAATAAACCTTTAGAAACGTGAAGGGAATCAATAAGTATGAAATTCTTTGTAACTTTTGAAATTGTATATTTTAATCAGTGGTTATCAAATTAATAAGTAACAACATTTTATGCCGTACTATTTGTCATCATTAAGATAATAATGTAACTTATGCCCCGTCACAATCAAACTGTACGATCGGATAGGCCTGAAGAAAGCATGTACTTTTTTTTAGTAATTTAATAACACTTTTACTTAAAAGCTTAAACGACAAATATTCTTTAATTTTGTATTTTAAATTAATTGTATTTTTTTGTAATATAATATATACACAACAAGTATAATAAATATTAAAATAAAAATAGAACCTTCAGAGAATACATATGTAATAGATAAGATTAAGATATATCCTTAAATGAAAGTACACTTTATTTGTCACGAAGTACAAAAAAGAACATTACGTGAAGATAAATTAATATAGATGTGAAAATATATCAATACCAAATTATCGCCAGAATCACTTTTAAATTTTAAACATTTCATTAAATAGTTCGCCCTTCAGCTCTGCTAATCAATCCCAAGTTTTCGAAGCGTTGGGCCTAATTATTTATATGATATTGAAATTCACAAACTAAATCAATAAAAGGTTTTTACTTTGAAAGTAAATCATATATAATTAAGAAATAAATAAATGTATGATCAAGAAATTCATTCATTAATGTTAAAAAACAGACTTAGTACATATTAAAAACAAGAAGTTAGTTTCCTGCTACATTTCGTCATTTACATGTTGAACTCTACCCCGAAGCTCTCGAATTTTGCGAATTTCTCGAATTTGCGTGATCAACTTTCGTGTGAATGGTAATCGATTATTATATCAATAATTAGATAAGTATTGGAGATTTTTACGAATTTTGAATATCGAACATTTTTAGGCACGTTACAAATAAAAACACGCAACGCGCTTATGGTTGCACCACGCGTTTTGATCTCTTAATAAATCGCCTGTAAGCGCTTATATGACACTGTGAGCGCCGCACGCTTCTTTTCTAGCCTTTTTCAATCCGTATATAAAATATGTTTCCTTTCCCATTACAATAACACTTTGTTATCTACATAAACTGTTACTTAAATTTGTTTTATTTATACTAATTACAGTTGCACAACAAAACAAGCATAGTATCCATCTGATAATGAATGACCCCGCAATAACTGTGAGTGATGAAAATGCAGGTATTGCTTTATCTATTTTCCCTTGGGAAAGAATAGGCAAAGAATCCACACAAATAAGTAGGAAACCTGCCTAGGAAGCCCCCCGCAGACCAAGCGCCGCTAAAATGATGTTGGACTCTATACCAGCCGAGACGGCTCAACTGGTATTGTCTACCAACTAATCTCTGCCTTAGAGCCTTGTACCTTATGGCTGGAAGTCAAAACAACCGCTGCTCAGAAGAGGGCGCAGTATAGACCCAGAGCATCATTGCAGATAACTCTACATTTTTTTATTCAAACCCTCTTTTGGAATTAGAATTATCTAAAGCTTACCTATGGCTGAGAGCACCTCAATAATAGCTTGGACCTTTTGACTCGGTCCAAAGACAAGTTGACCGTAGAGTTGACGATTCCAAACTCATAAGTGATATTGAGCCATTAAGTCTGAGGAGAAACTTTATCTCTTCACGTGTTCTGCCGCTAGTACAACGAGTTATGTTTCGAAAAATTGTTTGATACAATATTATGCTAACAGTCGCATACTATCATCGTACTGCTCGCTATCGCAATCCACACATGCTGAAGCCTAAGTGGTCACGCACAGTGCAGTTTAAGAGGAATTCCCTCAAGAGCATACTCCGATTGTGGAATGAACTCGCTGGCGAGGTTTTCCCCGGAGGAATATAATATGAGCTATTCTTTAAGAAGGCAGTAAATAGGTTCTTGAAAAGTCGGTAATGCATCGCGATTCTCTTGGTATTACAGGCGTCTATAGGCTACGGTAACTGCTTAACAGGCAGTAAGTCTTTATACTCCTGTCGTGGTATAATAAATAAATATATGTGATAGCAGTCGATTACCTCGTTAAAATTTCTACACTAAGTTAAACTATCATATTAGATCATTATACTCGTATTTAGTAAAGTGAACTTACATACTCATCAGAAAATACATATCTCAATAACTTCGCATCCCCTTTCCCTTCTGAAGCGAACGGAATCTGAGAGCAATGAAACTGTGAAATAAATGTAAAATAATATATTCAAATAAAACTTAAAATAAGAAATTGCATAAATAATACCTGATAACAAAGTTTTCTGTAAACAAACTGACACTGACACTATATTTTCTAAAATATTATGTGAAATTCATAAAATCTTTAATCTGTGTACACGAACCAAGAAAGTGCGCAACACCTTCCCTTTAAATGCATGTACACAGTGGGATGGAATTTTGAAATAATAAGCCCCTTTTTTATCTAAAAAGGTATACTAAAGTTCACAAATAAAACATTAGATTAGTTATTTTGGACCTATAAATCAATATTTACAAATTTTAATTCGGATTAACTTTCCGGTTATGTTTATCATAAGTTATATAGTTAACATGACATTTTCTTTTTTACTAAATAGATAATGCGGGCCTCTTAGCCAACCGGAAAATACCAGAGTCATTTTAATATATCTGCTATACAGGAGTAGCGGGTCTAATTGTTGGCAAGGAATACTTTGCTACTAAGTGGAATAATAGACTCGATGAGTAAAAAAATTAGTTTGTTGAATATATGTACATACCGTATTTTTTGTTACCACTTATGATTCAAATTATCCAGCAAATAGTAGTTTTTATGAAACCCTAAATGATTGTGTAAGCTTGCTTGTAAGTGGATCCATCCACTTAGTTGTGAAAACAGTATAATAATTAGTAATTTTACTATTAATAATAATGTGTTTGAGTGATTTTACTCTATTCTTCAACTGTGTTTGGTTCATAGGATCATAGACCTGAAATACCATAATATCCATTTTATGCATGTGGGAGTTGTTATATTTTGTTGTTATATTTTCATTTAAATAAAAGCCTATATATAGGCTTTATTAACAAAGCTACAGGGTAAATGTTGTTTTAGGATTTCATCAAAGGGGAGAAAAATAAGAAATAAATATATTAATGGTCGGATATAATACTATATCCGAGTTTTGATGTTTTAATTAATATAAGTGTCGATTTTAGATTAATATTACATTATATTATACGTAGTTGAACTCCTTGGAGAACTTGATTTAAAATATAAAAAAACCTTACTTCGAACGCTCTTGTTAAACAAAAATTTGTTATTCTCATTCAGAATTATTCCAAAACAAGTCATTTCGAAATGCTCCGGTACTTTTAGATATATGATATATAAAAGCATCTGCTAATGAATTGAAATTCTTAATTGAGAACTACAAATATTGCCCGCAATTTATTTGTCAGTTTTTCGCGTTCTGCAATTATGCAGTTATGATATATTAATGGAAACAAGTAAAAAGGACAAAATAGTATTGTTGTCGCGGGTGAATAATCTATTTATATAATAAAAAAATCAAGCAATTAAACCATTTGCTTTTTTGCCATTTGCCAGATGATTAACGACAACATCGTTTTGAATAATTTCGATTTGAAATATGAATAGTTATTTCAAAATATTGTTGTGTTTAATGTTTTAAGTATCTGGAATCATTTCAAGAAAATTGTTAATAATCTATAAGCTTTATTTTTAATATTTACTCCGGGTTATCCCATACTGTATGAATGTACGAGATTAAACATTTTAAAAAGTATGTGGACTTTGGTCGTTACAGCAAAATAAAATACCAACTATTCAAAAAATATGACAAAGTAAAAACAAAAATAACTACGGTTGCGTTTCTTCGAAATTCATTTTTATTTCTAATCTAAAATCAATCCAAATCTACGTTTGAGAGATCCTCCGTAATCTTCTTTATCTCTTCTTCTGTTCTTTTCTGTTCGCCCAAATTTTGCGCTTCTTCTTTCTTTATTCCGTATAATCTAGAAACAAAAAATACAGTTATTACTTAATTTTAAAATATAACACTTTTCGTATGTCTTTAACATCGAGATGTATTGGTAGAACACGTTAACCATATATTGTACTAGAATCTGAAATTCCTGACTATGACATATTTAACTAAACACCTATTTCTCTAAAGAACCGCATTACCAAACTAAAATTAATTTAATTGTAACCCTTTTTGGATTCCTAGAAACTGTACGTAGCTTTTACCTCTGTAGGAACGTTCTGAATTGAGTCACAGATTTGAAGTGCAGAATTAAGCTTAGTTCTGCAATTCATTGTCTTAGTTTATTTGTTATTTTTATTGTTCCTGAATAGCTACAGTAGATGACAGTCGCGTCGGATTGGTAGGCAATGAAATAGGCAACAAAATGAAAGCAGACCAACCTGATGTTCCTCAGACTACAGTCAGTTATAAGCATTATGTATGCACAAAATATTCAAAGCAACAAATGAGTTTCCAAAAAGAGTGTAAATCAACAACAAAGGGCATCTCTCTTAACTTGGTTCCAAGAGAAGTTACAAGATTTCTTTTAACAGCTAGCCTTGACTACCTTCAGGCCTATCTCCTAGGGGATATAGGTAGTCCCATGTTTGTCCGATATGTTCATTAGAAAGAATAGTAGCTAAGCACCTGGATATGCATTTCAGACCCTAAGATCAAACGACTCGATATAGGGAGGTCGACGTTGAATAAATAGTAAACAAATAAAATGTCATCTTTGAAATCAAGAAATATGTTGCCGATTTAATAAGTAACTTCATCGCAGCACAGCAGCTCTTGTATTACAACTACATTAGAAGTTGTTCATATAGTAAATCATGATGGTGGCCAGAAGACTTACGGCCTGCTTGTTGGTAAGCAATGAACATAGTTTATGGACGCCTGCAACACCAGAGACATTACAAACGCTTTACCGATCCTTTAATTGCCTATTTATTCTTCTTAAAGTATCCCAAACTGCACTCCCCAGGAAAAAATTCTAACAGGGAGCTCATTCCATCAGACTACAGAAACCACACTATACTTGACCATTTAAGCTCTAGCGTGTAACGATGAACACATTAGGAGGCCAATAACTTCAAATCAATATCTGATTATATTAATCACATAATCCGACCTTTTAATAAATAAAAAATACCTCTTCAAATCATCCATAACTTTTTGAGAAATATGTCCAGGTTTTGGCTGGTGAATCTCATACTCTCCCTTCTGGTTTTTTACCAGCTCGACAACGGAATCTTCAAGGTTCGGTACCTCACCGGGTCTGGGCAGGGGCTTATGTACTTTCTTTGGCGGCTGCTTCATCTGCTGTGCCCATGTCTGCAAGTAGTTACCCGAGTCTGCCTGGGATTTTAAGTATTCAAGATCAATAAATATTTCATTGGTAGACGTTATATTTCAAAAATTCAAGACTAAATAAATTTATAAACTAAGTTAATTGGTCATCAAAAAAAATAAAAAAAATAATCTTCATAAAAAGAATCTTATGAAGATTTTTAAACGTATTTATTTTACTCTCTTGTTTGTAAATTTTTGTACAATAAAGAGTACCTAATAATGATAAACCCTCGGAGCTGGTTGTGACGAGCTGACGTATGCGTTGCTACACCAAGAACTACCATAATTCTCGATCCACTCCAGGGGAGCGTATACTGCTCACCTCTGACCTAGCCAACCAACAGGACTGAAGTGACAAAAGCAGATACTCGAAGGATAGAAATGTAATAATGTCATGCCGCCGGTAGTGGCATTATAGCGACTGCTGACACATCTCTCTACACCAATATTGGTCTGCTATCTTTAGAATACCCACTTAATGACACCACATGCCATATTTAAATGATGAGACATTGAGAAGATAAGTAAACTGAGTTTCTCCCCAAAGCCTATTTCTAATAACCAAAAAATCTAAATATAATTGTTTTAATTTTTATGGTTATTAGAATATATAAAAGTTGAAGTATAATACAAATTAAAATCAAAATTACCTTTTGACCGTTTTTGGTAACTTTGTTGGTGGTAGAATATAACGCCTGCCTCTTACTATTTGTAGAAAATCCCGTTTCAGCTGAAAGATTTAAAGAAAATTATTATTACCCTAGTAATTTTGTGAGTATAAATTATGAATGCTAGTACTGAAGCATATTCATACTTTCTTGTTATATATATACTTCATATCTTCATAATCATTATATATATAAATACTTCATACCCTCAGGCCAACTAGCCTTACCCAAAGTAAGTACTGAAAGGCACATATACATTTAGAAATCTTTTTAATAGAAATATCTAAAAAATTATCACTACAAAGGCACAAAAGCACGTATTAATCACGCAAACATCTGCCCCTATTGGGTCTCGAACCCGGGACCTCAAAGATGAACGGTGTACTAACCACTCGGCTGAAGAAGTCGTCAAAATAATATATCTAGTTGAAAGTCAATTATAGACATCGTGTTATGTGGTTGTACCGTTTACTTAAGCGAATGTCGTAAAAAATTAAGGGAGCTTTACCATGGTTATATCTTTGCATAGAGCTAGATGCTGGAACAAAAGTAATCGTGCGAGTATACTCGCACATTATCGATATATGCTAAATCTTACTAAATACTATTTGTGTTAAAAAAAGAGAAAAGACGATGGTGGGTGACTCAGATCCATAACAGTAGAAGTCACAATTTTTTTGCCAAGAACGTATTAAAAATATAGTTTTACCAAGTTTCTTGGTTTCCGTCTGAGGTCCGAGCTCCAGCATGACCTGGAAATCTGCATGATTCCCAAATGCAAACCCGAATCCAACTCGTGAATCGGTGCCTGGAATTAATGATAAAGATATTTATATGCTTCGTTTTATTAAAGCAAAAGTTAAAAAATAATGCAGCATTTCAAAAAATTATTTGTTACAATCATTTTAAAAAATGTGATAATTAATATGTAATAAATTGAAATATGTACATATTACAATATCATTTAATTTAGTTATTTAGAAGGAAAGACTACCTAACAGTATGTAAGCGACGAGACCGCCTCTTTTGCTATTTTTTATGAACTATACTCGTCCCCATAGCGTAATGTTAGAATGTCCGTTTTTTTAATTTCATATATTATATAGTAGTGTTGCCACAATTAAAAAACAAAGTTCTTGTTGAAAGACCCTTTATTTGCAGGATTCTCTTTGATGCAGATGTCAATTCAGCATTAACTCATCATTACAGAATGATGATAATATTCTACTTATTATAATCTTAATAACCATGATATCAATCACCTACCCCGAAAAGCATAGATTGTTGGCCATCTTATGAGACTGAAGTGGCGCACTCAGCAGAAACTAATCCGTTATTTGACAAACAAATATTTATCATCTGATCTCTCAGCCAAGAAATACTGTTGGAAATTGCCCTGCACTGGTTGACACAGCTTTTTACGACCTTCACGAACAGAGAATATTATACCACCACTACGCTTACCAGTTTGTGAACTGCTATCCAAGAGCCTTTTTAAGTCCATTAGTTAATAGCTCTATCTGTTACAAAAACCTCTGTTTTTGATTAGTAGAAGAATTTACCTTTCTTAATCGGCGGTATATTAGAGTAAGCTACTGAGAGAAGAGATGGCAGTTCCTCTGGTATGATGACACTGCACCAACCTGAAAACAGTAAACGTCAAATGTGAAAAATGTTTAAATTTTATGGTTTTTAACATAATTCGCAAATTTATCTAGTTTCTAATTGTAAAATTAATATTTGTACTTTATATCAACTTATTGATCTAGCTTTGTATATTTTTGATATTTGATTGATCAACTTATTGATCTATTTGTATATTTTTGATATTTGATTGATCAACTTATTGATCTAGCTTTGTATATTTTTGATATTTATTCAGTGAACTTTTGATAGCTAGAGGCTCAGTAGAGAAGCATTCCCTAGCAAACACAAAGGTATATACAAGTTTGAATATATTTAGGAATTCAAAGTAAAATTTAAATCCTTTAATTTTTTACGTCATATCAAATATTATGTGGTATCATTTTTTCTAACTAGCTAACTAAACTTCAAATTTAACTTAAGCTTTACTTAGCTTAACCACCATACTTTAATTTAAAATAAATCTGAGAATATTGTCAAGGATTAAAGCATGCGTCTTAAGTTCGTTCACATAACCTAAAGTTGCAACACATTCCAAGCGCGACCTACAGCTTGCGAAACACATTGCATCATGGCACACTGGAGATAAGATTTGTAATTGCTAAGTAAAATTGTTAACAAAAAACTTTGTAATCGTGCTAATATTTTTGTCGTATATATCATAAATTTAATTATTCCCCAATACATTTTTCCTGAATAGAGCCTATTCAAATATATTTATGTATTTAATTCATAGTATACAAACATTTTAACCTATTGTATGATACACAATTTTGCTATATTAGCAATTAGTATCGATTAGATTAGATTATATTGCTTTGCTCTCATATGCGCTGTGACAGCGCTGTGACAGCTTGACACCGCTATATACATAACGATATTTATCGCTTCTAGCTTTACATTTATCTGACCCTGCAAATACCTGCGAATAAATTCAAAGTTAAAGTCGACCAGTCCGAACTAAAGCCGCCTTAACATAGTTAGGGTAACCTGCCGTGTGTATATGATGAATTATTAATAAATAATATATACATAATTCTTTTTTCAACACAAATTTCGGATATTGTGTTATCACATAACACAATATATCCGATATTGTGTTATCAGTCCAGTTCAACATCTTTAATCATGGCTTTTAATTTGTTTGTCAATACAACTTGAATACATAACAGAGACAACCTGTCATTGTCTAAAGCAGTAATGGATGACTACCAACCTAAAGCACCTATGAAAGATATTTATTTATATCGGTCTTACAACCAGTATCTAATCCTCACTTTCAACATAATGCTATCTCTATCTTGTTTAAACAAAACAATGTTTAAACTAAATTAAAGTTGCTATTTAAACAAATTACGACTTTAAAGCCTTTTCTGTTGTGAGGTCGTAAGAAAACATTTTGACTAAATCTCGCAGTTTAAGATATTCATTTTCAATCAAAGATAGATTATAATAATTTCACAATTCCTAATTGAATTTACGTAGTGTCAAATTATTATTTAACTAGCAATAACCAGCCACGTAATTACTAAATGGTTTGAACACTAACTTACTACTTCTGATTCTTCGATTTGCTAATTAGTCAGTTATGCGCAAAGACGTGCAACTAGTCCAACCGCTGCAGCATAACTATTATATTACTGACAAGCCAAAAGTTTAATGAAGAAAACATCTGACCTCTAACTGCAATTCACAAAGGAAAAATTACGGACGTTTCAAATTTCTTGAAATCACTTTACTGTTATCTGAATTGTTGAAGGTTATTTTAATTTAATGTACGAAGTAACATACATACACAATTAACTATTGAAATATTACGTAAGTTTTGAAAAATAATTAACTACTATCCTTAGCTTGGCTCATATTATTTCTATTTTATCCATAACAATTTCGTTAGTGTCATTAATGTATTTTTGGTGCATTCTTCTTATCATAGTCACCTGCTAAGTATCAGAACACTAAAGAAATATCTAACGAAATCGTTTAATTCATTCTCTATGTAATATGGCGGGCGTAAGTAAAGCTTGACAAGTTGCTGACGGTAGATTTCATAATATTAATAGGATTCTTTTGTCTATTCGACTGATGTATTTTCATCATCATTACGGCACATTTATTCCCCGCTGAAAAACTCAAGCGTATTCTTTGATATGGCTATTGGGCCTTAGTCAAAGCTAATTTTAGTTAGACATATATGTCTAAGGAGGAGGAGTGTATATAAAGGCGTATACCCATTTATATGCACTCCTTCTTACGATGAAGTAAATTCACTTCACCGTAAAAATCGTACATTTAAAATTCGAAACGAGACAATTATTGGTACATGGTAGGATCAACCTTGACTCTCCTGAATCTAGCGATTCAAAGACCAGACTACAGTACCCCGACGTCTTATACTGAAATGTTTTACAGGAAAATGGGATGCCTTAATAATTAGTATAAACTAAGGTCAAACTCAGTCTTAAACCAATACTAACTTAAAACGATTGCTAGTCGCAAACTTTAATACCTTAGGAGAAAATCAAATACTTATAGACTGAAAGCTAGCCCAATTTCTATTTATTCTATTCTATTCTATTTTCATACTATTTCTTTATTAATAGCTTATATACTAAAAACTTTTATTAATATTTAAGGCTTATGTGCTACCTTAAAGTTATGTTATTTGACCTTTCATTGAAAACACATACTCGTATATCATTGACGAATACTGTGGTGAATACAACCTCTTGATTTATCGTTATAAAATGTATTGTAAATTGTATTTATCAAAATAACTTACCACTCGTAAACGTTAATAATAATACACCAAATTTTCGAAACATTTTGCCTTCGCTATGTTTATTGTCACATAACACTATAACTTTACTTAACAATAATCAATTTAAACCATTTATTTATATGCTTATATTACTTCAAACTTTATTTTCTTACTATTACTTAAAAATTGTAACTTCTTTTGGTCAAGACCACGTTTACCGCCAAACTGAGCCAAGGAAATGTAGCCTACCGGACGCAGAACATGTAATGATATAATTGCATTCATGGTAAACAAATAACACCTCTAAGAACTGCTCATTACGGTAGATATTACAATGTACGATGCACACCGATTGTATATTAAAATCACTATAACGATTTCGTAACAATTAACTCGGTGCTATGTTCAACTCTAGTTGCAACTAAATAGAGCTGACAGTTGTATTTAACCACATATCAACGGTGCTGTGTGTTTCGCCCATTCACTTCATATATTTGAAATCTTTGTACGCATACAATACCTTGCAATGAAAAATCAATTTCATTCTTAAAATTGTCACATTAACATATATTTTGCAATAGCCAATAGTTACGCTTATAACCTTTGAAGCTGATTAGTACGTTACTTTCTTTCTGACTTTCAATTTGTGTAAGAGAGACAGCATGTTTAGAAAGTGATAAGAGTATAGCGTTGTCCCGTTTTACCACTTTATTTTCCTTGAAAAAGATATTGTTATGATAATGCATTAATTATTATGAATTATTTAAAATTCATCACGTGATAGGTATACATAGTTTAAATTATAACTATTGTCAATGACATCTTAATTATTATATTTATTTACCATTTTACCATCAACTGATTCAAGCGGATAGTAAGATATCTTGTTATTTAAAAATAACCTATCGTGATCTTCAAAACAGGGAAAACATCATGATATACCTACAATTTTTTTTTTTGTTATCTTTACCACAGATTCGAGCTAAAGTCACGCGTTGATGTCTTTTGTTAGAACCATATTTCATTCAATAAGGTTTAAATCATAACAACCTTTTTTTGTTTTGATCTAAGCAATAAGGTACAAAAATAGTAACGTTCATTTATTTTTACTCACACTTTAGACTTGGATTTGAGAGAGAATAGATAACCTGAGTGTGTAAGAACGGAATGGAAAATAATCATGAAATTTATATTCAAGTTTAGTTACACACATGGCTAATTATAAAAATACAAAAAAAAAAAAACTTTTTAAATATATAAATATTTTAATTAACTTTACAGAACATCAAAAAATCTTCTGAAGTTGGAAAAATCTTGATTATGAAGTGGGTCGCTTTACCCTCGTTCGTAAAGTTAAATGGAATAATTTAACTTTATTTATTATAATATATATAACCACATTTTATTTGTTTAATATATATATTCAAAAGCCAAATCTACGTCAGATTTTCATTCCATGTGCCTTTAGCCTACCATCGAAATATACTCGCTAATGACAATGTATGTCTTTTCACATCACTGTATGGCTCCTCACAAGCTTCTAGCTCATGCCTTTTTTTTTTTTTGTTTCCCTGAGGAAAATGCATTAAATTGCATACCCCGGCTGTGGCGAGCCGGCGGTTATGTGGGGCTCTCCTCCCCAGAAGGGGAGGCCTACCCACTAAAAACCTCAGGGATGGCCTTCCTCAGGCATGTAGGGAGCCCCGGGAACACCAAGCCACCTCCGGGAACCCCCAGCCTCTGCTCCCCTGCCTAGAGGGGAGCCCTCCTCAGGGAGGCTACTACCTCCCCCGGTCTCGTCCACCGACGACGCCCCCGGCCACGGAAGGGGCGTGGTCCATCCCGGGTCGCCGTCGTAGCAGTCGCGACTTCCTCTGCGCCCGCCGACGCCGGTGCTACCGAGCCCGGCGCCGCCTTCTTCGAGCGGGATCGGCCATCTCCCGACCCCGCTCGGCGGCCTCCTTCTGGAGCATCACTGCTTCACAGAAGGAGGCCACAGCCCTCCAACCTCCCTCGTCCGCCAGCATTGCCGCAATCAATGCTGGCGGAGACAGATCTCGCCCGATCTCTGCGACCAAGACTCGGCGCTCGGAGGCCCACGCGGGGCACTCCGCCAGCGTGTGCTGGGCCGAGTTGAGGTCGGATGCGCAGTGGTGACAATTGTGTCGATCCCTCCCGTCCTATTCGACACAGATACGACGGCCCGCTGGCGCGCGCAGATCCGTAATTCGAGCTGCGCACGCCAAGCCGCCACAATCCGTCGGTGCCACTCCCGCTTAGGCACTTCGTGCGCGGGTTCCAGGGCGCTCCCCCCATCGCCCTCCCGGCCGACACGCCGCGACGCATACATCGCTACGTACATGTCGGCCAGGATGTCGACATGGGGGGGAGCGTCCCAGAACCGTTGCCGCCTCGTAAGAGATTGTACGGTAGCCTCGCACGATCCGTATGGCCATTATTCCGCTGCAGGCTCCGTAGCAGAGCTCTGCAGCGGGGGACCTCGCGCAGTCTTGCGACCATACGGGAGCCCCATACATGGCCACGGATCGTACGACGCCCTCGTACAGGCGGCGAACTCCATCCTCGGTCCACCGAGATTGGGCAGCAGGCGATGCAATGCGCCCGCCACCCTTTTGGCTCGGGGGACCAACCGCACGAAATGCTCCTCGAATCTAGCTCATGCCCTATTCTCGTCTCTCGCGATACGATCGAAAATGCAACTTACATTTGCAATGCAGTATTGCTTGTATACCTCAACAATAAATAAGCTACACTAAATTACCGCCATCAATCTATATAGGTACATTATATTCGTTACCTACTTCTATATTAAAATTGGAACCAGGTTAAATCTAGATATAGCAACGTTAAAAAACAAGACCTAATTTCGTAGGATTAACCGATTACTTAAACGTCTCTAAGTACAAGTGAGTAATTATCAAAAAACCAACAATAACTTCAACATAATGTCGTGGGAAAATTAATTAATAAAGACAATGTGAATTGTTAACTACATGCAATCCTTCATTCCTCGCTCAAGCTCCGAGCCGTGCGCCCTTTCTGTCAAAAGAGGCTCCCATTTTGTATTTCTGGAATAAATTTTTGTTTTTTGTGTTACGTGATGCGAATCGGTTTATGGATATGTACGATTTTGTACGTATGTAAGTAAATACTTTAATGGTTTCATTATTTACATAGTGTAAGTATAATGACAAATCTACTTGGCAAAAAATAAGATTCAACTGGTTAGTGTAGGTGTGGACAGTTTTTTAATCGACTCGCAGTTCGGTTATATTACGTGTTCCTTGATATGTGTGTAAATATTTACTCTCTAAATAGAATTATAGGTAAAGTAGATAACTATACAATCATTTCAGTAACGGGAGTTAGGTAAAATTATTCAATTTCTTTTTTATAAAAGAAATCTTGTAGGTACTGCACACAACCCACAATCAGTTTATCCTAATGCATGAGACAACTATCGAATCGCTCGTGCTTCTTCCATGGTTTCATAGACAGTTGTATTATGTGCTGGACACATTATAATGGATTGGCCAGCCAAGCGACCTCAGTGCGACGTTTTTGCCACACAGAACACCGACATTGCCAAAATAAAGTCATTAAATGTTGCACTGGTCGGAAGTGTAACGGCACAGATATCACAGAACACTCGCAGATCCAGTCCGTTGCATTTGACAAGATACCAATTAGGTTGCAATCGTAAAACACCTCCGACTAAGAGAAAAAAAGAAAAGATGGGATCGGTTTAACTATATTATAATTACTATTAGCTAAAAATTATTTTGTTCGTAAATTTAAAATCTTCTAAGAGCTTCATAACTGAGATCACAGACCGGTAATTCCTCCTATAGCAATGTGTCTCAAGCTTCGACCTTAGATATCATCTAGGTACCTCTGAACCTAGACCAAAGATCTACTCAGTGAATTGGGTTTTCCCAATCCTGAATGGGCAATCCGCGGGAATGGGGAGGGGTTCTGGTGGATGGTTCCACTTGACTGAAACTTAACCAAACTTGACTTATGGTGTCGTCATGTCAACGCCCCTGTCGGTATAGTTTACATGTTTACATGACCAACCTTTAAGAAATGTCGATAGAATAAGTGGTTTGATTACCTACTCGTTACCTACTTCTATATTAAAATTGGTGATTGATTTCTACAAGAGAAATCAATCACCTAATCAATCTTCTATATCATTAATGATCATCTGTAATTAATGTAATCTGTATAACAAGAATAATGTTAACAGGTCCTGCCATCAGTTGTATAATTCTGGTGATCCCTGAAGATGTCCCCGCTGGTCTCGCAGCTATTTATGGCTTCGCGCCAAAATTAATCACAGGTATTTTTGAAATGCTCATTTTTTATTTAAATTCGTAAAATTGAAATCGTGGTCCTTGCGCCTTGGGATTACTATGAGCTACAATACAAGGGGTTAGATGTTTGCTCTACATTTTCATAACGTGATCGCTCTATAGTTAGACATTTAAACACAAGTAGAATGGTTTTTTATTACATTATATACCAAAATAACAGCTTGATTGATTAATGATTTTACTTCTATCAGATAATGATTTAGCACAATTAGCAATTGTGTAAACAATTATCATTATTAATGGCTGTGATAATATAAATACAGGAAAAATAGTAACAGCGAGAAGGATAAACCTGACACATGATATTTACTTAAATATTTATAAAAATCGTCTTATTTACCTATCTACACGTCTAACAAATGAAAAATAATATTCTTTAAATTAACAATCTGTTCTTTTCTTTGTAGACACCTTCTTTAAAATATTAGCTTTAATATTGCTTTAAAACAATAGAACCAACCTAATAAAGCTAATTTAAGTAAATGTTATTTTTCTTTATGTGTTAATTACATTAGTTGAATTAAAACTCTGTTTTCACTAGATTAATTTTGCTTTATTTTAAGAAAAGTATATTTGTTGCAGTCTACGTTTAAAAACCGTTCGCCTTGTAAAAAACAGATGTTTAATCCGACCATCCACTGAGGTCATGGTACAGATTTAAATTGAAAATAATTCTGATCAAAGCCTGATTTTAATCCCCCAGATCTCCGCTAGGAAAGGAAGAAAAGCACATAGTGCACCTTAGCTATAATATTGCATGCCTTTATGTGATGATCAAATTTTTATTAACTTTACTATTTTTTGCAGGCAATGATCACCGTTTGGGATTTGGCTTTCGACTGGGCAACCACGCCGACTTCCAAGTGACATATGAACTTGGACCTCAAACGTATACGAGACCACAACAGCCAACCAGTTAGTAACCCAGTTAAAATATACAATAGGAAGCTCCATGTCTTACAAATACAAAATTGGAATTTATGTTTGAAATGATTTTTTTTTCCTCAGGAGAGGAAGGCTGAGAATCCTCACAAGGAGCACGAAACGTACCCAGGATACCCCCGCAACGGCAAGTGTCACGGAGGTTAGGAATTATTGTCGGACTCCACGCGACCGGAACGGTCCAGCCACGTGACCTACCGACTAAACTCAGCCTGGCCTAGGTTCTAAAACCATATAGGCAAATCGTGAGGGCGACCGCCCCTCAGGAGAGGGGCGATGCAGCGTTTGAAATGAGTCAGCATGCATACATACCAATAAATCCGAAATAAGGTATCAAAACAAACGGGCAACTTAAACTATAATGAGTTTTGATGCTAATAATGTTTTTTTTTGACTAGGTCGAATGATTAACCTTTGGTGCTCGAAAAAACGATTTACGTATTGCAAATGCAAAACTTGATGTGGCAGAGTGAACATTTATCCAACACTACTGCGTGAAGGACGTTTGATTTTTCCATGACTTGCGAATCAAATGCGACACTACCTCTCGACGCAGATAAAGAGCAGCCATGAGACATATTTGCCCCACGCCCTAATTCTCGTTTTGTTCAGCAATTGTACTAATACTAGCAAAGTAAATTACCTCGCTATGACAAAACCAGGTTTAACTCTGAAGCAGTCGCAATATTCTTTTATAAGAAGGCAAACACAATTGCATCTTTTCCATAAAGGCTTAAATGGTGATATTTAAAACGTCTTTTTGTAGGGAATAGGAAAGAAAAGACAGGAGTACCGGTAGAGATCCATTTATAACTGCTTTTGTATTATGTATCCAGTGTACCTAATCTTATTTTTTTCTTAAAGCTCAGCTTTATAAATCATCATTTCAGGAATACGCTCTGCGACGTACCGCCAAAGACTGGTACGTAGGAGACCATTCCTGGAGTTACTCCTCAGCCTCGGGATCCTGAAAGAAGCGACGTACGAGTTTACTGTAGTCAACGAGGACAATGTCGACAACGAACCCAGATAGGCTGTAATGAACCATACCTGTAGTAAATTATCGAAATGTCGATAATTATAATGTACGATGTTATATGATATACGATGTGTATCGATTACATTTAATCAGGCCAACAAGATTATTATTGCCTTTTCCAAAGAAAATCAAATAAAACAATATTTTTACTTCAAATTTATTTTCTCATAAAAACTGTCTTAGTAGAATAAAATATACATACACCACGACTTACCAAATGCTGACGGCCAATCATCGGCCTTTTGAGATTACTACATATACAAGATGGCGGACTTAATTCGAAGCTAACTTCACGTTAATCATAAGAGTTCGTTAAACATTACCGTAAAATGGGGTGAATAGACACAACTTTTAAATTCTAAGCTGATTTTCTTACATTTTTTCTATCCATGCTGTTATTAAAATATTTTCTAATTGTGAGTCGCATTGTGATTTACCAAAAACTATAATTTAAAATGGGTAAAAATACGTTAAATATTAGTTATTTACGAAAAAGTAGGCAGTTTCTATTTACCTGGAAACTGGGGTCAAAAGATACGAAAGTGGGGTAAATAGAAATAAAACGCTAGGGCTTTCAAAACTTACTTTTTTTTTTAAATTAGGTAAGTACCTTGTATTAGTAAGTACAACATTGATATGAAAAAATGTAGGTATCGCTATGGATGAGAAAGAGTGAATCATTGTGGTTGTGTTGTATTTTATTTTTATTAGGCGGGTATTCGAAGATGTGTTATCTATATCTAAGTAGGTATTTTGGTCTTAGGAGATTAGATATAATAAAGTAAACATATTTAAAATTATTAAAAAAAATAACAAAAATAAAAGAATTCTCCAAATTCAAACATAAACAATGAAAACTATGAAAAAAACGATTATTGGAAACTTAACTCATCACAGTGCGATTTTTTTATGGAATTAACAAATTTGTAGCAAATCACCTGTGACAAGTTTACAATAATGTAAAAAAACTACCTATCCATATTTGGTAAAATATCTTAGGCTTTATATAATGCCTCTCAAGTTGAGATCAAGTAGGTATCACTATAAGTCACAAAATTAGGTAGAAGTACCTAGTAAATAATAAAAATCACTTAAGAGTTAACTTTTGAAAATTAAAATAGTAGCTTTCTAATCTAAGTCCATCAGAACTTTCAAAATATCAGTCTCATTCTTGTAGTAACTGGGCTGTGTCTGGGCAGTTCTTGTAGTTTTATTTGAAAAAAAATTCTTTAATTCAGAATTGCTTACTAGGGTATTAGAAAGAATTTTGATATTTTTCGATTTGTTCTCACAATGTTCAACTTTATCTGTCATTAGAACAGTTTCAACGTGTCCTATCCAGATCGTCTTTAAAAATTACGGGCATAGTGTTTATGTCGAAAGGACTGATGTTATACGAACAACCTGCAACTTCTTCTTCAGGTGGACCTGCTTTTTGAATTATCGCTGTGTTGACATTCGAACAACTTACAACTTCTTCATTAGGTGAATCTGCTTTTTCAATTACCGCATTGGTGACATAGGAACAACTCCCAACTGCTTCATCAAAGTGATTTTCATGTTCAGGTGGATCGTTTTCTTTAAAATCTATTTTTTTATTGGGTTTTGTTTTCTTTCCTTTACCCTTCCCTTTATCAATTCCGTCTGTTATTTCCTTTTCTGTTTCCTGTTTTTTATTTTCTTTTAGGACTGAACAAGGTATGTATTCTGGGTCAGTCTCAACATAATCGTCATCACTCGAACATAACACACTTTTTCCTGCCTGAACTTGTAGCTTTTTCTTTTTTTTTGGTTCAACAATATTAACAGTCCCATATCGCATGTCTTTTAAAAAATCTAATATTGTCTCATCAACAGTTTCGTTTCCTTTATTTTGATCGATCCAATCCGGCAATTTTTTTAAAACCTCTGAAGGATTAAATGGATGTATCCCTGTCTTCCTAAATCCAGCTAAAATATTGGCTGGACCATTTTCTTTTAAGGTGTCTATTAATTTATTCAGCAATTTGGGAAAACAGCCTTTCGGGATTGATGACTGTTTTCGACCATCTGTTTTTTTCCATTGTAGTATAATATTTCGCCAAGCTATTTTCATTGGTCTGAAAAACGCAACGTCTAGCGGTTGCGTCAAATGAGTAGAGTTGGCTGGCAAAAATATAAAATGTATATCCTTCTCTTGACATTTTCTTATTAAGTCAATTGAAAGATGAGAGGACAAATTATCACCTATCAATAATTTTTTACCAGGTCTATTTTGAAAATACGGTAGAATCATAGTGGTGACCCAATCTTCAAAAATGTTTGAATCAAACCAGCCCGATTGGCTTCTATTAAATCGACAACCTTTTGGACCACCTTTTGTCCAAGTGTCAAACAAATTTTGTGCCTTGTACACAACGTATGGGGGTAGCATTTCTCCTGCAGCCGTACCTGCCATCATAATTGATACTGCAGCTTTGGAGTGATTCATCACTCTTTCAGGATATTTTGTTCCTTTTTTGGTGATGATCTTTTTTCGACCGGGATCATCAGCCAAATTTGTCTCATCGTAATTTATAATGTTTCCTACTGGTACATTCGAAATAGATATTTTTAAATGTTCAAAGTAGGCCTCAATAATTTCAGTAGAGACGGCAGCTCGGTTCCTTTTAATATTCTGTGACACTCGTTGTGATATTTTATCACTATGTCTCTTTAAAAAATTTCTTGAAAAATCCGGCCCAGGCATATTATCTTTAAATCGTTTTTCAATAACACCCAATTTATCTAAGTAATTTTTTACTAAGATTCTTAAGTCAAATTGTTCTAGGGGATAGCCCCATTCAGCACAGATATTGATATATTTAATAAATGACAACTCTACTTCTTTTGATAGAACTGTCTGGCCTCCTTGTGATTTTACATTTTTAATGGTATGCCTGTAAAGAACAGACTTATCTATATCGAATTTTTTGGCTATGCAAGCCAAGGAATCGCTATTTTGGTTGTATTCCTGTATAGCCTGCTCAATCAGTTCCTTAGGATATTTTCTATATCTTTTACCCCGAGGATCCGGTTTGTAAATCCTTGGCATGGTGAGCGCAAGCAATGTTGTGTACCTGTTTAAAATAAATATCAAGTATTCGCTGAACAAATTCATGATAATATATGTGAAAATAACTCTGACTGTATGTCTATTACACTTTCATGGCTAAACTACTGAGCCAATTTTGATAAAATTTTAGTACAGAGTAACTTTGAATCCCGAGGAAGGTATGTCTTTCCTCAGTTACATTTTGTCTGACTTCAACTTCGTATGTATACGTGATAACCGATATTTATGCGGACCAGTCACAAACAAAAGCTAGTAATTACGTATGAGTAATTGAATTAATTCAACTATTTCATAACATTTTGGCCATGTAATAAAAAAGTAACCGATGTCCTTCATTCAAGTTTAAGGTCTTTATCAAATTTCATCAAAATTGGTTCAGCGATTTAGTAAAACGTAAGAGACGGACAGCCAGAATGACAAATATATTTATAGTATTAATACTATTTTTCTCAGTGACAACCGATTGACAACCCTAAAAATCATGTTTCTTTTAACCCCTGTTTCGTTGCTATTAACCCCTCACTCATATCTTTTCACCCCTTTCTTCGTGTCTATTCACCCTAAAGTCGTTTCTATTCACCCCTCAGTCGTATCCATTCACCTCGAATTCAGAGAAAAGTAGAAGCATCATGATTTTACATCAAATAAAAAAGTTGTATTTGAATATTGACACTCACCTTTCTATGTGTAAAAGATGATCAACTTAACTAGTCAAAGAGACAAATTTGTTAGAAGATAACACTGAAATACTTATGTTTAGCAAAAAGTTATACACAGCCTAAAATCACTCGTACACACACGTTCACTTTAACCGCTTTTTTCTTTATGTCATTACATTTGACGTAAATTTGTGGGTAGCCAGTACAAAGACAAAATGTTGCCGTGTAATAAATAGTAGACATAAATATTCGCCCATAGCCTGTAGACCCGCTAGAGGCAACTTTGTCAAACTTCGGAGTTTGTTTCTAATCACCCCGCGATTTCTATTCACCCCATTTTACGGTACCTCCGTAAGAGAGATATAAATTACTTAGTAATAAAAAATAGTGTTAGCAACATGATTATATTTCGAGCCATAGAACAATAACGCATAGAAATATCTTAAACTAAATTGTTTGCGTTCAGATAAAACATATCAGTTATAAATATAAATTGAAAGAATAATATCCCTTCAATAATAATTGCATAATGGATCGACTAAATGTCGAACTCGACTATATCAATCACATTTAACACAAACCCGAATCCAAAGCTTTATTATTCTATGGTTCGATTCATTAATACACTATCTCAATTCCCGACCAAGCGTAACTCTTTGGACAGTGAGGTAAACTTCCTTCGCAAATAAAACAAACGTACAGTCAATAAATTGAATAATAATTGTAATATCGTATCAAATTATAATAACAAGTCTTCTGGAAATGGCAATACAATTTGGAACTAACAAAAATACAATCAGCATGATATTTTTATCCGTTTTCTAATTAGGAAAATCGTGATTATTAGTTTCTATATAGAATTATATCGAAAATATTTATTTTGTTATGGAGAGCTGAAAAATTATAGTACGAAAAAATAATTTGAGCCACACAATAGTAAACCTTTCAGCATTAGCTAGATACATTATCCGTAATATATCGAGTATAACGTATTATTTTTTCTGACTATAATGATATATGTATATACGTATTTTTTTTCTGATTACAATATACCGAAATCAATCGACTTTGAAAACTATCTGGCTCGCACTCATGGATCATATTTACAGCTAACATCTGATGACGTCTGATAATTACAAGAGATGAAATGGTAAAGAAAACATATTCGGTATGTACTTTCTTGTGAACCGAATACAATAATGGAACAATTACAAATATTATTACTACTTTTCTTATACGGAGTATAAAAACTAGTATTTTTGTTACATAACAAAAACTTACATTTTCATCATCTTTAGAAGATACCTTCTTACTTCGGTTAACTAAAAGTTCCTATATGTTTTAATGAAGTTAGATTATAACAGTCAAAAACTTCTGTAGAAGGAAAAGGGTCAAACTTTCAAATAGGGAGGATCGTTGCAATGACTTTCGTTAATCACTTTATCCACAGGAATATTGACATACGTCAGTTTCATTTTAACGGTACTTAATGTTATAAGTTATGAATACCAGACTTTATAACGTGCAACATCAAAACATACAAGGTAGGTAGTACTTGCAATACAGATAGTTTCTTGTCCGGAATATTATATATAAATACAGAAAAGATAAACTGTTCAATTCTATTGATTATACAATGTTTAAATTTGTAACATCAGTCTGAATTAATTTTGATCATAAATTATAGGACACTTCAGAAACAAAAGCAATTCAGTTTGAGCTTTAAAATTTACACACTACGCTCAAATCCCACGGAAATTCTTTGTACAAAAACTAATATAGAATATATACAAATGAACCCATACGTAACAGAGCAGAATAAGCATAAAATGCAAAAAATACTCAACAGCGCTTCTAATTCGTGTTTACGAAAACACAAAACATCTACTTATTATTTACACATCAACAGTCAACACCGTAACCTACCTTACAATTAAATTGTGACAAAGAAATGTAAAAGTATTATAAAATTCAACTATGTGCCTACATACAATTATTTAACATTGCTATGGACGTTATTGCAATCATAAGCAATTATTTTTATGACATTATTATATTTATAGTACACAGAGCTGAACAGAAAAGATGTATTAACTGTAGTTACAACAGCAAGACCGTAGTCCGAAACATTTAACTGAAACAAAATAAATCAAAAGAACTGAATAGTACTCACACAAAATAAAAAAAAACAGCATATCAGAATCAAATGCAAAAGACAGCTTTACAAGTACAAATATGTAAAAATAATTATTCGAACTATAATGTGCTTATCAGTGCACAATTATTTGAGAGCGTCTTGGCTAAATTTTAATTAACTAATGTTTAAATCGGTTTATTATAAACCAGACCACCCTCAGACGTTTCAAATATTTACACCCTTACTGCATCTTCTTACTAAAGTCAATGAATGTATTGATTACACTTTTTATACTAGAAAACAAATATTAATTGCTTAATAACAAAAAAAACTGTTTTGTTACTGGTCCAACACACGATAAATTTTATGTTGGTATTTATTTGAACATAAACATATTAAGTTTCAATTTTAATCATATAATAATATACATATAAATGTCAAATATAATTTTATTTGTATGTCATTCTAGTTCAAATTGTATCTCCATTTCGAAATTTTTTAAAATTTGTTTACTCTCGTCGCAGATATTAGACATAGAGAAATAAACTATCATTTTCTATCTTTATTAAATTTATTTTATTGGCTGTCTCTTGCACTGGTATAAAATGTATAAAAGATTGTGATAATGCAGACAATCTTTAATAATATGTAGTATTTTCCTTAATTATCCGTATCATTTGTAAATGTACCATGTATATGTTGCAGAATATTGGACTTGAAACCATTTAAGGCGTTCTCAAAAATCCTGCCAGTTTCAACACAATTATAACAATAGTTAAGGACCACTTATAGGACAAATATACATTTTTTCATTTCTATTTATAAAAGAACATTATTTCTTAATGATAGCATCAGAAAAGTTCCGGGAATACTCATGATTTTATGCGTATTCCCTATTCACAAACTGGACGATACAAACTTTTGGCTTTGAAATCCCAAATGTATAAAAGAACTCCCAAAACACAACATTTACTGTAAATTGATAATAATATAGACGTGCGCTATCAAAACATACTATTACAATACACATACTAATTACAATAATACATACATACAGTACACAATTTAGACACAAACGATACACAATTTTTTGTGGAATGATCGTTGACATTTTTAAATGCATTTACAATTATTAAATGGCAATTGTTGGATGGCTTTATCAAGTCTTTTGTTTTGTACTCGCAAATGATCTGCACTTGAATGATTTAAGGCAACTTAATTGTCGTTAAGTTGAATGTTTCGATAAAATTTAGATAATAAGTTCGTTCTTAGTACTCTTATACTCCACGATTAATATGGAAAAGAATATAAATTAATACCAATAAGAAATCGAAAGATAATTTGTCAACATCTTTATATAAAGGTACAGAAGGGCCTTTAGAACGAAAAGTATAGTTAAGAAAATAGAAAACGATTTTTTTTTTAATTACAATATAGTAGAAATAATAATAATCATTATATTATTATTACTACAATAATAGTAACAAATAATGTAATAATTAATAAAGATGGAAAAAGATTTTGTTCTTTTCTTAATAAATCACGCCTTAACGGATTATTATAAATCCAATATTCTCTCAAGCACAGATCACGCAAAAGTACAAATTACAAAATTTCAATTAGAGAATAAAAAACTTGTCATAACCAAAAGTTGCTTTTGAAGCAGATTTATCGCGTCACATAGGACTCAATATTTTCTAATAACAACCATATAAAATAAAACATAAAATTACTAAGAAAACGGTATTCTTTATCATAATTTAATACTTTCTACTCAAATACAATAATAATAATAATTTAGCAAGATATGTGTGTAAGAAATCAGTTATTACAAAATATTCAGTTATCATATTATTTTTTTATTAATTAAGTTGATATTGAATTAGAAAATTTTATGACATGACTGCAAATAATACATAACCAAAAATAAAGTAGTTTTGAGTCATTATCGATAATTATACCCATGATGCAAGCATTCATTATTTATTATTACACTAATTACACATCGACCCGTATTATTTAATTACAAACATCGTTTCACTCGTACATTTTCAATTTCCGTCCATTTAATTCGAATGTTGACGTGTTATTTTCGTTAAAAGTTACAAAGACTTCGATTGACTTAGCTTCGCACTTGTGATTTTAACTTTACAGTTTCACATTTAACTGTACAGTTAGGATTAACTTTACACCGCCAACTTCATCTTGCCACTGACAAATAAATACGTTTAACCACTGAAACTCAATCCTTTCGTAGTTGTGTTTCACTGAAGCACACTACGAATTCAGAGGTATTTCAGGTATCGCGTACGGTATACTAGCTCTCGCCATCGGCTTCTCTGGTGTTCGGTGGAAGACTTTGAGGACTCTGCGAAAACTGGTTTACCATTTTGCTTTGCATCATGTTCAACAGAATGTCGGAGTATTGTTCTATCAGAGACATCGCTGGGTTACCAGAGTTTGTTGCTTCTGTAGACAAAGGAGTAAAATATAATAACAAAAGTAAGATAAAGAAACAAAATACGAGAACCGAAATAAAGCATTTTTATTGGCATATTGTTGTTAGCCGCAGATAACTGTTAACTTAACCTTGAGTTTGGAGGCGAGAACTTCGATGAGTTCTCAGCCTTGCTAACGAAAACAAGATATGTTTGTCTGTTTGTAAATAGTGATTGCAATCCGGCGTCATTTTCAGTCCGACCGGATACGACCGGATTCCAACAATCCGGCAGGATTCAGTCGGATCCGACAGGATTGTTTATTCAAGATTATTTTCGCTTTTTAGTACAAAATAAGTGAGTTAATCAAGTGTCACTGCACTTATATGTAGGTAGGTAATTTATAAAAAATAAATCACAAATATATAAAATCGACTTTATTTCCTAACCAATGTTAAGACAAATGTACAACAAGAAAATAATTAAAATTTAGTAGTGTAGGTAACTAGTAATAATTTTACGACGTAACGAGTAGCTCAGTCTTTCTAGATTTCACTTTCACAGATAGATCAATTTTTAAGTAACATACATACATACATACACTCACGCCTTTTTCCCACGGGGGTAGGCAGAGATTACGTCCTTCCACTTGCTACGGTCCTTACATATCTCTTTCGCTTCATCTACTTTCATAACATTCCTCATACATGCTCGACGATTGCGGGTACTTCTGACCTGGCCTAAGTAACAACATTAATAATATCTAATAGATACAATTAACCTTAATTAACTGAAAAGAGATCAAAATCATTATTAAAGTATTTGAGAATGCTAACAAACAAGTCTTATAGGTTATTTATGATTATGACAGATAGAGATAGTCTAGTCTTAAAATGAACGCCCCTCCAAAGAACTTACGCATACATGCAAAGTAGGTGTATAGACGCAACACACCCGTATTAGTATCAACCATTGGTCATTCAGTCACGGACTAAACACGAAAGTGGGAAGACGTTTCAATTCGAACCAAAGGTACCGTCAGCATGTCAACAAAAAAGCATCTTCGCAGCCAGGTAAATATTTTTTCACTTTAGCAGCTCATACATACATTGCTTGCAATTATTGGAATCCTTCGCTTACTCGGGATTCAAAATTAGTCTCTCGCTTGGAAAACTAACTTTCCTCTCTAGTTCAACAAATAACTATTGTTGTATTTGCGTGTTCACAGATTTATTTTTATTACATACTACAAGAAAAAATCATTTTATAGATGGCAATTTCCTCTTATTAATTTTACAATTACACTTACTGTTTATGATGATATTACGATAAAATGATATGCTAATTGTTAAGATAAAATGACTAACAAAAAAAAATTTCATCCAACTAATAATGTTTATTTCATGTTGTTGATAATCATACTCGTACCTATGTAATTCGATATACGTTTATTTTACAACATCAAATTGATGGGAACCTATTGAATAGCTACACGAGGTCTAGGTCATTCACAATAAAAAATTCTATGTACCAATTGAAAGACGATAAAAGAGTTTATACTGTATATATATATATATGGAATTTATTGATAATTATAATATATATTTTCATTTAACAGAGCAAAGAATTTATTGCTAAAGTGTATCGCCGGATGAAATATGAGGCAGAAAAAGGAGTTGAAAACCTAAGCGATGCCAGATGGCGAACTGCTCAAGCTGTCGGTTATAGTGAACATACTATATCAAATATATTAAAAGAAGAAAGACAGGCTGGTGCTACAACATCCACAGATATAGAACAGAAGATTTTTAAATCGCCCTCTAAAAGAAAACGGGTAAGTCCGAAGTCAACTTTGGATGATTTTGATATGTCTGTGCTACGAAGGACAATTATGACATTTCACATAGAATTTAATGAAATGCCTACATTAAAAAAACTTAAACAAATTTTGAGTTAGAAAATTGGTTTTGATGGCTGTATTGAAACATTGCGTAAGATTTTGCGGGAATCTGGCTTTGAATGGTCTAAAACAGACGATAACCGTAAAGCACTTATAGAAAAACACGAGATACAAATGTTGCGTTTTAAATATTTAAAACAATTGTCAAAGTATCGTGCTGAAGGTCGATATATTGTATTCACCGACGAAAGCTATATTCACACAACACACATGCAGAACAAATGTTGGAAGCGCGCGAAAGGAGTATCACCACTTCAGAAAAAGTTATCGAAAGGAATGAGGGTCATCATTGTTCATGCCGGTGGATCCCGAGGATTTATTCCAAATGCTTGCTTGATATATAAGGCAACCCAAACAAGTGGTGATTACCATGATAACATGAACCATGAAAACTATAAAAAATGGCTTGTAGATCATTTAATACCTAATCTCCCTGAAAATGCTGTCATAGTGATGGATAATGCTTCCTATCACAATGTTGTAACTGAAAAATGCCCTAATTTAAATTCGAATAAGGACATTATGAAAGCATGGTTAACTGAAAAGAATATTCAGTATGATGAAAATATGAAGAAAATAGAATTATATGATTTGATTTTGAAGAATAAAGAGACATTCAAAAGATTTGCAATTGATGACCTAATCAAGTCAAAAGGTTTCGAAGTTCTACGACTACCTCCTTACCACCCAGAGCTAAACGCAATCGAAAAGATATGGGGTATATTAAAAAACTATATAGCGAAAAAAAATATTGGCCAGAATTTAACATCAATAATGGCTTTAATAAGAGAACGAATTGAAATGATCGATAATACTATGTGGGAAAATACATGTCGGCATGTTATTGAAACAGAAAATCAATATATGAAAAATTTTGATATGGATTTTGAATTCACTATTAATGTTGACTCTGATTCCGATGAAAGTGATGCTGATGACTTTGATAGAAGTGAATAAATTATTCAATTATTTATTAATAAAAACTTAAACAATCAAATCATTAGTTTCCTTAATTCTATTTGTTTTTATTTACTTTATTTCCTTAATTAATAATTTTTAGGGTACTTTATATTAATGCATTGTATAATGCTGCAATTGCATTTATATATGTAAAATTTACAGCGTGGCGCAGTATGAACAATAGGTTTATAGGGTTTTTTTTACATGTATTAACATTTATTTTTTTATACAAATAATATTATTTTTTTTACAAACCGTACGTAATAAATATGCGAACAGCCGGATTTGTTGACCAACTAGTGCATTTATGACGCGACCGCGCGAGAGAGCAGATGTGTCAATCCATACTAAGCGTGCGCTTCTTTCAATACAGTTCCAGTACTGCGATTGATCGTGCGACTAGTCGATCTCTTAGTGTGCGGACGAATCTAAGTTCACAATAAAATCGCAGCACGCACACAAATAAAATGCTACAATAATTATTTGCCTATACACATGGAAACATAAACAATTAGTGGAGGGGCGTTCATTTTAAGGCTAGACGATCTCTACCATCATGATTATTAACTGCTAGCACCGGATCCGGTCTTCGAATCCGGTACATTGGTACCGGATCCGGTAACCATTAAATGACGCCGGATCCGCCGGATTACCGGATCCGTTTTTCCGGATTGCAATCCCTATTTGTAAGCAACTAGTAACTAAACAAATGTTTTGCTTACCTTTAGACACGAGGTTTTCTAAACGATGTCGCGCATCGCTCTCGCTCGACGATAAGCCGGCGTGAGCGTTGGCATCACCATTCTGATTTCTAGTGACAGCGCTCCGTAAAACTTTCTGCGTCTCAAGAATAGCCGCTTCCAGCCCTGATACCAAAGATAAACTAGCGATATATTTATATACATAGGGCGACTTTTTTTACACTATATATTGTTTCAGGGCCGTCGAAATAATATTCAGAAGTGTGTATCTGTCAAAGTGTAGATTCAATCCAACCAAACATTTTGACAGCCCTACATCAGCGTACGAGAAATAATACGCCGCAATCTATTGAGTACTATTTCATGTCTTAGAAAAACATTTATGGTCTATGTAATGTTGAACTTAATATGCTTTAAGTATTAAAAACTTAAATATTAATTCGCAACTTAATGCGATATAGCATTCCCTTCTAGACAATTGAAAGGAAAACTCGATGAAGAAATGTATTTTCCAAAACTCACTTACCGTCAAGGAGACGTATTATGAATTCTATTGTACACAATTAGGCTGTCTTCTTTAATTTAATAATATGAGTATTGTGTATGTGCTGCACTTTATATAAAAAAGCTGATTAAATTATGTATAAAAAAAAAGAAAAAAAATGCTATTGCGGCAAGACTTGAACCAAGATTATCTACACACTGTATTGACACCTTAAACTTTCGGCCTAGGAGCACTATATGTCCCAAACGAAAATGTCAACCACATGCTTCACTTTTTACTTTATCAAACCATAATAAACTTTATTCTACTAAAGAAATCTTTAGAGATTTCATTAGTAGAATAAAGAAGAATATAAACTTACAAATTACTGCCGGAAAATAAGAGGCCATAATACACCCTCAGTAGTACTGGTACGTATAATACCTGTATATGTATATAATAATTTTTTTGCGTAAATATAAAAGAGTTCTCGATATTTATTTTTTGTTATTATATGTAACTTTTCTCTGTGTACATATGGTACTGTGACTTAGTGTAGGGACTTTTTACAGCGTATATATTTACAAAATATAAGTGTACATACCGCTGATGTCAGCCGCCGCGTTGGGTTCCCTTTGTAGGCTGGCGTACAGCTGAACTACTTTACTGGCGGTCTTCGTCAGCTGTTCAGTCAACGCTGAACACAGTTGGGACGAAGACACTGCGAAAAACAATTAGATGTTATGATTAAATAACATAGTTTTCTTCAGGTAGGCATTACTTGTATTTACGGGGGCCTCCGAGCGCCGAGTCTTAGCCGCAGAGATCGGGCGAGATCTGTCTCCGCCGACATTGATTGCGGACGAGGGAGGTTGGAGGGCTGTGGCCTCCTTCTGTGAAGCAGTGATGCTCCAGAAGGAGGCCGCCGAGCGGGGTCGGGAGATGGCCGATCCCGCTCGAAAGAGGCGACGCCGGGCTCGGTAGCACAGCTGAGGCGCCGCCGCGGGACGCGAGTAAATCGCTCCCGCGGATGCAGCGACCCCGGAGGGACCATGCCCCTTCCGTGGCCGGGGGGCGTCGTCGGTGGTGGAGATCGGAGGAGGGATTCTGGCCTCCCCCGAGGGGCTCGCCTGTGTCGGCGGGGGGCGGAGGCTGGGGGTTCCCGGAAGTAGCTTGATGTTCCCAGGGGCTCCCTACATGCCTGAGGAAACCTCAGGAATGGCCATCCCTGAGGTTTTTAGTGGGTAGGTCTCCCCCTTCTGGGGAGGAGAGCCCCACATAACCGCCGTCTCGCCACAGCCGGGGTATGCAACTACATGCATTTTCCTCAAAGGAACAAAAAAAAAGGGCCTCGTCAGAGCGCGATGCTGCTCTCAGTAGGGATGATGCGCTCGCGTCGGGGTGCGATGCTGCTCTCCTTCGAGATTAGCGCTTGGTCCCGGCGTGATGCAGCTCTTCTTGGGGATTAGCGCTCGCGTCCAGGCGCAATCGGGGGGGATCGGTGAGGTTTTTAGTGGGTAGGCCTACCCCCTTCTGGGGAGGAGAGCCCCACATAACCCGACTCGCAGGTATGCAATTCAATGCATTTCGCTCATCGTTACAAAAAAAAAAGGCATTACTTGTGTTTCTGGGTATTGACTTCTCATGACCTGGACTATTTCGAAGATTCGGTTTTTTGGTAGTTCTCATAATTTGACCTAACGTGACCTTTATTAATTTTAATTGCAGATATGTTATCTGTGTAACTCCTATACATACATATATATGTATATACATTATTACAATAAAATATACTATACACAAAGTATATTAAAATCTATGGTAGCCAAAACAAATGATATAGTTCGCAGTTTATTATTTAGTACACATGAATTTCAATTAGTATCGTCTATCTACAAGTACGTCATGTTACGTAATTATTTTACACAAACGTTTATTTTATCGTCACTTTTTTATGTTTGGATATTTTATGTACAAATAAATTATCGTTAACGTGGAATTGCATATTTAGTTGCACTGTGTGTTACCATAATTTTATACTTGATTTTTCTTCTAATATAAGATGAATTAGACCATAACAAGATTATACAAAAATGTGACGTGTCTAATTCAAAATACTGTTTATAATGCACTAAAATTTACGCCTGCTTTCAATGTATATTTAATATGACAATTTACATATTAAAGTTCCGATTGACTGTTACCAGTAAACACATTTTTTGAACTGTGATTTATATGTTAAAACTTGAAGTAATGAATTAATATTATATTATAGACATTAAGAAGAGGTAATTGAATGATCTTCATATAATATTATTATTAACACTTGTGACAGCTCAGATGAGGATTTAAATGATAGCGACAAAAAATGTATAGTTGTTCCACTTATTTTATGCATGTAATGTCAATAAATGAATAAAATAAAACATGTATTATGTTCTTATTTGTGCGACCAGTCCAACACTAAAAATACAATTCCGAGGTCTCGATAATTTATACTTACAGTAGAACCCGTTTAAGACGATCACGCTTAATACGTATAATAATTTCTCGCATAATACGCCACTTGACACCAGTCCCTCCAACTTAAAATATATGTTCATACATTTCTTAACGCTTAATACTATTCGTCATCCCGTTTAATACGCGCCGAGCAGCGCTCCGAGCGAAATGCTTGCCGTTTGCCGATCGTCATTTGTTTTGACATATTGTGTCTGGCGCGCGCTCTGATCGTTTTGTAATTTTTAATTAATTTTAATTAACAAATTAAACAGAAATGAAATTAAAATACAGATTGGGAGGTGTGCAGAGAAAAAAGCAAAAGTTAGGAAGGTTTGATAAATTGGAAAAAGCTTTAGTGGAATGGCTTCATCAAGCACGAGCTTTAAAACTGCCCATAAGTGGCCCCATAATATGCGAAAAAGCGCGAAAAATTGCTGAAGGCTTTTAAAAATCGCAACGGCATTATAATTGTATAATTACAAAAATTAGAACATACATAATAATAAGTAGTACATTTTTTTTTATTTTCCCTATCCCGCATAATACGCTTTCTCGCTTAAGACGCGTTTTTGGTAAGGTCCCTGAGAAATCGTCTTAAGCGGGTTTTACTGTACTTACTTTCCACTTGCTACGATGCAATACTTCCTCCATCCTACCACTAAACTGTGTTAGTATTAAACCTAGTACAAATCACTCACAGTTAGCGTCGTTAGTGTCGGGCTTGACTCTCTGCCTCGTATTAGCGGATAGTCGGGCTGTCACTTCACGCGCCTTCGCCGACAAGTCTCGCTCGCTACCACTGCGACCTAGCACAATTCATTTCAGATATAAAATATATACATAAAAATGTTTTACACATGAAATTGCGGTTTACTCCTTTCGTACTTCAAAGTTATTAACATTTATATTAGATGAATCAGTCATGGCTAATCAGTAAGAGGAAAAAAAAAATATTTCTACCTCGAAACTCATGTATTTTTAATGGTAGTATAAAACAAGTTTAAGGGGTAATCTTCTGTCTCGAACGATTTTGATGAAAGCGATATAAAGATAGTTTGTTACCCGGAGGACACCTCTTTCCTCTGGCAAAACCCGATAATTAATGACATAGTCAATCCCTGCCAACCCTTTCCTAGACTCACCTATCCTCCTAGTATTGTGATCGACTGAACCCGCCCTGGGTCTAGGCGGGACCGCGGGTTTCTCGTTGGTCCGCTCCTCGGCCTCGGAGCTCGACTCCTCTTGACCGCCCGCCAAGCTCACTGTGCGACGTTAGTGACGCTTAATATTAAAGTGATAAGGCTGCTTTTTGCGTGTACAAGTGGTTAGTTTTAGTACGTTTACTCGTTTCATAGGTGCAGACGATACAGTGCCTTCAGAGGTTGTTTTTAAGTTTGCTTTACGGTGGTGTAATTTTCACATAATATAAAATTATTTTGTCTATTTACATGAAAATATTACATCTACCAATCTAACAGCAACATCTAAGCTCTTGAATATACACAACGTTATTTTTTTGTATACACAAACCCTGCAAATTGTTTATGCTCTGCATTGAAAATAATTTCAAAAATTTTTATTTCAAATTTTACATTAGTAGTTGGAATAACGTAAAACATAAGGTGTCTCACTCATTCGACATTAGTACTCTTTCATACACGTTAAATCAGCCTGGTGCCGTAGAGTCACTGTGTTGTGTCCATGATAAGTCAACACTGGCCGGAACAATGAAGCAATATAAAAAAAAAACAAAACTATAAATTCTCATTGATAATTTCTATTCTTCGTGCGTAGATATGTGCTTCGTAGTTAATGTTTCGGTGTTTGTATACATAAAAAATAAAGTTGTAAGATTATAATTTTCAATCTATACTGTACATTAACAAAACTACAAGAAATTATATTTACGGAAATGGTAATATACAAAGGCGTATTTATAATGTTATTAGCAGGTTATTAGCAAGATAATATTACTATATTGAAGAAAAAAATCTCCGATTTTTGCATTATTAGCCAAAATAATCTTAAGTATTAAGTAAAATAGCTGTAAATTGGCAAACATATCTACTAATACTCCAATAGTGTACGTGAAACTCACCCGAACTGTACGCATTAGCAAGACCCCGCCTACGAGCAGTGTTAGCAGCGGCCTTGTTCATTGAACTAATAGTCGGTCTCATGAGACCCTGAGATCTAGTAGACTGCGGTCTTGAAGGTTGAGGGTCGGATTCCGAGTCACTCTGTTGAATATTACCAGGTTTATTTGCACCAAAGACAAAGATATATTTAAAAAAAAACCCACTGAATGTAGCTGCGAATGTATCTACAGCACAACGGCGCTCAATAGACTATGCATGAAGTCACATGATAAACATCAGCGTTGTATTCCGCATACGCTGTCGATACTTGGGTTAGTAAAATCATTTATTTAATCTTTAAAGAAAAATAAAATAAATATTTCTTACACTTACACCAATTAGCCTAGCCCAAAGTAAGCTCTGAAGGCTTGTGTCATGGGTTCTAGGTTAACGGATAGACATACATATATAATTATATTTGATAGAAATATATATATTAACAAACATCACTTAGGTACTAATGCTCGGGGTGGCGTGTATCGTGAGGGCGATCCGCCGGCTAGGTCTAGAAATTGCGCCGTACCTACAATACCGAGGCACTATGGTTCCACGGCCTTCCAAAGCGCCGGGAACCACCCAGCTGCCGGATACGGGTAGGTGACACGGAGGTCTAGGTGGGGCCCTACATCAAGTACCTTGGCCTCACCTTGGACAGCAGATGGAGCTTCGAGGAGCATTTCGTGCGATTGGTCCCTCGAATCGAGAAGTTCGCGGGCGCTTTACATCGCCTGCTGCCCAATCTCGGGGACCGAGGGATGATGGTTGCCGCCTGTACGCGAGCGTCGTACGGTCCGTGGCCTTATATGGGGCCTCCGTGTGGTCGCAAGACTGCACGAGGTCCTCCCGCTGCAGAGCTCTGCTCCGGAGCATGCAGCGGACAATGGCTATACGGATCGTGCGAGGCTTCCGTACGATCTCGAACGAGGCGGCGACGATTCTGGGGCGGTCGCCCCCTTTCGAGATCCTGGCCGACATGTACGCGGTGATGTACAACGCACCGCGGCATGTCGGTCGGAGGGACGACGGTCCCCCGGCACCAGCGCACGGAATGCACAGTTGATTCGGTGAGTATCTGAGTCGAATAGGGAGGGAGGACACGACACGATGCCACCATTGCACATCCAACCTCGACTCGGCCCAGCACACGCTGGCGGAGCGCCCCGCTTGGGACTCCGAACGCCGAGTCTTGGTCGTTGGAAGAGATCGGGCATGATCTGTCTCCGCCAGCGTTGATTGCGGCAATGCTGGCGGATGAGGGAGGTTGGAGGGCTGTGGCCTCCTTCTGTGAAGCGGTTATGCTCCAGAAGGAGGCCGCCGAGCGGGATCGAAGAAGACGGCCTCGGACCAGATAGCCTGGCCTGAGGCGCCGCCACGGGTCGCTGGCTGAGGTTTTTAGTGGGTAGGCCTCCCCCTTCTGGGGAGGAGAGCCCCACATAAACACCGGCTCTCCGCAGCCGGGATATGCAATTCAATGCATTTTCCTCAGCGGAACAAAAAAAAAGTACTAATGCTCGCATTCATCACACAAACATTTGCCCCCAGGGGGATTCGAATAGTGCAAGCCACTATTCGAATCCCCCTGGGGCGCACTAATATTTTTCTTACAAATTTTTCACTTCCGATGATTAAACGATTATTATTTATTGCTTTAGTGTGCAACTCAGCCTCACACGAGAACAAATTTTATACTAATTTAAATTAAACCTGCAAAAGCAATATGCAACTATTCATGAAGTCTTTCTGTACTGAATAAATTATACCTGGTTGTTCAAAACGCCGACGCTGGAACTCCTTGTCATGTTTGACTTGGCGTTGTAGCGAGGCGCCGGTTTTACGAACGTGTTCGGTGATTTGTTCGCGTTCGCATTCGCTGCTTGGGTTGGTTTCGACGCTGTTATAAAAGCTTTATTTTAATAATCGTTTACGTTATGGAAGGTTGAAGTGAACATCACCTGCCCTCCATGAGCGCCGAAACAGAACACAATAATATAATCGATTTAGCTATCGATATAAACGCAGTTTTGAAATTGCTACTTAGTGATACTTATTGATATGAAATGTAGTGCTGACAGATTCGCGACATGTAAGAGCGATTTACGCTCTTACATGTCGTGAATCGGTTGTCATACTTTTTGAGAGGGAGTACATAATATAAGAAATATATTTTAATCAGTAAGGTAGGTACAATTTCTTATACAGAACTCCGATTGATGACACACTTTCAACGATGGACGCATTCATAGACCACAAAGTACTAGCAACATCTCATATCAAAATTCTACAAACATAACATAACACTATGTACGAGCTATATGGCATATACTTATATGTTTTGTCTAGCAACAATAAATCAATATTTGAATAAGCTATATCTAATCAAAATCGTATAATGATTTCTAGTCAAATAGAACGATAGTATTTCATTATGATCATTATTTGCCATAACGAATAGCTAGTTCTCTTCGCTTTGGAATAGGATATATGTTCAATAACATTAATTAGACATCCCACGAACTATTCGTTCAACTCTGTCTACAAAACATTTCTAATGCCAGTTGACTTTTAAACATAATACTGTATCTACATATCAATATATCAAATAAAAATAGCATCATGATTTAATTCAATTTTATAATAGCACTGTTATATGGCAAATACTAATAATTAGTGCTCGGAATAGGTAGTTTAATTTTAATGTACTTGCAGAAAGAAAGTCAATGTAAGCGTAACATGGATAAACCTGAAATTTTCTGATTTTATTTGCGATTCGTTTCTTTACGATTTTATTATAAAATTTACCAACAAGACATACACGGACACACAGTATATACGAGTAAATATACGAGTACTTAAACTAGGCTAAGCGCTCAATCAAATACCACGGCATGAAATAACAAATTCTATAGAATTTGTTGTATGTTTTATATATAAAGACATACGGCGAAATGTTTACAACTTATTATTACAACAATAAGCTAAAAGATGAAGTACTATTTTGAAAGTTCAATATAATATTTTTACAATATCTGAAAATAGTAAGCTCCCAGGCATATCTATATTATTGATGTCTCAAAATCGCAAGTACATAAAATTAAACTACCTATTCCAAGCACAACTAATAATCAAAGAAAGTTAAACTACTACCAAATAATTATATTTTTGGTAGTAGTTTATATTTCAAAAAGTAGGATTTTTTATACAAGTAGCAGTTTTTATAATAGCCTATACTCTAGTTACTTCACTATATTGTATCCAGTGATTATTGAATAGGTATTGTAGAGAAATATATGAATAAAAAGCCCTTTGCAAATCGTGCCGACGTTGAATGATTCTGAGCAAATACATGCATGAAAAACATAAGAAATATACAAAAAGCATGCAGTTAAGAGAAGGTAACATATTAATTACAAACATTTAATTTTAGTAGACATAAAAGCGTTCCAAATATTGTCGCCAAATTACATACCAGATACACATATCCGTAATAAGTGAATTATAACGTATTTACACAATACCTGTTCTTGCTACAGTAATAATTTAATTCAACAATTAAGTGCAATAGTCGTCGCTTTCGAGAATTGAAAATAACACAGTTTCAGAAAAAATTTCAATGGCTTACGTCTGTCTATTTAGATTTGAATCTTATGCAATAAGTATATATATTTCATTTGACACATTTGTCAAAACCAATATTCGTGGAAACAACCCCGCTACGATACCTGTATTGGCATTAATGAATTAATTTTGATCAGATTACATAAATCGTGATATTAGAATTATGATTATAAAATAATAATATTGTAGACCTTTTCCCAATTATAATTCTGTTTAAAAACAATAATTTTGTTGCATTTTATATAACACTAGCTGGCCCAACAGACGTTGTCCTGTCAAATGTCTCAAATGTCAAATGTCTCAAATGTCTCAAATGTCACGTTGTCTCACGTTGTCTCAAATGTTTTTAAATAAATAATTTAGCTGAAAAACAATATCTATATGACCGTATTGTGAATCTAAACCATTCTCAAGCCCCCTGGAATACACACAAAAAATTTCATCAAAATTGGTCCAGTCGTTTAGGAGGAGTTCAGTCACATACACACGCACACAAGAAATATATATATTAAGATATCCAGCCCAATCGAATATTACAATTGCATTTTTTACATCTACTGTTAAGCATATTATCTACGTATACGTAATCTCTCTTAGGTTCCCGCACGATTTCATCAAGCATTTTGATTAATTTATTCTTAAACATAAATCATAATTTCATTTCGTTCAACGCCCCACCCAAACACAACCATAATTTCAACCAATAACCAAGCATTGACTAGTTCATTTGCTAATTGCTAGTAAGTCAAAGTATACATCTCTTTTGTCACAACGATATACAAAATTTGCAATGCTGTCACGAGTGAACAAATTAACATCTAACGGTAACTTGCGTTAAATATTCTGAAATATAATGCGAAACGTATTAGTGATAAACAAAATTGATCAACGGGAATTGATTACTCTGATCTCAATACCACATCGTTATATTATTATTTTACGTTATTTCTTTCCTACACCCAACTATCCTACCAACAAGCCACCACCACCGCCTACCTTGCGGCGTCCGCGGCGCCGGCATGGGCTTCGCCGCCAGGTCGGACAGCGAGATGGCTCGGCGCATGCCCGTTTCCTCCTCTTGGTCCGATACGTGGTTGCGATTTGCTGGCGATCAGGTTTAGGTTAGCATGCTGGGACTAGTTCTAAACGCATATGGGATTTTAATTTACGCCGAGACGATTGTATCGAACTATGATTCGTTGTTGCAGAAAAAAATTGATTTATGTAATATCTACATATTTAGTACAAAGAGCAATTTAAATAAAACGAATTGCAAATGTAACCTTCTTTTGTACCTTTCGTTTTGGTCAACCCGTGAAATCCTTAATTGAATTTACTGATTTAATACCATATGAACCTGTAATAGCTCCCATACGTTTAGAACACTGCGAAAACTGAAGAAAGCTGACAAACGCATGCCAGATACAAAAATACTAACACAAAGTAAAACACATGACAATCATACAATAAAAACATTTTAGAAATACATGCCCTTATTTCTAAATTAAAAAGCGATGAATAATTGCAGAATATGATAATGGCTCGGCGTTTATTGACGTTAAAACAAAAAATATTGTAATTGCCTTCAAATTCAGTTACGACATCAATAATAAAAATATAGAAAAAAATTGGGTTCCCGCATATCAAATTATTGGTGAAATGTAATTGATTTTGCCTTCATTTACAAAAGTAAACGAATTTTTAAAAAATCGTTTAGAAAAATCGGAAATTTTTTAACGTACGTGACACCGTCTAGAAATTACCAAACACTACTGTACTAAAAAGACTTGGTGACAAGCGAGAACCCCCATACCTAAGAAGCGCAACAAAAAATAGTGTTACGTCATCTAAACATGCTTTGCCAACCTTGAACAGTGAATTTTGATGGCAGCACTGGATTTAGTAACGGCACTCTTCTCGCGAGACAAGAACCTTTTAACGCATTTCCCGTACACATAACTGGTCTAGTTCTACTTGCTGATAATTCATACATATGGCTCTCCGTACAAAGCCGTGGTGTGGGGACTCTAACAACTTTCCTGAATGGCATTTTAGGTCTGTTGAATCCAAAAATAGACAGTCGTTTTGGAGAATTTGTACAACTAGAACTTGTTGTTGAAGATTCATAATTCTCACTGTCTAAATGCACATCAGTCTTGGGTATAATCATTTCGTTGTAAACTCTTTGCTTCAACTTTGGTGGAAATGGTTCAGTTTTAACTGTGTTATTTAGTTTCACTTCAGTTTCTGCTGCTGATTGTATAGGTTCATTACCGGCTTCGTTATCGTTAGTAACCTCAATGCTATCCACAACTAAACCACCGATTTGGTCAGAGTCCAAAATATCTGGCAAGCTCAAATTTCTTTTTATCTCTTTGTTGTCTGAATTATTTTCTGTGTTTGTTTCTGCTTCTTCTAATGTAAGCGATGCGAAATTTGGAACAGTGCTTTGTTTGGTTGCCAATTTTTCGAATTTTCTGGACAAAACTTTAACCACCCCTTTCCCGTCGTTTATGTTAGCTTCTAACGGCCTCATGCGCCATTCCTTTAATATTTTCTCTTGGAGAATCTTTCGTTCTTCCATTTCAACAAGTTTATTGATAATTTCAAGTTTACGCTCGATATATTTGTATTTTTTAAAATCATCACTTTCAACTGGTGCTATATTTTCTTTGGCTTCAATATTTTGACGACTGTGACTTGGTATTTGAACGTCTTTTTCATTTCTAGATATTCTTGCGTTGATTTGATCCTTTCTTGATTTCCCACAGCACTGTTTATCCTGTTCCGCATAATAATCTAAAGAGTCTTTGGCGAAATCATTATAATCATCTAAAACATCCAAAGAGTCCATGCTTACATGTCTCATTCTCTCCATCCGTTGCATAGCGTAAACTTCTAAGCTGTCCATTTGCATTTCAGACTTATTCTCGTTAACATCTTTTTCTTTAACAAATACATCGAAACTTCTTTCAGTGGAATCAGTAACATCAACCGTATTAAAGTTTTGTACATCTTGTTTTTTGTTTACTAGATAGTTTTTATTCTGAAGACCGTCTAACTTTGCTTTATACTGAGATGAAATAGAAGAACTTAAACCACTTTTATCTAAACCAGCTTTAAGTCGGTTATTAATTTTAACAGACGAAGTTCTCTTCATAGGTTTTGGCGGTTTGTGTGGAACAAATTCCATTGTTATTTTAGCGTTGTTGTTTTTCTGTGAACCTCTTTCTAAGCTTTTAGTGGTATTGTTATATTTGGATCCATTGGACTTTTCTTTATTTAGCTGATTTTTGTTTACTTTCGTCTGAGCGTTTTTACGTATCTGCTCTTCAAACTTCTCTAGATTCTTTTGAACATGTGAATTACGTTTTTCCATTAGATTTTTCAATGGATTTGGTTTCGATGCTGGTTCAAGGACAACCTCAAAACTACAGCTTTTAGATTTAACCATTGCACTTTGGTCACATCCTTCCATTATGCTTTTATATTTGTGTTTCTCAACAAATTGCGGTTGGAGCGACTTGCTAGTCTTCACTTTATTGTCAGTACTCAAACGTGGAATCTCATCGCATACTTTTTTCTCTTTCGCATACTGCTGTACATTATTTCCATCGAAATAATACGCAATATTCTTTGCAGGCGGTGGCTCTTGTTTGGATGCAGAATCGTATAAACTCTTCGATCTAGTGACTGTTTTATGCTCCGAAAACTCGGAAGTGCACACGTCAAACCCAAACACTTTACTCGTCGCTGGTTTGGGGCTAATACTCGTTTGCTCTCTGTAATTTGGACTAATTCCTTCGATGTAGTTATTGTACATGTATCCATGAAAATATGGAGGATTATTCGGACTAGAGCCGTAACTTTTGGAAGTATTTTCAAATTCATAGCAACTCTTACTGTTTCTAGGTATTGGTTTAGCTTGTCTTTTAGGCCTTGTACCTTCAAACAGCATCTCTAAAGGCGCGCTCTTTGTACATTCCGAGTCATCAGACAAAACGCTCTCCAAAGAGTTGCAATTTGTTCGAGACAATTGGTTGTCGTTATCCAAAAACATTTCATCAGACAGAATTGATTCTTGACTGTAACTATTTTTCATATACTTTTTCTGGTTTAAAAAGAAACTGGCACTGCTATGTCTGTTGTTATCCATGAAATCCTCATTGATATTCTCAAAAGAACAATTTTGGGAATCATTTAAATTATACATGCTGTCATTAATTCTGGCTTGCTGGAAGGCGACCTCATTGCCATATTTTAAGAAAATTTCATTAGAACCGCTAGAGCAATTTGAATTGTCACTAAGAACGGACTCGTTCGACCTAGTAACACACCTTTTAGTCAGAACGCTTTGACATCTATACATATTGTTACAATTAAACTTAGTGGAAGCTTCCTCAGTTAAAACATCATCCATATTAGACGGCATATTACGAGGTAAAGTAGAGCTTTTTTGACTAATATAAGTAGGTTTAACTGGTACAGCAGGTTTCTCTGTTGCATAAATTTCATAATTTGATACAGCACGTCTTGGTTTAGACTTGTTGTGTTTTTTACAAACCTTTTTTGAGTATAATTTATTTTTACAGCTTGCGTCTTGACTCAAACTGCAATCTTCGAGTGAGTCAGAAGAAAAGTTACCATCTTCCTTGTCTTCCACCTCTTTAGTAGGTTGTAGGTCTAAATCTTTATGGGAATTAGGTTCATATTCATCCAAATCACCATATTTTTTAGTTATTTCTGCTATCATTTTTTCAGTGTCACTCTTTATTGTGTCGACTATACTTTTTCCTTTATCTTTCAACGATCGTTTATCTAAGCCGACGAAGAAGGACAAAGAGTTCCTTTTCTTTAGATCCAAGGGATTTTGTTTCTTATCACCTTGAGTTTGTGCTTGTTTTCCTTGTGCAACTTTATCTGCCCACTTGCACTCTTCAGAAACAGGTGAAACTGGACACGATTTATAATTTTTGAATATACTTCGGGCTGTAGGCTTTGGTTTCGTCTGTGGTTTGTCATCTTTATTTAGATTTAAGTGAAAATTTCTGGGCATTGCTTTAGGCGTTTCTTTATCATCACTACTAGGAAAGAGCCTATTAAAAACTTTAGATTGCACCGGTTTTGACACCATATCAATAGTGAAGGCTAAAGATTGTTTCTGGGGTAATTGTTCTTTAAAAATTACAGGTTTATTTGCGAACGGGGTAAAATTCATAGTCCTCTTGTCATTTTGTGAAACTAATATATTAGCATGGGGAGGGATATATGGAGGAGTATTTTCATTATATTCCGGTATTAGTTTATTGAGGTTTGCGGGAATAGCGTAAGGGTTCTTGTTGCGATAATCGAGGTTCTGATAAGGGTTGAGACTGTCGAAGAAATTGGAATTTAAACTGTCCAAATTCTCTTCTGGGCATTGGTTAGATCCTGGTTAGCGTGAGGGGGAAAATCGAATACGTTAGTATAGCGATACATGTGAAACAAAACGTCGCAGACACGTGGACATTGTTTTAACTAAAGAAAGATTATACAAATATTTTTGCACGTTATAATTGTAAAACCTTTACAGTTGATAAGTATAAGTTCATAACAAAGCAAGTTTCTTTATGAATTACTTGGAGTAAATTATTTACCTTTCTTCAAAATGGTGCCTATTAATTAAACTAATGAAAATGTATCCTTTAGTATCCACGACGTATTTCAAAAAGTTTGCAGATGTTAATGGTGTGGCAAAAATTAGCAGTTTATAACTGATTTGTTACATTAGTCGACATCAATTAAAATTACATCAATAATGATTTCAAACACGGAAAATCAGTTATTCCACTCTTCAAAAAATTCCTTTACCTTCAATCTCATTTTTTAATGAATGTCTGTCCAAAATGTTTTAAATGGCTACCTAAAATTTCTTTAACAGAAGTTGACAATGTCAGATAGTACTTTAATTCGGGCTTTTTTATTAATAAGCGGTTTTAATTTAAAAAAAAACTTCCTGTGCATTGGTGAAGGGTGAACAATTATAAATCGAAAGCAGAGTCAATAAAATACAACAATGGAGATATAATTTTTAATAATTACTTGTGATCCTTTAAGTTGTACCAATGTCATTATATTATATTGTTATATATTGTTGAATCACGTGTATTTTATAGCAGCATAGTATTATGTCTTTGTCTTCGTCCTGCTAAGGCATTCTGTAGTATACTATGCTTGCCATAACTTCGAATCCAGCAACTTATTTTGACCGTATAATTACAGATTGTACAAGAGACAATCCTTTAATAAATCGAGTAAGAAACGAAGTTTCTATGCAACGGTAAGAATAAAATGCTACACCGAAATATGTAAACTCATGCTAGTCACTTGATATACTTCAAGACTTCTGTAAGATATTATCAGTTACATCTGATGTCGTGTGACATTTCTGCGGTATTTCGGATGTTAATATTTTGTGAACTGTATTATCCAAATAAAATTATTATAATAAAATTAGCTTACGGTAGGTAAGTAGTATTACTTAAAATAAAAAAGTTATTTGGACCCTTCGCCACTGCTACCTTGACACTAATTTAAAACATACAATGGTCCTAACACTTTAGCATAAAATGAACGAAATATTAACTGATTCAACATACATTTTTGACTTTAATAAATCTTCTTGCCATTTCGTTGATAAGTTCGATCACATCGACTAACCTAACAGACCAATTTTGCACAATTAACTAGACTCTATAATACTCACCATATGGTCTAGAGTTGCTCGGAATAGCCATAGATACGGGGCGGTTTCTCCGAGAGATGTCCTTCTCGGGAATATAGGATAAGTCGTGGGTGGACTGGCTAGACTTGAGGTTGGAACGGAAGGCAACCTACAAAGATAAAGGGATGTAAAACAAAGGTTTTGACCTTCAATGACAAGTTTCTGTGCATCTAACTGGGTACAGTCTTTAGCTGCAATAGTCATTGTGTAGATGGAGATTAGACCCAGTTGTTGGTACACTCCACGCACACTTTCATTAACTTTTGCGGAAATGGCCTCTACACCTACATTTCAAAACATAAATTGATTTTTCTGACGGTTGCTTATTCACAAATTTTACAAGCATTACCTGTTTGCTTTTTTGTCTCAGATATTTATAAAAAATAGCTTAAAATCATCAATAAACAAATCTGTAATCTACTCACGCTCTCTAACTGGCGTCTGGTCTCCATTATCCTTCTATTCAACTCCTCCCTTCTCCTAACCACGTCAGGATCTAGAGGTCTAGTCGGCGTTCTAGGTGCGGGTCGAGGAGTCCCTCGAGATAAATGCTGGGACGATATTGATGTAGCGTTGCCTAAAGGAATAATGAGTTTTTATTTATAATGCAAATAGAGAATCATCATCATCATTGAGAAAAGAGACTGCTAGACGTAAGCCACTGCTAAAGATCTCCAAACCGATCTATCTTGTTTATTTCTTTAATAAAACCTTATGATGGAAAGAATACGACAAAGTTAACTTAAATTACCTTAAGGGTTACAACATGTATATAGAAAAGTAATGAAACGCAACGCTAAACCGCTTCCATCTTTTACCTTGTCGCTTACCATCAAGTGCTCAGATGTTAAAAACATTGCCGCCAACAAATTACAGTATCACAGGGGCCGAAACAAATTTACGGTCCAAAATATCTGATTCTGTTGACCAAAATTTTTAAAATAACTGTACGAGGGCGTCGTGCGATCCGTGGCCACGTATGGGGCTCCCGTGTTGTCGCAAGACTGCGCGAGGTCCCCCCGCTGCAGAGCTCTGCTACGGAGCCTGCAGCGGATAATGGGCATACGGATCGTACGAGGCGGCGACGATTCTGGGACGCTCCCCCCCATTCGACATCCTGGCCACATGTACGCGGCAACGTATGCGTCGTGGCGTGTCGACCGGGGGAGCGATGGGGGAGCGCCCTGGAACCCGCGCACGACGTGCCTAGGCGGGAGTGGCACTGACTGATTGTGGCGGCCTGTCGTGCGCAGCTCGAATTACGGATCTGCGCGGGCTGCTACGGGCGCGCCAGCGGGCCGTCGGTGCCGTACTCCCGCACCTCGAAGTTTGGCTCCACGGGAAGGAGGAGGTCACTACCGATTGACTCAAAAACTCACCGGGCACGGCTACTGCGGTGAGTATCTGTGTCGAATAGGACGGGAGGGATCGACACATTGCCACCACTGCGCATCCGACCTCGACTCGGCCCAGCACACGCTGGCGGAGTGCCCCGCGTGGGCCTCCGAGCGCCGAGTCTTGGTCGCAGAGATCGAGCGAGATCTGTCTCCGCCGGCATTGATTGCGACAATGCTTGCGGACGAGGGAGGTTGGAGGGCTGTGGCCTCCTTCTGTGAAGCAGTGATGCTCCAGAAGGAGGCGGCGCCGGGCTCGGTAGCACAGCTGCAGCGTCGCCGCGGGTCGCCGGTGGGCGCGAGAAAATCGCGCCCGCGGATACGGCGACCCGGGAGTGACCACGCCCCTTCCGTGGCCGGGGGCGTCATCGATGGTGGAGATCGGGAGAGGTATTGTAGCCTCCCCCGAGGAGGGCTCCCCTGTTACGGCGGGAGAGTTTGGCGTTCCCGGGGGCTTCCTACATGCCTGAGGAAGGCCATCCCTGAGGTTTTTAGTGGGTAGGCCTCCCCCTTCTGGGGAGGAGAGCCCCACATAACCGCCGGCTCGCCACAGCCGGGGTATGCAACTTAATGCATTTTCCTCAGGGGAACAAAAAAACAAGGTATAAAAATAATAAATACTATTAAATAATTGGCCTCCACCGTCTCAACATTGTGTCCGACACTTGCAAGATGCAATTGAGAAACTGACAACTTTACATTTCTCTTTATGTTTTTGAGTTGATGCATGTCGCTCAGTAGCTTCGTAACTATATCATGATGCATCAATATTATGCTGCTTATGCTCACAACATAATAGAGCATTATTGGTAGTTGCCCTCAAACCATCACTGGGCAATCAATGATCAAAGCAATGTGCGCACTTGGGCGTACATTATGTTCACAATAAAAGAAAACGACAGCTAGTCATTGATTCATAAAAAAAACCAGTTCGTCAAAAAATCTGACAAAACTGACCAATGCCCAGAAATCTGACTTTGTCTGATTTATCTGACTAGTTTCGGACCCTGGTATCATAATGTTGTTAAGCGCAGATTACCTGCAGGCGTCGGTGCATTCTCCTCTTCGGCACCGCAAAGACTATCGAACGCAGATTTGAGGAAGTGTTCCCGCCTGCCAACAGCGTCTATGGATTCACAGGAACCAGACAACGGATTCCTGTCTGCGTTATCTCCGGACGGCGTCGACACCTGATATAATTAATTAGGTACTATATTTATTGATTTTACAATAGTAATTTTGAAAAACACATAACACCATACTCATTACTCGTGTGACTGAAGACATTTACGTGATTACCTTCAGTAGGCATGTCATAAATTGATTTACTAATTGGATTGGACAGCCCTTGCTGAGTTTCTTGCCGGTTCTTCTCAGTACAAGGTCTCCCGCCGTAGATTTGCGAACCGATGGCGTAGCTTTTCGACATTCACAAGTACTTGTAACAGCCCAGACTGAATAAATGATTTTGATTTTGTGTTTGAATTTGAATCAGCAAGTAGAAACGCCACTGATTGTTTACAGGATAGCATCATAAACTATTAGTGAATAAAACAATAGTCCTCAGTTTTTAATCGTAATTTAAACTAATTTTCGGCCCTGACTGTCATTCTTAATAAGTAACAAATAGACTCAACATTCAATTCTGCCTGATCCACATTGAGATTACCACTTTTGCACGCTTTACTTATCAGATTGACGCCAAATTTAAACCGTAATCGTTCCAAGATTTTGTATTAACCAGAGTCTATGCTATTTTATTATATCCAGTTACGCCACGTCCAGTTTAGCGCCGATTTAAATCAAGCGGTCGTAAAATCACAATCTCAGTGTCAATTTGATTGGAATTTGTTTATAGGGCTATGACTCGGCGAATATTGTGTTTACGTATCCACAAATGCACTGTCGATTTACGTGCATTTTGCAATGAGATGAAGACCGCCGATAGCCACCAAGCTCCTCATCAGACAGCAATATTTGTTATGACCTATTGTTGTTAATCGCCAATGACTTTTACAGCTCCAACTTGAGTTTAGTTGGTGAAGATTGGGATTTTAGTGGATCCTTAATCTTGCTGACGAACAGAAAGTGTCGCGCATGGCCAGAAGGTGTCCCCGTAACCAAGTAAAGCCAGCTCAAATCAGTCAAGATCGCAATCTCAGAACTTCGTAAAGTAGTTGCTAGGCAGACAGCTATAAAACATACTAACCTCATCATCATCAGAGTCGTGACCAGATCCACTCAGGGAAGTTCCACTTGGAGGTATTTCCAGTCGAGGTGATTCGTTTTTCCATCGCTTTGATCGCCGCACCGACTGCCTCAACTCTTCTGCATCCATTGCGTTCACCATGAACTCCCTGTGTACATACAAAAATAAGAGCTAGTGAATAAAAGCCATAACCTCGGAATATAAATATATGGTACAAAGATATCGATATGAATTATGATATTTCAGTATCTTTACTGTCATTTCTACGACAATATTTATAAGATATTAAATCTGCCGAGAAAAATGATAGAAGTAGGACCATTTACGTGAGGTTTTACTTGTGTTTATACAGTTTATTAAAAAAAACCAAGGCTTTTAGCATCAACGCAAATGCCCCGGCGAGATTCACAATGCCAGCCTTTGCTAATAGAAGACTTAAGATCAAACCACAAATGAATGCCAATGTACTGCAGTTCCATTGATGATTATACCGTAAATGGTCAACATACTTACCCTGGCGTCTCATCATCTTTATTCCCCGGATAATAGGTGGGTCTGTTGCCTCTCTCTGAGGACGAGGTTCTCTCGCCGTCCGAAATGTCTTCAATGTCGCCATCGTGCTCCGTAGACTCCTGGTCCTGACGACAATATCATACATTAACATATTCATTCGTAAAGGAATGGCTTCATAAAAATGCTCATTAGAATGCTTGTTACTGAAACGTATGATATTGTTAGAAATTAAACAATGTTCGTCGTTTATTTCGGAATGACAACATACACAAGTTATATCTTTGAATTGACATAGAAAATAGGCGCCTGACATAAACGCATAAAACCTTAACCTATACATTACAGTTACAATGTGTGAGAGGAGTTTAGTGGTGTCGAAGGTATAGAAAGTTTTGAGGAAAACTTTATATAAACTTCCAAACTCACACTATAATATAATACTAGGTCTCATTAATTAAATAGCAGCACGAGTACAGATCGACAACACTAGATACTAGTAGATACTAGTTTATAGAGAATTTAATCTTGTTGACTTTAGAAACTTGTGAATTTGTTAATTTTTTTTACATATGAATAATTTTGATTTCACGCAGCGTGCAATCTTTTTTTATTGTCGTACAAATATATCTTTTTTTTTTGTTCCCCCTGAGGAAAATGCATTAAGTTGCATACCTCGGCTGTGGCGAGCCGGCGGTTAGCCGGAGCCGGAGGCCTACCCACTAAAAACCTCAGGGATGGCCTTCCTCAGGCATGTAGGGAGCCCCCGGGAACGCCAAGCTACTTCCGGGAACATCTATATTAATCCTAGCTTTATTTATCATGTTTTTAATTTCCCTACATTTAAAACGCGAACGTAAGTAACTGCATACAACCAATTATTCAGCTTTAATTTTGACATAAAAAAGCAACGAAAGCCAATATAAAGACGACGCACCTCATATTTCATACTGCCCAGTGAAGAATCATCAGTGTGGTGTCTCGTGCGTGAGTCGGTCGTGCGCTTGTTTGACAAGTTTATTGTCACCTAAGCGGATGGACGAACAAAATAAATAAAAATAAACATATGCAAATCAAACACGAAATCATCCAAGCGGTAAAAAAAATATTATTATGTATTCTTTTTTTATTCACAAATAAGTCGATCTGTCTTTGGAACGATACTAAAAATATCATATTATTAGTTTAGTTTAAAATTACATAAACTTCATAAAAACCGAGTATTTTTTCAAAATGTGAACGAACTTAAATTGGTTAATTTATTTGATTAAATTGAAACCTAACAATAAGTAATTAAAAATTAAAGCAATCCTTAAATTGAAATTTAAAATAACAAGCTTACATGCTAGTGATAACGTTATAATAAGCATAACATGCGTTAGAAATAGCTAAATAATACCTGTTAAAGCCATGCTAGTTCGGATATTGGTATATACATAGCATGTGATGAAAATTATGTTTAATAATAAACATTACAAACATTGTATTTATGTAATATATTTCATGTAACTGACACAATGAGGAGCCTTAAAACACAATTGTGGTTTTATAAAATGAGCTAAGGCAAGTTTTGGGATCATGTATTTTGAAGGCATTTTTATTTACACTAATATTATACTTAAAAATGTGTCCAGAAGCCAAAGGAAAATAAAAAAATAAGGACTATAGTAATTTTAGTCACAAATGTGTTCATTGTTATAGAGAAGAAAAACTATAAATATTCAATGTTATATAATAGAATAAAGCACCTTATTCTCAACTTGTTAGACATTAAATTGTCTATAGTCATTCATAAAGAACACATACCAATGTGACGTTTCAACTTAACTACAATTTTTTTTAATTACTAAACTTTGACAAGCAAACCGACTACTCACCGATAGTGGTCAATCGCAAAGTATATGTCGTCTTTGTGAGATTCACAGCAAACCCACAATCCTCACAAGAGGTTACTATGTTGCCTACTTATGACAAGATATATATAAAGTCACCCAGTAATTTCATTGAGGGTGCACTGCTGTGTTGCAGCAGATATAAGTAATATGGAGGTATTTAAGTAAACGATTCAGTCATAGTCCCCCTCCTGCGATAATTTTATATATATACTTCAATTTATATCATAATTAGGGCCACTAAATACAACTATAAGTATTGCCAGTATTCAACATTTATATGTCTTAAAGAAAGGAACAGTAAAAGAAATATAAAAAGAAATTATTATTGTCTATGTTAAATAAAATTATTTTGACAAAATAAAGTATAATATAACATTTACAAAGTAATCAAAATAACAATATCGTGCTTATTTGTAAATGCTCTACTCTACCGTACAATTCATTACTCCATCTTACTACATACTTACATACATTACATATTGTTACGAAATTATCATGACACTAATTCAGAATTAAAGTTCAAAAATTGATTTAGAGAACTCTATTACTAGCCACTGTATTATAGGCTTAATGCAAAAACGATAACACGTCTTGGATTTAAATAAACTAAAAAAGACACGTGAATAATGACAATTAGCAATACTCAAAGCAGACGTCATTGTATACGGTAAAAACTGAAATGTAACGAAACACAAAGCAAACAATCGAAACTTACTAAAAATGAATGATGATATTGGCATCTAGCGAAACGCAAAGCTGACGTCACAGTATACAGCCAAAAGTGAAATGTCACGAACGCAAAAAAAAAGAAAACAAAAATATAAAAAACCTTCTCGACTCTCGGCGAGATAGTGAGAATGTCGTATGTTTTCCTCATTGTAGCGTCGAAGTGCCTAAACAGGGCCTCGACCCTAGGCAGCTGGTGGAGGTTGAGCGACTTCGGCCTCTATGTGGTCGTTATAGAGACCACAAGGCAGTGCGTGTGCAGAAGTTGTAAGAAATCATAATATATATATATTACAAAAAAGAAATAAATAAAACAGTAATAGAATTTCTGATACACTATAAATTATAATTAATAGTATTTGATTCAGTTTCTTAAGAATTAAGCCCATCCTCCCATCACGATACGCCCAGAGAACTCTAGTATCTTTCGGACTCATCACTGCGAAATATCACACATAGGGTAGGTAGCATAGTTTTCGAGCATTACTAATGTATGTGCAATAAGCCGCGGCCATTAGTATGCAAACTAACAAGATACCATGGTAATTTAGGATGAGCTTATACTATACAATAATGTCAGCATTATTTAAAGCTAACGTGTGATATAATTTATTGGTATACAAATCACACTAGTGATAGATTAGTATATCACACTTCCCAGCATATAACAACAAGAAAGAAAAAAAGTTATTAACAAAATTAAAAGAAAAACCATCACCAAAAAGTTAATAAATATATATATCAAAACCGAATAAGTATATAAAGACAAAACAATTTAGTCAAAGACACTGTATTGTTACGTTGTGATTGTGTAACGTGTGAATGATGAAAAATGATGTACGGTAGGCACCGCGAAGTTTTTACTATACTAAAACCGTACTAATTGCGAGCGATATAAGGACGGTCCAAAATATATCAGTACAGCTTGGCACGGCGCTTTCATTGTATTGTTCATGAGTATTGTTCATTACGTGGATTTTGTGTTTATGGATTCGTATATAATAATGATTATATTATATACAAAATCATGTATGTATATTCAATCGTCCTCTATACGTGTTTTCACCAATTTTTTTTTTTTTTTTTTAATTTATTTAGGTACCAATGGTCCGATTGTGGTGAATCTTTCGTAGTCTATCTGAAATGCCGGAAATGACAACGCATTAAATACACAACCTTTACGGGTTGTGTAAAGATTTAAAAAATTTGTTCATGTTAATTTTGTATATTTGTTTGATCTTAGTAAATGAAAAAACTATTTTAATTGTTGAACCTTTCGGAAACTATATGAGGATATTTATTTGTTTATAATTATTTGCAAACACCGTTCATAGACCATATACCAAGCCGATAATCGGTTTTATCCTAACCAGAATACAACATATATGATTGACAACGACAATTGAAACACAATCAAAGCGTACCAACATGTAAAAAGATGGTTACAAATTTACACACACACCACGGCGCACATACAAACATAGAATAGTGTATTGTGGTATAACCATAATAGCATAGTAATTATAGCAACCATTTATTCGGCAAGTTTCAATTTAATATTTATTTAATGATTAAAATAGTTTGGCTGGTTGAAAATTAATAAAAGGGCCAGTTTGAAATTTCATTAATCAATAGAGTTTTAAAGGTACATTTAAATTCCAATCATTTTATATCGCGGTTAACAGATTATATCTTAATATAATGGACATAAAAGATTTAACATATACAATACAAGGTGAGTTATTAATGCACGAGGGTTATGCTGAGTTTCTTTTTCGTCAAAATAAAACATATTATATGTTTGTACACAGCACACTATACATACACCGCACAACGCACATATGTACATACCTGTTTGACGCCGGTTTGCTCTCGTCTCTTTTCAATATACCTCGTGTCCGTACCGCTGTCTAGCGAACTGTCCTTGGATCCGTCCGAATCGCGCTTTTCTGCGTAAGATACAAGTATTATAAAGCATTTGCAACTAGCGTGTCACCAAATCCCAATGCTCCTGATATGTAAAAGAAATCAGCATATGAGAAAGTGGATAGCTGCAAAACTAATCTCTGACACGTCTGATATAGTTTCCGTTAAAAGGGTCTATATACCGGAAAGTGATTCTGCAGTCACCTTTAGAGAAAATTTATTACACAGTTGGTCTCAAGACTGGAATACAACTTTAGCAACTAAAGGAAGATGGTATCACAGCATCAACTCTGAAATAAAACAGCCGTGGTTTGTAAAGCAACAATATAAAACTAGAAAATTTTATACAACAATGTGCAGAATTCGTATGGGAAATGGTTACTTTAACAAACATTTGTTCAGAATGAACATGATCTCTTCCCCGTCATGTACTTATTGCAACTCTAACACTAAACAATCTTTGGAACATATATTATTTGAATGTTCACAGTTTTCTGTGCAAAGGACTCTATGAAATTTTATAAGACCGAAGAAAATATCCCGCTCTCTGTTCCAGTTCTTATGAAAAATCTTGAAGCTTATCAGACGCTGTTCAAATTCATTGAATCTACAGTTCAATTAATATATGATTTAATATTCCGAAGAACCATAAAAACTAACAGTCAAGGCTGTATGGCGTGTGAAATGCCTTTGCCTTTCCTTTACAAGGAAGAATTGAACAAAAAAAAAAGAAATCAGCACAATATAAAACGTATTCCGCAAACAGCTAGATGGCCAGATACCATAAGTAATATCAAAATAAGTACAAAATCATGAAATCATGTAAATTTATGTTTCTATGACGAGACATTACTCAAAAAACCTACCATGATAAAAATATAATTAAACTTAATTATTACACATTTTTGGCCATTTTATTTTTTAATTGTGAACGAAAAGCAGCACACATCGCCTAATTATTTTAATTACCGACAAGACATATTATTGCATCAAACTATAAGTATAATTTCGAGATTCACTTACCAGCGCCTGGATGTATTCTGGTAGCCCATTTCCCCCTCGCTGGGGGGTCAGGCGAGGGGGTATCGGGGGCAACCAACTCATCGCCCAAACTTTTCTTGGCCCAAGACGGTAAGCGTCCTATGCGTAACCTGTTCACAACAACTTACTTGAATTATAAATTATACAATAGTAAGATTAATGTATTTTATATATTGTGTTCCTGTGACTTTCCCTATTCCTATAGAACAAACCCACTAGATTTACACTTGGTTTGTAATCATATATCAGTCTTTCTATAATACTTGTTGTTATTTCCACCGTACAATAAATTACTTACGTATAGTCTGGGACAATTGGAGTGCTGAATTTATTGTCATCATATGGCAACTCTCTAGGTGGGGAACCGAAATGGGAATCGCTTTCGCTGTCCAACCCTGATAAACCATTAGTTGAAGCAGATACTTTCCTGAAACAATTAAAACTAATTTTTATTACATGCATATTCATCAAATTCGTGAAAACAAATTCAAATATATGTATTCAAAATTGTGGTAATTTCAAATGTAGGTATATATTTATATCATACTGACTTGCCCATCCGTATGGCCTGTTGGGCCAGTCTAGCCTTCATAGTAACGGCCATGTCATGCGGCACTCTCCATACAAACACACACCCATCCCCTGAAGCGGAAACGAGATGCTGACAGTCAGGAGTAAACCTGCGAAAGAGAACACAGAACAAGTCTAGTTATTTTTATGTGTCAGTGTGTGAAATAATAAATAAATAATAAATATTTGTTACACTTACACCAATTAGCCTAGCCCAAACTAAGCTCTGTAATGCTTGTGCTATGGGAACTAGGGTAACGGATAGACATACATATATTATACACTAGCTGTGCCCGCGACTTTGTCCGCGTGGAATAGTTATTTTGAGCATCATATTTATTTTTGCAAACAACCACCTCAGCTCTTACCCACGATTTTGTCCGTGGCAAATTTATCTTGGACAATTTAGTTTTAAGTTTCAAAAAGAACATAATTCTGTTAAAGTACTTCTGCGTACATTATATTTTTAGTTTTATTTTCGGCAGAAGAACATACCTATTGGTTTTCTTCGCAACCCGATCTTGACAACAGAGCATATCCAAATTTGATTACCATAAAAACGATTCTAGTGAGTTAACCTTAAAAGACAGACATATACTGTCGCGGAATTTTTTTTAGATCATTTCAAGAGGAATAATTCTTTCATACATATTTTTTTGGTATCTAGAACCGTTTTCGCAGCGCACGCGACGGAAGCCCTCAAAGATGAATAATTTTCCCCGTTCTTTCCACATTTTCCGTTATTTCTTCGCTCCTATTAGTCGCAGCGTGATATTATGTAGCCTAAAACCTTTCTCGATAAATGGTCTATTCATTAAAAAAAGAATTTTTCAATTCGAACCAGGAGTTCCTGAGATTAGCGCGTTCAAACAAACAAACTCTTCAGCTTTATAATATTAGTATAGATATATAAATATTTTTTATAGAAATATATATCAATAACCATGACTAAGGTACAAATGCTCGCATTCATCACACAAACATCTGCCCTCACCGGGATTCGAACCCGGGACCTTAGAGATGGCGACACCTTTTAACCGGTGTACTATCCACTCGACCATGGAGGTCGGAATATAGCTAATAATCTGAAACGATAACAAAACTAGATCTAACAAAAAGATAAGATTTAGCATAAAAATGATGTTTTCAACACACTTCCTCATAAAGTGGCTCTAATCCCATGGCAATTAGGCACATAATGACACCTATAATCAAACTGTGACTTTTTCATTACTATTATTCACGAGTGAGTAATAGTTTTTTTTTTTTAATATTATTGGTTGAGTTACGCTTACATTTGCGCTAAAAAGCTATCCGCGAAAAGCCCAAAAAAAAAGAAACCTCATTTTTTAGTCTATGGCCGATGCGCGCGCATAGGAAAACTGATTAATTTTTCCCGCCATTACGAAACATTTTTCACAACTCGTCTCGTTTTCTCTTTTGAAGTTATTTAGTTATACTCTGTCCATTATATTATTTTCTTTTTGACAGTTTAAGATATTTTGAAATCAGTGATGAACTCGCAAGTTACCGATTCGATTAAAACAGAATATCGATTTTATTTAAGAAGAACTTTTAATCGATTTAATGCAGCGATATTATTTTTATTATAAATATTAAATTCGTTTATCTGGTTTTTTCAAATACATGAAATAAATTGTCATATATTGTCTATGGGTTGTCTAGGCAACGGAGTTGTGAGGAGTGACGTTAGATTGTATGTGTCATTAAATACGGCTACGCCGTTTGGTTGTCATTTGCCATACAACGCTTGTATCACATTCATTGCTTTCATTGTGTATTGCAATTGATAACATGATGGCACAAGAATTGGTTATTTATGTAACAGAGGACTCAACTGACGAGTCTAGTGTAATTTACGAAGAAGAATCTGATGAATCTATGTAATAAATAATGTAAATAAATTTACTTGTTTAATTTTTATATTATATATTTGGCGAATTACCCAATTGGGGTAATTCGCCAAATATATAAAATTTTGCCTAATTTCCTTGGCATGTGTAAAACTTTATTTTTTCGTATATTTCTGATCCATTTAAGAAAGTTTTCCTTTTTCTCTCTTAAATGGATCAGAAATATATGAAAAAATAAAGTTTTACACATGCCAAGTAAATTAGGCAAAATTTTATATTTTTGGCGAATTACCAATTACCTAGCTAGTTTGTTAAAAAAATGGTATGTATGTGATTTTCTAAGTATTCTTGATCATAATTCTTGATTTAAACTTGACGTAGATGTTATTAACTACATATGCGTTTTAATATTAAAATTCACATACCTATAAATAATGTAAGGTAGCTGTCGAGAAGGAAATAAATAAATTTACAAATATTTGATTTGAAGACAATTCATCGATTTATCTGATTTCAAGAACTGCTTATTGTCTGTGGTAGTTTGTTATGCACAGAGCACTTCACTATGTGGGCGTTACCCGTCTAGAAAGTATATTATTACTGTAGTACTATAATTTGAAAATAGAAACAATATTTCATACGCGCGATCTGTCAAAAAGAAAATAACATAATGGACAGAGTATAGTTATTAATTAAGATGTCTGCAAATACAATTTATGTAGAAAATGATTTATGTTGTACACTGCTCGATATAAGATGTGAAGCCCAGAACGTTATGGAAAGTTTACTACCAGAAAACAAAGGAAAAATGGTTTTTTATTTAAGTATTATTTTATTCAGAAGTGTGTTGAAAAACGTTGTATGATACACGTGTGTATTGATGATTACCATCCTCGGCTCCATAAGACCCTCGCCTCACGGCTCGGGCCTCAATGCGCCTCAGCGGTAATCACCAACATTACACACTTGTACCATAATGTACTATTAAAAATTAAAAATCACCGAGCCAAATCGTCAAGGCGTCAACGCAACATGATGTAGACTCGGATTCGAATCCCATCAGAGTTATCGTATAAGTAAATATGAAACAATTTTTTATCAATTTTTCATATTTATTTATACAATAATTTTACTTATCAAAATGTATATATTTATTGCTTTATAAAGTTAAGAGTTTTCTTCCGATACTTTAAGATGGGTTTGTTTTCGTTAGTTTTGAGCGAAAAGGGGTGAAAGAACAATACTAGTTGAAATATGTTATCGAAAGCGCCTGTGTTAAGAAATTGCCGAGACATTTATTACAAAAATACTTGTATGGATATCCAACTGAGCAATTAGGATAAAGTGATAAGACGATTCAATCTCTTTTAAGATATAATTTTAAATACAGACATACAATTACACTTGTTGTCTAGAGTCAGGATGAAGTGTAAAAGAAAAGAGAGGTGTACATATTTTTACATAGTTCTGGTGTAATACGGAGCAGTCCTATAAACACTGTTCGTTCAAGCACTTCGCAGATTCATTTGCGTTAAACTCGATTAGCTTGTATGACATTCACAGGAGGACAGGTAACATGTATTCTCATTTTGTCACCAGACATTTTTCATTGTAATTCTAATAAATTTAGCAGTGATTCTATTTAATGTTATAGTTTGTAGGACGACAATAACTTACCTAAGACCAGTGACGATCTCAGAATGACCGAACATAGTAGCCATACATTCACCGGAATAGTAGTCGTAAACACTCAGAATTTTATCAGTGCTCGACGTTGCCAAATATATGCCACTATTGTCTAATGCCACCTAAAAATTTATGAAAAGATTAAAATATGTATATGCGAAACAATAATGGTAAGGATGCAATTTGATATTCAAATAAGATGTATAAAAAATATAAAAATTAATAATACTGAAAATATGAATATTTACCTTGATTAAGGTGCCATCGTCCGCAGTAGTCCCGCGAAATGTTTTGGTGTGGCGGCCGTGAGACGCACTGTACACTCGCACGTTGCGGTCCTGGAAATGGGCGAATAAATAATAGATGACCCAAAAGAAAGACTAAATTTGTGAAGAACGTAATCGCGACAAACCCGTTAAGCATGCAGGGCACGTTATAACAATCGATATATTAGTACTTGGGAGCTGACATGTTTTCAATAAATTTAAACATTTTCCGGATCTTTCCGATTATATGTCAAACCAAATATATATTTTTTATAATAATGTGTTTTGTATTTTTTTTGATTATTTAATTCAAATTAGTCATAGTTACCTGACAAGCCGTAAGTATATGTCGACCACCAGCATCCACTTCCATATCATAAAGTGTACTTCTACCAGATACATTTTGGCCACGCGCAAATTGTAATCCGCCATCTTGTGTCTATGAAATAAAAGACATTTAATGAAAACGTTGTAAATAATAGTAAAAATCAAATGAATTATCATTTGAATGAATACACTATGACACGACAATCTACGATCATACAAGACTGACTTGATGCTACAGAAGATAGAAAGTATTAAAATAATCACAAAAAATATAATTTCAGTTTAGAAACAATTTATAAGAAAGAAAGAGATATTTATTTGGCCATTCTTGTACAATATGTTGCTTATGATAATATACTAAAAAAAAAATCGAAGTTTGGCCAAAAAGGCCCCTACCTCAGCTAATTAATGCTTTTACTGCTATACGCAGCAAAAGCGCTGGTTTTAGGTAGGACCGTTGATTCCGATCATTGAAGCAATATGCATATATAAGTCGCGAGACGTTATCTATGGACGTTATTACACTCACTATATAGTCTGTGGTCATGACAGTGACATTATTAAGACAATAACAGATGAACAAAATTAGTGCAAAAAGTAACCATTTTGACGTTACTAACGTCCTAACGGTTAGGAACAATCAATTTGTAACATATTATAATACAGAAGCATTTCAAAAGAAGATTATATATTATTATTATTTATGCAAACGATGGTCCCCTACAATTAAAAAGACTTAAGATTAAAAGATATAACAATATAATGAGCTTACTCACAAGTTTTCCGTGGAAGAATTTCAGTATTATACACAAGAATAATTGAGCAAACTTACACTTCTCAACTGCCTAAAGAGTATGGTCTTATCCGCGCCACACGAGACCATCTGAAGGCCACCGCCAGAGTTCAGAAATCGAACCGCAGTGATAGAGGACGAGTGATCGTCTAACGTCTGTAGAATTTGATAACCCTGAAAGAAACATTTTTAATTCTTAAAAACATATAATAACACTGCAAATACATGAACACATAGTATAAATTAACTTTTGACACACATTATGTCAACTATTTACGTTCGGATTGTACAGTACAAAACTACCAGTAAATCCATCGATCATCGATATAATCAATCGGAAACAGTATTCATCCAGCCAGTTATTCAGAGACAGGCTGCACAGTAAACAATATGATGTATTACATAAAATAAGATTTTCCATTATTCTATCTGCTTTGTGTTTTCAAAATACGAAGACTGTAACACCGATATAAAAGAAAGTATACTTCAACCTTACGCTATGCGTAATGAAAATACTTCCTCAAGGTTCATTTTTAATGGTTCTTTTTTTAAGGCAAACAGAGTGTAGAAATTTTCTATTGAGGCATATATATAATAAGAGTACTCTTTTAAGTGAGAAATATAACACCTGCGCCTATTACTTTTGAAGATACATCGACATGTTTGCGGCGCTGTCGCGGCTCGCTCAAAAACGCTCCATACTAAAAACACTGCAATCGTGACGTCATAACTCAGTAAACTCGCCTAATTTGTATGAGCGTATAAACAAATTTTAAAATAACTTTGTTATTTGTACGTTTTATAGCTATACTTTCTATATAAAAAAATGTTACATTTAATGTGAGAATACTAGAAATGTGTTCGTTTCATTAGAATTACGTAAATAATAATTGCTCATTTTTGAGAAATCTAAAAACAATATAAACTAATAATTAAACTGAAATGTCTATATTGACATACTTTCATGAGATATAAATTGCTCAAATCAGATAATTATAGTATAAAAACAGCCATAATCAGTTGTAGTCGTCTACCCTATTGTTTTTATTAGTTGAAAAGGCCTGTATGCATCGTAAAAGAAATTTCTGTTTATAAAATATGAAATATATGTATATAATGAGGAAAATACCCCTTAATTGTGTATAGCATACATATAACTTACTTATTAATCGACAGCATGTGTTCGGGGACTACCCGCATGCTCTAAACAAATTAGTTATAGACCAATGAAAGTGGATATATAAAGTCGATTGTAAAGGTCAAAAAAACTCACCACAAACGTTCCTTTAAAATTTGATAAAACTCAAATATGACATCGCGATTACATTTAATAAAATCGCACTCTTAGCGAAGTACGTAAGAAACGAGCATACGACGCACTTACAATACATTATAATACTGTGCATTTTTTGTTCCTAAGAGACTAACACCCGCTTTCTGAAACGCATGTCAACGAAAAAATTTCGCAACATGTTGTTAATCTATGTTTGAACGCAGTTTGAGTTTCTGAAAGAACCAATCAACAGTTTGTTAATATTTTATAATCGCAAATATCAAAATTCCAGAAAGTTATTTCACACGTTGACAAACTGTCAACATCTTGCATAGCTAATTTGTGAAAAGCGGTCAATTAACAGACTGTCAGGTGAAATTAATACCGGATATCTATCAATTCTCAGTAAATTTCAACAAAAAAATGTCGTTATCAGATTTATCTGCTGATGATATATCATTAACTAGCGAAGAGGAAGATCTAGTACCAATTCGCCAATTCCGACAACGAATGAATCCCCTAACTCATTATAATGACCAGGAGTTTAAAGACCGGTATAGGGTTACCAAAACAGTATTCTATAAATTGATGGAATATCTAACACACTTAGAACCCATGACCCATAGAAACCATGCTATCAGTGCTGAAGAGCAAGTTCTGTTGGCCATAAATTTCTTTGCTTCTGGAGGATTTCAAATATCTGTGGCAGATAATATTAGAGTGCATAAATCAACTGCGTGCCGTGTAATCAAAAAGGTATCAACGGAAATTGCCAAGTTAAGGCCTAAATTTATTAAAATGCCAATGACTGCTGTGGAACATGCTAGAGTGCGGGACGGATTTTATGCCATAAGTGGGTTTCCCAATGTGATTGGTGCTGTTGACTGCACCAACATTAAAATTCAGTCACCTGGTGGACTATCTGCAGAACTGTTTCGTAACCGAAAGGGATTCTTTTCTCTTAATGTTCCGGCAATTTGTAATGCAGAATTGTCGATCTTGGATATAATATGTCGGTGGCCAGGATCTGTACATGACACCACAATATTCAATGATTCACACATCTGTGCTGATTTTGAGATGGGTACATATGGTTGCAATGTTTTACTGGCGACAGTGGTTACCCCTGCCGTAAATATTTATTGACCCCATTTCTACAGCCAGCAAGTGTAAGTGAGGAGGCATACAATCGTGCGCAAATTGCCACAAGAAACCCCATAGAAAGGTGTTTTGGAGTGTTGAAGAGACGCTTTCCTTGTCTGTCTATGGGATTACGGGTAAAACTGGATACTGCCATGAACATTATTGTTGCTTGCAGTGTCCTACATAATATTGACTTGACTTACAATGATGTAATTGAAGATCTACCAGATGTGGATTTACCTACAGATATCATACCAATTGTGCCTCAAACTGGAGAATCAAATGAAAATTTCTCAGTTAGATCTGCTTTATTGTTAACCCACTTTAATCAGTAATATATGTAATATAACTATTGTACATACTGCCGATGAGTTATATTCTCTTGCAATTGTCTCCCAAGTATCATTTTTTTTCCACTGTCACTGCATTAGTGCTTTTACTTTCTATTATTATTTTGTATCTAAATAGAAAACTAAATTTATTTGTATTTATTATAAACATTTATTCCAGAAGCATATAGGTAATCACATTGTGTAGATTGGATACTCACTTATCAACCATTCTTAAGAGCTCTCTCTTTTCTCTCTCCGTATAGTTCTTTCATGACATATTTATAAAAATAAACTTTGAAACAAAATAACAATATCAATTCTAGTTATCAAAACTGCAGAAAAACTTCTTCGTGGAATCTGACGTTAGGTGTCAAAAGATAGGGACAAAGCTATGAGTAAGATAGAAACAAAACATAAATCTGTATTTGAACATAACTGATTCTGACTGGGGCGGCCAGTAGAAATAATAAATAACCTGTTAACAGACGATCCGTTAATTTTAAGATAAAAAGCAATTCAGAAACCCACAGAAATGTAACAGTTTGTTAATTGTGACATTCGATTAACTAATCGAATATTTAACATGCGTTCCAGAAACCGGGTGTAAGACTACAACTGTATAATCTTCTGCTTCCTTTGCTTCTTGATATAAACTCGAAAGTTTATTGAACCTTACCTTATCCACGTGAAACACGTGTATCAGCCGGTCCCTCGACGCTGAAGCCAACAACCTTGGCTTTGCTGCGTATTCTAAACAAAGTACTTCTGCGTCATGCGCTTCTAGCGTATGTAGTAGGGTCCCTGAGGCGGTGTGTATCCAAATATTACCGGCTCTGTCCCCTGATGCCACGTGCTGGCCATCTGGGGACACTCGCACGCACCTGGTGATAAGGAATAATTATATAAATATAATATTTTATGGTAATCTAATATTAGGTCTGTATTATATCTTGTCAATATTGTAATCGAGCTTGGTCAACACCTCGTAAAAATATGTTTTCCCGTATACACTAAATCACCGAATTCACTATTTCTGAACTTTCATTTCGTGCGTTGTGCAACAAGTGGTTCAACCCACTCATTTTCGATTTCTACTAGTAGAATATCCAACGCTGACGTGACCTTAACAGTGATCCGTTTAACGTGTGGATCATCGCCGGTATTTTGTTTATGTTGTTGTGATTTTGAATTTTTCTGCGTAAAACGGAATTTAATTAAGAATTTGTTTTTAATGACAACACTGAATTCGAGTGATTCAAAAATCTACAAAATTGTAAGTAGTAGAAAATAATTTCGCGCACGATTTGTATTCGTATTCGAATTCCAAATTCACGTCTAATGATTCAGAAATACGTCTCCAGGTCCCCATGATAAGCGTTTCCATTAATTTTGTGACGTTTTTCAATACTTCTACTATTCGATGCAATATCACGAGAATGGGATACAGAGTTAACTCAATCAGGTTTTAAATATAAATTAATAAAGAAATATTTGTTACACTTACACCAATTAGCCTAGCCCAAACTAAAACTTGTGCTATGGGATCTAGGGTAACGGATAGACATACATACATTATACATATATAAATATTTTTTATAGAAATATATATCAACAACCATGACTAAGGTACAATAAAATTATGATGCGACATCAAACTTGTAAAACGGTTTTTGCTAAATGAATTGCATCGGGAATTACTATGATGTTATAATGGATCCATGTTACTATGGCTACTTGCTACTTTGAAATGAATAGAATGCTTTTGAACGTTATTTGCAAGTAGATTTACTGTCAGTGTCATATTATGTAATATGAACTTGTAATTGGACAAAGGTTCCATTGGACATATGTTAAAACAAAATCATTATCTTCAGTCTATTGGGGCAACAAGCTACTGTTACATATCTGCAGTCGGAAAATCTGTCATTTGCGATACAATATTCTGCGTTACTAACTTCTCTTCTTCACCGATTCATTGTCAAAACCTCACAAAATAGACAAACTATACACAAATGCTATATATACCTGACTCCAGTCTTATCGTCGTAGGATTTCGACTTATCCTTATCACTCGTCGCAGTCAAGTCGGCGTCCTTCAGGAACTTCAGATCGTGGTCTATATACAGCACTTTGTTTAGTTCCTGTGGAAGAACATTCCAACGTGCATATTCATATAAATCATAGAAATGTATCAACATTTGATCTTGACATTATTTTTTTTCACTTGTACATATTATATTTCAAATTCTCTTTTGACTTTATTTCATTCATTCATAAAAAACAAAACATTTAAAGTTTCATTTTCATTCATCGTTGTTCCGCTTTCACGCCGTAAATACTGAACCAATTACTTTGAAATTTTGTAGACGTAAAGATAAAGTCCGGATTAAATAATAGGGTACTTTTTATCCCGGAAAAATCGACAGATCCCACGGGAATAAAGGCTTCGCTCAAAAACTACTGCACAGATTTTCATGTGGTTTTCATCAATGGATAGAGTGATTTTTGAGCAAGGTTTTGCGGTATTTTTTATCTCGGAAAAACGGATAGTCCCACTAGAAGCGCGATAAAACCTTCGCGCCATAAACCGACTTCCGCGCATATGTAGCCGTGGGCAAAAGCTATGACCCTTAACCCTCTATAGACCCAATCCTGAAATCCACGCGGGCGAAGCCGCGGGCTGAAAGCTAGTTAGTAATATATGCAAAAACAAAACACTCACGTTACTATATATATTGGAGCCAGCAGGCGCGCTTAGATGCCACAGTCTCACTGTATCGTCACTAGAACACGTCAGGAACGTTCCCGGAGGCAAAGGCCCTTCTGAGCTGACCATATCTACGCCCCATATACACGCAGAGTGGTATAGTGCCGAATGCGATTTACCCACCTGTGAGAAACAGACATATTATTTAAATTTTCTTAACAAAGTGAAAATATCATTAAACCGCATGCATGCAAAGAGGTAAATAGAAAGACACGCTATGTAATATTATTATTTGAAACGATTACATGATCCTCCGATCCACCGAGTTATTTACGATACTATACTAAGGATCCAATCCTTCATAGAATGCGTTCCGATTGGAGGTAGCATCGATGTAAGAACTAGTCATTTCTGTGGGTGCATTGCAGCGTCTAAACTAGCGCTATTGTCATCGTTTGACATCATTACTAACGCCACAATGTGTTTGCGGCAACCATGCCTACCATTGCTGACATTCCGAATACCCAACTGTCATTTTTCATCATTATAGACACCGACAAGATTTCTTATTATATGAAAGCGACATACCGCTACCACAACGTCGAAAGCTCGATGTTAGTACAGTAGAGCGTCGATTATCCGAACTAATTGGGGGACAAGGGTGTTCGGAAAACCGGTATTTTCGGATAAACGAACTGTACCTATGACCTATATGTACATATATTGATTCGGCTATATATATTTAAGTACAGTCAAATAAAAAGCACATTTACATTTATATCTTTAATAACAAATAGGAAAAAAGGTTCAGACAATCTAATAGTAACACTTTATTAATCTCGTATTTATCTTTCATAGAAAGGATAACAGGTTTACGATAGGTATTTTAAATAAAGAGTTTCACGCGACAAAATTTAGTTTAACAACAACGAATTGACAAGTGCGCGACAACGGCGGCGCGGGAGGCGCGAGAGATGCACACAAATGTAAGTCAGGAAGGGCGTTGACATTCCGCGCATCCTCGTCAAACATATACCTACCCGGTACCGTCACGGACCGGGTAGACTCTCACCCTTAACTACACGGCGATCGTTCGAGCCATTAGACGGCGCGCTCTAGTTGCGGCGACACCTTTATTTCGATCCTAACGACTCCGGAACAGCCGCCGGTATCGTTAGCAGGCTAGGCGTCGAACCTTCTGTTCGTGCGCCTTCCACAAACACACTCATTGCAAAGCTGAACATAGCCATCTGAGGCTTCAGCATAGTTCCGTCCAAAAAAAAAGACATTCCGCGCGTTACTACTGTTGTCACGTTCGGATAAAGCAGGAGTTCCCAACCAGGGGGGCATGCCCCCCTTGGGGGGCGTAGTGGAATACCAGGGGGGGCGTAATCGAGCCGGGCCGCCACGCCGACACAACCCGTTGGCCTATTTGAAAAGAATCAAATCAAAGACAAAAAGATGCCGACATATATCGTCGGCCCGGCGGACTCAGTGTGTATTGCGCTCTACATATACAAGTTGCGACAAGTCACAACACGACACTCACGCGTACCCCCGCCCTACCTTCCTGTTTGCATCCATGTATCACTCGTAAAACATTTGGGAGCATTTGTGTAAAATTGTTGTTTGTGTTTGTATCTATTTCTGGTACAGAAGATGCAAGCTCAAGTATCTCATTAGTATTTAATAATTAAAATAAAACTAGGATATTTACCTAAAGTGAAAGTAATTAATGGTTTTCAAGTGTAGATACATATATCTTCTCTTATTCTTAAAACATAAATATCTACAAATATCTGTATTTTCATTTTAATTCAAAGAAATAATTAACTTGTAAAAAAAAATTATGTATTTTTAATGTTTTTAAACTTAAGGGGGCATGAGAATATTATTTTTGAATTGGGGAGGCTCAGTGAAATAAAGTTTGGGAAACCCTGGGATAAAGGGTCGTTCGGATAATCGACGCTCTACTGTAACTTAAGTGAATCGCTAAGCAGGTTATTTTAGAATATAAAGCGTAGTATTCCAACAGATATTAGATGCTGAAACGTAATGTTTACTCTCACCCGTCTCACGTCGCGAACGTCCCAAACGTAGAGGCTGTGGTCGTTGTATACAGCGGTCAACTTCCGACCCCGCGGATCGTAAGCTAAAGCCACGGTGTCAGGATACTTGGCGCCTGGCGGCTGACTGAACATATGGCTATGGACAGACAAACGGACACATGATAAACCTCAATCTTTATAAGTAAAAAGGTCTATTTTTCTGTTACAATATATTGACAAACAGACTACAGTATGGGGTTCTTCAAAAGGGGAGTAAATAGGCAACGCGCGAGTGTCACCCCTGGTGTTGCAAGTGTCCATAGGCTACGGTGACCGCTTACCATCAGGCGGGCCGTAGGCCTGTTTGCCACCATCGTGGTATAAAAAAAAAAGACTACCCACCTAATGGTAAGTGGTTACAGTCGCTCGTAGTACATATGGTTCGAATTTGCAATTCCTACAGAAACCACACTGTATTTTGTGACTAACGATACAAAGTCATAGCACTAAGTAATTTATACTGTGTTTACCCTTCAAACTGGAACACATAATTATACCATTGTACTTAGGTCTTACTATGGGCTGCAATCCCTCTACTAGGACATTTGCAAGCCGATATAAGTCGACTTTCTTTCGGTTTGTAAAAATACAGTAAAAAGATGAAAAATACAGGAAGATACATATTAATATGTATAAATCTTATTTACATATATTGTTTGACAACATATATAAAAAAATATTGATATACAGTTGAGGATGGATACTATAAAATAGAATAGAAATAGAGTACTTAAAATGGCAAATTTGTAGTCAATATCTGGTGCAGTTGATACTTTGCTTCATTGAATATTTTAATATAAAAATAATTTTAGCCTGCATTTTGCATATTGATTTAATGTGATTAACGAATGTGGATGTGTAAGTAGAATTGCAAACTATGTTGTTAGTGTTATAAGTTTGAACACACATGGTACACTGGCGTAAACACTAATACCTTAACTAACTACTTACCTTATATCGGTACCCTTAGACACATCGACACCGAGATAGTGGGTTCTCGGCAAGGTAGTGATATACTGGAGGGAGTCTGGGTCGAAACATCGCACTATTCCCTCCGCACAGCCCACGAATATATAGTTGGCGCCTATCGCCATACAATTGGCTGATGAAGTCTGCAAATAATACCAACAGATCATGGACATGTGGAATAGACAACATAAATAATTGTAGAAAAACCGATAGTTGCTCGAGTGCGATAAAATTGGCCTTAATAGCGCTTCGCAAGATGTTTCTAAAAAACTCTATGTTATACTTGTGCATGTAAAATTCATGTCTAGTACTCCTCAATAAATCTGTATCTATTTTATTATTGCCATAAAATTATATATTAAGAATAGGAAGAATGTATTTCTTCATTTATATAAAACATACAAATCGAAAAAGAAAACATAGGAAAAAATACTGCAAATTTTTGAAGAATTCTAATAGTCGAGAAAACAGTAACTGTAATTGAATCAAAAAATTATTCAGATCCAAGAAGCTATTTATGTCTATCTTCAATGTCTCTCTCAAATATCCAATAAATTTTAAACCTGTTTGCGCTATTCATAAATAAAGTGCTAAAACAAAAATATACCGCTAGTAGAGTATAAATGCACAATAATGATGCATACTGTCTTTTTTTTTGAGGGGGGGAAATGCGTCCTTGTGCACCATGACACCGCGCTGGCAAGACGCGGCCGTGTGTGGGGCTCTCCGGTCAAGAGGACCGGCCTACCCACTAAACCCCCCCCCCCCCGTTCTCTAGGCCCATACGGGGCACATGGCGGTCAGTCTTGTAGACCTAATAGATGACAGCATTCTATGTGCAAAAGTGCAATTTAGTAGAGGACTGCTCTATAGAGCTGTCCGTCTGCTCTACTGTTCTAGAAATTTACGCTTAGCTTAGAGTTGTCTAGTAGTCGTAATTTGTAAAGGTGAAGATGTTGCATGTCACATCTCTCTAAATTTCACCCCTTGGTCGAGTCAACTGCCGCCCAATGTATTGGTGTAGTACACATCACTCACCCTAAGTTCCACCCACTTGTCGAGCAGCCTGCGTCCATTGAACTCGCAAAGCAGCCCGCTCCTCGTGATGGCATAAGTGCTGTCGGCCGCGGCGCCTTTACCGCAAACTACGTCGCAGAACTCGTTATCTTTCTGCTCGCCCAGTATAGCCGAACGGCCCATGAGAGGTACTGGCTCTTTGAACTGGAAACGAAATAAAAATTTGCTTAACAAAAATATGTACGAAAGTCGATGCATTAGAACCCTACTATATATTGTGATAACCTCGTCTTCCAAAAATATACATCAACATTATCCCAGCTATAACACCATGCTGGTCATTCATCTGCTACTAAAGGGGTTTTGGGCTACCTTTTACATTGGTGCTGTATGTGTCGAGTTGAGTAACACTTTGTGGAGTTAATTTACATTTACAGAAACATACAAAAAGAAATCAATTATCTGTTCGTTACATTAAAACGATAAACACACAGTTTGATTTGATTTCGCATTTTGTTTTGTAATGTTATATAAATGGAGACAAGAAAAAAAAGGAAACAAAATTTTCACAAAGGAAACAAAGTTTGACAAAGTAAAAAGATGGAGAATGCAGTTGAAATGTTCAATTAGGATACATAATGCTAAGTGGGCTGGATGGTTTGAAATTTTGTTTACATTTTTTCTTATATACACAGTTTGATAAAATTAAATGATTTGTATCGCCAGGAGAACAGATTAAAAAATTAACTCACCTTAGCATTCCTCGAGTATTCCAAGTACCAAAACTTGACGTGCCTAAATCCTACTGTGACAAAATAGTTGCCGCTCTCTGAGAAACTAACTGCTTTCACACGGGAAGAAACCTGTAACAAGGTAATAATAAATTATTGTTAAAAATTTACATAATAGATGACTGTGTTGCTGACTTTGTGATTCTTTGTGGGATTTTGTCCCCTCTCTTATGGAGCCGCCAGGACACTAACCCCTTTTTCCTAAATCCAAATGCAGCTTTGACTATAACTTTGTCTGTTTGAAACAAATTATTACATGCTTGATGATTCCCATGATTTTTCCCTCAGTAATGTTAATGTTATAACTCCTATGTGCAAGGACATACAGAAAAACTTATGTACAAGTAACTTAAATTATTCAAGATTTCTTCCACTCAATACGTACCTTATTGCTAGCTAACTTCAGATTGGCGCGCCAGTCCCAAACATTCACAATCATGTCGTGCTGGGAGCCGACCGAGACTAGATACTTCGACGACGTCGAGAACGCCTGCAAAACATATTAAAAACAATGAGTACACGAAATATCGAAGTAGATCACATGAGTAACCTAACTCTTGGCACTGGTGTTCGAACCGCGAGGTTCGGGAGGCCCGGGGTTGATTCTACCATGTACTAATGTGCTATTCGTTTTTCGTATTTCGTACATTTATCTGACGCTCCCACGATGAAGGAAAACATAGTTAGGCAACATATGCAGATATACACACCTCGAAGAAATGAAAATATGTATTTGAAGTCGACTAGTCTGCAGTGGGTCAGCGTGTTCGTCGGTGGGAACGGATATTAGCTGATAAGAAGGCCGAGAGCAGAGCTGAGCTGAGCTAAGCTCCAGGCAATATAGCGTGGCCGACTCTTTTTATGAATAAGCTGGTGCGTTGTTTGTGAATATATACGTTAAAATGTTGGCTAACTCTACATAAAACTTTAGAACTTAATAAGAATACTATATTGTTACATAAACTCCTTGCGATTTTCTAATACAGATGTTTTATAATTTGATTGCAATGACGTCTTTAGCGGCAGTACCAATAGTAATATGTTGAAGGTACAATTTGCCCCGATTCCAAATCCAGAACTTTTTAGTCTAATACAATATTTTACTCACCACACAACTAACTCCATGTGTATGACCCGGGAACTCTGCAATCTGCACTGCGCCTGACGCTGAGGGGTCCTGGAAGAAAATTATCAAGGTAAAAAAAATATAAGCATAAAAGTACCTTTCAGCTGGAAATCACTTCATGTCACCTTATGGGGTCAACGCATATTGGGAAGATGCTGTTGTCTAGAATCTATTCAATAACGTATGGTAGGTCTTTGATTTGATTAGTAATCGCTTAATTCCGATGTAACACACTCGTATAAAAAAGATTGTGTTTATTTCGTGTTAAAAGGACAAAGAAATGAGTCCAGAGGGCGGCAAATCAGTATATTTTAAAATATTCATGAAAAATGAATATGTTTAAATTTTTTTAAGTGTCTGGTTGTTTCCACAGCTAATTATGATTTTAGTCAATATAACTCATCGTTAGATAATAATTAAAAAATATGTAATATTTACAAAGTATTTTTTATAGATAAAGCGGTAACGCAGAAGAGCGCTACACTACTAAGAAAATCATACCACTCCACGCTAGATGGCGCTACAGACAACATCATCAATATAGTTTTGCCAATATTCAAATTGATTCATATTGCATAAATATATATTATAGGCTGACATAATCTGAAAGAAGTGTGCTATAAATAAAAAAATACATTAAAATATATGTAACATAATAATAACAAAAAGATTTTTAGATATATTGTAGCCGTGAATGAACTCATATGAATAAAATTAAATATATACATTGCCTTGTTTCAAAAATAGACAGCACACTGAAATTTATTTTTGTCCCATTGAGATTTCACTATTCTTGTACCTTGATGAGGTTATCCAGACTGTTTTCTGCCTCGTGAAAATCGGGATCAGCTTTTTATTATATACGGACATGAATAATAAAGTTATAATAGTTTATCACCATGATGCCTCGTTTATCAGTTTTTCATTCTAGTATTGAAAATGTATTACAACTCAAGATCTGTTCATCAACTGTGCAAATCATGGATCGCTAACACTTTTTAATGTGTCAATCATATCTTCACTATTATCCGGGTATATAGAATATAGAGAGTGCATCTGTGTTTGCGCACAATTTAGTTACATTTTTTATCGCCCGCCCGCTATATTTTATCTCCCGTGCAGACGGTAAATTCTGTTGAAATGGTAATTGGACACTGTTTATTGTGCTCGAAAAATATCTATGATTACAATTATATCATGACAACCTCCGTGGCGTCTCAGTGGAAACAGATGTTTGTGCTTTGATCTTAGTTCATTAAATATTTCTATAACAAAGTATTTATCTATGTACGATTAATATATTTGTTATTCTAGATCTATAACACAAGTAAAGTAATTCGTACTGATCGGTTCGATATATCTGAATTACACCTTAAACTTCGTTATTTTCGTGCCATTACCTGCAGATCCCATACTCTGACCGCGGGCGCATGACCGCACTCGCCCGTCGCCAGATACCGGCCATCGGGTGAGAATGCAACGCATGTGACGCTCTTGCGAGACGCGTTCAGCACGTGGGACTGCCTGTTCTTCCTCACGTTGTACAGTACCACCGTGCATCTGAAAGATAATGTTTCTATTAGAAGTAGATAACCTCTTAGCATATATGATGCAAAATATATATAAGTGTTATATAAATCGGTTATTTCATCTCAAATAAAATTTTACAACGACGGCAGTAAAATTTTCTTTACACAGAAATTGCGTAAAGTGAGTAGAGGACGCTAATCAGTAGGCAGATGTTAAAACCCCAACCGAATTACTTCAAGTACGTGCTGGGATATTCGTTCAGACGATTTGTGTTTAATCCATTAATCTTCCCATTCCTACAGTAGAGTCTGAAAAACCCTCCCTCCCGTTTTTACATTGATTTTGTGTAATTTTTTTCAGGAACGGATGAAGTTATTAAGCTGCAATTTCATATAATATTTATATCTCAGAAGCTGTAAAATAATTTTATAAAATCTAATTTTCTAATATTTTATAGGAGAATAAAAACCTATAGGGTTCTTCTCATAGACATAGAATTACGACATTTGGCAAGAAGCAGGAGGTCACATAATACAAGCAAATTAAAATATCCGAAAAAGTTAATTTATTATTCCATAGAAGATACTTTTTTACTACTTAAGACGCGCCACTCGCATTTGACCCGGTTTTATGGTAATATTCATAAATATGGAAGTTCAATTCATCAATTGTATCTAGAAAGAATTCATCAATTTACAAGAGTGAATAATTACACGTGGTGAGGTTTGGAATCGGGATAAGTAATTCACAAAATCGGCCAGGGAATTATTTGATAACACGTTTATTTATTCCAAATCACCATATAACGCCGTCAGACTATCGAACCAAGAGTGGAATTAAGCGATTAGTTTACAAATGGGTAACCACCGCACTCCATGTGATGAATAAAAGACACCACGAACATTGGACGTGCGCGCGCGCATCTATAGAAGCGTCTAGGCTAAGAATAGGGTGATAAAGGAAGCGGACAAAAAGAAGTTATTAGCCATTGTCTCGCCATATTTTAAATGGTAATAAGTGAAATGAAAACGATCTTCATTTGAACTGCTTAAAAATTAACCTCGAGTTATAGCAACACAACAATTCTAATAACATCGTATATTCAAATAACATAAATGAAAGAACAAGGACGGTAGCTTACTAGGCGTGTTCAGAAACACTAACACCAATTAAACAAACTAGAAGTTATGGTAGCAATATATGTTTAGAGGAATTTTCACTCCCATTGATGTTTTAGATAATCATATTCAAAAATGGCTTAATACGGCTTGAAGACCTGAATGACCTTTGAAGTTTGTCTTAAAAACAACAAATCAATAGCAGGGAACCAGAAGTAGATTTCACATTTCAAGTCATAGCTATTACCAATAGGTTTTTGAACTATCTCCTGAACTGAGACTAACCAAAATTGTGAATTAAGAAGGGACAGATTGAAGTCAGTATTTATGCCAGAAGATAGCGAAAATCTGAAACCGACAAACATCACGGAATGAATGTAAACTTCTGGCTTTATAAAAGTTCGCGGTCTACAACGATAGTCCACTACAACACTATACTATAGTACAAAGAAAAATCCAAAGTAAACAACCAGGAGGTACTAGTAAAAAAGGGTAACCTTTCATAGTTCAAGAATCATCATGCTTGGTTCAATTTTAGCACAAAATTCCAGTAAAAAGTATGACTCAACGTGTCTGCCGACTGCTTCGCTCCGCTCATCAATAAGAACGCGCTAGCGCTGTCTTATTAGTATGTACAGTGGGAACCGCGCGGCTGGTTGTCTCACGGCCCCATACAAGCATACATACCGGTGCTACTTCGCGTACCACTGCTATTTGACTGCGGACTAATCACACAGACCTGCGACTAAACACACCACAATTGACAGTACTTTCGATTAAGCTGTTGAAAGTATTGAAATAAAGGTTATATTATCTGCACGTTTCACTTAGTCGAAAACGAGCCTGCAATTTCCCAGTAGCAATAATGTGATATTCGTCACGTGGTCTCGTTATGTTAATTTAATCCATAAATTGTCATACTATTCCTTTGCGTTTACAAATCAAATTGTCAGTTTATTTTTTCCTCAGGAGAGGAAGGCTGACAATCCTCACAAGGAGCACGAAACGTACCCAGGATACCCCCGCAACAGCAAATGTCACGGAGGTTAGGTTATGTTATGACTCCACACGACCGGAGCGGTCCGATCGCGTGACTTACCAACTAAACTTAGCCTAAGCCTTGGCCATAAGGGCCCCCTACGGCTTGAATGAAAAATTGTCAGTTCAAGTCTAACGAACTTTAATACCCGTGCAGTTCCACAACATTGATTATTTCACCTCACATTATTTTGAATCATGGATGTATGTATGTATACATGGAATTATATACATGGAATTTTCACTTAAATATTTACTTGTTATTAATTAAGTTTGTCACTTGTTACAACAAATAAGCAAAGGAAATACATTTTTCTTAGGTACTTATTGTACTAATACATACGGAACTTTAAACAAAAACTGCTTATTTATAAATGTCAGCATTACATAATTTTATAATGGCCTACTATTGTTACTGTACTGTACTTGTACTGTTACAACTTCACCTCGATATTAATTTGGGAATGACTCGAACTTTGGACGGCCCTCAGTCTTGCTGGTGATCACAAGTAAGTAGATTTCTATTAGCCAGGCATCACAACTGATGTCCCTTGACTAAGTAGTCAGGTTCCAACCGAATAGGGTCAACACAACTCAAGCTGAGGCGCTTAAGTTCATTGTGGAGGAAAGAGTAGATGCGACCGCATGAATGTAGACCGTTTTTTTAGAAACTTGTTCTATAAATACGAAAACTGCCACTATTTAGAGTGACATAAACTTTTATTTGGCACTAGTAAGTCCCGTAGCAGTCCCCAACACATATGATATTGGAATTACAATAATTGTTGGGGACTGATACGAAACTACGCGCCCAAACAATCAACTTAAGTCAAATGTATCGACCCGAAGGTGTGACCAGCACACCCAAGGTCACTGACCCGGCACCCTCCCTATGAGCTTCTAACATTTATTTTTTTATAAATACATCAGTAAACAATAATGTTTTCGTTGATAGTGCGGACGCTACAAGTGAGTCATGAAGTACGCCCTTTTTACATTGCGGGAAGGTTACTGAATGATTGGATCTTTGAACTTTCTGTAATAAATCTGATCAAAACCATTAAACCAATGTTAACCATTCGTAGTGCACGAATGGTTAACAAGAAAGGCTTCGCTTGATTTCAATCTCACCTGATTAAAAACCATCCATGCCTTTGATGGGAAATCTCAACAGCGGTAGCAATACTGTAGTTATATTCGTATAGCGACCGATTCGTAGACTATCTAATAATCCATCTTTGTAGCGTGGTATTCTACTGCGGTTAACAACGACATCTAGTCAAGCTCATATAAAAAAAATGCTTATAAGCAAACAAGTTTACAAATACCTATATTGTAAATATGGTATAAACCGAATAGAATTAAATAGAATTAGATCACTCCAACCAAGTGCATAATGCACAACAACATAATAAAAGCAATTTGATGGTATAAAAAGTGTTTCAGCAATTGCAAGCAATTTTTATACATTTGCCTGCTGATTTTTAAGTAACTGTAACAAGTAACTGGCTACATATTTATAAACTTATACAACAGGTAATTCCTCTAAAAGACACATTAAATCTGTCATCCCTTTAGGAATTTCACTGATAGATAACTCTACAGTGGACAGACTGTGAGTTGAACCGCAATCATTATTATTCGGGACGTAAGGTGTGAGAGCGCGCACGCACCAACGGAGGTCCGGACCCCGGACGGAAACGGATATTTGTTGCGACGACGTGGCTGGTCGCCGAACTTGTGGAGGGCAACGATGCCTGTCGTCATGATTATGGGATCGTCTGCATACAACAATGAATAAAATTAGATAGAGCAATCACAATATAATACATTGCATTATATGGGTTCATACCCATACATCACGCCATAAAGTCACGCGGTGTTGTTATGTCATCATAACAACACCGCGTGACTTTCGTAATTTTCGTAAATTATTGTTTTATTTGCTTGCATAATCGAATGTTTACACTTACTTTGGCTCAAACCTGTGATCTACAGATCAAGAATACAAAGTATCTGTTCAATTTACCATACGGCCTAAGAGCCAAGGATTTGACCTCACCTGTCAAGTCAACTTCGGAAGATGGATCTCAGAAACTGATATAATATATATAAAGATGATATAATCAATGAGCTTCCCGCACAGTTACGCACGGATGCAACGTGCATAAACCTTCCTCACAAATCACTATCTATTTCTGAAAATTGTATTAACATCATTGCGTAGTGTAAAAGATCTTAAACGTCGAGGCGGGAGCGACTCTATTTTACACTAAATATAAATAGATTTCTTATTATTTTGTTTTCGTTCCTTTCGTATAATAAATTAATAGTTATTCAGATATGATATTCTTGATTCAGACACATCCAACAAATAAGTTAATTAACTCGGCGGCTCTGTCGTTTTAGTTATAAATAAGTAATGTAACTAACACGGATTTGTTATTTGTATATATAGATTGTTGTATATAATTTTTGCTACTAGTCCAAGTTTTAGATCAGTGACCATTTTGAATGTAAATAAAATTATTGAATAATATCTTCAGTCAAATTGGACAAAGGATATTTTAAAATAACTAGGGATTTGACCTTTACTTTTAATTTAAGTCTTTACCTTTACAGAACTACCATAGAGTGAGCAAAAGTGTAACCGAGGTTTATGCGTGATCGACGCATGCGTTTTTTTATCTATGTGGTAAGTCCGTCCTAAAGGAAATCAAACACGTAGTAACGTAAATATATTACATATTTGAACTGTTGACCTAGCGAGTTAAAGAACAAAGATTATTTACCAAGCAAAATAAAATGTGAAATATTAATTTGTAGACATTAGTAAGTATACTGCTAACCGTACCCTATTGAAATACACGACCTGTAGTGCAATTCTCGTATTTTTTTACAATCGCAATTTAGTTGAAGTTTAGCAATCGCTCGATCTTAGTCCCACCCAAAATCGGTATTCACGTATCACATTTCCGAACAAAACAAAACTAAATTGAAACTAAAACTTAATTTCAGCGAACTTTAGATTGCGAGGTGGGAATGTTGCCAACTGAATCAAGAAAAATCCATTGAATTTAAAAAAATAAATATATCGAAAAATAAACGATACTATTAGATTTTAGAGTATAAAATCATTATTTAATTGGCATAAAAGTCCAAAGATGTATAAATATTTAATGACAACTGCATTTCAATCGTGGAATTTGACGTTTGGTAGCTCAACCTCGATCGACAGGTTTATCTAAACTTTAGTAGAATACCGATTCTGTTGCGGTTAGAGTGCAGTTTAACTTCGATAAAATAGGAGAATACAGTGTAACGATTATGATTTAGCGCTACGTTTGGATCGAGCTAGTTCAAGTCCGATCAAAGTTCGATTGAAAGACGTGAATACAAAAACGTGTTTTTAGACTAAATCGTTGCTAACTCGCTGCGACTTTATTTAGGAGAATTGCACTACTGATAACCCCAGTGTAAGACAGCGTAGGACTAAGCGTAAGACTTGCCCTCACGTTGGTGACCCTGGAGCCCTAATACTGGTCGATATCATCAATAAGATGTAAACTAGTGAAACAGAATGAGGGTTGTCGCCTCCTGTGTAGATGTCATTTTATAAAGATACTGCGGTGCGGTAGGATATATGCACAACCCTAATTGATTTGCTCCATAAAATAGGCTTTCACGGTCTAGAGTGAGTTCTCTATCGGGGCAAAGAGGTTTCGAAGCGAAATCCACTCTCGAGACACTAAGGAAATAGCCATGGTAGATTGTAATCCAATAGCATTCCTTATAGAGACGTCTCGTCTATAACCGTATAGGTCGTCAGTTCAAAAATGCTACTAGGATCGAGATTATAGATTCATTATTATTATAGAGAAGCAGATTCTTAGAATTATTTTTTGAAAGAAAGGTCTCATTTGCAAAGGTCTACTTACTGCAAGCTAAAAAAGGCAAGGCAGCCCAGCAAACTTTGAAAGGCATTATCATTTTCGAGTACCAAATAACACGAATCAATGCGGTGGAGCAAAACGCCGTACAGCGCAATAATGTCTCAATATGACAGGTGTTTAGAAAGACTTCAAAAGAGTCACTTTCATAGCAAATAATATTCCGTCTCCGTATATCATCATTTTCAAATGATTGAAATATGTTCTGAAATTTTATTCGAATTTTGAACGACAAAATAGTAAGTATTCACGGTAATAAAAAAACTCTTTTTTCCACCAAGATTCTGTAAGATCTCATTATTAAGATATGCTAAATTATCTGATATTTTCAATATATGTCCTAGAGTCATTTGAGAAAGTCACTATTGGCATATATATTAAACATTCGGTTGATATTAATATTTATAGCAACTATTTATTGTTACATTTCATTTTAACCCAATGTTGCAATTTTTTATTTTGTTCTCCACTATCATCATTTTAATCCATTAAAAAAATATTAACAATTTTGGCTGAAACTTTCTGAAAACAATTTCTTTTGTATTCCAATTGATGTTCTTAGTTAATGTCGATTGACATGTTCATGTTCATAGTTCAAAATGTTCGCTATCTACTATTAATTAAACAAGGAAAACGTAAGTATAGAAAAATCGACATTGTTAATAATGTCAATACTAAACGGCAATATCATAAATGCCTGAATCAGACCAGTAAAGTAAATTGATCGGGGCTTAACGACTTCCACAGAACGAAAAGAAGCCGTGACAAGACTATACAGTATAAGTTTTGTAAACTCGTTTAGATGAACGTGATACATTATACAATGTGGCTTTATCATGACACCTGATTTAATAATATTTTTAAAAATATGTTCTCGAAACTTATTATAACAAAGCTTTTCACCATGGAATATAACATTTATATGATATCCTGCAATAGATTTCATATATAAATTCACAGACAAGTTACAACTTAGTGGCACCGCCACCAAACCGGATAAAGGATATAGGTTTACGATAGAAGATTTTCCGCTTACTGGTTTCCATGAATGAATATGTTACGTTTTAAAGCTCTGTATATGTTATCATTATAAAAAATATAATAAATTATTTTACATTACGTAGAAACAAGAACATCAGTCCAGATAAATATAATTAAAAAAAAACACTTATGAACAAATGTCATGTTTACTTATCGGTATTTGGGTATTTGAATCATGATACTAATAAATATACTAATAAATGGATTGTATTTCGATAAATCAATATAGCGATTCGCGGGTGATCATCTTGTAATCCTTTATCATCCTATAACGTTTTTACTCGTGTTTTGCGTTTGCCACAAATACTCACTTTAAAGTCAATCAATTGATTGTAATTACATTACCCTAAAAATCAAGTCACTGCGAACAATTGACAAAAAGTCGAAAAAACAAATCAAACAATCACAGATACCTTTTAAAAATATTTGACTAAATAACATCAAGGATCCAGAATATATTTTAGATGAATATGTTTTATTTGTTTTGTGTTTTATAACATCATCCCACGACTAAATAAACAACCATTGTTGTGAAACCAACCATGAATTGTTACTTACAGAATCTTGAAAAAAGTCTTAGATGAAATTAGTTTAAAATACAAAAACAAATATTGTTATTAACTTTCTCGGCTCACAATCAATTTTCATTGCATTTTCTAGAGAAGTTGATCTGTAGGTAAAAGTCAAATTTTACAGAAATCTTATATCCTGAATAGGGGACTAATACCATTCTGATATTAAACCTGTCACCTTGATTCGCACTTTGCCGTCCTTTACTCTCATACCCGGCCATAAATTATATATACTCCAAACTAAAACGAATCTTAATACGTAAGGTTAAGGCCAATCTCCCAAGAGGTATGTGGCGTGTTTAACACGGTTCTTGATTGGATTGTGTGTGGCTGACCGTGAAATGAGCGTTTCTCGGATATTTTTCTGGTTCACGAGTCATAGCAACGTCAAGTCACGAATCATTCTCATACGGAGTGAACGCTAAAAATATTAGTACGAAGGGACAATATCTAGAAAATATCAGTAGCACTGTGACATACTCTGGAAATCCTCGGTCTTTTTGGTCAGCACATGACACTATCCTATCGGACTACAAAAGTGAAGGAACAAAGACAGGGCTTGTGTTGGCGCATTATCATCGTCATAGCTCATATACATACGTTCCCATCCAAGGGCACAAGTACACGTTAACTAAGTTAAGGGTTCGGCTTTCCTTAACCTCGCGCTCAGGGCCTTCGGGAGCACGGTGAGGCAGCTCTTCACGAGCTGCCTCCGCGAGGGCGTGTTCCCCGTCGACTGGAAGTCGGCCAGGCTGATGCTCCTCAGGAAGGAGGGAAAGACCGGCGACGTTCCGTCTTCCTTCCGTCCGATCTGCTTGCTGAACGAGGCGGGGAAACTCTTCGAGAGGGTTATTTCCGCCCGTATCAGCGAGCACCTGTCGCATACGGGTCCCGACCTATCGGACTGCCAATTTCGATTCAGGCGGAGGCGATCAACGCTGGACGCCGTCTAGCGTGTTCGTTCCCTGTCGGAGTCCGCAGTCCGATCCCCTGGCAGGCCATTAGGGAGGCGCTCGTACACCACGAGCTGCCTCCCTTTATTATTTGTTACACGTAATTATTCTATAACTAAATATTATTAACGAAGGAACCGAATGTAAATCAAAAGAGCAACATTTTTATTTTCTCTCAATTTATACTAAAATGTCTACACTCTATGCTTTCTTTTCTATACTCGTTTAAGCGTTTTTACATGAATTTGGAATGAAATGAACCGTATCATCCATTCATCCGTCATGAATAAGTCACCAGTAACGAAGTCACCGACCTGTGGTCAGTCGTTACGTGAGCGCTGACCATCGTAACTGTTAACTTCAGGACAGGACCCGAATGGCGCTTTGATAGTTCGCAAAATGTGCGCCTTATTATTCGGCGCACGCGTTATTTATATTTTTGTTGACGTATAAACAGTTGTATGCTGAACACTTCCTCAGTATTGTGATGGAAACTCGAACGTAAATTGTAAAATTTGATCTTTGTATCACACAAACAGTATCTATCATTTATTATATAAGGTATAACTTTTGATCTGCGATAGGTCAGCGACGAGCAAGTGGATAACCCATCCTTAGTGTGGACTTGAATAATAGTAGCCAATAAACTTCAGCTTCATAGTCTGTTACAGAAACTTTAAATATTTCATTATAAAGAGGATTCTATTGTAATCAGTTATAGAATCGAATATACTGCTTTAAAGTTAGAGAGTCTATTCGATATGTCGGAATAAAGAACGTCTATTCAGCAAAGATCTTTCTTTACCATTTAAATTGTATAGACGCTTGTTGAGGTGATATCATCAACATCGTTAAAGCCAATCAAGTTAAGTCGAGACCAGCCTTCTCGACTTCCACCAGAATCAGCTCGCACTCGTCCGTGCTTTAGAAAATCCTTTGGAGTTTCATAATAGTGTGTTCATGCATGTTGTCTTACGAAATTTTCTCTCACTTTAGGAGTGTTATATAAATGTAGATATGAAATTTGAAAAAAAAAAAACAAAAATCAGACATAAAGCCGGCGCCGAAATCACAGCACCAACGACGCTCCAACATTGTATGAAACAGGGAGTACATCTATCTAGTTTAGTGGACATACATACTTTCTTATACTGTAGTATTATCTACTGCAGAAACTCAGGTCCCTTTTAAGACTAAACATTATAATTCCATATGGTTATGCAATCATAATGTCTAGTCTCAAAAAATATATTAAAATTGCCCTCGCCGTTGCACATCTGGGTAAAAACTCAGTCTCTTTGTATGAAAGCAGCCGGAGAGCAATATTCAACAGAACAATAAATGAAACTAAAATACAATAACACGATCACTTACCCTGCTGGGTATGCCACCAGCTCCGTGTTGGGGTCACAATCGAGCGCCGCGTTGCTGCCGACCGTCAGCCCGAGGACCCTCTCTAATTTTATCTGTAACAATACATATAATGTAAAATAAAAAAATGCAATCAGAAATTCAGTAATAACTATTATTATCTTTGCTATTTTTAATAAAACATTAACAGCTGCAGCAACTTATAAATACAAGAAAAACAGATTTGATTACGAAGCAATCCTACTTCTTCGACAAAGAACACCGTAATCGGTGGATTCGGTCTGAAACGGAGGATTTTTGTATATAAATCATTAATTTGTTTATATTTTTGGGCATACGGCATAGTGTGCTGGCGCCGTAGTCGTATAGGCTAGCAACAAACAATTAGTCAATAATGTTCGTTGAAAGACAGTAGTAACGATCATAGTATAATAATACCAATAACGACAATAGTAATAACAGACGGCAAGTATATTCGCTTGTTGAATAAAAGTATAGATATGACGAACGGTTTTCATAAGCAGACAGTTAACCTATATTACCGTGAAAAATCCATTCTCTAATCAACCGTATTTTTAGCAGCCAAAAGCAAACCTACATCTTATGGGCACCGAAGTAGCAGCACGATGCTAGTTTCAAAAGCATTGGGAAAAATAATAATTTTGGAAGGGAACTGCGTACATACAATACCATGGATTCTATTTTTTTACTATTTATAAAAAGACTTACTTATTTCTGTTCCTCCGTATATTTCTTACACCACAGTATCATACATAAATTTTACATACATTATGTTGTCAAGGTACTTCACACCCACTTACCTAGTAAACAATACTACGCACGAAAGTAAACACACTAAATTTATAATCTTTAGGCAAATTCGCGCACGCGCAAGGTTGCTCTATCCAAATAAGACCTTGGTTCGTATCGATAAGAATATTCAAAGTGTGTTTATATAGAGCAACTTCTCAAATGTATGCAGTTAAACATACTATTGAGTAATAGGGTAAAACGACGTGTAAGCGGTACTTAGTTATTTCTCTTCTAAAGATCACTAAGCCACTCTCTAATTATCCCCAAGAAGAGAGGGTGAGAGCGAAAAGACTTCTAGTAATTTTGAGTGTTAATGAAGTAAGTTAATAAAAACGCTTACCATATAAATAAATGTTAAGATTGAATAAACCAACATTAATGTAATATATTTATTTCATTTAAATGCGAAACGTTCTTTCTGTAAATGTCGTCCGGCACGTCACAACATGGCCGACAATACCTCCAACGCGCTGTCCTTGTGCGCGCAAGGATGCGCCCTCGCACGCACACGCGCCTACCGACCGTTAAAGAACCGGCCCTGACCGACCTTGCCGCGCCGTGGGCGATCCGACGACGACGCGGATTTCGGACACGTTGAATAGGGCAATCTGACACTGCCTCTCGGACAATAGCGAGCAACGACACGGAACAAATTATCTAAACAACTCTTTGCTATTTGTATTCCATTTGTTCTGTATTGTTGACAATCATCACAGTAAAACAACATTTTAAACTAGCATTTGTTGATTTTACAAATAATAATTCAGGCCTTCATGAAGTTGAAGTAACTTTGTAATAGATTTCTTCTACTGGCACTTTTGTTTTTAATGATAGATATATATAGGTTTGGATAATTTTTTATTAAACACTTACTATTAGCTAACTAAGTATATAACATCGATAAAAATATTATCCAGTAGTATCTTTATAAAACTGATAACAACCACAAGCGGAAGTCAATTAAAAACATTAAAATACGCGACTCTTATGTCACCTCACAAAAACTACAAAGCACAGCCGACACAATCAGCGACACCTTAACACTGAATTGAGCTACATAATACAACAATCACATCAGACGGTGCATTTGATTCATTTGAATAATTACCCCGCAGACCGCTTGGAACTTTCCAATACTATAAAAATTAATAACAGATCCGACCAGCTGGCCCCACTTTCGCTTTCGTTCGTAATTCGTTACGAATGATTAATAGACGAATCGGATGATAGTTAGAGGTATAAATAGGGATGTATTTTCGGGGCGTTTTAATTTACAAGTCCAAAGTCAGACTAGTTAACTAATGCAATTTAGCAAGTATTATGCAGTAGGCAGTAGAAATAGATAAACCACCTGCTGTCGCAGGGGTGGCGGTTCCAAAATCAATCTCACTGAACTAAAGACGTGCCGTAGACAATATCTTCTACAGTGGGAAAACCAATCGAACTCTGGTTCAGTAACGCTGTTGTACTGTGTACAAACACGTATAAAAAGTAATTTGCAAGAGTTTCACTTATACGCAGGCACGCCTCATTATGACTAAGGTAAAATCGATCGATGAATGAAATCTATTTAATAAATCAGGATACATGTGATCTCACCCTGATTATGTATGTATGTATGTAACCAATAAATAAGTAAGAAATATAAAAAATATATATTTTAATAATATAAATAAAGCTCTTCAATGAGGCTGTGATCTCGATTCTAATCTACGAATCGGTCGGTTCGAGGGGCCCAGGGTCGATCCTGCGATGTATCGATTTGATTTTTCGTTTTTCGATTTTCGTGTATACTTGTCATGTGTATTAATCGAACGCTCCTACGGCAAAGGAGAACTCGAAGGAAGGAGACGATCGAGTTAGCTTACATAATTAGGGTAGGTGCGTGCCCCTCGGTGGGGACGTGTATAAAATGGGTTGATGAAATAAGCTTTTATATCTTAATTATTTATATGGTGAATTTTAGTGACACAGTCAATTGTTATCTGTCATTTCTTAATAGGTCAATCTTGAAACAATAACGATAACGAAAAGTTATTAAATATTAATATTAAAAACCACAAATTACTTTAAAGTGATTGTAATAAATAATAAAAATCACATTTTAAAGGCTCTGCGGTAGATAGGTGTTCACAGAATCACTCGTACCGATGTTTCTACAACCTGTCTCCCATTGTAGTCGCGTTGATGACAACAAAGATAGAGGATAGTACTATTTGTAGTAGTTTGTAGTAAATTTATTAGCCAACAAAATCATTAATATATTGAAACAAGTTTTATCTAGCGAAGTTCATAATAGACCATACTTTCTTCTTCCGTACAGTAACTTTTAATCCAAACGGGCGTTACCGGTTCGAATACTGCTATTCTATTCTATTGTGCCAAACGCATGAGAATAGTACTGTGATAAATGGACCATTTGTTTCAAGTTGTATTGTGTATTAAAAAATAGTCTTACATTAATTACACAATAGTGAAAATGACCGTAGAGGGTAATGAGTACTTTTATACAACAACAAAAATTATTATGCAATAGTAGTAACGATAAAAACGTTAACGTAACGTAAAAGAAGAGGCCTTTCTGTGGCTGTAACAAAGACCCAACAAAGGGTGTATTGTAGATGGGGCGATGATGTCTTGATCTACACTACATTATTGTCACATTCAATAACGATGTTGAAACTAAAACAGAAAAACACTGTCGAAATGTCAAAGTTCCTTCTCATTGTAACCATACAGCATCGTTTGCTGCACTGAACCGACAAATAAAGGTCACATAGAATCGAGAGCGAAAGGTTGCTTAGAAATCATGACATGACAAAAGTAATAATATATTGCTTTTATAAACTAAATGTGGGTCACAGAATAGCGTAGACTTAATTATTTGTAACAATTATGTCTCTAATCGCTTTTCACCATATGCCTCATCATTGGTATGACATAATAATAGATAGATAGATAGATAGATAAGAAGTTTATTTGTTGCAACACACACATTTATACAAATTACATGGAGTAGGTACAAAGTACAAAGATCAGACATGAGAAAATGTTAGTAATGAACGTGTGTGCAGCAGCAACATGGGTCTAGGCTCGGTGTGTGATGCCTGACGACAAAAGCACCGATTTTCAGCCGTCACCCAGAGGTAGAACGCGGGCACCAGTAACTGCGCTCTATAGACTAGGAATAGGAATAATATATGTGTGTGTGTGTAATACTTGTTACATATGTATATATCTTAAATATTTGTGCATTAACAGTGTTCAAGCTATAGTTGTTCTTTAAGGAAATTAATATATATAACAAGTAAGTGAATAAAAATAAGAATATATTAATAGTAATAATAAAAATAAATAGTAATAATAAAATAAACAGACGAAGACTCAGACCACCACCGCACCGGGATTCATACTACCACCAAGTCGGAAGACCTAATCTCTGTATTGCAAGTAAGTGAGAACGTAAACGTAGTTTAAAAGTACTTTTAGAGGTTAGGTTCCGAATCGGCGGCGGCAAGTCGTTCCAGCACTTGGTGGCTTGGAATTTAAAACTGCCCCGGAATGCTGCCGTGCGATAATGAGAACTTACGAACGGCAGCCGAAGCGGTCTAAGTCCATACCTATCATTGGGAGTTGCGCATTTGAGCTTCTCAAACAAGTATTGAGGCCGCTTGTACTTTTTTAAATCAAAAACGAGACACAAGAGGTTCATTAGTCTACGGTTCTCCATCTTTAGGATTGATGCAGCATTAAGATAAGGCGAAATATGAGATCGTGGAGGCACGTAGAAGCAAAATCTGCAACAAGCATTTTGAACCCGTTGAATCAACTTTTGCGTTCTTGAGAGCAAACGAGGACCCACCACAATGTCCCCGTAACTAAGCCTAGAGAGAATCAGCGACTCACATAGCGTTGCGCGCGACTTTAAACTTAGATACTTTCGTATCTTATATAGCACCTTTAAACGATACATGCAGCCCTTAACAACACCCAACACATGAGACTCAAAACGCAACTGTTCGTCAAAAATTATCCCCAGGTTTCTAGCCTCTGATACTCTGTCCAAGATTTGGCCACTTAAATAAATATTTAAATTGAATTTACCAGTATCGGCAATCTGCGCTTTGGATCCAATAACCAAAAATTTGGACTTAGCTGGGTTCAAAACAAGAGCGTTATCAACTGACCATTGGGCGATTCTTTCTAGGTCCCTATTCATTTTTAATACATTATCAGGAGTATCAGTTGGTCTACCAGAGATGTATAGCTGAAGATCATCGGCATAGCTATGGTATTTACAGTGTTGCAATACTCTGGGAAGGTCCGCGCTGTAAATAATAAATAGTAATGGGCCCAAGATTGATCCCTGAGGTACTCCACAAGTCACAGTCAAGTAATACACACATAATATTACAAAATTTACCCATAAGTTGCAATAAATTAAAAAAGAACAAGATAAAAGGTGTGACCACATTAATCGGGTGATAGTAGAATGTGTTGGTGGAATTCTTTAAACAATGGTCAATGACTTCGTTTGATGGATTATTATCATGTAAGAGTTTAAAAGAATAAATTAATAACATCCGTCTTCTTTATTATACTAATCTCTAACTGAGAACTTACAAGGAATCCTAATAGACGGGAAGTGACAATGGTAAATGTGCAAAAGAAGAAAAAACCTTTAAAGTTACATAAAAACAAACATCTAGAATGTTTCCAATAAAATATGTATACATTTAATATGATAAGCGCATATGCATTTATTATACAACAAGTTGATTTTGCTTATTATGTATCATAAGCAAAATCAACTCGACATACTGTCAACCAAGTTCTTGTACAAGTTGTGTTGAAATTACAACGACATAGTTTCGACACGAGCTGCGGTGCGCCCACGCTCACTACTGGGATTAATACTCAATTAAGAGATTACAGGGGATATTTAAAAATAGTACTTACATGACCTTAGCTTGGAGAAATCACATACAACAAACATCTAAAAAGGATATTGGGCTTTTCCCAAGAGAGAAAATATATGACGGACAATTGATACAAATAATCTACATGGAAATGGGTCCAATATCATAAATATTACCAATATCATAATAATACATGTATATATGATGATATACAATCTATATCAATAACAATCAAGATATATCTATAATTTTCGGCTTTTGTCAGATATAATCGTATGTGCTTATAAAATCACTTTCAGCGCACAAATTTTATTTAGAGCAACCCTTTTCCTGTGTTATCAAATAAAGTCTTTACAGACACAAGGCTACAGACAGACGGCCTGAGTTTAGGCGGAAAGACTCCTTCACAATCTATACGATATCCGGCCATGCACTCATAGTGTAATATCAAAGAGGATTCGTAGCCTCATCCGCGCGGGAGAAACAAATAAATGACAATAAATAATCAATACTAACGATAAAGTGTACAAAAAATAATAACCAAGATAATGTATGTACGTGTTTCAGAAACGTATTAATATCTAAGCTACATATTATAGAGACGCCGATTGAAAGGTTTTATTCGAGATATTAAACATAATTAAATAATACGGCTGGCCAAAAAAACATCGGGCAGACCAAAACTTTTATTTCCTTAGAGTTCAGTAGGAAACACTGGCTCTTCTCTCTCTTCTGGTGACTTAGATTACCGAAACCTTTATTTGGCTACAGTTCTTAACATGCTGTGCAGTTGTCGACATAAGATTACCGTATGTGTGTTTGAAAATAAAATGGTTTTAAAAATATAACAATGCTTGCCTTTTGCTTAGTCTGTATTCACCGCGGTTAAATAAGCTGCATTATTATTAGTAACTATTACTGTTAATAAGTAAATATTTTTTTGCTCCGAACAACCTCTACGCCTCTTTCTTCATTAGATGGTCAGTGACATGGGCCCGAAAACTAATGTAATGGGATGAAACTCGTCAATTGACCGATTCTTCGTTGACAGGATCTTCAAAAAACGGAAATACAGTTCTTTAATGTGTTGATATGGCGACCAACACCGCTATTCGCAGAAAAGCCAAGAGCTCTCCGAATACTAACTAAAACCTGCAGGAAAATGAGAAACTGAACCAGGAAATGGACCTGCATGTTTCGATAACCGCCTTCATCAAACAGGGTACGTTTGTTTGTAAGATTATAGTTCCATTATTGTTCCATTAACTCGACACATTCGTCTCAGAACCTCGCTCCTCGTCCGATTGTTAAGTCATAGCTATCGGTATGCGGTGCGCGCCTGCGGCAGCAGCGGTCTGATCGACGCCAACGCACATACCGCCGCCTTAGGTAGCTCGCGATGCATAATTATTCGGTGACCATATTCGAGCGGCCGTGGCACTGCATTGATTTGCCTCCTAATTGTTTATTTGAAAAGAGCGAATTGAGGTAGAATGAACAAATACAAATAAGTTTCCATCGATCTAAAGTATTCCATAAACATAATAATTAAAGATGAAAAGTGGAACCTAACCGCCACCAATCAACTATTAGGTACATTTTTTATGAGGTTGCACGTCAAATCTTCCAATAACCAGTCAATAAGCGTTTAAATTTTACCCTTGAAGTGCAAGGTTTACTATTACTAAATCAACGTCGACATTCATACTCTGTCTTTGGATAGAGCGATCCGGAATAGAATAATTCAAAGCTTCAAGTCACCCCTAATACTCAAACTTATATAAATCGTAAATTCAAAGGAGTCAGCATAAAAATGGTAAAGGGGCAATATTATGATAGATATTAAACAAACCACATACACTCCCAACGATTGTCCGATAGAAAATCTAAGCTAAAATAATTACATTAATATATCGAAATGTCATAGGATTAAAATCATTAATCTTATATGATCATCGTAAACTATTTATGTAACTACAGAAGTAAACATTATGACGTCTATTACGAAACGGTGTTAATTACATAATGTATTCGTGACTATTAATCGTACGGTAAGTACACCTAAATTATTGATACATTTGGCGTTCAAGATGATATGATTGATCATTATACCTTTTGTATCACAATTATAAGAGTTAGGTAGATAGATCACAGTTAACACCATCCGTGCTACACTTTGGTAAACCAGACAGCATCACGCTATATGTTCCTAAAAGTTAGGTTGCTTCATTTTATTAATACATAAATACGTTGTTGTACGTGTAAATAATGTTTACTGGCAGCTTTTGCTTTTGTAAGAGATGTGGATAATATTTTGAATGTCTAGGACAGCGAGAGAATGATTATGATAACGGCATAGGTTTCTTAAGGATCCAAAGTCAAGATTTAATTATGTTTATAAATGTTATACTTTTAAATTAAATAGATAAATTGACAGCAAACTCCAATGGAAATGTACAAATACATTCATACGTAAATCGCTAGGTATTTACTTAATACAATAATAATCGCTAATTATTTACTTAGTATAAGTTCAAAAGGTTTTCATATCTATTTTAACACTTTAGTATCATGTCACAATAAACAGTTCGATGTTTCATTACTTTTCACGTTCTGAAAATTTCAAACATTTTATTAATTAATAGAAAGAAAGAAAACTGTAAATAACGGCCTCCATTCGTGCTTAAATACCTAAACTCAACCTTCTCAAATTGTTAATTTCAATATCACGTGCTGATAATAACACCAAAAGTATAAACATCCAATAAACAATAATCGTGCAAAGTTATTATAATGAAATTATATTATTTAATGAATCGCATTACTACATAATATGTTTTGTTCGCGTATGTTTTATACAAACAGCGCCGATGATGTGGACATTGATTGATTTCGTGTGAGTAGTTGCTGTACGGTTTTTTATATAGAACCCGGATAACTTGGATCTAGGCAGACGTTAAGGATCATTATCGACTGACCTATAGGTAAGTTTTATTAAGTAGCTTTTACATAATTCTGGTTGATAACTTTAAGAAACTTACACTTTATTGCTGTTATAATTAATGCTATCGAAAGATTTTTTTTTATTATCACGCTTTAATTAACTTCACAAGTAAACAAATATTGGAAGTCGAATTTAAACATCTTCCCGTTGTCTTATCGCTAAAAAACTTCGCATGCATGTATAGTTCCAGAGACAATGCAATATTATAATGATGGCGGAGATACACTATCGAAACCTGGAAAAGCACCCAGCAGATCTACCTGAATACTGACTGCTAGATAGATTTTGCTTTTAACAAAAGTTATTTACAATATGACCAACTAGTGAACACGACAAAAAATTGAAACTGGAAAGACCTCATGCAGGGCAGGACCCTTTGGTTTTCCGATTATAAAAAAGTGCTCTTTTTTACGATGTATGAAATTATTTATGTTTCCATATATGTAACAATTCTGACAAAGGTACGTCTGGTATGGAGGCGTGCTGGCCCCTTATGTATGGCGGTGAATGCTAGGTATGGCAAAATAAAAATAAAAGTAGGATTAATGCGTTGAAAATAAGAACTTTGAGAGAGTGACTAAAAATACGATTATGGAGAAGAATGATCTACTGACAAAAATGAGAAGTAAATGATTACATAGTTTGAAGACATAGTTTAGTTTGTAGAAAGGATGGACGAAAGAAATTTATTACTCAAATATGAATGAGCAAGTTGTTAGGGAACGACCTAGACGAACGTATTTGGATCAAATAGACCAGATATCTTGAAAGAAGAAGTCCAGTCCATATGAGTACTCTTAACTGAAGAACTTGTATTAAAATATTAATGAAAATCAAGTATGTGTGTATCATAGTAACCTCCATGGGAAAGAAGCATGAGTGAATGTATGTAGGAAATTCCGAAATGGCCGTTAGTTACCTACAAGGTACTTTTTACTACACCTGGTTGTCTATATCAGAAAAAAGGTTAGTTTAGTACTCACCATTGTGTCTCACAAAAACTCGTTTTTATGGCTCATAAAAGAAACAACATTATTTGAATTTTAAAAATCTTGTCCATCAAACTCACCTCATAAGCTGGAGTATGCAGACTGTCCTTAATGACAGGCGCGCTATTCCTCGGTCCAATAAACGCCATATTTTCATTTTAAAACATGCACTTGAATTGACACTGGCACTGCACTGCTAACTGGCATAGGGATTAGGTACCTTTGCCTTTCAATAAATATTGCACAAGCACTTCACTTACACTTGACAAATAATATCTAGGGACGTTGGACTTTTTGCACTCCAGATTGAAATTCGGCTTAAAGGCACCACCTGTCAAAAGGCGCGCGTCCGTCTACAGGTTAAAAATAGCAATGAATGAATGAACCTAACCTCTGCTACGTAGTAGTGAGCCAAGGTCGCCGTATTATCTCCACACACGAAAGATTTCGATGCTAATGAGCTATAAAGCTATGCTGGTTTGCATACCACGATGCGTCGCATTTACATAAATAATAACAGCTTTTTATTTGTGGTGACAGCTACGGACACTATGGTTAAAAGCAAGTTAATTGCGAGGTCAGTGGATTAAAATATTTTTAAAATAAATTTCGTCAATTTCGAAAAATTATTGAAGAAAAAAATAGCACAATAACAAAAATAACATTATAATAGTAATAAAGAAGTTCCATAAAATAATACCTAACCATAACATTTTTCAAAAGTTCCCGATAATATATTCCCTGCGCTTTTAACCGAAATTCCCATTAGACCGGTAGACAAAAACAATTACCTACTATAGGATTTGAAATAAAATACAATTTACTTAAGCTATGCGTACAAAATAAATATGATTGTTAATTGAAATTCAATTTTATTTAAGTCCAGTCACAATGAATACACGATTGTGAAAAATTTAAATAGGGTACAAGATAATTAAATTATTCACACAAATAAAAACAACACTATATTTAAGGTATGTTTGTATATTATACGAAAATATATACTTAATATAAGTATGTATTATAAAATTGTTTCCCACGCCTTCCATGAAGCGCACGCCTCCGTGCCGTCCATCCATCTCAATAAAGTAAACGTTATAAACACAAATGGAGTCTTATTTATTTACGCATTTCATCAGTAGTATACTAAGCAACATAGGTGTTTAATTCGATTATCAAGTCTGATTCTCAAAGCAAACTGCTGGCAAGTTTAAGGATTTTACTTTTGGCCATAAATTTTGACAATAATTCTTTGACATTATTTATTTAAACTTCATGTACAATGGAGTACAAATGCGGACTTAATGCCTTAGGCATTTTGTACTAGTCAACCTTTAAGTGATGCAGAGATATAAATAAAGAGATAGATGTACAAAAGACAGTAACAGATGTTAATACATACATATATAAAATCCTATAACTTCTTACACCAGTGTCACTATAGAAATATTATCAAAACAAACTTCCCCTTGCAATCAATTACAAAAAATACATATTCATAAACTAAATGACGACTACAATACTGACACTTTATAACCCTTCAAACCCGACGAACTTTGACAGTGGCTTTCCAAAGCGATCGAAACCTACGTACATTCGATGAATATGAATGTTTGTACAAAAATCACAGATGAATAGCACTCCATCAAAAACATGACAAGCAGACAGTAATTGTATCATTCAAATATTTCTGTTCAATTCTGCGTCAATAGAGAAAATGCGATATTAAGAATTCAGTAGTCTGCAAAGAAATATAAGGTTTATCGAAGAAGTACCGAAACTACATACGTTTATTGAAACGGACAACGCACTGTAGAAATCTATGCGTACGTTTAAAAACATCAAAAATGCCAGGAGCGCAATATATCACTAGTGTTGTACTTACTGTGTGACGTTAGCGTTAGCGTGTAGCGATATCTTAAGTAGATATCGCAGTAATTATTGTATATAACAATATCATAGCCTCAGTCCCCAAACGAATCCTAATACATTATAATAATAAATAAACATTACCAAAGCGCCTTGGAAGATACAAATTAGCGATAGTCTAGTTTGAGCTTTATTCGGAACGACATTCGAATCTAGCGCTTATTTCACGAGTATTAGATTCTGAATACATACAATTCGCAAAATTATGTCATAACTGAAAACAAGATTGTAATGTAAACTGTTTATAGTCTTGTCACCCGGACAAACGGACAAAACGCAAAAAAATGTGATTTGCTTCTACAACAGATTAATTAAATAAATCTTAGCGATAGAGATAAACATTATGTATGTATGTAAGTTGGAAAATTAATGTGAATAAACTTTATATAAATAACATCCATGTATATTTTTCATGCAATGTTATTTCCAAACATTTAATAAATAATAGTTTTTAATACGAACAGCTAAGATGTGGAACTCTTTGCCGACGTCTGTGTTCCCGGAACAATATAATCTTACGGTCTTCAAGTCACGAGTGAATAGGCATTTGCTAGGTAAGCGTGTTCCATCCTAGTCCTCATCGTCACTTACCATCAGGTGAGATTGTGGACAAACGCAACCCTATTTAAAAAAAAAAAAAAAAAAAAAATACATTATACAATACGCAAGAAAATTTGTTTACTTTCGCATAGTGAGACTCAAAGTAGGTTTACAAACAAATAATTTGATGTCAAATTTACTTTATAAGTAGAAATCAGACTAATTATTTTAATTCATACAGATTACTTAGAAATCAGTGATTTATACAATTTACAAATTTTTATTTATCAATATAATAAAAATTAGTAAATATAACCTAGTTAGTCGTTTAAGCGAAAAAAATAGAAGATATATATATCACAAATTAAAATGTATGTAGACCGCGAATTCGATCATCTAATTTGTATATTTTTATATACAATGATTCTTTAGATTACACCCAAATAACAACAATGTCCGATTTCTAGTAACACTAACGCTGCGAATGAAACTTTATACAAATCATACGAAAGCAGAATAAATTTAAAGTCAACCATCGTTCAGCTTCTTCAAGACAGCTCTAATTAAATCAAAATAAAATATGGATTTCGCATATTGCGAATGCCGACACGGCATCTCGTTTCATCATCCCGAAACTACGGTCACGCGGGCGTGTCAAATGTCAATCGCTTGAGGGCGCTCGCTGGAGTGCTTGCCTGTCACGACACTAAGGCTCGACGCATACCTTGACACTTTATCGTCTTATGTTTGATTAGATATGCAACAAACAGCACCAACGAATATTTTTCAATTATGTGTGACAGACATAAAAGACTTTCTTAAGCCATCAAATAAACTAATATTCTAAGTGGCATAGATAAATAAGGAAAAGATAGATTGCCAACTCCTTGTACTATTAATTTCTGTTATTTAATAGTCACAGTGGATGGCTATATATGATTCAATTAATATTTGTATGAATTATACATTTTATTTCTTAAAAATAATAAAAAAATTAATATAAAGCATAATATTATATAAATATTGGATTTCCATTGTCAAAACAAAGTGGATGATATGAATTTTATTTTATTAGTAAACTACGGTATTTCTTAAGTCTAGAAAAATGAATAGTTAAGCCAGCGGATGGTAGATCTGTTGTTATTCTGCGAATAGGGCAAGTACGTTTTATCATTCCACATATTTTTTTATGCCACGATAATGGTTGCCAAAAGACTTCGAGCTGCCCTTCCCTTAATATTCCCTCAAGAAACAGCCATATCATACTAATTTATAGACAAGTTTATACAAATATAATGAGTTGATCTAAGTGATACAACCGGCAATAAATTTTACACACAATCCAACTTAATTTATCTATTTCAATGGGAATTTCTAGAGGAATTCTAACAGTGGTCAAAATAAAATTAAAGAACTAATTTTTATTTCCTATTTTCAGAAGATCTCCATAGTGTAACTTTATGACTTTTATTAGGACTAACTTAGATTTGAAGAAAAAAATTATCTTCTTTATCAATATGAAATTAATTTTTTTAAAGTAATATACAATTAATAACACAAATGAGGCGTTATTAGTAAGGCTAAGTACAAATTCACACAGTGAAATAGATCGGCATTTGTACAAATTATCCAACTATCATGATAGTTTTCACAGGCATTAATAGTTTTGTGTGTGACTACCCTAAATTCAATCTATATACGCAACGCGCGAGACAAGTTCTGATCGATTGCTATTTATTGCACGACGCATTGATCTTTGAATTCAACTTTCTACTGTTATTTTACCAACCAACACGACTTCATACGTGTTGACTTTCATTTCATAAAAGATTTAATAATCTTGTACGTGTATTCCGTATGCTACTCAAGGAAATATTTAATTAAGTTTCTTCCAATTAAAAGGGCGACTATTAGGTTATTTAAAATATTTCATAAAACAATGTATCATCAACATAAAGCTAGCTATGAAGGCATCCATTGACTTTTATTTCACATAACTAGCTTTCACACTATTACTTCATAGTGTTCTTCACACTATTACATCCACATCTTAATTGTACTTGGAATAATGCAATTACAAGTTCCATATACTCAACACAAATAATAAGTATCACTAAATTATATTGCGAAGTTTCACTGTAGCTCATATCAATAAGTCCAAGATCATTCTATATATCTACTTGGTAGGGAAATAACAAGAGCTTACAGAATGTGTAATTAATATAATAATGTGTACAAAAGGTCCACATGTAATTATGACAAAAAGCGTCTTTGAAACAGACAAGTCGCAAAAGGTCGTCAGCGTGGCGTTTACCGTTACGGCCGTCCGCAATGTTTCCGCGATGGCAGCGTTTCCGGTCATCTAGCTGAGTTACGTGGTGTGGCGATAATGACTTCCATCGGCTGTTATCGATCGTGAATAAGTGATTGTTGAGGGTAGCCGAAAATAGGCACGGCATCAAACAGGTTGCTTGCAATTTCAGCGTCATGTACAGACAGCAACACGCCAAACCTTACATTTACAAACAAATTAGGAACTTAAAAATCTTGCCGTAAGTTAACAGTTTAGAGAGAAATCAATATATCTTTATCTGAATTATTTAATGATACTTCCTTATATTACTACTAAAAGAACTAAACGCTAATGTTGTAATAGCTAATTAATTAAGTCCTAACACATAATCGAAAACCATTCCAATAGTCGGAATAGTGAACAACAGATTAACAGATTGACAATGAAAACATTTATTCAAACTAATGTCTTATCAAATAAAAATTTTGTTGATATTTTAAATATAATTAGTGTTTGTCATTTTTATTATCCGGTAGTAATATATAAAGCACTAACGGCGTTACTGAAGTTGTATTGGAGATGAGTGTCTGTCAGACGAAGTACTTATTACTCGAATATTGTTCGATATTTTTTATTGAAAATTTAATATGTAATGGCATGATTTATGCAATTGCATGAGTTACTTTCCGCCTATATTTGACACATATAGACCTATGTGTGATTAGAAAAATGACTGTAATTAAAATATTTAGTATTTTTGTCAAAATCAGATCAAAATATGTTAGTCAATTAGATCAAAACATAATCCAAGTGACACTATATTATAATGTCTTAGATCTTATTATTAAGTCGAATAATCTATAAAATTTGAGGTTTTTACGGAATTTCGAATTCGAATATGGATTTATATAGAACTTGCTTTCCATACTTTTTGACAGTTTTACGTTTATATCAACAGACCTCATGGCGGATATATTGACTCCGTGCACGATTACAACGCCAACTAGCGTCCACAACTTTGTGGGCTCTGTCACATTGACATTTAGGTCGTATATTTTTGAAAAAATATCGAAATGAAAAAATAACAAATATTTTCGACTAATAAATTGTTGTGATACCACGATTTGAGTGTAAAAAAGGTTTTATAATCATTTTGGTCATTCAAATCAAATGAGGTAAGTTCAAAAAGTGTGTTCAATTTTGATTGTGTCAGGGTTTGTTTACTTTGTTTACATTTATAGTTGTAGTTTTACAGTAAAACAAAAAGAAAAAACTACTTTAATGGTTTCATTATATAACAGTAAATATATTTAAATGTTCCTGTATCCTTAGTAATAAATTAAATATCGTTTTCAGATCGAAATGAGTATTGTTTTGAAGACCGGATTTGTGAGTTTTTCACAATATAAAATTCCAACCACAAACCGTATTTAAAGGAAAGTTGTTGGTATTGGCTGCATATATCATAGGTCGATTTAATTGTTTTTGATGTAACTGTTAATGTTGTAAGATGTGACATTAATGTAAATTATCAATGTATGAAACGTGTTATCGCGCATTTAATAAATTGTAAGTAATATCAGACTAAGCTGTTTTCATTACTTTCCTAAAACCGCGTAATGTGTGAGGATGCTGTTTATCTACACCGGAAGTTACTGACACTGACCTTATAATAAAAACATATTTAAATAAATTATATTCCAATAAAATAAATTACATCAACTATGAATATTTACCAAACACAATGACATACGCTCTAGTCGGCGAGAGCGCAGTAACTGGACGACGCGACGTCACGTTCATTCGCCTCTCTCGTATACATTTCGCTGACAAAAGTCACTCGCACATTGTTATGTGTGAGTGAATTTATATATATTATATATGAGGGATTTGTTAAATCCCTCATATATAATATAAAACAGTTTATCCAAATCAAATATTTAATTATATAATAAATATATTTAACTAAATTAGTTTACAACAAATTAAAATACTTTTAATTCCCAGATTAGGAAACTTAGGCTGACCCATACGAATTAGAATTGATGATTAATCAGTCACGGAGCAATTACACAGCAAGTAATAATTTATTATTATCGACTCAGCACGACAAATCTTGTAATATAATTTGGGCAATGTCTATCTGGTCATCATTAATTTGCAGAAGATAAAACTTGGCTTAGCAGCAAGTTGATTGAAAATCTTATTATCAGAAGAAGTTAGCATTTTGGTAAAGATAAAAGACGAAAGAAATTTCTTGTCTTTTAGAAAAATATGTTTATATTCTGTTAAGCTAAAAACTTTTTAGTGGATCAATAGATCAACTTGCGAAAGCTTAGAGTAATCCAGATAAGTCGGATAACATCGTTGCATAACAGTAAGTACAGTTAAGTTTTACCCATAAAAATCTATACATAATTTAATACGTAACAAATATTAATTAATGATATTAAAATATATTATGTAGAATCGCTCTGCCATTGACAGATACATCTGATGACAGAGCCCACATTAATTCTACTTTTGACCACCATGAGCGCTGCAATAGATTATGTTACCCCCACCTAGTACTTCGCACCCAGCGAGCAAAAAAAATGTTTTCGCTAAGTTACAAACAACATCAAGTTACAAGAACATTGGCTCGGATTGGCACAAGAAAGGGATAAATGGCACAACCTGGAGGAGGTCTTCACCCGCTCGGGGGTTCCTATGGAGGAAATTAAATAACTATTAGGTACTTTTACTAATAAAAAACTATTACTTTTACTAATATATACTGTTACTAACCCACTAAATGTTACTTCATAGGAGCAAATAAAAAGGCTTCATCATAGAAAATTCTGGAAAGGAAAATTGGTTTTACTGTGTATTTTGTTTTGGAATTTATATTAAAAACATAATATCAAGAAATATAAAATAAGTACTACAGAAATCACTTACAGTTAAAATTCTACAGAAACAGCAAAAAGTAATGAATGACCTAATATTTCTTTACGTTATATTTTGGTTACACAAACGCAAAAGCACAGTTCAGAAAAGGTTTAGTGTAGGACGAAGCTCTGTTAGCACTAGTACTGTGACTATAGGTATGCCTAACTTCGCCACTGAAACGTAATATGCATAACGCCAAATCACGCTACTGTTGCGTACCATGATGTATTATGAATTATGTTGTTTTAAATAACACTGAATTATGCAGACGTGTGTAACAAGCGGCCGTTGCATATTCATAGAGTAACGCCTCTGTGCGTTTTGTAAGTACAGTAATTGCAAAGACAGTTTTTTCATTCGTGGCAAATTAAATAATTGTTAATCATGGTATGGCAAATGATAGGATTGTATATTGGCCAGAGCACGGTATACAAATAATGAAAGTAAATGTTTCAAAAGGCAGATAATTGCTTTGCAACATATTTTTGTTTCCTTATAACTGCGTGCCGACTTATCTTGCTCGCTTTCTACTATAGAACATGCGACTAATCTCTTTAGAGAGCCTCATTCCTGATGGTCGAATATATCAAGCTACTACTGGCTTGGTCTTTCAAAACGTTCAGTTTATAAACTTGTTATTTGGATCTTCATGCATTTGGAGCTAGAGTCAAAATAATTACAAAAAAATATTTTTAATTAGTATATGACACTTAAAAGAAAATCAGATTACGTACCTTGTATTAAGTACGTTTATACAGACCTCGTAACAAATTGTATTTGATTTGGTGTAATAATATATTACAAGTTTCGTACAGAGGTAGAATCAATGTTTTTCCTTGTTCGTATGCACGTACAAGGATTTTGTTCCTTAAGCTTACATATGTTTTGATGGCAAATAAAGATTATTTTGATTGTACCAAGATATCTAACATTTGACGACCTCCGCAGTCGAGTGGTTGGTATACCAGTTTCAAGGAGTCGCCATCTCTGAAGTCCCAGGTTCGAGTCCCGGTGGGGGCAGATGTTTGCGTGATGAATGCAAGCATTTGTACCTTTAGGTTGTTACAATATATTTCTATGAAATTTATTTATATATGTATAATATATGTATGTCTATCCATTACCCTAGATCCCATAATACAAACCTATAGAGCTTACTTTGGGCTAGGGTAATTGGTGTAAGTGTAAGAAATATTTTATATTTATTTATTTTCGTGTTGCGTCAGCTGGAAAAAGTTCTTTCGACTACTTATAATTACGTGAATTCTAAATGCACATTCAGCAATCAGAGATCTCGACATTGTTGTTATATATAGTTCATAATATTAACGGTTATCATAGTGCAAATGTAAATGTTGATGTATTGCTGACCGTACATAGCACTTTAATTAGTTACGCAGTCGCTAAAGAAACAACTACAACCTAATGGTTCTAGTTTTTGTCACTATATTTTTTATTTTGTTTCCGTCACTTTGATTTGAACAAAACAAAAAATAAATACAATTCCATATTAGCGAATCTGTATTGATGTGCCAAAAACGTCTTCTTTCAACTTCCGACCAAACATCCCCGTGCCGTTATCAAATCTGACATTTAAGGGAGCTCGACAGGACTTTCACTCACCTGCGTCAAAGGTTATCGTAACTGCGTTTAACCCAGCCAAATAAAGATTGTGAGCGTGCAGCCGCATTGCTATAGGGCTGCCATTACACTTATTACAGTTGAGCGAAAGTCTTAACACTCTCGTGACTCTTACAACTCTCGTGACTTGAGATATTAATATAGATTTTTTTATGTTTGTATATAAATATGCATGCAAGTTATCTCAATGCAGAAATGACGATAGGAGAGAGAGAGAGAAAGGAGATAAAGAGAATTGAAGACAAAGCAGTGTGATGATAATGGTGGTGAACTATCATACATCACGAATGCACAACATTTCACAAACATCGCGGCGTCAATACAACTCTGTCCACTGTATTTTTATAAAACAGTTGATAGAAGATGAGATGTTAATTGATTGTGTTTTTAACTCCCGACGCAAAAAGAGGGGTGTTACAAGTTTGACGTGTCTGTCTGTCTGTCTGTGGCATCATAGCTTCCGAACGAATGAACCGATTTCAATTTAGTTTTTTTTTTGTATTACAGGTGTTTTACGGGCGAGTGTTCTTAGACAAGTTTGATGAAAATCGATTGAGCCGTTTAAAAGTTATGGGGGGTTAAAGTGGGGAAGAAAAACCGAATGTCTGCAAATATGCTCAAGTGGGGTATCAAATGAAAGGTTATGACTTGTACATCACAAAACAACAACTTTTATAAGTTTGACGTGTCTGTCTCTCTCTGTTTGTGTCTGTGTAGATTGATCTTAAAATGTAATCTTAACTTATATGTTTGAAATCGACAAGAACCTATGTATTTACAACTTAACCAAAGATATTATAAGTATATTTACCTTTAAAAAGTATAGCTAGTTGGAGTCCCCCAACGCGAAGATTTTTTTAATATTAATACATACATACATATAGGTACTTTAGGATTAATTTTCTTTTATTATTTTTTACTTTTTAAAGCTAGCTTATGTTTTTTGTGTCGGAGGTTTTTTTTTAATCTAGATACCATGTTCGCACTACCGTTGTGTTTAATGTAAGTGCAATGTGTCATGAAACAAATATGTAATGAAATTAATATTGTTTTTTGAACTTTTACAATTTAAGTTACAGGAAATATTCAACAACAACCTACTAAAAGTTGTAAACGCGACATGTCAAAGTATATAGTATAGATTTTTTAAATTACAATTTCGATAGATACCGACTTAATAATGTATAATGTAATAGTGTGTGTCAATGACAAACACTAAATACCTCACACTAGAATATAAGACAGCCGCCATCAAACACAATAATAACAATACACTCTCTCTTACAGAATCATCAATGGCATCATTACCTATGTCGCAATCTGATCTCAATTTCAATGTGCCATGAATCCTGGAGAATCATTTGCTTCATTTAAAGCTGTTAAAAAATGAAGTCATATCCTCATTCGGGGCCACTTGCAGTGATCTTGGTCGACATTGGCACCCACGCGACCCCACATGTTTGCGAGTATTATGCAGAAATCTCTAGAACTATTTTCACATACATATATAATTCAAGGACCCGGTTGTCACAGATTTGATTGAAAATCATTGCGAACTACCGTTGTAAATAAGTAAGATTAATAAATGAACAATTAATCAGAATTAAATTTAATAAACAATAGATAGTTGTAAAGCATTGAGGGTAATACTAAGAGACATCATAAAATAAATTAGAACAATAATAATACTTTGCAGATCCAGAATAACAGGATCATGTGATAAACAACATGGATGAACAGATATCGAAAGACAAAATAGAATTTGACCATATAATTCCATAAAAACTAACAAACTTAGGACACATTAAAAGCACGAGACAAGATAAATATTTATTTAAATTTACAACATACAAGATTTCTAGCAGATATGATATTTAAGAATACATCACCAAGAACAGGTAACAACTAACAAAGGGAAAGCAACAACGCCGTAACATAGTCAATGTCGTCACGGTCAAGAATAGAAAAGAAGGAGTGTCAATTATTTCACCGCTCCGGGAGAAATGTCAAATTTCATCTGAGATACGCCCGATATGGCCACAAGTTACCTTCGGGCTAAGTGCGTTTCTAAAGCGGTCGAAGCTGGTAACACGATCACTTTCACAACTGCTTAGAATGAAACGGAAATATGTGACAATCACAATCCAAGAAAATGGATTATAATATGAAAGGTTTAGATACAACCACCAGCAATTACGTAAATTGTAATACAGCTACTGCACACTGTTACTACATATCTACACCATTAAGTGTAAAAATGTTGAGAAATTGATGTACATAAAGACGAATACTGGCGCAATAAGCAGAAGGGTGATAGACTGGTTCCTTAAAATACTAATTAAGAACAGAACTACAGCGAGGTCTCTTTGCAACACATCATATATCAATTCTGGAATTCAAGTATATCAGTGTCTCTCAATTGACTTGAATATATTTCGAGAACAAAACGATTACATCAGATTAACAAACACCAATTTGGTAGCATTGTATTCGTGTGTTATGCAAAGCAAAGTCGTATCTTTTTCAGCTCAAAAGCATTGAATAAGTGATAATTAAGATTTTGAAAGAAACGTATTACTCAATGCCCGTACGTTTTATTTAGATTGTAAAAAATGTTAGAAGCACAGATATAAGAAGTTAACTAAAGACAATCAATAATATAATCTAATACTTTAAAAATATTACAAAGTGAAATATTCACTAGTTGCAATTTTATCATCTGTTCACATAATAAGCGAACCTACGCAAAACCTGTCACAACAACACATTAACAAAACATATTACACCTGGCTATTGATATAATTAATAGTTCTAATAACAAAGTACTGAGCAAGGTTTCATAGGGTATGAAGAGTTAACTTATTGCTACAAAAACCGCTTTCATTACTTCAAATCTAGGCGTATGACTCGCAGAAAGCCTTTAATAACACCTTTGCTTTGATGATACAATTCAATACACATAAAATGTTCACAATGTTACGATTTTATTTAGCTGCACATGAATATTTGTTATCTACTTACTATACAAATACAGAAATCTTAAAAATTATCTACTACAATGACGAGACACCGTAAGGTACTTAATTGCCTGTTTGTTAGTAACAGCAAACGATGACGATCAAATAAGGCATATTTTCTATACTTTTGCTTGGAAAACTTGCATATACCGAACTGTGTACAGACAGAGTTATTAACATAACCCCGATATTACCATCCACACTATGTGCCAATATCTATAACTAATAATCAACATAGCAATAGAACACAGAGAAGAAACAAGATAAGAATTCTCATTTACATACACCACCTTATATGTTGGTTACTGACATTTTAATTCTGTCCCAGAATACTTAGTCTATATTTTAAAATACCCAAAATAATTTACCACAACCTTCGTTTATTGAGAATAACAAAAGCGATCATACAAGGTCGAATCTAATCTTATTTGTAAGGAAAACCTGTCCGTGTCGTGTTGAAACGTATGGTAAATACGGTGGTGCAACAAACAAACTTGTAAACTAAACATGTGAATACCGGTTATACTCGTGTCAATAGTAATATAATGGATGAGCTTTTGAGGAACTGAATATTGAATTATTGAGACCAGAAATTAATGTTTGCAGCTGACTTCAATGGAAAGAAGTTTGTGTCGTCGGTGTACTTTTACTGAGAACTATAAAAGTGGAAACGTTTTGCTTAGACATATCGTATAACAATGACTCTGGGTTCAAGCATCCACAAATACTCTTCTTATACAATTCTCTTTATTTATGAGCGTTCTTTTCTATTAATAATCGTGCTTAAAACAACACCGTTCTTAAAATGTAAATAGAATCTATTTGCAGCCTTTCTATTCTTCTATTCTTGTAAATTGTTAAATAAACGTCAATCCTCACAAGCCTGCATAGATGACGCGTTGAAAGGCGATTTATCGGTTCACTTGACAGAAGATATCGCAAGACTGAACTGACAAGATTTAGCTATAAGACTTGACAAGGCCAAATTTGAAGGGAAATTTTATGACCTAAATAGAGGCCTAATATTTTTTCATGAAAATAAAAAAAAATCAAGTCTCATTCTCATTCATTAAGTTCAAATTTTGATATAATGCAACACTATTAACGATAAAGGCAAGCCCAAAAATATATAAGAGGTAACTTATGTATAAAAAACTAATGTCTTGCCTGCCTAACAAACGATGAACTTTTCTCGCCAGATTCTCGGTGATTCAATCGCAACCAATCAGACCAAACAGCTGCACATTCAAGGTTATAAGTTCAACATTTATGCGTCGTTATTATTTATGAAGCACGTACATTCTCCCACGTGCAGGTTTTACACAAGCATTTCAACTTGATTATTTTATTTTGTTATCTAAATTTGGCGTTAGGGACTTGGTAAATAATATTATGGAAATCTATACCACTTTTACAATTATCATCATCACAACCATATTGCTAAGAGAACATAAGAAGAAATAAGTTAAACATAAGAATATGATACCCATAAGGTATGGGTATGATTGTCTCTCACCGCATCGCTGTGATGGGTAGTACCGTTCATTGATCGGCAAGGTGCGCCGTAAGCAGGTAAAGTTAAATTGAATTGAATACATTGTTGTTTGAAATTTATCCGACGGCCCCGTTATAATTAAGAAAGTTATAGTCTTTTCCTATCTAGATGCGTTCAAATAATAGAACAAAGTCGATAAGCATGAAAATTTAAATTAATTTCGTCTCTACTTTAGTATATGGCATGTTATTACTCGACGCAAGCCAGTGTGAAAAGTATTAAATTGGCGATAAATTTTTAAACATTAATTACTGTTAATTGCCGGACACGCGCGTTTAAAATTTTACCAAGTCACCATGCATGTTAGAGCACACATAAAATGTAAATTATAACATTGAGGCACTGAACAAACTGCATATTCAGTCTAAAATTAATAAACAGCGACTATAAAATTGAAGTTTGAATTACATTGGTCGTACAGGTTGCTTGCATCACTGTGCAATCAACCGTCAATTGTAGTCTGACTGTAATAGGGTAGCATTTTGCTGTCGAAGTGCTTTTCGATGTAGCCAGTGGTATCAAGACATACAAAATTCAACAAGTTAAATTTCCCTTTATCCCACTTCAATTTAAGCGATTCTGCTCATCTGACTCCTATTAACACAAAGCAAATACACCGTGCAACTGGTCACTGTCATCATCCGACAGCAGTGGATATCGCTTGGATGCTCTCGACTCTCTGGATATACTTAGTGAAATAATTACGATCTACATATGTATATCAAACAATACAACCTACTTTTAACGTCATTTCTGTCTTAGACGACAGCGATTGTATCTATGAATTATGCGGGAAATGAACCTCAAGTAACCTCACTGTGACGTTATCGAGGGCACCATACAGTACACATTCGATTGCTTATGTATAGACGTGATAGCACAGAAGGCCTTGGCAGATACAGCCATAGAAAAGACTATGACTTTGTCCCGCAACGATGTGGTCATCTCCTCTTTAGATGACAAGGTTATAGTCGTACTCCAACCACGGCATGTGTGTTAAAACCCTTCATTGGGAAACCCAATAATACTGGGATAACTGAGTATAAAATCAGTAGCCTACAATGTTACCTAGTACACTGCCGCCAATAATAATGATAATCCATAGTACAAATACATATCCTCCTCCTACAAAACCAAGCTACTACTCAGCCAGATGATCAGAAATTTAAAAATTGGGTTATCATTCTCACTCACTCATCACTCCTGTAAGTGAAAATATTACTTACATCCAAAATATATAGAAATAGCAAAGCACAGCATCGCCTAGCCTCAACACTATTCGTAGCACAAACGGTTTTTCTTTGCTCATATGCATTCCCACGGAAATGAATTTCATCGCCATACCCAATAAAGCGTTCTGAGCTTGACGTCGACACGATGAATATCTCTGATACAATTAGCAATGTTTGTTTACACGTTTATACAGACTACGGTTCCTGTTTCGCAGCGTTCTACATAAAAGGGCCAATTGAGTGAAGCCGCTCACCTTGTTACATACATAGGTATAACACATTATTTAATTCTGTCGTCCAATAAATTGTGGCCAGTGGTGGTCTTAATTAAATTGATCATGTATTTACATTTTTTGTATGGTGATATTAACTTCTGAGATAAAATCTTTTTTGTAAAAAGAGGATTTAATTTCAATGTTCTGTAAGATTTTAAGATATCTGGTACAATTATATTGTGTTTTAAGTTCAAAAAACACTAACAAATAAACTTTTATGTTCCAGATAGATATTCAATAACACGAATTTGTAATTATTATACATTTAGGTGACTCAAAATAACTGGTTAAAGTTCTAAAAAATGTTACGTTGAAATTACAATGGCACTACACACTCACTGTTCAGTTGTTTGTACAGTGATTACTGATTAGTGTACTCGACGCGACGCGACACCGTTTCAATTGTTACCATTTTGATGAAGAGGAAATTTCTGAAAGATTGTCTCTAAAATTGGAAGTATATAAAACCGTCGATTTGATTAAACACTGGATGGTTGGTATGAATGAATCATGGTAACTCATAATTTGAATATAATCTATACATATAATAAGACAGTAAAAATATTTTGTCTGTACATTTAGTATTTTTGACTGAAATGGATAGAGGGGCACTTAAATAGATTATTAGAGAGCAAAAAAATTTTTTTGGAATTTTTTGTCTGTCTGTCTGTATGTATGTTCACGTTTATCTCCCAAAGTACTGAACCGATTTGCTTGAAACTTTCACTATTTGCTTTGTTTTAACTCAGAATAATATCTAAACTTTGTTTCATCAAAATCGGTTCATTAAAAAAAAGTTATCGTCATTTTAATGAACTCAAATAAATAAAACTGGAGTGTCATCTGTGAAAATTGAAGACGGTGAAATTTTAATCAAAAGTACTGTGAAAATAGTATTTGTGGAAAAGCTCATTGTTTTGTGCCATACTATACATACATACATACTAATATTATAAATGCGAAAGTAACTCTGTCTGTCTGTCTGTCTGTTCCGCTTTCACACCAAAACTACTGAACCGATTTAAATGAAATTTGGTACACAGATAGTCTGGAGCCTGAGAAAGGACATAGGCTACTTTTTCATGCAAAAAAGGTTGTAAAGGGTTGTAAAAGGTTGAAAGGAGGGATTATTGGTTGTATAGAAATATTGTTAAAACTACTGAACCGATTTAAATGAAATTTGGTACACAGATAGTCTGGAGCCTGAGAAAGGACATAGGCTACTTTTTCATGCAAAAAAGGTTGTAAAGGGTTGTAAAAGGTTGAAAGGAGGGATTATTGGTTGTATGGAAATATTGTTAAAACTACTGAACCGATTTAAATGAAATTTGGTACACAGATAGTCTAGAGGCTGAGAAAGGACAGAGGCTACCTTTTAAAGCAGAAAAGGGTTGTAAAAGGTTGAAAGGAGGGGGTGAAAGGTTGTATGGCAGTATTGTTAAAACATATCCTTCCTGTGGGAAGTTCGAATATAACGCGGGCGAAGCCGCGGGCGGAAAGCTAGTATAATAATAAAACTGTACATCAGTTAATGGCATCGTAAATCCACTTAGATACAATATATACTGTAATCTATTGTATATAACATATATAGCAGAAGCGTCAGTAGCGCTGTGGTCTAGACTATCTTTAAATCGTGAAATTAGGAAAGTCATGAATATGGTTTTCTTTTCTCGAATTTTATATATATGTACATTCTGATATTATATCATATCTGATATCATGGGCATTAAAATTGGATGGGCGCGTAGGGAAAGGAAGAATGAAGAATAGATGGATTACTGTACAAATGATGATATGTTAAAGAAGGGAGTGTGTGTCGAAATGGGAAGTGACAAAGGAGAGTGGTGGAAGAGGAAGACTGTTGAGCCGACCTCAAATAAAATTGGGAACAGGGTAGGAGAAAAAAAGACATTTATCTGATATTTTTACGGGGAAGGAAATATCGTGAGAGAACCTGCATACACACGCGAAGGAATTCGGATGAGTATGTGAGGTTGTCTTCTATTCTCTCTGTTTTCTCATCCTTTATGTAAACGAATTTAATTGTTATATACATATGCACTTTTTCTTTCGCTTTCTTAAACATGAATGTACAGCATATGTACGTAAATATATACAACACTACTTCTAGGTTCTGCGACCTTAAGAATATTGTAGATCTACTAAATGTGTGATTCCGTCATGAACACTAATGACAGTCACACCTTCTTACATCACCGATCTATTCCGATTTGCGTGTCAAGTCTAATACAAATACAATGTATGCAAATACAACGTTCTCAATCTTTTTGGTTAATTTGCAGTATCAATAAATATTCTAATTCGACAAGAATAACAGTTTGTTTGCAATAACATACATTGACAATCCCAATACCAAGAAAAATATTGGCCATATTGCTTTAGGGTTTACTGCACAATTAACAACCCGGAAAGTAAGTTACAATCATATTTTTATCTGCAAACTGCTAAAAAAATATCTGTTTTTGAGAATTCCAAAACGATCCTTTTTTAATAACACCTTTTGAAAAACGATTCATTAACTAAAATCCCTTAAAGCAGACCGCCCATCTAGAAAAATACAAACAGAAGCCAAAGTTTTTTATTTTTTTATAACTTAAAATTAAAGAAAAATTATTTTAGGTTTAGATTGAAAAGACTTTCGTGCGATCAATGCCAAATTTTCTTCTTACTGCCTACTAACTAGTATTCTAAATGTGAAAGTAATTCTGTCTGTCTAAAACTGGCTCTGGTCACCTCAAAATGGCTGAAGCGATGTGGCTGAAATTTTACCCGGGTAAAATATCTGTTTCTTGTGAGCTAATCCGATAACAACCGATTCTGAAGTGATTTAGTATGGGGAATAATTTTAGGCCTAAAATAATATTCACCGCAGGAATATTTCTTTTCTTTGGGAAAATCCGATATAATGTACGTAAAGCCGCTGGAGGAAAGATAGTATTTTAATTTTCAAGGCTAGTATGGTATTTCTTAGGTAGAGCAGCCTGTGCTATTGACTACTAATTATAATTACTTTTAAAATTGTCAGTGAGATACGCTTAAAGTAAGCTATCTACTGATCGCTACTCGCTTCGCATGACATCAGTGTCCTTAACACCGTCATCTCGAAGTACTAAGTTAATTGTTTGCTATTTATTCGTGTCGCCTCATGGACCGAAGGTCGACCGAGTCTACGTATCTCCAACGTTTACAGATTAGTTATTCAAAGTCACGTTATTTTTTTTTATGCATAATTAATAAATTCAAATAATCGGATTCCTTTCAAAATTAAGTTTATCCTATTGCAATGCATTTCTATCTCAGTAGTTACGGTAGAACTTATATGTCGTATTAGATATATATAATAAACGATTTAACACAATAATATTGAATTAAAGTAAAAAGAAAGCGAATATATTACAAGACACAACAACTATATTCACGGATTTTAGTTTTAACGTATCTGTTAAAGTCTCTATTAAACACTCTGTCATACAGAATGTTTCATTGCCAATGAAATAATATTTAAAATAAATATAGTTATATATATAAGATGGATTCTAAAACCTGACAACCTGATACTTTGCGAGTTGACTGAGTTCAAAATAATAAAAAAATCTTTCAAATGACACAGTCAGCTGTTAACAGAAAAGAAATGCTAGATATTTGTCGACATAATCATTTATTTAGTTTGTAATGGAATAATAGTTTAATTAGCGCTGAATTGTTGCGATAGAATTTTCACTTCTGTTCGATACGTACTAAATATTATATCTTCGTACATGAAACGACCTATATACCTGCGCCATAGGTAATAATTGTCTTCACCGTACATGTAATGCAGGCAAGCAAACGTCAAACTACTATATTCTTTCTTTTAAAAAAGCTTCATCACTTATTTTGATAATGAGTATCACAATCAATAAATATACGTTTTTATTGATTACTGTGATATCGAAATCGTTTTTATATATTGACTTTTTTATCATGGTTAGTAAATGCTCATGTTTGATGGTTTTTTGTTTGTTGATTTATGTAAAAATATGAAATAAATGTATGTTTCATATATAAATTAAAAATAAATATTAATTCGGATTTAGAATACACATGATCTCGTGAATAATTAAAGAGCTGTCTGTGGGAGTTTACTACAATTAATATTTCTGTGTAGATAGTAGCAACAGAAGTGTTTAACAAGCTTTTGTCAAACCTTTCAGGAAAAACATTTTATTTATTTATTTATTTCCGCTGTGACACATTTTAACATTTATATACACAGAAAAAAAAAAAACAAGTTAAATTAAATGTGACACGGAAAAGGATATCTACTCAGCATGATGTCAGGGCGTCGCATAGACCCCCTGACGCTGGTCTTCCGTAGATATCCCAACATGCGTGTTATATGTATTTACAGTGGTAAAACTTGGATCTGAAGCGAAAGTAGCAAGTATTACCCCAACGTTAACACTACTAATTCTGATTAAGGTCCTTTCATATTAATGAAGATTTCTATCGACAGTAGTAGCAAGCTAGTTTAGTGGAAAAAAAATTGAGCCAAGAATAGACTTCGATATAATACTACAGATAGACAGTTTTAATTCTTGTTTAAAAAAAAGTAGGAGTATAAAACCGACATTGCGTAGTTATGGATTTATTACGTTTCATTCTACCGGAGACTATTCCGCACAGTGCCGCGCCGCAGTGCGCAGCGTGCATAATATTCTCCAATTTCAGATTGCAATCAGAAATCCGTTCAGCCGTTTTCTATTGTCGTACACTTTCACTGGATTTGCGGATCTCATAAGCAACTAAAGCAAGTTTAATAACGACAGTTAATGCGTTCGCAGTAATAAAACGAAACTTACAATCAACTTAGATATGGTAACAGGTCTTCGGTAAATTGGGCCTAGTCGAACATACCTTCTTTTGTTTTTCTACGTAAATATGAAAAATCTAATATTCTTCAAAGACAGGCATTGGTTTTAGAGTGACATTCTGTGTAGGCTTACATCACTTAACGTACGATAACTACTAAATAAGCTCCTCCTTATCTACGCAGACATCCAGCGCTCATCGGGTAGCAGATATTAATGAGTATTATGATTTGTAATAAATTACCAGAACACATAAAGTTTTTCCCATATAACGCATTAAAAAAGGAATTACGCCTCTGGCTCTTGCAGAGAACATTTTACTCTATGGACGAACTTTTTAAATATAAATCATAGGTATAATTAAATGACCGTGACACATGGCGGTCGAATCGCGAAAGCGCACCCCGCCATGTGCCCCGTATGGGCCTAGAGAACTCGGGGAGGTTTTCGTGGGTAGGCCGGTCCTCTATGACCGGAGAGCCCCACACACGGCCGCACCTTGCCAGCGCGGTGTCATGGTGCATAGGGTCGTATTAACCCCCCCCCCAAAAAAAAATAAAGTTATAATTAAATGATCTGATAAGTATTGTATTACATTGTTTATATGTGTGGATGTTTAATACTGTATGTATAACTTTTATTTGACAGTAATGCAAACATTGCAATGCCCTTATAGGGTGTCACATGTGTCTAAAAATATGTAATATGTGGTTTGCAAACTCCTATAAAAATTACAGTGTATGTTGCCAACATGTAACATAAAATGTATGAAGGTGATTTTCACCTTGTTGTAGGTATTATTAGTGTAATTATACAATTGTAAAGTATTCATGATTTCTTAATATTGATTTGACGTCTAAATTAAATTGACTTGACATATTCACAAATTAATTTAATATAATGAAAATTGATTGATGCTATATTTAATTTTGTATAATGAATAATAATACACTTTTTATGATATGTTGAATTTTGCGCGCCTTCTTCTATAGATTTGAACGCCTTATATGGCTGAGCATAGTGATACTACAACATTGTTTGTGCCACCCGTATACTACCTATGTTTACAAATACATGATTTCATTTAATTATCAACGGGCGACTTTATACTAAGATCATCTGCTTGAGTACCACCATATTACTTATTTCCACCGCAAAGCAGTCCTGACATTGCCATGTCACTTCGCTCTGTATCTCACGAGAACTACTATACTATAAGGCTACTGTTGCCCACTCTGATAAAATCTAATAGAGAGGCTGCCTGTTTGTCAAAAAAGTTTAATAACAATACATAAGTAAAGGTGAAGATGTTTATGGTAAGAGGAAGTTAAGAATACAAAGCATTTGTTTCAATATGTCTAAAAGTAACATTATGTCAAGTCTGTCAATAGTTTCCCTCATGTCTGCCTTATATGTCTAAAACGCACACGTATGTATCTAAATATAGTAGTTCCGTTGCCTACAAAATATGACGGGTGTGAAATGCGTGTCATATACTATTAGGCATTAGCTAATGCTATTAAGACCATGTCTCAATAGTCTATGGTCCAAACTACGCGATTGTAGGCTGAGCTTTAGGCAAAGCGAAGGCCGCATATAAGTCGTATGTAGCTGTGATTTGCAATAGCGAAATAGCAAAAGACTGTTTTTATAGCTAACGATTTCATTCTTTATCCCACAAGTATACTCTTATATATCCTGCAGGGTAATACAATATATTCTGAAATTTATTTATATAGTATGCTGCCATTGACACACCAGCGTATGGCTCGCATAATATGTACCCAAGACGGTTACATAATGAGCTTGCTCTATCACGCTGCGGTCTTCGAGGACGGTGGAGTTAGCTAAATGAAACTTTTTATACACTTATAATACAATTACTTATAAAACACTTTTTATACAATTGCTTATACACATCAAAGTAATATTTGCCTTAGTTAATCACCCTTATCCAGAGCAAATTGAACGACTACACAAACTTCTTTCAATTTTCAAGTTTTTACTTCGCCGTGAACGCATCGCATTACATAGGGATTCATATAACGAAAAACATTGGTTCATAGTAGAATCAAAATCCGAAAGTTCCGATTAGAAGCCTAGAGCAGATACCATACTACGCAACCGACGGTTTTCTAACAACTGAGAAATATAGGTATATATTATTTTTGTCACCTATTAGAATCGCAACGTATACGGCCGCGACGGACAATGTTTATTATAATTTCCAGGTACTATAAAAGTTTCTGGGACGAAACAAATACATAGTTACCACATTCTGGTAACGTATTTGTAAGTAAAATAAATTAATACGAAGTTAGTTCGTGACGTCTTATCATATCTTGACTATATGTAACCGAGGTGCCCCAGCAAAAATCCCAATTATACACGAAGATAAGGAGTTATCGTAATGAAAACATTCAAAGATTAATATCCGAGGTACTCGTCTTAATGTTAGAGCCCTTGTTTTGAATGATATGAAAACCAAAAGGATTAACTCGGATTTGGAACATCTGGTTAATCAAATCTTTCTACTTTTAACAATGTTCACACATATACAACATTAAAAAAAAAATACAAATATATGCAGATATACTCTGCATGACCGATAGACTCTACGTAGTAAGGATATTCGTGATTACTAGGCCATCGGACCTACTCATTATATGTATAATCACATAATGTTGAAGAAGCAGGTTCAAATCATTTTGAAATCGATTCGCATTCGTGAATTTTAAAAATAATGCAAATTCAATTTACGCAGAATGTACGTAAACTGAAAATCTGAGTTTGTACCGAACCTAAATTCTTAAATCAATATCACTCACATAGCCAAGGACTACATTTTAAACAAAATTATGTGTAAACGCTAGTGTATAGGAAATTTTATTTCTAATCTCTTTTATTTGTGTTTACTGCACCACAATGAGCATGAATACAAATAATACAGGAACGTGGACATCACGGCTGCTCACTTTAATCTAGTTAAAGTTAGTTAGTTCATCTGGACAAGATTTAGCAAAGTAAACTCAAGTTCATTATTCCCTAAGATGCATTCGAGCTCTGAATAAAGTAGACCCGCGCAGAAGACTTGAATTTAGTCATAACATGTTTACTGAAACACAGAATATATAAAAAATAACCATTAAAACCTCAATTGCACTGTAAAATTTTTAGAAACACTGTAAAAATTGCAGATATCTGCTTAGTATTCATTTAAAAAGAGCTCTGATGTTTTTGATTTTGCAAATCATACGAAAGCAAGTATTTTTTTTGTTACTCCGATCAGAGATGCACTAAATATCATGATCATGGCGGACTGACACGCATAATACAGAATCATGGACATCGCATGACTGCGTTATCCACTCTGAATTTGAATCTGAATTTTTCAAACTGGAAAATTGTTAAACAATTTTCGGATCAGTTGGGATTCGAATAGACTAGTAAGTTTTTGTTTACTTTATATAGGTGTTTTCAAATTGAGTTGCTGTTGTCGCTGTAGCTTAATACGACCTATTAATCTATTGATGATTCGGGAACAACGCAGCTCAAATCGATGTTACAAATTCATATCTAGCTTTCCTGCTCTATTTCTTCTTAGGTCCTCATAACCACTTAGCTACATTTCCTATTGGTGTACTGGCAACATTGTATGCAAGTATTGATTCTCCGGCAGCCGAGACTAGTATTTCTCGGATCAGCTACATATCGTGTCGTCGACAGTCGCGCAATGCACTTTCGAACGTGGAAGGAGGCTGCCTAACGCCTTTCCCAAGCGGCGGGCCATTTCCGCCGCCCCGCTGGAAAAGCGACACCGTTCGTTTAGAATTACGAAAGCATCCAACCGTGGTGTGTTATTATTTTTCTATTTTACAACAATATATCCTTGTACAGTACAATATACACATAAGACAGTCTTAAAACCCTTTCCTGTCCAGCTCATTGCTTTCTGTACTTTATATTTAAATGAATGAGGCCATATTTTGTAATCAATCGTTGGACATCGCTTAATTGATTTCTATTTGATTCCGTTTCTTTTTGATTTCGATTCGATAAATATATTTATCGTAAAAATCAGTTGATGTTAGTCGAATTCAAATCAAAAAATAAGAGACGTCGTACTCAGGCGACGCTTGACAAGTGCTCTATGCTAAACGAATGGTTGAAACAAAAGACCTCCGATTCAATAGCGAAACGTAACGCACCAGGACGAACAGAAAGGGATCTAAGAGCAACTATAAATCAAGCGACTCAATCCCCAGCTTAGGCAAAGTTTTAAGCATTGTACAAAATAGACTTTTCATGTAATTACCCCGGCTTTCGTAAGATATTGCCGTACCATGTACACGACGCTAGAGAGGATAATAAAATGACATTAAAATTCACACGTTGAGTTTTACATCTGAACTTGCTACAATATATCCTATAAGTGTGAAGGAATATTGCATTTTTTATTATATATCAGGAAGCACTTAATATTTAATTAATTCAACATCGTGTAATTGGTTAGCAATAGCTACATATGCTATATTTATCATAGCGCTATGATTCCTTTAATATGTAATTATATTAAGTCCCAGGCACCCATATGGTAAACCCATATAATTCTAATAGTTCATGTCTCCCTGCCTATTTAACGCACCACCACACATTCCGTGGGTTAAATAGCGAACTACTTAATGAACTGGATTTATATTTGTTGAAAGTTTAGTATTTATTAGCAACAATAGAAATTATGAATGTGACCATGTAAGTAACGGTAACAAGTTCCATATCAGCAGAAGAAAAAAGTAAAACGTTAAATACTTTATATAAACTCTGTAGCCTTTACGACAATATTGTGTGTGTGTGTAATAAACAAAGCAACTTTTAAACGGTTTATAAATCACTTTAGTTCCTATTGAATTAGCTCTACTTTTCTGTGCACAGAGCACAGATATTGTTCTCGCCTCTTCACAAATTTCTTATGAATTAGTATACCTATAATTACTAATTACAGTTATACTAATTCATTATATAATTAATATATTTATAATTAATTATATACTTATAGGTATACAAATTTCTTATGAATTAGTATACCTATAAATAATAAGTTACAAATTTACTGCAACCATAGCTCACAACACGAAATCCAAAATACGAACGCAATATAAAACTAAAATAGGCAAAGGGCATTCGATCCATACAGCTGTGGCCGGTGCACTGACACGGTACACTTTGCACTTGCACTGAGAGCGGGTCGCGAACTTTATTCACAGTGTGGTCAAACAATTTCGATCGGTCGGTCTGTCTGTCACAGTCGGGACACGGCACGGCCGCCTCGTGCCGGCTGCGAGCAGTCACTGATTGTCGCTCGGGTGGGAGGCGGTTATGGAGGCAATGTTTTTAATTGACTAACATATACAGGCTGTGATACGAGATTTAAGACGCAACGCATTATTCCGGTTTATTAATCCAATATTAAGTTCTAGTACGTATTTGTTAAAAAAAAATTTATTGCCGTACGTGGCAGACGAGCAAGCAGCACACCTGACGTTAAGCGTTAACTGCTGTTCATCAATATTTTCTGCTGCTTAATATTTTCTCAACATACTCTTTCGTGTTCTCGAACAGGAGACGTATTTTTGAATCATTAGACGTGAATTTGGAATTCGAATACGAATACAAATCGTGTGCGATTATTTTCTACTGCTTACAATTTTATAGATTTTTGAATCACTCGAATTCAGTGTTGTCATTAAAAACAAATTCTTAATTAGATTCCGTTTCACGCAGAAAAAATAAAAATTACAAAACAATATTTACTTATTATTATGTAGCTATTTACAAGCTTTACATTAACCAGAGTAAATTTTTCAGCATTGGATATTCTACTAGTAGACATCAAAAACGAGTGGGTTGAACCACTCGTTTCACAACGTACGAAATGAATGTTCAGAAATAGTGAATTTTGGTAATTCGTGTACGAATCTCACGGTTTCGAGTGCGAATGCGATTTTCTATTATAGTTGTAGTACTCATACGACTAATACTCAATTAATGAAATATACTACGGAAAGTTAAATCAAATAAGTCAAGGTCGCGCGTACATGGCAACCGAAACAACTAGTCTTTTCGCACGTATTGTTGTTTCGATTGTTGATGATTTCGAAAACTTTACATTCGGTTTCATTTTCATCACTATTACATGAATAAAAGCCACTTCTTCCTGTTCTACTTTTTATTGTCGTATTGTCTACATCATCCTGTATATTTGACTGTCTGCTTTTACACGTCATGATATTTATAAGAGATACAGAACGCAATAGCGTTATGATGCACGATTGGAGTGACGATAGGCATGGCTCAGGAATAGATGGGTAACCCTGAATTCATTGAGGTAACAAGTAAATATCCCACATGATAACCTCTGTGATCTATACCGTCCAGATAGATGCATCTGAATTCCCACATCAAGGAATTCAATTAAATAAAGAAGCATGAGATAAGTCATGACCTCATAAAGAGATACAAAATTAAAATTTACGTCCCCAATGCTAAATTATGAGTAGCTAATATGTCAGGTAAGCAATTAATTTAAAAACTCTCTTAAAATTATATGGAATGGGAGATTTTAAAGTTGGTATTCAATATGTGTCACATTTGGCACAAGAAAAGCGAATTCAGTTAAGGATTGCTAGTAAATATATAATTTGATAAGTCAACCTCGAACGAATTACCAACATCATCCAAAATAATTTTCTACTTCTTGTCTGATTTATGATTTTTTTATATTAATAATGCATTACAATCATTCTGACTCTGTCAATAACATCCAAAATACTAACATCCAAAACCGCTTTATAAAGATGCAGAAATCAAAGTTTTGTATTTCCATAAGTATTTCGTTTCAGCATCCAACTTTGATAGTCCATGTCATCATCATCGCAACTTATATACGTCCATAACAAGCCTATCCTAGTCCTTAACTGGTTAGGCGTTAATAATTAACACTGGCCCAATGTAATTTCGACTACTTCACATCTTTATGCAGGTAGCCTCATGATGTCTCCGTATTATTATGGTCGGCAACCTACATACACTTCCGAGTGCGAGTATCAAGTAAATGTAATAAAGTGAAGATCGAATAACGAAAAACCAGACAAGATTGTTCCCCGGAGCTCCTGATTGAAAGGTCAGTGCTGAGATCACAGCGCAACAATATACATATATATTGACGACCTAAATAGTCGAGTGGATAGTACACCGGTTTCAAGGTGTCGCCATCTCTGAGGTCCCGGGTTCGAATCCCGGTGGGGGCAGATGTTTGTGTGATGAATGCGAGCATTTGTACCTTAGTCATGGTTGTTGATATATATTTCAATAAAAATTATTTATATATGTATAATATATGTATGTCTATCCGTTACCCTAGATCCCATAGCACAAGCCTTACAGAGCTTACCTTGGGCTAGGCTATTTGGTGTAAGTGTAACAAATACTTATTTTTATTATACTTATTATATATACGCATCCCAAAAATGCAGCAGTTAGTCAGGTAGTCTAATCGCGATAATTGTCAAAAACGATGGTTTTAGATTTTTAGTCAAGCATTAAGTTCGTTAATGTATCGTTGTTCGGTGCCAACGATGCAAAACACATTGGTTCTCAAGGATAATACCCATTACATCATTAACACTTTTTGTGTTAAAACGTATTAGTTTTTACCGTATTCAATATACCTATGAGCATAACGCTTGTTTGATTTAATACCTGTTTTAATGAATTGCCATATTATATTTCGATACGAAAGTTTAAATTAAAATCAATAGGGTAGTGTCGTGAAGTTGCCTGTTACAGTTGTTTCATCTGTAGATACAATCTAACTATCATGTAACATATAATTAAGTTGGGAAGCTTGCATCTCATTTTGGCTTGGATGGCAATTTTCATACTTTGGACTTAGGATGAAAATTGGATTGTCCAGATCGATTGGCTATGACACAATCATTTCTACCTGCTTAAGGATGAGACGCCACATCCTGGGGGAGAATATAACTATTCTTAGCACGTCTGCAGATTCTGTTGGCGTGCGGTTCCCAAAATAATAAGATAGCTTTAATTTTTTAGCCATGCCAGTAGGATTTATTACTAATAAGCCTAGACTTTTTAGCACTATTTATTGAAAAAGAAAAAACTATAATCAATATTTTTATAATCCAACTACAAAATTACATGTTTCGGATTGTTTCCTTTATTTGTGCTACATTTTTTCAAGATTCTATGTCGACGAGAAGTATGATTTTGATTCCTTTGCGAGTGTCAAAATATGAGGCATACACTAAGGCCTTTCTAAGGTATCTTTTGATTACTTTGACTAATAAATGTTGATTTTCACTGCTGCAATGGATTTATTATTTGATATTCATTTCAACTTGATACCTACATTTAAAAATACCTACATCTCGCTTGGGCAGGACGTTATAGTAAGATAATTTCCTCGTCGCCTAATAACCGAGCCCACCAAAAAGACGTCAATCGCTTCCAGTAGCTCCATGTATATAATACATACTTACCGTTTATGTTCCATGGGTTTTGTGGTCGATTTGTAAGATGGGCGTGGGATTTCTTACTTTCATTAGAGGCTTGCAGACCAATCGCCTTAAGAGTTCTAAATTTTTACTAGTCATGCTACTCATAATAATGAGTTTCTACATGACCTCAAGTTAACTAATGAATGATAAACTCTTACATAGTCCAACAATATCACAAAGTCATATTTGTAAACAAATCTATCATATCAACAACGTATGAAGTATTGTTTTGTATAAATTGATTATTTTTTTGATTATTATTAAACACACAAAACTTAATTACACGAATTCTTTCTCTAAAGTCAGACGATAAGTGTTAATTAGCTGAATATCTCGACATACCTACAGTTACGCAGATCACTTTAACGCAGCCTTAATGACGTGAATAAAATTGCGCGCTCAATGTACAGGGTCATTTTACCCAATAATTGTGTTTTTTTTACGAATTTGTAAATTTCGTTTTTATTATTATTTATTTTATGGCCATACACCTCATAATTAGACAATACCAACATTCATAGGCAATAGGCAATTCTTCACACACTCACACTATTGTGTGAGTGATTGAATATAATAATAAAGAATATAAATAAAAAGCATACAATTAATCAAAAATTTTTAACACTTTTATCAGTCAAGGTTAGTTAGACAATCAGTCAAGTTAGACAAAAGTATTATAATACCCCCGTGTTTTTTTCAGAATGAATCCACAAAACGAATACACATAAATGTCATAACTAGTTCGATATTAATTTGATTCGGAAGAGATATACTCCAGTTACACTACTGGTGCTATAAAAATACGATTATACGATAAGAACCATCATTATCGCCGGGTTAATAGTGACATAAGCATTACCCTCACCTGAAATTAGGAAATGTTATACGCTTAGTATCATTGACAATGGCACGGCAAATCTAGCTTAATCTTTAATCAACTCCCAATCGATCGATATTGATTTCCGAACTCTCGAGGTCCAGTACGTATACAAACAAGTACACAAAATAGATCTGTGTGAGGTCGATTTTAAATTAACCAAAAAAAATGTTAATTAATTAATTTTGCATTCAATAATTTTCCATCTGTCTCCGTCTCCGTCTATAATAAGTTTCCGTCTTACCTACTTCTGCCGCAAAACATATTCGGAATTTCGATTCGAGTGTTCGAATTGCTGCAAGGAACTCTTATATATATAGGAGATAAAATCTTATGTGTAAACTGGTACGTACTACACTGTTGTTTTTGTGGGGCTTGCAGATTTGGTGCGAATATTCAAGCAACCACTTGTACCTCTACTATAGGCAACTGTAATCTTTTATAATCAATAGTCTTGCTCGCTGTTCAATATAGCAAATAGCAATAAGAAAAGTTCACCTTCAATTTTAATGCCGTTTTGTTATTATACTTATAATAGAACATGATAACACCGACTTCAATAAATTTAATAGCAATTAGCGCAAATTATTATCAATTTTATATAATTTGGTCAAGATCCACTGAATACCGAATATGGATACAATTTAGCGCTAATATTGCATTTCAAGAGCACGAAAGATCCGAATTAATATCAAGAATAAGTGCAGCCCAGTGCCGCGGATAGACGATTGTCAGTCGTTTGCACACATCAACATTGTAAATCGCAACCCAATTCACGGCGGCAATTTTCGAAAATCTCCAGTCTAAAATTAACGAGACGTAACGCAATTAATGGTGTTAACTGCGCGCACGACCTCACCGTGGGTGATTTATCGATCGTACTAAACACCAATTAGGCGCGCTGAAGATTCTCACATAAGCTCTGTACAGTTAGCATGTAGTATTCTATATAATCCAATTGACCAGCAACAACACTAGTGTAAGTGACGCTGTAGTCTCGGTACTGGACGAGTCGAGAAGCCCGGACTTGATCATAGCACAGATGAATGTTTTCGGCTATTTCACGTTATTATGGTGATGGGAAACATCCTGAGCAAATTTGTCCTGAGCAAACAACACAACACAAGGTAGGCTTCTGTCGCGCGGTAAGAACTGATATAAGCTACATCTAATCCTATTAACATTGCATTTATGTTTCAGTAAGATATTTCTTCCAAGTAGGGTACCTAGTTGTACAGGACTCGGCGGATATCGCCGTAATGGTGCGCCCTAGAAAAGAGAATAAATATACCCTTGACAATTTTTAATACAGCAAAACAGCAGACCCATTTGGCTCAAAAGGCCCGATGAATCTATTTGATGATGAGTTACATACATCCGAGTATAGATGTCTGATCTCTAGAAATTGACTAGAACCATTCACCTACAAAACTGAGAGACCTACCACAGATGCTGCCTTCTCCAGACTAAGTGGAGATGACGCTAAATACCTATCTGCGGCCAAAAGCTCCGTGACATGGCAGTAAAGTTACTGGGTATGTAATTTGTTGTAATTCTACAAATCCAGACGAAATCTGGATTGCATCTCTTACCAACTGGTGAAATAAAGGTTAACATCTGTTTTCACAGGCTAATCGCACATGATTATATTAGATGACAAAACAGAGTCATGCTATTAATATCTTTGATAATTAAACAATATGCATATTAGTAAGTACTAAGTACACCTGTATGTAAATGAAAAGGCTCCTTCCTACGTGATTTCAATCACTCGGTGGAGTGTACTCGAGATAGTTAAAATGTTTGAGCGGTATTACAGAGGAAACGTTTAACTGTCGCTTTAACAGTTTAGGCGAGACCGCCTTCGGTGTTTCTCGGAATTGCGTACCGTTGTAGAACGCGTGCGCAGTACGTGCGACCGAAGCGTCTAACTTGGCCACATTTTTAGACGCACCTGACTCTTTTTGTAGATGGTGGTGATAAGAATGATTTACCCTAGTGCTCTTTATTATGTCGCTGCGATTACAATTTTCTTTTCTGTTATTTTATACCGTCGATACGAAAAATGACGTATTTTACCAAAACGACATCCTTGTTGATCTCCCAAACCCTTTTTCTGATAGGGGTTTCATAAGTGCGCGAGTGTTTTGGATATGGTATTCAAAATATTCTTGGATTTTCAATCCTATACTATGAAATTAATACAAAATATATTCACATTAAGGCTTGAGGTGTTTTTCTCAGACACACAATTTTTTTGTTTTGAGCGAAATAAGTTAAGGCCCTCTAAGTAGGATTCTTCGTTAGCTTACTACGTTCAGTTTTTTTTTTTTAAATCCTTGTCTCTAGATTGAATATAAACTCGCTATAATTTTACTCGCATGTCATATAATTTACTTGTGTATATCCCTATTACAGGGAAAGTCATATCCCTGCCATTAACATTCAGTCCAGTTTTCCGATGTCTTTAACATCAAGACAGCAATTGCTGAAAATTGCATCAAATTTGTTAGAAGTTTAAATTACTTAGATCTATCTAAGCAAAAGACAGCATCCACTTCATATAAACACAATCCTTAAAAAAATCATTCTGAATTGCAGAAGATATTATATTATCGGTGTGAAAGCATTACTTACTACGTGAAAGCAGATGCTTACACGCGTAAAAGAATTGCTTACATTTAATATTTGACGAGTTTTTTTCGTTATGTATCAGAAACTATTAAGAGAAGCACTATATACCTAACCTACCTACATAATAAATTCGTCCGATGGTTTTCCAACCTTGTAGAGCTAACACAACAGTGTACTTGTGCCTGGCGGAATAGCACTTATGTTCAACGTTTCTCCACTCAAGTGGACCTTTGATGTTCCGCAATCTTAGTCGGTGAAAATATAAGAACTTTTCTTGGAAAATCTTAAGATATAGGTCGTCGTTTTTAATTAAAGCGCTTAAGTTTGCAACTGCTTTGTTAATTAATTCACATTCATAAATATTAGACTCCACTACACGACGAACTTAAGCATCCTAGCCTGTAGAGGAGCGTCGGTCACGGGAACACATTGTCTCCTCCTGTCCTCGCCTGTCCGAAATTTATCTCAAGGAGAAGTTTTAAAAACCATCTGCAGTCAACAGCAAGAGGACATTAATAAATAAATATTTTGTAGATGTACTACATCCAAATCAGATCAGTTATCTACATATATGTAGTACTGCTGTGTTGAAAATTTTGTTTTCTTAAATGCGGTAATAGCAGATTCTACCTACCTATTCGAATTCAATGATTTTTATAGTACTAAGTAGCCCATTTATCGCGTAAGATTACATATAGATCACTCTACAATGAGTAGGAGCAGAACATCAAATACTAATATGTCCACGTACACAAAACAACGGCGAAAATGCTATTGTATTGTAACTAGTGAATCCATCCCTGAAACTTTTCTAGAATTTACTCACCCTGTCCGAAATAGCCTCCTCCATTTTTCCGCGTTTCAAGTTGGGCGCGCGTATTATATTGCCTTGTTGCGCCACGACGGCGGGCGGATGAACTACCGCGCCGCCGCTCGCAGCGCCCGCCGGTATGAAACCCGCCTCCATCTCAGCAACATCAACTACGCATTGCGGCCGCTCGACAAAAGATGGCGCTGTACACTAGCACGCCGCTAAGAGATTCGCACATTATCACATATTTAATAATCACTATGAAAAATATCACTTTTTTTCACTTAACCATTAATTAACACTCAATTCACAATGGACGTGACTGTTCAATAGAGGAACTAATATTTGAGCACTGAAATTTTCTTTGAGCACATTGACACGGAATTTACTTCATTATTAATTTATTTCATACAGACACTTCCAAAACATGATTTAGCTCAAAATTATTTGATATTCAAGGAAGATTGTGATCACAGCCAGATTAACTTGTTTTCACGGTGACGGTCGGATATTTTCTGCATTTCAGACCGTGTCGGTCTATCGCCGTCCCGTTCTTCGCCTCTACTGTAAAAGAGATGGAAGTCATTAGGATAAATTGACAAAACAACAAACGTTAAACTGTGAATGGGTTCGGTTGGACAAGTTCAGGTGGTAGGCAACGATGAATTTTACTATGAGATTAGCAAATAAGTAAAAATAGTTACTCACAGTAAAATATGAAATTATTATTATGTCGTAAGTATTATTATAAATTCTTATTATTAATATTGTCGTCTTATTTAGAGAAATCACTTGTAAGTTTCATTTTACGCAGAGGAGGAAAGCTTCTATAATATGATCTCAATTTCTATCACTGGAAGTTATAAAAATTATCATATGCTTTGGTTCTACAAACCAATTTTCAATAATTTTAATTATTGTTAAATTTAAACTGCATCTCATTTAGGCAATTTAATGTAATTATTTATTTTGTGTAGTACCAAGCGTTGCTCCATCCTTCTTAAAACTTTCGCATTTTTAAATTCAGTCTTACTTACCTATATCTGTTGCAAAATAGCAGTGTTTGCATTTTAAAATTATATTTTATTCCCGTAAATCTTTTCGATGTCGATCTCTAAGGTCCCGGGTTCGAATCGTTCGGTCATGGTTGTTAATATATTTCCATCAAAAATATTGATATATGTATAATACATATTCGTTACCCTAGATCCCATAACACAAGCCTTACAGAGTTTACTTTGGACTAGGGTAGTTGGTGTAAGTGTAAGGTATATTTATTTTATTATATTTTAAGAAATCACAGCAGTAGATCCAGCCACAGCCAACATTTTGTGTTTTTTCCTTATCTTGGTGGTTTTATTTTATTTGTTAAATAGGGTTAATAAATGTATTATATTTTATTAAATTAAGATATATTAATTAAGTTTTGCCTACTGTGTTTACATCTGGTCGAGGTACACATATCACAGCTAATGGACAAGATAGACAATCGTCAAGCGCCAAAATCGCTTCATTTCATGACCAAGAAAGAGCACGCCATCCAAGATATAATTCAAAAAAATTCAATAACACCGCGAATGCAGTCAAATAAACACTAAATATTTTATGAATAATGTCGCGGTATGTTTAAAAAAAATAAAAGTTACGTTAATTAATTTAATTAATGTCTGATTATAATCAGATGTTTATAAGAACATAATTTCGGTTCATTTGAAAAGTTATATTATTGCTTTTATAACGTATTTCTATCGAAACTAGACTATTCTATTAGTCTAGTTTTAATATCACTAAAGACATACAGATACATAATTATCAAATATGAATTACATGGAAACGTAATGGAGTCTTAAGATAACAAATATATCGTGGCATATTTTTAGTAATTAAACCGATTGGTGGTGGAGTTTTATTAAGTATGAACTCTAAATAAACAATATTACGCAAACATAACACAAACATTCGCACTAAGGATTACATTGGCATTACGAATGAATATGCAAATAAAATAAATTAATCTGCGTATAAAAATGTATTTGTGTCGTAGCTGGCAAGAACAGGAATTCTAAAACTGGTCGAGATTAATTAGATGGAAATATTCAGATGTATTACTTCATAATTGAAACTTTTGGAGATCGAAGAGTCAATGTCAGGCAAACTTGTTTTTTGTTATAATTTAATCTAATACCTAATATAATTACAATATGACCTGTTAAAAGCAGTATTTACTTAAGCCAGGGTCTTTAGGGAACATCGTGAACGTCCTCTATCTAATCCTAACCTAACCTTACCCGTCTTATCCGTGAATTATCTTGCATAGAACATTCTTTGCAATATGCAATTATCAAAACTTGCCGTCGTAGAAAATCCATAATCAGAATTTCAGGATCTATTTAATATCGCGATATAAAGCATTGCACAATCCATACTTCAGAATATATTATACGAATATGAGTCGCATAGCATACGATTCCAACCGCATTGTAAAATTATCGACGATTTTAATGCAGTAGACATCCTTTCCATTTTGGATAATGACATATCTCAACATTTCTCGGAAATATTACAGATACGACGAATCATAAATTACCAATGTATAATAGATTTCAACAGTATATTAAACTTTTGCAATCGACCAATACTGTTGACAAATTCGATAGAGCCTTGAACAACCAGACTTAATTAATCTTAGAACACGTCTTACCTTGATTTGGAAACAAAACAAAATGCGTCGAAAATTTCGTCGAAAGTTTTTGGTGTGACCAATATAAAAATAACATTCACGTCGTTATAAAACTGCTTCAATTGAATTAGAATCGGTCAGGCTTCACAGAAGTACTCTTCAAGATACGATATTATGTAACAAAAAATATATCAATAGCTTCGGTTGGATGCTATCGAAATTCACACTTTTATCAACACATAATCGGCTTTCAATGGGATTTCAATAACTGGATTAAATTCACCGAGTGTCGCAGTTACGCGAAATAGATCCGAGGATTTTGATGTGCGATAGGGACATTGTTACACAGTTGGTTAATCAGAATTTCAGATACAATATACCATAGTTTAAATAAACCATAGTTTAAATAACGATAATAGTTAAGATTTAATTAGATGCCTAAGTCTGGCAGGGCACTATACGATATAAATAAAATAATAAATAAATAAATATTTGTTACACTTACACCAATTAGCCTAGCCCAAACTAAGCTCTATAAGGCTTGTGCAATGGGATCTAGGGTAACGGATATACATACATATATTATACATATATAAATAATTTTTATTTAAATATATATCAACAACCATGACTAAGGTACAAATGCTCGCATTCATCACACAAACAACTGCCCCCACCGGGATTCGAACCCGGGACCTCAGAGATGGCGACACCTTGAAACCGGTGTATTATCCACTCGACTATGGAGGTCGTCAAAAGTCGATATGAGGTCTACATGTCCCCCTCATGTCTTTTCCCAGGGATCTCCGTAGCAATCGCTCCTTTTCTGCTAGATATCAGCGCCTTGAACTTCACCACATTATTAATTCATCTTGTGGGAGGCCCACTAACGCTTTTTTTCTCCCTCAGAGGCTTAGAATCCTCGCATAGAGCACGATACGCAACATGGAGTCCAATATAACCTCTATAGGCAAGTGCCGCATAGATTATGTTGGACTTCATGATTTTGGTCCTATTGACCTTATGGCTGGGAATGGCGACCGCTCCTCAAGAGAGAGTTCAAACAAATGCCTCACTGGTTGGTTGTTGTTGGTTGGTTGAACTTGAGGGAGTGAGAAAACATATCTTGCAAGTGCTTCATCCAAAACAAGCTTTTGTTTTATAAAATAACTTCTCAGCTGTTCACGTTGTAATCATAACTGAGAGTTACGAGAGCCTATGTTTGATTTATTAATAGAAAACGTGAAACTGGACGCTTTCACTATAATATTTCATTTCTAAACAAATGAAAGTAATTTTATTGATGTCGTAACAAATCTGTACATTGTTATTTAATAGGCAGTGGTTTCTTCAATATTTAAAAGAACTTTCATTTCTATCCTTCTGTTTGTACTGCACTAAGTTAACACACCAATTACAGTTATTTATTACTAATCTCTTAAAAGTTTTAAATCTTCCATCCACTATTTAATAGTGGGCTAAATAATAGATATATTTATAAAGTCATATACAATTGTTAAGTTTGTATTTTCCCCTTTTATTCGCAAAAAAACAATCAAATCATATTACTTAACAATTAACTCGTACGACACTGACTTGCTAATAAAATTTTAGCTACGTACCCAAATAATGTAAAGAAATGTCATATCGACGGCGAAGTGCCAATACCTCCTATCTAACATTTTTCGGTAAAATGACATTTTAATGCTATTGATGTTAAGGTATATTTCTGCGTGTATTGATGAAACCACCTATTCGTATTCTTAACCACAACTGCAGAAAATTTAATGTGGCAATAACTTCTAAGTGAATTAGCGTATATTTTTCATGGCAATAGCTACTATCTACATACAACGCGACTATACCTCAACGCATAACATAGCCGACTGAGTTTACCGGGCGGCCGCGTCGAAGTTACATTTTGATTAGTTTTCTTTTTCTTGCACCAATTAGTTGTCATTAATTTAACAATAAACAGAACTACTTAATTCTTGTTGTTGTATAAGATTTCTACCTATATAAACAAAATTTGTTTATAATTATTCTTTTAATTAACATCAATATCTCCTATCGTATAATTAATTTAGTAAAATCACTGGAAATGTTTAACCATTACCTCCTATCTAACCACATATCCACTAAGCTATTCATAATCAAATCAATATTTCATTCAAACATTAGCTTTGTATGTTTAAATATTATCTGTATGCATTGGTTTCATGATTTAAAAGTTCACAAGATTTTAAATGTTTTTTTCACTTCCTGTAAAACTTTGTTTTTGTTAGTTAGGAGGTATTGGCACTTCGCCGTCGATATAATATAGTAATACTAATGGATAATGATCCATTAGCACTACTATATTACGACGTCAAAATATATGAAATATGGGATCAACATAAAACCCCGATGGGCCGACGGCAGTATCACAATTAAATCAAGTTATTGCCCTATCTGCAAGGCGCGAAGCCTGGCAAAATTCCAGCGTTATAATCCTGGGACATTACTCCGATAATGCCACTTTGTGTCGTAAACAAGAGGCGGCCTTGAATGGGCCTCAAGGATAAGTTCAATTTCCATGATGGTAATAAAAATATCGCTATCAAACTGTTCTTTCTTCATTGTTAGCCAAGCCTTATAATTCATTGAAACGTATGTGTGTATCTCTAGTCAATATTCTCTTCTCTCTCTAGTTTATCACATCTGAACATGACAGATATTGCTTACGTATATTTTAAAAGTATTGCCACGTCTACTGTTAAATATGTTAGGCTAGTAACATAAAACAGCAATTCTACTTCTGTATTACTTTTTCTTTCTCTTACCCCAATATGAATATGAAGGCCTATTTTCCCTTTCCAATGGTTTGTTCTATATGATCGACCTTCGTGCAGTAGCGACCATGATAAAATGTGATAACGCAAAATACACGATGGGCTCAATTAACAAAGATCGTAGTTTCGATCGACGCGAAACGTAAAAGAGATTGCAGAAATATCAATTATGTTATATTTATCTACGTAAATGTGTCGTCATATTTTTTTGTATCACTCTACTCCGATACACATTTATATCGTCGATATGTAAAAAAACAAGTAAACTGTTACAGCTACAATACAAAATACGGTAATGGATGATAGCCACAATACAATCGCTATCACGGCCTTTACGATTGGCCATTCGATAATCAATTAGAGAAGCCGCAATGAGAAAATCATGTTAAGCATTGAAACGTACGGGGTGATAGATATAATGTAAGCAAATTTTTAATGAGTATACTTTAGTCATGCCATAAATGTCGTTACAAGGAAAATATACTTTTTTTATCTATTGCATGTAACAGTTACTACTCTAGTTAATGTATTAATATAAAAACAATAAAAATATGAAGCTTATTCGAAAAGATATTGGTTTGATAACGAATTTGTTTTGACTTTCCACCCTATTATTTTTTTAATTACCTCCATCTCGCGAGACAAAGCTTTTTCTTACCGACAGGATTGCACCGCCCGAATAGCCCCGTACACAAACGTTGAAATACCTAGCGGATGGAGAGATTCAAAAATTGTACTTGGTTCCATACTTATTACAATAACAATTCGATTCTCTTTCTCACCACGTTCACTTTTAATATCAAATAAAATAACCGATTAGCCGCAAATGATGAAACTTAATAATAATAAATATTTGTTACACTTACACCAATTAACCTAGCCCAAACTAAGCTAAGGCTTGTGCTATGGGATCTAGGGTAACGGATAGACATACATATATAAATATTTTTTATAGAAATATATATCAACAACCATGACTAGAGTACAAATGCTCGTATTCAATTCATCATACAAACATCTGCCCCCACCGGGATTCGAACCCGGGACCTCAGAGATGGCGACACCTTGAAACCGGTGTAATATCCACTCGACTATAGAGGTCGTCATAAACGTTTAAGAATCTAAGGATAGCGTCATAGATTCATCTCGGCTGGGTAGCATTGGGAAAGCTACGCGGCATATTCTCGACCCATATACCACAGTGCATCAAAAAGAAAATTTTATTCGTGTGTGTTGCCAGTTAGTTATTTATTTTATTTATTTATACTTCATGTACAATAAAGGTGTACAAAGGCGGACTTAATGCCCGAGGTATTTTTGCCAGTCAACCTTCGGGTGATGCAGAGATGCAATGTGGTAGATGTACCAAAAAAGATTGAAAGCAAGTCAATATTGATACTGTTAAATAATAAATTTATAATCTTAATACATAAATAAAAACATACATAATGAAACTTAGGTTATTTAGAATACTTTTTAAATAACCGTTTAAATTTTCGTCAATAAGATTTAGGCAATTATATATTAGTGTATAATAATACACTAATATATAATTGCCTAAATCTTATTGACGAAAATTTAAACGGTTATTTAGAAAGTATTCTAAATAACCTAAGTTTCAATACCCAAGACGTTCCTCAAAGAAAAGCTTACGCAATTTATTCTTAAAACTAAGTTTGCTCGGACAGTTTCTGACTTCTTGAGGGAATGAATTCCATAAAAGAATACATTTGACGAAAAAGGAGAAATGAATTATATCTGGTGAGAAGGACATTTTAGAAGGCCATTTGAGGCAGAACGAAGATTTTTATAATTGGAGGTATATAGGTATTCAAAGTGGGTACTGAGGTAACCAGGGGTATAAGGATTATTAAGTTATGGCACCGTAACCTGACCGCTTACAATGAGCCATATCAAGAGGTTCAATAGAGAGGATAATGTTTAAAGTTTCTCCGCATGATCAAATCAGAAAAAAGGAACACAGAATCAGAAAGAAGGAAGATCACATTCCTCGTAGTACGGACGGCCATTCTGCCGGAAAAGTTCTAGTGACAAGTGATTAGTGTGCAGATAAGCCTATTTCCAGCAGTAGACGTCGCACAGTGTGGTATTTGGCCTCAAAACCTGGCCATAAATCGAAATTTAAATTTTCTGATAACTATTGAGTATTGTACACCGTCAAAAAGCTAATGAATTACTGCATCCAATAGCGAAGCAGGTAAAGCTCTAGCTTAACTCTGCGTTTCGTGCGATCAGTCGGAAGTTACAGCTCGCTTACGCCTGACGTGTGATTTTTCGATACGCTCTTATTTAATTGTTCTCAAAGCTCTTGTTTTAGTTCAGTGAAGTGGTTTAGTGGTGGTTTTTATCATGGATGATTCTGTTCCTGGTATGTACTTTCTGTTAAATATATATTTTTTGACAAATAACTTGTAGATTTTTTTAGTCGATAACATAGGTATAATTGACTGTTGAATAAATAATAATGTTAATACTTTAAAAGGGGTTTTGTTATATTTCTGTACATTTCTGGGCACTGAAATTTATTGTATAATGTCGTATACTTACTTGGAATACTACTTATAAAAAAAATAGCCGCACGAAACCGCCCCTTATTTTTAAATATTTTTTTTTGTAAATACTTAAATATTTGGTACAAACATCTTTTTAAATGTTATTCGTTTTTATTGGTATCAGGACCTTCTGGCGTGAAGACTATGACTCGAAATGAGTTGTATGACATCGGCCAACGTTCAAATGAACACACTTTTGACGGAAAGTTAATGTTTATGGAGAAAGAATTATTGAAAAGTTATTCACAAGATGATCCGAGAATAGCTGATATAAATAACAGAATCTCAATAATTAAACATGATTTTAAACGAAAATGGTTGGCTGCGCACAAAATCAAAAAGAGGTTCGAAGAAAATAATACCACGTGGCTCAAGAGCACTATAACTTTACCGAGCGCAGGTACGTGCAGCACAAAAGATGCGATCCTTTGTTATTGTTTTTATTACAATAGTGCCGAAAGCGTTCAAAGACAACTAAATTGACGTTGTGGTATATTCCCCTTTTGTATGATTTTATTGATGGTGTGCTATAATAATATGTATAAAAACATTTTTACTATTTCTTTGTTGTAGGAGTCAGTCCTGGGCGCCCTCAGAAGTCATTTGAAGATTCAAGTGAAAGAAGTAAAAGACGAAGAACTGAAGACCTCAGGTCAAAAGACGTTGTGGAATTGACATATGCAACACATATGAAATTGCGCCACGTAGGCAAAGTCGCAGCTTCCAAAGTTGTTAAAGACTTATCGAAAAGTCCTCAAAGGGCAAAGAAATATGTAAAGGCTTTTAAGAAAAGTACTGAAAGACAAGACCAGCCTCGTCAATTATCACCTTTACAAGCATTGTCAATGTTCACAGAAGCCGAATTAACTAAAGCTCAATATGAAAGAGTACGTGAAACAAATCCAAATTTTTTCCCGTGCTATTCTGTTCTCCAAAAAGTGAAAAAAGACACCTATCCGGAAATTCATCGTGTGACCGAAACATGTGCTGAAGTACTAGTTCAGAATTTGATGGATCACACAGCATCGCGACTCATACAACATCTCGGAGAAGCTGCAGAAGGTTTGAACGAAGAAGAAAAACGTTCATTAATTTTTAATAAGCAAGTGGGGCTGTGATGGATCACAACAAGTACAGTATAAAATGAAATTTGATTGTGAAGATGATTCTGATGCCAATATATTCCAAACCTCTGTAGTTCCACTCCAATTAATTTATAGCCCAGAAAAAAAAATACTGTGGCAAAACCCAACGCCATCTTCACCTCGCTATTGTCGGCCTATAAGAATACGTTTCGTTAAGGAGACAACTGACGTCACAAACGAGGAAATAAACTACATACAGTCACAAATATCAGCACTTTCTAGCACAAATATAAATGACACCTCTATTAAACACAAAATGTTATTTACAATGGTAGATGGCAAGGTATGCAATGCAGCAACGCATACGAAATCAACAATGAGGTGCTACATATGCGATGCCACTGTGTCGGAATTCAACGACTTATCAAAAGAGAGGCCTTGCAAAAAAGAAAACTTCAGCTTTGGGCTGTCTTTGTTACACGCCAGAATTAGATTTTTTGAATCTATTTTGCACGTAGCATATAGGTTAACAGTCAATAAATGGAATGTCCGGCTTTCTACCGAAGAAAAACAAATGGTGGAAGACAGAAAAAAAGACATCCAAAACAAATTTAAAGAAAAACTAGGACTTTTAGTGGACATGCCTAAAGCCAATTTCGGAAATACCAATGACGGAAATACAAGTCGAAGGTTTTTCGAAGAATACGAAATTTCAGCAGAAATAACAGGAATTAATAGAGACCTAATTTATAGACTTAAAGTCATTCTAGATTCTCTATGTTCTGGATTAAAAATAAATATTGAAAGATTCGAAAAATACTGCCAGGAAACAGCTGAACTGTATGTGTCACTGTATAGATTTTACCCTATGTCCCCTACTTTACACAAAGTACTTCGACATGGAGCGGCTGTCATTAAAGAGTCCATACTGCCAATTGGTCAGCTATCTGAGGAAGCAGCGGAAGCTCGCAATAAAAACATCCGATCGTATAGACTAAACTTCTCGAGAAAATTTTCTCGAATTGAATGTAACATGGACGTCTTAAACCGACTTTTATTGACCTCTGATCCATTAATTACTGGAATGAGAGGACCCTTAAGTAGAAAAAAGAAGCAATTTTCAACCGATGTGCTTAATTTAGTTTGCGAAAGCGATGTAACCAATATTAACATTAATGACGATTGTCGCAATGACTAATAAATGAGACTCTAACAAAACAAATTGTTGTTTTATTATACTTTAGTGTTAAATCACCTAGAAACGACTTATCTAATTATTAGAAACAAAAAAATATTTTTGGCCAAGTTTTGAGGGTAAATACCACACTGTGCGTCGCTTAGCTTATATGAGGCAAAAACTCCCGAGCTTTAGCACCAAACGAAGAATAGTTAAAACCTTTAGGATGTTGTAGCCTCCATCTTGTACTCCAAGTAGTCCATTACTAATTGCTATATTAGTAATGGCCTCCAAAAAATTAGCACCTGGTACCATTTATGGTAATAACAGTACACATCCAAATATCTAAAACTCGTCGACGCATTTCAACATGACACCGCCCAATTTATCTACATCCACATCTTTTTTTGAACGCCTCCTACAGTCAAAGTAACTCCACGGCTCAGTCAGTATGGTAATCAGTTACAAAACAATCATGTTGGTTCACAATTAACAATACAGTTGAACATTACAAGCCTCCAGTTATGCTAATACATGACCCAGTTGGGGGATAGTTCCTAAAACCACGCGTTACTTGTTGCCAGCCGTGTATATCCGATTTGAAAATAGAATTTTGTCAAAATTTGGTGCAGAAATAGGTTGAGGAACCCCAGGAAGGATATAGGGTTCTTTTGACTACGACATACTACTACAACTATAAAAAAATTTACAAGCATAAGTTGTAAATGGATTAAAGATACCGAAGGAAACTATATAGGTCTGGTAAACTTAAATTTACCAGAATCTTAAACAATTGTTTAAGGTTAATATGTGTGACTGATAAGTAAAGACAAAGAAATATATATATCGTAACATATTGCTAATACCTAAATTTATTCGTACCTAAATTACAGTATCGTATGCTTCACTTCGATAATTATCACTGAACATCACTTAACAGTGGACATATTTAAACACTGCGAATACATTTCACATTCATGCATACGGAAACCATTTAACGCTACTATAAAAAGCAAGGAAGCTATAAAGGAGTACACGAAACACTTGAAGATAATAATGAAGATAGTGCAAATGAGATTAACAGTTCAACAATGACTGACAGGCGAAAAAATGCAATTACACTTTGAAATTCAAACATTATTCGAGTTATGCTGCGCATCTATACAATGGATACCGGTAAATGACGTAATACATTGTATGAACATGTAAGAAATAACGCATAACTTTAATTAGGTTTTATTAAATGACTGAGAAATATTCTGATACTGAATGAAGAGTTGACGTGGTGAAGTGTTAAAATAAATCTACGGTGTGGTCAGAAGTGATAAAATTACTAACTTTGAAAAAGCACTCTTGACAGAGGTACTTATATACTAGTATGGTTGAGCAAGTGATGAGAATGGATAATAGTCACATTATGGACATAATGGACATGAAGAAAGTATGGATAGTTTACGAGAAGTAAGATAGCTGTGCCATGATGTCGTATAATATACTACATGTAACTATGAAAACAGCAGTGTCTTCCGTATTCCCGTGTAAAGGGTAAGATAATAAAATACTGACTTTTAATCTTATGTCACAAGTTGGTAATTTAGTGTGATTTTTGTGGTGATTGCAGATTTGCTGCGAATGTCACTTCAAAATGCACGTACCTCTTATCAGCCGGTGGACAGTTTACTTGTTTGTCAATATTTTAGATTTAAAAAATATGAATTTATTGCTTATTTACTACTAAATGGAATCTTGCGTAATCTTAGAACTGCTCTACGCAATTCTTCTATTTTTTATTTCTTAAGTAATACTTTACTAAAATACATATTATACACAAATTATAAAACTTCGCAAATAGTTACAAAAGACATTGTTTCTAACCTAAGTAATTTGATCTACTTGCGCGGTTGGCAACAGGAGCTACGTTATAGATGTCGTTAGAACCTGTATTTTATACATTCCTACTATAAAAATACATATTTCCCTTCTCCTTGGGGAGTATTTCAGCTGAGATGTCGTAACTTGTGGGAAAGGAATGCGTTCGGAAGCTTAAGGTGAAAATAATATTCACATTTTCTCTTTTGGGAGGCCCTTTTGCTCGTATTTTAAGGTGTTTTATTCGATACTAGGTAATGAAGATAAACTGTTATCTGTCTGTATCTAATTCTACCGTCCTTATATTTATAACCGGCTGCAATATTGTCAGTAATTTCAAATTACCTAGACCATTGTTATTTAGATTAAACACAGTTTTTGTCATCACTAAAAGTAACTCTGTATAAGGACAATTAATGGGCAAGTTTGAATTTAATTATGAATGCTAACGGAAATTAAGAATTTGTCTAAGAATTGATGTAAACAAACATGCTAAATATGCCCGATGCAACTGTACAACAAGTATTGGGCCAAACCGCTTAGTTAAAACTAACATTAACACAAAAGTACCAAATCCAAGTTTGCAATTTACAATGTCATCCCCACAACCACCCATTCAAGCGTACAAGAATGGTAATAGCGATGACACAGACTGATCGTTCTAGGCGCAGATGCGCGCCAGCAACAATGATTCGATTAACGCGCTCGGCGGTGCGCGTCGAGAAATCACGGTGACAACGTCGAGCACGCTCAGAATGTTAGACTCGACTGACTTTCTTAGAAGATTCACAGGGTTTTTCCTAATAACCAAAAATAGTAAATTTTATTTTGTATAACCATATCTGTAAGCCGTAAAGACCAGCTACACTGAAGATTTAAGGAAAGCCTTGGAGAGTCATCTGCTTTACTGACGAACTGCTTTGCCAGAGCGAGATTATACCGGCATTGTCTCCTTACCTATTCCAGTTGGAAACTAGCAGTGCTCCCATTGCTATATGTTCCGGTATTAACGAAGATATGTCTGACAAATTACTGGGAAGCACATCTTATATCACAAGAGGGCAAAGTAGACAGTGATTATTATTACATAATTTGAGGATTTGCTGTAAAACTGACAGGAACCACTATATACGATTATAACCACTTACTATAATTGTCTTAGGCGGAATTACTTATAAGTTCTACTGATCACCGTAGAGAGGAGAGCTGCTGGAATTAATAAATTAAGGCCATGTTATTAATGTTACTACATGGATAAGATGGTAGTGCGGCTCTGTAGTGTTGCTGAAAAAACTGCATGACCTCTAGGATGTTCATCTCAGCTTTAAACAGGATAGAATGCTTGAATTAAAGCTCTAGCTTTCCAATTTCCATTCTGACTTAAAGTATGAAAATTGCCATCTAAAACTAAAATGCATTTTAGTTTTAGATGTAGCTGTGTCCACCCCTTGGATTACTAAGTCCATGAGCTGCGGTTAACACTTAACATCAGATGTTCCGCTTGCTCGTCTGCCACGTAAGGCAATAAAAAAAAATGCAAGGCAAACTTAGGGCAAGTTTCAATTATATTATGTTATTACATTGCATCTACAATATTAATAAACTTCAACAGATATCTTAATGATACCAGGAATACTAAAATAATATCAGTTTCGGCTAAAATTAAAAACAAAACTATTGAACAACTAATTCAGATTTGTCGTCACGCGTGGGAATGCTGTTTATTAAAAAAAAATCAATGCGACATCTTGCGATGCGATAAACAGAGCGTAAACGTCGTCATCGGATTGTGTCGGCGAGTTCGCAAATTTGATACATCGCTTAATGTCTTGATGAACGATCAGTTTATTATTCTCAGTTTAATTAACGTTCGGTTTTACGACCTGTCAGCTCAATCAGATTTTTGGGAATGACGAATTAAAGTTTTCGCCTATTACAAGTACCAGTATTGAGGGCAGCGTAGACAACAGAATCCTACTAGAATTATAAACGCAAAAATTTGTATGGATTAATGTTTGTTACTCTTGCACATAAAAACTATTAAATGGATTTTAATGAAACTTTACAATAATATAGGTTCATCAAAATAACACATAGGCTGCAATTTCATTTTTATCAGGAACGTTAAGCAAGAAGAACACAAGTCTTGGATTTTGTTTGCGAAAAACATGACATAATGAGCGCATTGCTCACCAATTCTGAACACTATGTTACCGGAATCAAAACAATTAATAGACAACCTCGAGATCCTGTCCTATCCCGTGAACAGCCGATTGCAAATAGAGCGCGACGCGGCTCAAATTGCCCATGAACAATTGATTGTGATCACCCATTCTATGAAATAGATACGTCGATAAACAATGCCCACTCGTTTTCATATATAATTGCAACCGGAACAGAAAAATTGATCCGAACATTTTTAAGCTGCATTCGTGAATAAAATTGCGGTGCGGTGCGGCGGATCGGGGGGCCCCTTGAGCTGGTTCCAGGTGCAGCACTAATTGAGCATAATGATTTTATTTATGATCATACAGATTTTATGTAACTCGCGTCATACCCCTTGACATACCTCTAGCTGTTATGACAAATCATTCACCACGGCTGTGGAATATAAATAGGCTGCCTCATTCCTTGGTGATAGTGCTTCTCTGGATGTCTTCAAGAGAAGATAGCAATATATACGTGTACATGTACAAGTTATTATGTGTTAAGTTTTTCAAGTGTACAATAAAGAATAAATATTTTTAAGTACAGTACTTACGTACATTAATAAAATACCTACTTTTTATTTGTATCTATTGTTATCAAAATTATATTATAAATTCTTGACTTGACCACGGCTATGTGACCCCCCTGGCGCCAAACCTGGATCCGCCTTTGATTACCAATATGTTTTCATGTGTATATATTTTTTATACTAAGCGTCTTCGCCGATTAGGAGTCGATCTATTCGATTAATCTCGATAGTAGCTTGAATTTGAATCTAAGTAACTTCGAAACATTTGCTTCCGTATTGAAAATTGCGCAGTGCCATATAAGGCTCGATTAGGAGATAAAAGAGAGCACGAGAACTTTTAATAACCGATTACAGCTAGCTTGATCATTAGCTTCTAAGTCATTCAGCGTATACTGGACGGTAGATAGTTAATTAGGCATCAGCTTAATTTCCTACTCCAGGATGGGAACCTGGAGTTTTTATTGCAGACAGAAAATACCATTATAGCGATACTATTAGAAAGAAAGTGTACGGTAGCCTTTACGGGGAAGCTAATCACACTGCTGCAGTCTTAAAATTACTGCTATTATAAAGTACTTAAACTTATTATCTAGGGTCAAATATATTACTATGTCACACATCAACTTATTACAAGGCTATTTGGGATTACGAGGGGTGATCAAAAAGTAATGATAAACGGATATTTCTAAATATAATAAAATTCTGAAAAAATATTTGTTCAACTCCCTGGTCCTGCACAAGTTCCCGGACAAAAAATGGTATAATAAGGACGTTATTTTTAAAATTTACATTCATTTGAATACGAGCAGTCGGAGTGATAACATCAAAATGGAGAAACAAGAAGTACGAAGCGTCATCAAATACTTCTGCTTGAAAAAAATGTCCACCAAAGACATTCATACAGACTTGGTGGAAACATTAGGGGACTCTGCGCCTCCATATTCTACAACTGCACGCTGGTGCAAGGAGTTTAAGATGGGAAGAACATCCACGGAAGACGAACACCGCGAAGGCCGCCCATCCTGTTCCCTCAGGAAAACGTCAAAAAAGTTGAAGATCTGGTTTTGGCAGACCGATGAGTGACCATTCGACATTTAGCTGAGAACACAGGCATCTCATTTGGTAGCATTCAAAGGATCTTAACTACCGAGATGAACATGAGAAAGGTCTCCGCGCGTTGGGTGCCGAGAATGTTAACCGACGAACAAAAGAAAAAAACGACTTGACATTTCAAGGACCAATCTTGAAATGTTCCAGGCTGATCAAGAAAATTTTTGGCTCGATTTGTGACTATGGATGAAACGTGGATTCATCATTTTGATCCCGAAACAAAACAACAGTCAATGACATGGAAAAGGCCATCCTCACCGACACCAAAGAAATTCAAAGTTTCAAGCTCTGCTGGCAAGGTTATGGCATCTTTTTTCTGGGATGCTGAGGGAATAATTATGGTTGAATACCTTGATAAGGGAGCTACAATAACAGGCTCCTACTATGCTGAAAAAATTAAAAGATTGCGAGAGGCCATCAAGGAAAAAAGACGGGGTAAACTGCGCGCAAAAGTGCTGTTTCATCAAGACAATGCACCTGCACACAAAGCTGAAGTTGCAATGGCTGCCATTCAAGAAGCCGGCTTCTAGCTGGTGGAGCATCCACCCTATTCTCCAGATCTAGCCCCCAGCGACTTTTATTTGTTTCCTCGGCTCAAGGAACACCTCCGGGGCAAGAAATTTGAAGATAATGACGCAGTGATGGCCGCTGTAGAGGCATTTTGGGAGAGTCAAGATAATGAATTTTTTTTTAAAGGTATTGTTGGTTTAGAAAAGAGATGGACTAAGTATCGAACTGTTAGGAGATTATGTAGAAAAATAAATTTAATTTTTAAGTATATAATTATTTTAATATACCTATTCTCATTACTTTTGGATCACCCCTCGTATAATAAATGAGCTTCAAAAAATTATAAAATGCTTCTCAAAATTATATAATCATCGTGTCCAAGATGATCATCATTATAAATTAGTGTCAGTAATCCAATTAACTTTCAATGGTCTAGTTAATTTAAATAGTTCTTCACCAAAGCATTAATTAAAGGAAAGTAACACATATAACAAAAAAAACATATCTTTCTCCATAGTTTCTCCACTTGTAAAAATAGAAGACATTATGTTAACGGAACAACAAAAATTTTACAAACATCTGCGAAAGTTTTCATCCAAAGTTTGAACCAACAAAGAAACTTCACAAAGGCAATTAAAATACACTGCAGTAAAACTTGTACGCCTAACAGTGACTAAGATTGCTGGCAAGGGCCCAATACCTAAGTTCACCACTTTAATTGGACCAACTTACAGCGTAGCCGGACTAACCATTATCCCACTTTGCAGCCTAGAGCTTAAAGATTGAAATATGAACACTCACTTTGGCAACATTTCTCTCGATCGCGGCTCAAACTACACTGGCAATTATTTCTAACGACATTGAATACAAATTTGTGTCCACGTAAATTATGTATTGTTGACATAGCGTTCTACGTAAAAATTAAAATGATATTAATTAGAATTATTTCAGTTTATGGCAAGTGTGATTAAGACGCTAAAACCTAGTGGTGAGCGGAAAATGTATAAAACACATACGACATGCTACATTACAAAAGTAACATCTGAAAGACAGTTACATATTCAATGGATTTGTATAAAAAATGTGTATAAAATGTGATGAGGATAAAAGATCGAACGGTATGAAAATTTGTAATTGGACCAAACTTCTTGTAGAAGTTGACGACAAATTAATATTTTCACGAATGCCATGAGATATTTCTAACTTGTATTCGTACCATTACCTTTATTCAACAACTAGCTTTCTGCCCGCGGCTTCGCCCGCGTGGATTTCGGGATTGGGTGTATAGAGGGTTAAGGGTCATAGCTTTTGCCCACGGCTACATATACGCGGAAGTCGGTTTATGGTGCGAAGATTTTATCGCGCTTCCCGTGGGACTATCCGTTTTTCCGAGATAAAAAATGCCGCAAAACTCCTCAAGAATCACTCTATCTATTGATGAAAACCGCATAAAAATCTGTGCAGTAGTTTTTGAGCGAAGCCTTTATTGCGCATCCCGTGGGATCTGTCGATTTTTCCGGGATAAAAAGTAGCCTATGTTACTCGGGGAGAATGTAGCTTTCCAAAGGTGAAAGAATTTTTGAAATCGGTCCAGTAGTTTAAGCGTGAAGAGGTAACAAACAAACAAACAAATAAACAAACAAACAAACAAACACACTTTCGCATTTATAATATTAGTTGGGATACCTACATTCATAACAAAATCAAACGACAAGTAAGCGAAATAATCCGGTAAATTACAGCATAATAAAATTAATTGCATTCAATATAACTACTATTATTACATCAATAACGACCCCTTGCACAGAACAACAAAGAGTTCGCGATACCGCCGGCGACATAAGCCAACTGATCTATTCCTGGTTGTACTCGATTCACTTTTTTGTCCACGGCGCAAGTCGATGACCGCTGCTGTCGCGTACAGTGCGATTGACTTTTTGCCTGCTAATCTTTGCGGTTACTTTGTCGCAATCTGATTCAAGAGCTCAATGCATGTTTTTGAGATCACAACGGGAAATTTCACGACCTTCTCACCTGAAAACATTTACGCAATTTTTTTGATGAAGACCTAACACAAATAAAACAAGCGGTAGGGCCTCCAATGAAAAAAACAACCACTATCCACTCAACGACATTTTGAGGCTTGGAATAATCGATTAGGACAAACTTATACATCTAGACTTGCAACCACAAACGAAATGATTTCTCGAACTCACAGAAAGCTATCAAGAATATTGCATTGGAGTATTGGTGTGTTTCCGGTAGTGCATACTCAATTTGTTCTAGTAGGAATTGATTCTAGTAGGGTGGCACAAATATGACAGAAGACCCAAGAGACCCGCGCCAGTGTGTTGCCAATGACTTATTGTCTCAAAACTTTCTTAAGAGAGATTTTACAATAAATTATTGTAAAAATGACAAGTCTGCAGGAAACATCATAACCCGAAGTTTATGTAAAAGCGATTCATTAATGTAGGGACGAAATGCTCATTTATCCTCATCTACGTCACACAGATATAAGCGGAATGCGTCAAAAATATAGTCTCAACGTAGGAGATGCGCTGAATACTTACACCAAAGTTTCGACAAAGCTTGGAGACAATCAGTTCATCATTTAAGTTCTTTATTCTATACCAAAAGTTCCCAAACTTTTTTGTCTCGTAGACCGTTTATCATGTTATTCAGTTTTGGGTAGACCCGTACTTATCTGATACATCCGAGAAAAAATTAAACCTTAAAAAAAACTTATAAAAATTTAAAAACTTTTTTTTTATTTCATAGGTGCTTTTATAAATAATGTATGCCGTTATATTAGAAGATAGTATGATGTAAGTAAATAGGTACTATCGTGGTATAAGGCATAAACAATTAACGGATTAGACAAAGATGTTGATTCGTTTATTAACAGTTTTAAATGTTAACTTATAACTTTATTTGTTAAAAGAAGTATTGTTTTTGCTAATGACCGAATGAATAACGTTTTCTTAAAGTCGTCTCTCTCGCTCCGTTCGTCTACGACTGTCGTTCTGGAATCTTGCTTGTCACAAATAACAATATAACGTATCTACCATTTTTTATTGTAATATCGTTGATGCAAATAGTTACTGATCCAATGTAAAGAATTTGCTTTAAAGCTTGATGATATTAAGAGTGAATATTCATTTGTCCGCCCTAAGAAAGAATCATGGCTCTTATGACTTCATTGTCTTGTTGGTGATAGCAAAGCATAAAAACAGCATACACGCCACAACACCGGCGGCTTCCTGCCATTATTAGCTCCACAATAGGAGGTATTGCGTATCTGTTACGCAATTGATCGGGTTCATCCGAAATGGGAAACGATACGTGTGATAGTATAACTAGAGAAAATATCGAGTGTTTAACACAGATAGGTGATAAAAATGATGACCATTGGTTGCGGTGATCTATAAAAGCCATAATTTCATGGCTTTCATAGATCTATAGAATTTATATTATATTCATATATAGAAGGCTGGCAGCCAACGACTGTGTAGCTCGTCAGCTGTTTGACCTCAAGTACAGTACTCAGCGACAAGTTTTACGACTAATTTCACAGTTGCAAACCAACTAGGGAGTGTTTTCTACCTATTTGTACTACACGACATTCAAATATTCGCATTCTACATTCAAGAACAATAAACAATAATAGTCGATTTGATGATGAATGAGATTTGATGATGATAGGATGAATGAGACGCCTATTCCGGATTAAGCATCCCAGCTTGTACTTGGCAATAATTTCCTTTCTCTTTGATCAGATATTTTAGATTAACTGTATTATGGTCAGCCTGGCCGTCAGTCTACCCTAAGTTTCAGCTCTAATTGCTCTGACAGGAAGCTAGTCACCGTTTTCAGTAACCAAGACAATATTGATTTTCCTTCTTAAGTAGATTATATTTTTCCTGACACAAATGAGAAAATTATTTCTCTAACAAATAAGTAATGGATAAAATAAGTAATTGACTGAAGAACTACCATCTTGCATTAAATATTCTAGTCATCTTGTGCAATTTTGCTAAATATGTTTAGCGTTACAAGAGCCTCGTTTATTAGTAAAAGCCTTATAGAATAATAGTCTGCCTCGGCTTTGCACGAGCATTAAACACACATTTTAAAAGTTATAATTTTTTACACACATACATACATTCACATTTTTGCGTAGGGTCATTAACAAAGAGTAAAATGAAGAACGCCTACATCACTTATTGTCATTATGGTTCTGTGTAACCGAAAGGCGGGAGTGGCGAGCATGCGACATTTTTCAAATAACTTACATTTTTCTAGTGCTCTCTTTTGAATGGAATGTCCAAATTAAATAATTCAAAAAGTTATATTGAAGCAAACTTAAATATGATGTCAGGTATTTTGATAAAGATTAATTCCAAAGTATAAATAAAGAGCTTTTATAGTGGTGGAATTTATATATATTTTCAAAATGAAAAAACACTTATTATAAGATAATTACCTATATGTTCTGCAAAGACGTAGTACATTATTTAGACGTAGTTCTATAATCAATAGTTTTCGCAGTGCACGCGATTTAAGAATGTTTTTTGGTTATTTTATCACACCTTGGATTACATTAAAGGAGTTTTAGTATGGATCCCTAACTTTTTGAAAATGTTATATAGCCTATGTTTACCAGAGATAGCATAGCTTGCCAACAGTGAAAGAATTTTTCAAATCGGTCAAATAGTTCCGAAGCCTATTCAATGCAAACAAAAAACAAACATGTTTCTCTTTATAATATTAAGTATGATAACTTTTTTAAATTGGTCAAGTAGTTTCGGAGCCTATTCAATGCAAACAAACAAACATATTTATCTTTATAATATTAAGTATAGATAACATTTTGAAAATTTTATATAACCTATGTTCACCGGAGACAGTGTACTTTTGACAGTGAAGGAATTTTTCAAATAGGTCAAGTAAAATACTTGACCGATTTGGAGGAGCCTATTCAATGCAAACAAACAAAAAAAAAGCAATCAAATTTTTTCCTCTTTATAATATTAGTATAGAGATAACAGCTAATTTCTTTTTTTTTTTTGAAGACATTATTCTCTTGCATATATGCTATTAATCCACATACAAAATAAACTATCAGCTAACTTGATAACTACATTAGAATTAGGTATATAGGAGAAGATAAGAGTGGCAAACAAAGAAGCTGTATTTTTACCACAATAGTTATTTTATTAAATCAAATATTGGATAGAAAACTGATTTTTTTTTTAATTTATAAATTCAAGTCTCATAAATATGACATAACAGGCACATCAATTAATCATCAAACTGTGTGTTTATGGATTATGAGTATGTGCGTCACTCCTCCTTTTCCTCCCATGGTTGTCATAGATCTCTGTTTTGCCCATAAATACAAAATATATACATATAGTATCTGATGGTCTAAGACAGTCAATACCCCAATAAGTTAACAAGACACTAACAAAACATATATTTCCAAGTCTTTACAACAAAAGTAAATAAGAGACTTAATCTTTTATCCTATAACTAATCATATCTGTAAAATCAAAATGAGGGATTATTAGATATACTTGAACTATAATAAGACTGAAGAATTGATAACCTTACCTGCATAAATAAAATAGAAATGAAATATGCCACTTAAAAGTTTTTGTTTAGATTTTAAAGTTAGTTGACTCAGAAAGTATTAGGATCTTGGATAAGCCCCTAGGATTTGTCTAATATCTTACATAAATGTTATTTCATTAACCTTCTCACTTTGACTGACTTTTATGTCATGTCACAACAAAAACTACTCTCAAGATCGTGACATTTATTCATTCATTACATTCTTACAATTGTATTTCCAATACTCTTACTATAAAGTTTAAGTAATAAATTGACAGCAGTTACAAGTACTTACTATATGTAGATAAATAATTAATGTAATGTATACAACTAAATAAGTTGATAGACTTTAAAAAAGGAAGTGTATTTATAATAAGGTGATATGAGTATTTCCTGCATGTAGCTATCAATGGAGTATGCAATTTGAATTACTCCTCATACAGCTAGTAGAGTCATTATTCTTATCATGGATGAGATAATCAAGTTTTAGGATAACATCAGATATGAAAGTTAAATCACTTCACAGTGCATATATTATCAAAGTAAGATATAGATAGTAGTAATGTATGAAAGCCAATGCGTAAATTATACAAACATAATTTAATAATTTATATAAGTCATTATATTCCAAACAAATAGTAATGGTGTTGTATCCTGTAATATGCCTTCTATAAATCAGGATATTTTTGTGAATATTTTTCACACTTTCAATTCAAATATCTCAAGTGGTTAAAATCTGTTCTAAGCAAGTTAATTAGCAGTCAACATGTTATATTTTTATACTTGCCATAATATGTAGTCCTTGTAGGCTAAACATATCATACAATACTAATCTTGGTCACAAATTCATAAAGAAAAGCTTTATATGCGCAATGAAGAGCAAAATGTTTGTTTTACCATTCATTTATCTAATAAAAGTGCTACTTTTTTTTTCTTATCAGCTAAAAATCAAAAGCTTGCTACAATCACTATTTTTTTATAATTTAATCGACTGACTGACACAGGTTTTATAACTTACCAACAGAAATGTACATTAAAAACACAGCATTACTGTGAAATCACATCACACAGGTAGTTCTGATAAACACGTACGTTGATAGGTAAATAAAGTCAAAATCTATTTACACCTTACTGATTCAGTCTCAATATGGTTTCAATAGTTTAACTGACTAAAAACATTTTATCACATATTACAATAAGAAACACAATTTAGTGGTCGACTTTTCGCTGTTAAGAGGTTGATTTTAGTAACTTGAATCAATATAACTTGATCAACAAGGTACGATAAGTAACCGAATTCTTTCGTTTGATTTGATTGATTTACAAAGCCGAAGGAAATGCACGCACGTCAAAAAAACGTCATTCTGTGACTAAAACCATAAACAAGTGTTTTTTGACTTTTATGTCGCATTAGTCTATGATAAAACATTACACGTAACTAGAAGACTGCACGTTTAACCGCGTTTCGACTTTACATTCCTACAATATGTAAGTGTACCAACGTGAGTGATTTTTGCCTATGTAGCGCAAGAAAAATCTAAATGGTGATTGGTTAACTTTTATGCCCCTGCAGATACAATGTGTGACATGTTTACATACTTTTACAACATTATACATGTTAAATAATATATTGATTATTTGATGGGTTCAGCAGCGATATATCTGCAACCCATATAAGACATAAAATCACACTACCCAGTAGTTAAACTGTCTAACTTACCCTTCACGCTGGATTAGAGAGGACACGTAAAGCTCAATTGTACCGTACCCTTGGAATGTCTGATATTTCTATATTAAATTGCTGAACGTACAATTGACTTCTTTCATTGAGAAGGATGTTGAATATCAAGCCTTTATTGAAATGTTTAATGCTCTCATTCACAATTACCCAAATATTGCAGATATTGAAAAAATATTTTATCTAAGATATTTTCTAAAAGGAGATGCACTTGAGCTAATTAAAAATCTTCCTTAAAAGCTAACTGCAGGAAATTCCTAAAATATTGGCTGAAATAAGAAAATCTATAGTTAGAAATCTATAGTTTCGGATAATATTAAATCAAAATTTAAAGATGATAACGATGGACTGCTTAAACACTGTAAAATATTACCAATACAACTGCAAATACAATACAGTATATTAAAGGAAAATTATTTCAATGAAACTTATAAAGTTCCTATAAAACATGCTGTATATATGCGCGGTGTGGCTAGTAACCGTCTTCACAAGCGGCGAAAGAACGTGTAACTACCTCCTTCCGACTTTAATAAATGCCATGTCACCTGATTTAATTAACAGTATCACACACAACAACATTAAGTTAAAATTGAAAGAATATTTTTTAGGTTTATTGATAATATATTAGTTACCTATCCATTATATTCAATATATATTATTGTGTAAAAATAATACTACGTATAAATGACTGTTTTCATTTTGTATTAAATTAAGCAAATATTTAAGTTTAAAATCGATTGCATAAGCGTATAAACCTCTGTGGTTTTTTGTATGCATTGATTTATGTAAAATGATTGTAAGATTCTTTATATGGTAAATAAATGAAAAAAAAAATAATAATAATTACAATAATAAAATGAAAATAATAATATTTATATTAGTACAAGTAAAACTGTTAATTACGAATATAGCAAACGCCAGTCGCACATTTTCGACATTTTAATAACTTTTTTCGCCATAAAAAAGTGAGTTTCCACTGCACATGCTATTTGCGTCATAGTCACCAGAATCAGAGAAAAGCAAAATCACTCAAGGAAATGAAGTGCATTCAGTTTAAACGTACTCTAATGACTCTTTGTGCTTTTGTGTTTTATGAAACAAAATCGCAATACTTAGTTACATAAAAAAGGTTGTAGGGTCTGGCTAACGAAAGTTGGTCCCAGAATATTGGCGGCAAAATTAAAAAATACATGTATAACAAAACTAAAATTATACTATGAAAATTGGAATAACCTACTTTGATACTTGGTAATTCATTATTAATAATATATATGTAATTAATTCTTGGTATTAGTAGGTAAAAGGCTTTTTTCGGCATTATTTCAAAACATCGGTGTATAGTAAAAACTTACCAGTCATTGAAGCTATTTCTTCTAAGTACTGAGTCTGGGTTATTATCCTGATCTAAATCAGTAAGATATTCAATAGTTCTTACTATTTCACAACTCCTTCGACATCCTGCAGATTCTCTGTTAAAGAAAGTTAATCGTTTTAAAATTTCCAACAAAAATACAACATAAATTAATAATGAGTATACGTAAAACATAAGTGATGTTATTAAAATGAATACGTTGACTGATGTGATGTACGAATGAATATAATTAGTTTTATTCAATACGAAAAAGCGTAAGTAACTTATTTGTAAGGATACTTAAATTATAAATCAACATTTTATTATGACGACTGGATAGGTAGGTGTTCAAAGTATCAAAATAATATTGTCTACTAACTAACCTATGAAACTCAACCTTGTCAAATTGACGTTAACGTTCATACAAAGTTGCTATATAAAAAATTTGCAAATAATTCCAAGGCCTACTGTAGTTAGCCAGACTCTAGTTACAACGACTAAGAAAATTAAAAAAAGAGATAGAATTTAGTTTAGGTACGTCCAAAATCATTTTTTTTTTTTTTTATAGGATCAATCATACTGCTCTTTCGAATTCTACTAAAACAAATGTTCTTGAATAAAGTCTGCGTGGAGTTGCATGGAAAGGCAGATCAAACTAAAACAGATTTTCTCGCAATCGAAATTCTATATGTAAGCCCACTTTAAAGTTAATAGTTAATCTGTATCCGATGTCTTAGCTACTAGCTAGCACAGAGTAAAAAAATATTCCAAAATATCAATAAAACATAAGACCAAATAATGTAATAAATCAATTATGTATACCAGTTGTAATAGATATTAAAACTAAAATTTGTTAGTTACTGAATTAATCAACAATGGATGCGATATCAGCAAACGAAGAAACAATTAAAAAAGAGGTTCAAATTGAATTTAAGAAGCCAGTGCTGTTCGGTCGAATCGGAAAACTACCTAAAAAGGTCAAAACTGAATCACAAAATCCATCTCAATCTGATAATAATTCATTCGATGATACTTCGTCGTTAAACGTACAAGAAGAAAACAAAAGCACACAAGAAGAAAAAGATAGGAAATCTAAATCTCCGAAAAAATCTTTATCGCCTGCAGTATTGCTCAAAGAATTACATACGCCAATACCATATAAAGAACCTAAGTGGTCCGGAGTTTGCCCTGACGGTATTGTTTAATTTAATCTTGATTTAAAGTACCAATTGCTTGTAAACAACTTTTAAAGAAAATCAAAAAGTGTTGTATGGTTAAAATTTGTGGATTATAAGAGAATTATAACAATTTTTAATGAATATCAGAGTATACTATAACATCGTTAGAAGCTACTGGATGCTAGCAGTGCAAGATTGCTTAGCAGTAAAAGTTACTTGGCTTGGTTAGTTAATTCAATGAAAAATTGCTGTTATGAAGCAAGAACCTGGATCTACAGATATCGATCTTGCCATGTACCATTTTGTTGTATTACATATATAAATTTCATATGCACATTTATATAATATTGATGAATACCTCAAAAGCATTGGATGCTAGAAGCACAGGACTTATCAATTTTGAGATCATTGGGGGAGTCCTATGTCCAGCAGTGAGTGTGTCATGGTTGAAGTGAATAAAAATTCATGATTTCACTAATGCTATATGATGAAGAAAATCATTTAAACTGCATAGACCTTTTTTTTTGTTTCCCTGAGGAAAATGCATTAAATTGCATACCCCGGCTGGCAATCCTCGGCGGTGCCGCAGCTGTGCTACCGAGCCCGGCGCCGCCTTCTTCGAGCGGGATCGGCCATCTCCCGACAACGCTCGGCGGCCTCCTTCTGGAGCATCACTGCTTCATAGAAGGAGGCCACAGCCCTCCAACCTCCCTCGTCCGCCAGCATTGCCGCAATCAATGCCGGCGGAGACAGATCTCGCCCGATCTCCAAGACTCGGCGCTCGGAGGCCCACGTGGGGCACTCCGCCAGCGTGTGCTGGGCCGAGTCGAGGTCGGATGTGTGGAGGAGGAGGAGTGGATGGAGTGGTGACAATGTGTCGATCCCTCCCGTCCTATTCGACACAGATACTCACCAAAGCAGCCGTGCCCAGTGAGTATCTGTGTCAAAAAACTGCATAGACCTATAAAGAAACTCAAAAGTTACAGGTGAAGTAGATCAACCGAAGCTGAGGTAGAGTGGTTGACTAAGACTTTCTAAGACCATTACTTTGTTAGATGGAATCATGGCACTTGGTGGCATCATGTGTTTGTTATGGTAATGGACTAACATATGTTTTCGCATTTTAGGATCTGAATATTCTCTAGAGGTATTAAAATCTGGAATGATAGTGGACAAGATTGACTTGACTAGCAAAGCTTTTTATGTTTTTGGAAGGCTGGCAAACTGTGAAGTTATTTTGGGTCATCCTACAATATCTAGGTAAAATTTCATATTTATTACCATATTTTATAATAGATATTATATTTATTTGTAGTAAGTTGTAGTAAGAAGTTTTGTGGTAATCTCTTTTCCTTGAAGCTCTTTTCTTAAACTGTGTTGTCACAGTATTTTAATAATAATTCAACACACTTAATTGTAACTGGCTGAAATCTTTTATCTGTGATGCCTATGTTATTTCCAAGAAATCAGTAAGACAGAAAATCGACTCAAACTAGGTATTCTGAATACATCATCATCATTATTAAGTATAATTATAGTAATTTCATTGCTTATTGCTAATCAGAACACAGTATACCTGCAACCCGTTATGTTTAGATAATTCTTTATTGTACATAGATACATTAAAAATGAATTTAATACAACGTTTACAAGGGAAGAGTTATCTCTAAGAGTTAAGGGACCAAGCAACTCAAAAATTACATTACTTTACAATTAGAAATTTGTGATTCCATATTGTATTACAATCATTTATTCCACAATGAAAAATACACTTTATTGCCTTATTTTAACCTTTAACTTAGATTGAAATGACACTAAAGACTTAATTTCTCCATTGAATACTATTAACAGCCCTTAAGGTGCTAAGTCTTTTGTCTTGTTTTAGTTTGTCTTGAAGAATTGTTAATTTATTTATAAAAACTATTGCTTGAATAGGCTTATACTTAAAAAGTTAGGAGTTTTAAGTGTGAGTTAGTAAGGCAATAACAATAAATAACAAGGCAATAAAACTACTATCAGTCCATCTGAATGATCTTTAACACATTTGTTATTTATGTTAATTCAATGACATCAGGGCAGGGCTAGAAAACGTTTCTTATAAATGATTACAAGTGAAAATGACAGTACTGGTGGTCAGGCGGAAATGTCTGTAATAGTAAATTTATCCAATACACTGATGAAAAAACTCTTTAATTGTTTTTAAGTACCCACACAGAAGTTGTATTTACGCATCCTTACTTAATTAGGTGCCCTTTCGTGGAGATCTAGTTACTGATTTATGGAAGTTTTGAAAAATCATTAGTTCTTAGCTGTTTTATATTAACTTTTATGCTGTCTCCAATTGTTATTTGAAGCTCACCAATTGTATGAAAATGGACTGCAAACAAAATTTGTTGGAACACCATCTTTCTTGGTCTTCTACTCTTTACCCTGTTTAAATTACAGTTTTTTGTAACTGTTTTTCTTGATAATGAAGTATGAAAGCAGCAATACCTAAACAGATTTATTTGCTATGATGTAACTGCATGGTTATAAATATATTTTGTTACTATTAATTTAAATATGATGTGCCAAATGCGACTTTGAAACTGGAATAGACTAATATTATTCTAGGCACCACTGCATTCTCCAGTACAAAGCCTTTGCAAATGAAGGTGAACCGTCATGTGGATGGTACCTCCACGACTTGGGCAGTACTCACGGAACCTTCCTGAACAGGTTGCGCCTCAAACCAAGTCACTTTACTAGGGTCAGGGTAGGCCACCAAATAAAGTTTGGGAACAGCTCCAGGACTTACATACTCATGGTTTGTATTGATCTATGTGACTTTTTATCTCGAAATTATCTTGCATCTATATATTCTCGAGTACCACTTCAAAGTATATTTGAATAATTTAATTTTGCAATCAGAGGTTGTACCTTTTCATTATATTTAATTTTACAAGATTAATTATATACATATTAAATGTTTAAAGAACTTATTGGGTAGCCAAGTAATTAATTATCAAATATTTTATAATTAATTACTTGGCTAATAATAAAGCTAGAAAGTTTGTTTGATTGTTTGGTTGAACACTAATCTCTGGATCCATTTATGGAAGAAGCCTATAGGATATATACCATCAAGCTATCACTAATAGAGTATCAATGGAAACAGGGGAGAATTATTTCTTTTAAAAGCTTCCTTTGCATGTTTATAAACAGAAACAAAATCACTGACAAAAGCTATTATTAATAAATATTATATATAATAAGTTATTGTCAGAACAATGTGCTCATGAGACTGATGGCCATTGGGGCAGAAAGTTCCTCGAGTCACAGGAACATACAGGAACCGCTGGGTTGGTAGGCATGATGGAACAATGATTTGGTGAAGATTGCAGGAAGGTGCTGGTTGCTAGTAGCGCAGTACAGATTGGTGTGGTGATCCTTGGGGGAGGCCTATGTCTAGCACTGGGTTTTTCTGAGCTAAAATGGTGGTGATGACAGAAATGTCAACCAAATTGTTGTAGGACATATCATAAATAATGTGATAAGTTATATTTTTTTCAAATATTTTCTAGAATAAAAACCAATCTGTAACTTTCGTTACTTTAATTTTTTTCTTTTGTTATATTACAACTTGAAGGGTCCAGACTTCGACTGCGAAGGAGAGTCCGAGCTGTCGGTGACAGAAATAAAAAAGAAAGCTTTGGACATGAAGCTGGAGAGGGAGAAGATGCAACAAGAAAAGAAGGAGATGAAAGAAAATGAGAGATTGGAGGAAGAGCGGAAGAGAGAGGAACAGGGTATTGATTGGGGCATGGGTAAGAGATATTTACTTTTTAAAGAGTTATAAAAGAGATATTGTTTTTACTATTATTTAATCATTGTGTTTAAGACTATATTTATTTAGACATATAGTGCAAATTGATGTTAGAAATTCGCGCCTGTGTTGTGTTAACTGAACTGAAACGAATAACAGTTCTAATGTCTCAGAACAAAAACTTCTGACAAATAGTTGGTCTTCAGAACATTCATCCAATTACTGATCAGTAATATATTAGATTTCAATAACAAGTGTGTACAAGATTGCCATCTCCTAAAGTCCAGCAATGCAGACTAAAATAGCACTGGAGTTTCAGTCTATCCAGAGTCTCCGATTGGAGACGACACAATTTAGGTGGATTTAACCCTTCTAAGACACAATTTGTATGTTCACTATTAAAAGCTCCATTTACTGTAACCCCAAAGTTCCGGAACATACATACCTATGACAATCTCAAAGAGTATTGGAATTCTCGGTGTCGAACATCTCCAAGGTCAAGTTAGCGTCCAAAAAACTGGGTGTGTAACGGCGCAGTTCGAGCCAAAGATTGCATCTATACATATAGTAGGTCTGGTCTCATATGGAGATCTGCTGTCATCTGTAGCAGGGATCACCTCGATACCAGCTCTCTCTAAATACTTTAACCAAAGACGAGCTGAATAAATCGTTGACGATCTCAAACTCAAACCCAAGCAGTATTAAGCCATTAACTCTGAGGACAGATTGTTTCTTTAAGTTGACATGATGCCAACTATCACATTCTCTCCATTACATCGCCAAGGTGTTCATCCTCACACGCTGAAGCCTCAGTGGCCGCGCATTGTGCGGTTTCATAGAAATATCCTCCCAATTACCAAACGATTGTCACAGGCGAAGATGCTGAAGAAGAACCGGACTTGTCGGAGAACCCGTTCGCGGCAACCGCCAATGAAGAATTGTACCTGGACGATCCCAAAAAGACGCTGAGGGGCTACTTCGAGAGGGAGGGACATGAACTGAACTATGATTGCGAAGAAAGGGGCGTAGGGCAGTTTATATGCAGGTAAATTTATTTTCTTAGGGACCCAGGTCTAAATTTTGGATATGTTGTTCTCCTGGTCGAGCTGAGCAAAAAATGTAATGGTCGCAAAAAAGTTAACCACTCATTTTCCCGCTAGGGGGCTCTGAAGTCTGAATTAGAAAATCGTGGTTTTCGGCAAAATCAGCCGATTTTTGTATATGTTGTTCTCCTTGACGAACTGATTCAGAATATATAGAAAAAGTTGACGCCATATTTTCCCGCTAGGGGGCTTTGAATTATTTTATCGTGCGTCCCCAAAAACCACGTGGCCATTTAACAGTATCATCTACTTTGACAATATATTCTAGTGTATTACACGACAGGAGTCATGTATTCTGCTTGGTTGAGGTTGAAATGAAGGTTCAGCTTTGGGGCCATATCCATGAATTATTTAACACGTTAAAGGTATATGAGGGATTCAATGAAGTATAATAAGGGTCTCTATGACGTCACATTCACAACAGGTATTTACACCCTGTACGAGAAAGAAATGTTTGCTATTTCAGTGAATAATTAACGGAGTGACTTCAAGCTTTAGTTAATATTTTTTAATGAAGTACATATTTTATATATTTTTTAATGTTGGTATTGATGTTGATTTGATTAATTGGAAATAAAACATTTTATACCGCGAACTATTACATCTAGCTTAAATGTAAGAGTTCGCGGTGTAGGGGTGTCAGAAGTAATGAAATTTGCGTGATAATATCTTAACTATCAAAAATTGAAATATGATGATTCATGTGTAGGGTGGAGTTACCTATAGACGACGCCAGAGGTAGACCATTAATAGCAGAAGCCATACACCGGGGTAAGAAGAAAGAAGCGGTTATTGCGTGCGCTTTGGAAGCGTGTCGAATACTAGACCGAGCTGGACTGTTGAGACAAGCAAAACATGGTGAGTTGACATTTAATGGCTCTCTATGGCTTCCTGGCTTCATTAATTCACATTTTGACAATATCGTCAATATTCACAACGAGCTAGAGGCGTAAATCAAATGCTCTTTCAAAAGTATAGAAATAGATAACGTCTAACTCTCTATGTTACGATATAACACTAGAAGGATCTACAACTAGAAGCTGTTGAATAATATTATGCAGTTGTTTATTCTTAGCATAACGTACATAATATTACCAGAAAAAAATACTTGTCATTGTCGCTGTAACATAAATAGAAACAAATTTAATCGTGACAATTGACAAATTTCTATCTGCAGTAGCTTATAATATCGATACTGTCACAAATATAAAGTTTCTAAACTAATCGCATGATTAAATGAAACGTAACGCGTGGCGACATGCAAACTCTAAATGCAAAGGTCATAAATTAACCTTACCCACTGCTTCTTTTATGGTCATATGTTTTTTTTATTCTTAATTTTTAACGAGGCTTTGAACACTTTGGGTGAACATGTCAGTCTCATAGGAAAAATCACATATTTACATAACATACACACTTTCACCAATATTAGTTTGCCTCCTCAAACGACAAGCAAACAAACATGTATAATTTTATGGCTAAGCTGGACAATGGTTCCGTCAGCAAACAATTTATATTGCCATTAACCAGATCCATTCCCACGAGGAGTCTTTCTCTTGGTCATATGTTTGAATTATTCTTTTAGAGTCACGCAAGAAAAAGCAAAGGGATTGGAGTGCCGATGATTATTACGATTCGGACGAGGATACGTTCCTTGATCGGACAGGCAGCGTAGAGAAAAAGAGACAGCAACGCATGAAGAAGCTGGGAGCCATGGAAGAGAGCAACAGTGATAAAGCGTTGACTTATGATGATTTGGTAAGCTACCATTGTTTGTCAGAAAAGCCCTAATTGTAAATAGTTGTTTTTTATTTATATGAACAAGGCAACTCCAATAATGATCTAGAATAAAAAAAAATATGTTAAAGTTTCATTTTTAGAATATTAGTTGAAAATTTCCTTAGGTTTTTAAAATACTCGATAATTTAAATATTATATCAATAATTCTTTCTTGCTACCAGCTAAAGAAAGTATCAGACATAGAAGCCAATATTGCCAGTGAAGAGCGAACACTAGAAGGACTGAGAAGTATTAGCAAGCAGGAATCTCAAACAGATGGCGAAGCGGACGCTCTGGACGCGTTCATGACGTCCCTTGGGAAACAGGGACATACCATGGCTCAGAAGGCGGAAATATCCAAAACTAAAGTAAGTGTTTTTACTATCCAAATATAAAGAATGCTATTTACATTATATAAATCTGAAAGTCATACGAACACAAATTTTGAGAAGGTAACTGTGATATTGCATTTTTAAATTTTATTTTCCTTATTTTATAGTTACTTGATTTGTTTGTCGTTAATTAATTAAACAAGTATTTGTAATAATCCATACAATAAAGTTGAGTTTGATGCATATTTCAGATAAATGTTTCACGATAACCCTTATAAAAATGTAATTAAAGTTGCAAGTTACTATTGCATTGTAACAAAAAAAAAATAAAGGGCAGTAAATTTGAAAAATGAAATCCTCCAAGTTTCTTTAATCGTGTGTCCGTCATTGTTATTATACGGTATTTCGGACTCGGCGGAATAATATATATGAAGAGTATAAATCATATAATTATTATTATTTCCTTTTTAAACATTGCCTTATTTTCTCCGAACCTATCCTAAAGTTAATTAGCAGAGAATGCCAATGACATTAGGTCCTTTGTACACTACATTAAGAATAAAATAAATAAATAATATTGTAACGTTTTAAAACAGATGGCTATACAAAAGTTGAAAGCGGAGTTGAGTAAAACCCATAGGCTGGCGGAAATAGCGCGCCCTGCTCACCTCCCCCCGCTAGTGAAGAAAGACGACTCCAAGATGGCGGTAAAAATGGCGGGCAAATCCGTGGTGTATGGGAAGAGGTTTGTCGATATTCTCTTATTCTGTTGTAATGTGACAAATTAGAATTTTACCTGACTGTTTAAAATTTTAGACTGTTACCTATTTCAACTGCGAAATAGTAGTGCTTGCATTGTTATTTTCAAATTTAATTGTTTTACACTAATATCCCTAACTATGCTTCCTATGTATGTTGTCGTTCTTTTATGTCTGTATTTGCAAATATTACATTTACAATGCAGTGGACTGTCTGCTAGTATGTTAGCTTTGTTGTATAAAAAACGTCTAAACCATCGCAATCAAAATCATTTATTTCAGATTATAAATCCATACAATTACATAATAAAATTAAATCCAAATAATTATAACAATGTCCATTTAAAAAAATATATAAATATTGCCGTACTCGTTCTCGAGACACGGGTGCATGATCGAACATCCAGTGTTTCAAGAACGGGCCGTCCATCCTCTCTGCTATGACTGACAGGAGGCTGTTTCGGCTGTCTCGAGTCCTGCGCGCCATAGATGTCACTCGCTTCCGCATAGTTGTGGGAAAGCAATCTACTCTGGCTTCAGCGAACATGCCAGACGCGCTACAGCGCAAGCAGTATCCTAAAAGCATTATTGTATTGCACACGAAGGGCATTGTAAGCCCCGCGTCTATAATCAACCCACAGGCTGCTGGTATAAAACGATGTACAATAGGCTCGAAACAATGTTATTTTTACTTCTGTTGAGCACCGAGCAAACCTGCGGGCTATCACATTCGCAATACTTCTAACCGTGTGAGATGCTTTTTTTTATAATGTATAATTATGTTCACTTAGAATTATCTCTTTTATAGAATTCGGTTAAAAGAAGACATCGATAGAAAGTCTAAAGTCAGAAAAGAAGTGAAGAAAGAAGAAGCGGAATTCGTGGAAGAAATGGATTCAGACGATGAAGCAGAACGGATAAGTGAGGATACAGTAAAGATAGACGAATCATTACACGACGGTAATATCGACAGTAGTAAAGTTAAGGAAACTAATAGGAAAAGTGAAATGAAAGAAAAAGACTATAAGGACAGTGAAATGAAAGTTACTGATAATACAAATGGAGAAAAAAATCAGAAAGCTTCAGCTAGTGACAGCAAATGTGATAATAGTCAAGCAGATAATAATGAAAAACCTATAAAAGAAGAAAGAGTATTCGGTCCAATGAGACCTCCTGAAAATTATGTAATTCCTGAAAATTATTTTGATCAAGAAACTGATAGAGATCTTCCCGAAATCATGGAGGATGAATAGTTTTAAGTACATACAACTTTAAATTAAGTATGTAACGTATTGTGTTGGTGATTCCAAATATTAGGAATGAGTCTCCTACTTTGAAAAGTACTTAGAAAACTGTTTAGTGGCACGACACTATTTTTATAGTAAAATCCAGGAATAAATGACTGTTTAAACAAATATGAGGAAATATTTTGCAAAAACTGTTATTAATAATTATAAAATATGTATTAAACATTTTTGTTTTGGTTCGTAATAAAGTTTTTTATAAAACTGTTAACCTTTACTGGTTTTATTTCAATATTTAGCTTCGAGTATAAGCCCATTGATCATGCTTACAGGGCTGATGGCTAATAGGGTGGAAAGGTCACAGAGTTCACCTTCAAGGTGGGTTGGTGCGATGGTAGCAAGTTTTCGATAGAGCTGTTATGTCTGGCAATGGGTATCTCTCGGTGGAAATGATAGGTTTCTAAATATACTGTAATAAATATTTGCAAAATATAGACCATTTACGATGGTTTCTTTTATACACCGACGAGTCAGTAATAGCATCGAGGCTTTGTTGGAGTTATGCTATATCCAGCTTAGCATATTTACAGCTCGCCACTATGCCTGTTTAGTTGGCATACATATGTCACACCTCTGTCTACCTATGGTAGGTCTGACGTATACAAGTTATATAGAATTATCCTAGTACTGAACTTTAAGGAACACCTGTTCTTATATCATAAAGTTGAATGTTGCTCTAGATTCTTTGATTTGATAAATTATCTCTGTAAGATAAGATGTCGGCTTTACGGGAGATTGGTTTTTATTTTTCAGCATGGTAAGAAAAACTGCTATTTTCTTACAAGTTTTATCAACACTTTCTTTATAATGACGTCGTATCTTGATGTCTTTTTGCTATTTATATCAACAATAATCCTCCAAACCTATTCTATTGTAGCCAGTTGTAGCGACATTTATATGGGCTGAATAAAAACTTAAATCATTTTCGAGATCTGTGCCGCTGGCTTGATTCGGGCTGAACACGTTGGATAAATGTTTTATTGTACTTTGCATTTTTCTGTAGTGTTCGAGACCATCGTTGGCTGTTCTCAGAAGTCTCATTATGCTAAGTCTGTATCATTTTTCTTAGACGTAATGATTTTTTGTTAGCCTTTTTGATCTTTCATATTTTATAGTCTGTGCGCTTAAGGTGATAGCGCTGGCCTGTAATTCGAAGAGCTATTTTATTATAACAGGACTCACATTTCACACAGTAGCAACAATTCCTTTCATAGCGAAGAAATTGGCTAGTATGTTGGTACACATGATTATTGTATGCTGTGTAGGTACTTTATGCTACCGGAACCGATTGTCCAGTGTCGGTTTTTTTTTGTACACATGTCTATCGATGATCAAGCGATTAAGCGCGACTTAATGCGCAGGTGTGCAGTACACAGTATATTGGATGTGGCAGCTCTATACAGACATTTTGTGATGTTTCAGTGATTTCTTAACAATACTTGGAGTAAAACATAAAGGGCACTTTCAAAACCATGGCAACAATTTCTTTTCCTTTTCAAGAGTCTGACCAACGAAAACTGAACCTATCAAAACGCAGCAAATTTAAAAAATATAGGGATGGTAACACCGAAAATTGTAGGAATAACTAATTTGATACTTTTTAATAGATATTTTTTTTTTATTCAATGATACCTGCTTTGATTATAAGACAAAGCAAGAAGAAACAAATCAAAACAGATTCGTCGCTGACTCCAAGTTACCAGCCTTTTTGCCTTTCCTAGCCAGGAATCGAATCCGTAGATTAAAAAAAAACTCATTCTGTATTATTACACCATTCGATAATGTCGCTAAAAAGGAACGAATTCTGGAAAGTAATGGGTTAGGATGTTTAAAAACAAAGCATAAAAAACAGTTCGTTTACTTCTTTTTATTAAATTTTCCATTTCAGTTACGGATCTTGTTACATTTTTACTAGCCACAGACCAATTAGAGAACAAGTTACTAGCCGACGTTATGACAGTGTTGCCACTACAAAAACCAGACTCTATTAATCGATAAAATTAAGTATATTTTCATCCTTCTTCGTTTGTTCACTTAATCAAGACTCAAACTTTATAATTGATACGGTACCATTTACAATAACTAACTTCTCTATATAATCTGTGCAATTGCATAACTGGTGACATTGACATCCTAAACTATCTAATCTATAATTTGTAGGGTCAGAAAAATGGCTTCTTTGTTGAATGTTTTGGTTCGAAAATCAGTAAATTTGGGTCAAAGTAAAGCCTTGTTAGGCAATTTACCGGCAGTTTGTAATGTGAAGTGAGTGATTTTTTTACATTTTAACTTAAAACTAAGTATTTTGTGGTTAAATAATTATGTAATATTTTGAGGTTACTTCAGTTTATTATTTCACGTACATTCAACAACACGTCAAGCTTTTCATATGTAAATCAAAAATTGACACTATTACTCGTTATCAATGGTGGTCTCAAGATCATCATGCGAAGTCTGATATGTTGTTATATGTACTAATTCTATTTATTTCAATAATAATCATTACCTCTATTGATATTTTAAAAATACAAAATATTGCTTGACACAAATTCGGAGATGGCAAGAACTGATAGCCAGAAAAACATAGATTTTTCTATACATCAATTAAATAAAATTACAACAACAATTAAACAGCATCAACTGGTAATTCAAACATAAATTAAGTTCAAAGAGTATTACGATTAAATATCTTACATTTTAATAAAAAATATATATTTATTAAATAATCCTGGAATCTTTGTAGGTTGCCACTCTGCTATTATGTGTGAAGAATGTGGACTAGGCACAAAATTATGGGTTCTATACCTACCTGTGCCTTTTATATACATATGAATAAGTTATTAGGGCTAAAGTAGTAATATTCTATTTTTCAACTAAAAATTCCCTCACACTAATAATAATATACATTGTTATTTTATTTTTATTGTTTTAATGCAATTTGCTTAATATTGTAAGGTGTATTGTAAGCTGACTATTTTAATAGATTGCAAATTATGATAAAATATTATAATGAAATTTAGATAAATACTTATTGGAATGTTTTAATTGGTAAAATATTTTCAGCATGAAACAGCATTAATCAAATAATGATTTTGATACTTCAAATATCTTAAGAACTAGGTATATGTTTTTATAAATCACAAATTACCTTTACTACGTGTGTATCAGCTAAATCAGCATCTTGATAAGAGCAGTGATCTGCAGCAAGTTCATAAAAATCTTATCTTCAGAAATACAATAATTCTTACTAAATGTCATAGGCTCATATGGCATAGGCTGGGTAAAGTCAAATTCATTAAGTGCAGCAAATATATTTTAATTTGATTACCTGAGTATATAAGAGCATTATGAAAGGGATATTTAGCATTCATATAATTGTAGCTACTTATTGTGAACAATCCGTTTCTTTTTTGTGTATAATATAATTTTTGAGTGATCTCAGATGCAGCCAGTAATAAGGCAAGCTATATATTAGCACTTAAAAAATATGCTATTTCTCCAGAAATTCAAATGTCATATTAATGATAACTCTTGTTTTAATCAATCAATATATTAATAAAAACCAATCATAATATATAATATGAATAATTTTATACATATATTCTAGTCATATTGATTTTATTTTCATAAGGTTTTAATTGTCCTTTTATTCTAATTAATGAAATGTATATATATGCTTGTAGCTCCCAGCGCAACGCTCACAGATGGATGCCAGATGTAGACTTTATAAAGGGATTCGAGGGTGTGGTTATGTATCCAGATGAGGTCACATCTCTGATGAAACACCCACCTTATAATGGTAAGTTGCCCAATACCATTGTTATTATGAAATAATTTATAACTTCTTCCACATTAAAATTAATTTTTATTTTTTTATATAAAGTGGTAGAATAGTTATTTGACATATATATGTAAATACTCAATCTCACATTTCACCATTTTCTGGCATGCAAATTTTATAATAATATGATAACACATTACATTCGAATTGAAATATAATAATTATTTAAAATTACCATTTAACAATGTCTGACACATTAATAAAAAGGACAAATAAAAAATTATTGTTTTACATATTATTTGGAAAATAGAAAGAATGTCACAGTTATTGTATATATGTATTCATTCAATTATATGTTTTTAGACTTATGGCTGAAAATAATAAAGGTATTACTTAATAGAAACAACTCTGTATTAAAAAAAAATCAATTGGTTTTGACAATATTTAATGGCAGTATTTATTGTATGTCATTATCCACCATATTATTACACCTTTAGCACCATACAGTATGAATGCCTTTTGACATATACTATTGTGTGTACAAGTAAGAACATTTTTAGAGGATATCTTTTATTATAGCTACACATATGTATTAGTCTTAAGTAGGTTATTATTCATTTTAACAAATATACAACACTCTAAGTTGTATATACACAGAATGGTTAAAAGTTTCAGATGCTTACAGATTGGTCTACAGGACTCCAAAACATTAACATTAGAGATTGTTCTAATACATTGTTTTCGCTGTTCTAAGCACTCGGATTAACATGTCAAATTTCCCTAAAACAAAATATTATATCTCCAAAGTGAACACACAGAACCATGGTATGTCTGGGTGGTATGTTTTATATTGTTAAGCCTTATAAGGAACCACAGAGCATAAACAAATAAATTAATTTTGCTGAATAATCAATAGGATTGCTCAAGGAAAACAAGTACGATTTCCAAAAATTACTCTGTGATAGGTTAGTTTATATAAGCAATAATCAAGGAATTGTCAAGCAAAATTTTATGCAACAAGAAATCAAAAAGCCTTAATACACACCACTCCCATGGCAGTAGGCTTGCATATCATTAACATAGCTAAAATAATCAACTTCGTCCCAATTGCATTTTTTATAAAGAATCTTTACAATAGTAATTTTCCCTCAAAAAAATCCCTCCAGAAACTGTCAAACCCTAACAGTTATAATGAATTGTGCTTATTGTACTATACTGACAATCTGTACAGGTATAATCGCCCCTGCCGAGAAGAATGTGCGCAACATGATTTTGAACTTTGGCCCACAGCACCCTGCTGCTCATGGTGTGCTCCGGTTGGTACTGGAATTAGATGGAGAAGTAAGTGTAGTATTGAACAACATTTACCTCATAAAATTTTACCCAGGAAATTACAAATTGACATAAATTCTCCCTTGCCACAATCTATGGATTGAATATACAAATCTGTATGTTTGTTTTAGACAGTACGTGCTGCGGACCCCCATATAGGTCTGCTCCACCGTGGCACAGAGAAGTTGATAGAATACAAGACGTACACGCAAGCCCTACCGTACTTCGACCGGTTGGACTATGTGTCCATGATGTGCAATGAGCAGTGCTACAGCTTAGCTGTGGAGAAATTGCTGAATATTGATATACCCATACGCGCCAAATATATAAGGAGTAAGTGCATCTTAAAAAATTATTCTTCTTGAAATTCTTTGATTCTTGGGTCAACCTTACGTAAGTTCGGGTGTTTCGGACCTGAATATATTACAATGGCCTAGTGCATGTTGGTTTGCTTTACATACCTTTGAGTTACTTTTCAAGTATATGTGTTTTGAATGACAATGTTTATAAATATTTGTTGATTGGAAACCAGTTTTTATATATTATTAATGAGCAATAAGCAGGTAAGCAGCTCCTACTGAATCTCGAGTTCACTATCAATTTTATCATCACTAAGTACCATATATAACATAGTATGTATATATTGTAATAATATTTTTGTTTGGGAATACATGACACATTCAGATGCCCTTTATAGAAAATATTTATATTATGATGAATAATGATTATCCATCATTTTATAGCTCTGTTCGCTGAGCTTACCCGTATTCTGAACCATATCATGGCGGTGGGAACTCACGCGCTAGACGTAGGTGCACTCACACCGTTCTTCTGGCTGTTCGAGGAGCGCGAGAAGATGATGGAGTTCTACGAGAGGGTTAGCGGTGCTCGCATGCATGCTGCATATATCAGACCTGGTGGAGTCTCGTTGGTAAGAAATGTTCATTAATCTTTTTTCGTAAATTATTTATATCTTATATTTAACTGTTATTATAGTCTATGCATGCTCAGTGCATCTCCCTTCATCCGTAGCTCGTGTACGTCCACAAGACACACAAGCCCACCGAAAAATTGATCAGGATATTACCCACAAGGGTCTATTGTGGTTGGTCTTCCCCTTTGTGAGGACTTCATATATGTTTGCCCTTACGTACCATTTGTAAAATAATACCATGATATACCAACCACGGTAATACACTACAAAGGTATGTAGAGATTACTCAATATTATTTATTTATAATGTTGAGTAATCTGTCTGTTAAGTCCTTAGGATATTAAGATGTTGTATGTTGTATGTTAAAATAAACCCCAGGTTTAATAGTTTATACTTTCAGCCTATTGTATTGTTACGCCGGTGGCTTAGTAAAACTTCAAAAGTGATTTTCTGTGACTTAGAAACGTTTTCAGCAGGCTGAAACGTCGTTTCAGGCCGTTTCAGAAGTAGCTCTTTCACATACTAAAAAATCTAAATTACACACCAAGTTACAGTAGTTTTCAGGCGCCTGAAACATGTTTTCAGTACGTTTCAGGCTACCCTCTATCCAACGCCGCAATAACCTGAAAACCCGTTTTCAGGCGTTTTCAGGACCCTTATGAGCCATTAAGCCTACTTCAGTAAAAGGACATAAATTTCAATAGGAGTGAAAGAGATAGCAATAGTAGAAAGAGACAGATATTAGTTGGAACATTCGAGAAGTATTAGAATGAGAAAACATCATTAGAAAGAGATAGACAAACACAGAATATTCGAGAAAGATAGTACGGGAATATTCGAGTATTGTGTATCGAGAATATTCGAGTATCGAGACAGTTATAATCGAAACGTCTCGAACGCGCGACGTATTGGACTACACATTCGAGTGTGTCCGCGAATGTTCTGGCAAGAGTGGCAAGTATCTTAGGGGACTATATAAGGCTGTGTCCGGCCGCCGGAAGCATTATTGTTTTGCGATACAGTGCGAAAACATCTAAGTGATATTGGAGAACTAAGAAGCGACTTTCAGTGCTTTGAGTGAAGTTAGTGTACTAATTAATAAAAGTTTAGTGTTTTGGTAGACCGCCGTTTAATTTACTGACCCCAGCTCGTAACATTTGGTGTCAGAAGTGGGATCAGTATGCCGGTTCTACCAAAGGAAGACACGGAAGGAAGAATCCGGACAAGAAGCCAGCACAACAGGAAGCCGACCAGAGACGCTTCGGAGCTACTCAGCCGCCAACTGACGAGGACCAGCAGTCAGTTATGGAAGCCACTCCCTCAACGTCGGCTGCCGCACCAGATTGGGCGCTTTCATGGCGATGATGCAGGAGCAGGCCCGCCGTCAGGAGGAGCAGGCCCGCCGTCAGGAGGAGCAGGCCCGCGTCAGGAGGAGCAAGCACGCCGTCTGGAAGAGCAGTGCAGCGTGATAAGGAGGAGCAGGCCCGCCGTCAGGAGGAGCAGGCACGCCGTCTGGAAGAGCAGTTGCAGCGCGATAAGGAGGAGCAGGCCCGCCGTCAAGAGGAGCAGACTCGCCTTTTGAGGGAACAACTGCAGCTCGGCCAAGATGAACAAATGGTCCTGATCAAAGATCTCCAAGCGACTTTCGGCAATAAGGTCAAAGTGATAGAAGATAAGGTTCTGCAACACGAGAACCGTCTCACTGAAGCTGAATCTGAGATTGCCGATGTCAAGAAGGCTTTGGGTAATCTGAAGGTCGGAGATGGGACAGCCACTATCGTCAGTGCCGCTCCTTCGGTGCGAGGGTTCAAAGTGCCACCTTTTGATGGGAGTTCCTCGTGGTCAGCCTATAAAATACAGTTTGAGGCTGTAATGGAGGCAAATGGGTGGACTAAAGCCCAGGCCATGACCGCACTCAAGCTAGGCTCCGAGATCAAGCCTTGACAGTCCTCGAAGCTCTTGACAAGAAGGTGAGCTACGAGGAACTATTAGAAGCGCTTGAGGCAAGATACGGCGACGCACACCTTGAACATGTGTTTCGGGCCCAGCTAAAAGATCGGTTCAGCGTGTTGGTGAAAACCTGCAACAATGGGCCCTAGAGGTAGAAAAACTGGTACGTAAAGCGTACCAGTCCGCACCGACGTTAATTGTGGGCAACCTTGTACAGGCTTTTGTCGACGGCATTCGGGACCTCGAAGTGAGAGCTGCTGTGAGACTCGGGCACCACGAAACCCTTAAAGACGCCCTGGCCCATGCTCTAGAAGTGGAAGCTGTGAGGCAAGACCATCGGTCTCACCGTGTCAGGGAGGTAGTTGCAACACCTGTGCGTGACCGCTTCAAGGGATACAGCCCTAGATGCTACACTTGTGGCGAAAAGGGACACCTCCGATCAAGTTGTCCTAAGCGTAGCTCAGGGATTGATAAAGATGGGCCTCAGGAGAACAAGGCACCTAATAGCGCTGTCAACAACAGCAGGGAAACGAGTAAACGCCAGGACTGCGGGGCGAGTGCTGGCTGGTGTTCGCAGAGCCCCAAGGATTTCGATCTCACAAGCCCACGATGGGAACAGCCTGATCATCAATGGCGAGGTTAACGGAAGGCCATGTAAGCTGACAATCGATACCGGAGCTTCTCGCACGGTTGTCTTGTTCCCAACTTGCGAATCGGTTTCTGAGGGACTTCAGAAACAACAGCCTGGAGCGATTAAATTTAGTAACCGCCACCGGTCAGCACATACCCGTCCGAGGCGAACAGAAGGTGGAGTTGAAGTTGGGTAATCAAGTTTACCTGCACAACGTCATTGTGGCTGATATTGTCGATGACTGCATTCTCGGATTAGACTTTATGAGGAAGAATGGTTGTGAGATCGACGTCAAGCAAGGAATTATGAGTTGTGGACGAGAAGAATTGTTCATGAAAGGAGCCACACCGGGGAAAGTGTATAGCTTAAAAGAAACCGCTCTACCCCAAAATCAGAAACCATTGTGCCGGTTAGTCTCCCTTACAATTCTGGGAAGATACACGATGTGTACTCATTGAAAGATTAGATCATGACCAGCCATGGAAGATGGCACGAACTCTGGTAAGAACCACTGGCTTTGCAGCAGTTCGTGTACTGAATCTTGACGATAGAACACGTGATCGAAAAAGGGAATGTTACTTGGTACGAGTGAGGAGGTAGACTGGTTGCGTCGTTGTCAAGACACGCCTCATACAAATGTCAACAAAAATGAAGGAATCAGCGTGTCAAAACTTTTGGAAGACTGTCGAGACGTTTTGTCTAAGGAACAGATAGACAAGGCTAAGAAGATGTTACTCAAGTACGCTGATGTTTTCTCTACTAACGACGAGGACATTGGGAAGACGAGTTTAGTTCAACACAGAATTAACACTGGGGACGAATTGCCTATCCGCCAGCGACCAAGAAGACTACCGATAGCACGGGAAAAGGAAGTGGAGACCATGATTGAAGGAATGGTGAAGGAAGGTGTTATAGAGCCTTCGTCCAGCCCATGGTCTTCACCCGTGGTACTTGTTAGGAAAAAGGATGGCAGCATGCGTTTTTGTGTTGACTACCGCCGCCTGAACGACATCACAAAGAAGGACAGCTATCCATTACCCAGGATTGATGACACGCTGGATATGCTTACCGGAGTGAAGTGGTTCAGCACGTTAGATTTAAAAAGTGGCTACTGGCAAGTAGAAATTGACCCTAAGGACAAGGAGAAGACTGTTTTCTACTGGAAAGGGACTATGGCAGTTCAAAGTGATGCCGTTCGGGCTGTGTAATGCGCCGGCGACTTTCGAAAGGCTGATGGAGCTGGTACTCAGCGGATTGATTGGAGAAGCCTGTCTGGTCTATTTGGATGACATCATCATCGTGGGCCGTACGTTTGAAGAACACCTTCAGAATCTAGAACGGGTGCTATCAAAAATTCGAAGCGCCAACCTGAAGTTAAGCCCTAAAAAGTGTTCCTTCTTCAAACGACAAGTAAGCTTCCTAGGATACGTGGTTTCGGAAGCGGGTGTCCAGACAGATCCGCAGAAGATCATCGCCGTAAAGGATTGGCCAGTTCCGAGAGACAAGACACAAGTAAGAGCATTTTTGGGTTTGTGTTCCTACTACCGGCGATTTGTGAAGAACTTTGCCGACATTGCCAAGCCTCTTCATAAACTCACAGAAGAAAAGAGAAGTTTTTGCTGGGATGAAAACTGTGACGTCGCATTTCAAGCACTGAAACGACATCTGTGTAACACACCTATTCTGGGGTATCCTGATAATGAAAATGAATTCATAGTGGATACAGACGCAAGTGATACTGGGCTAGGTGGTGTATTGTCGCAACGGAAAGGAGATCGCGAAGTTGTTATAGCATACTTCAGCAAATCTTTGTCCAAACCTGAGAGAAATTACTGTGTCACGAGAAGAGAATTACTGGCAGTGGTGAAAACATTGCAGCACTTCAACAAATATTTGCTTGGTCGAAAATTCCATCTGCGTACTGACCATGCTGCATTGAAGTGGCTATTACAATTCAAGAATCCCGAAGGACAAGTTGCGAGATGGATTGAGTTACTTCAAGAATATGACTTCGTGATTGAACATCGCAGTGGAAGATCTCATGGTAATGCAGATGCTTTGTCAAGAAGACCTTGCTCTGAAGACTGCAAGCACTGCGTAAAACAAGAGGCAAAAGCAGACCTACCTGTGAGAATGCTAAACACGGATCTTAGCAATGAATGGAAAGAAACCTTTCAGCACGCTCAGCAGTATGATGTAGACATCAAACCGATTCTCGAATGGATCAAAGCCGGTACTCCTAAACCTGCCTGGAGTGATATTGCGTCGATGAGTTCCATCACGAAGAGCTATTGGGCTCAATGGGACAGCCTGGTTATCCAAGATGAAGTCTTGTGCCGCAAATGGGAAAACGCTCGAGGAGACCGTTGTCATCTACAAATGGTTGTACCCAAAGCCAAGATACCGGATGTTCTACAGCTGTACCATAACGGATGTTCGGGAGGTCATATGGGAGTGACGAGAACTCTGTTGAAAATAAGAGAACGATTTTACTGGATAAATTGCCGTGACGATGTTGAAGATTGGTGCCGCAAGTGTACTAGTTGTGCTGCAGTAAAGGGACCTCATACACGTAGCAGAGGTGCATTGAAACTGTATAACGTTGGTGCGCCATGGGAAAGGATTGCCATAGACGTTGCGGGACCATTTCCGGAAAGTGAATGCGGAAACAAGTACTTCATGGTTGTGATGGACTATTTCACTAAGTGGCCGGAAGTCTTCGCTATTCCTAACCAAGAGGCTTCAACAGTTGCGGATAAATTAGTCCATGAAGTCTTCTGCCGTTTTGGAGTACCCTTGGAAATTCATAGTGATCAGGGAAGAAATTTTGAGTCTCAAATATTTCAAGAGATGTGTCGAGTTATGGGTACCCACAAAACGAGGACCACTTCTTACCATCCGCAATCTGATGGAATGGTGGAACGATTCAACCAAACATTGGAGAGGTATCTTGCAAAGGTTGTGTCAACAGGCAAAAGGATTGGGACAAGCACATCCAACCATTCCTGATGTCATATCGAAGCGCAGTCCATGAAAGTACTTCGGTGACACCAGCATTTGCAAACTTTGGTAGAGAACTACGGTTGCCTGCGGATCTACTTACTGGATTCCACCTGACGCCCCACGGAATATAACCGAGTACGCGAATGATTTACGCAACAAGTTGAACGACGTACACGAGCAAGTCAGACAATCAAGCCAACAGATGTCTGAGAAGATGAAAACCCGCTACAACCGAAATGTAAACAACAAGGGCTTTGAAGAGGGTTCGTTGGTGTGGTTACATAATCCAGTCCGCAGTAAAGGGAAATCTCCGAAGCTTCAAGCCAAATGGGAAGGACCCTATCGAGTTTTGAAGAGGATCAACGACGTCACGTACCGGATACAGCGGAATGCACGTAGTCCCTGTAAGATTGTTCACGTTGACCGACTGGCGAAATACCACGGAAATAATGATGCTCGGGACGAGCATGTCTTAGGAGGGGGTAGTGTTACGCCGGTGGCTTAGTAAAACTTCAAAAGTGATTTTCTGTGACTTAGAAACGTTTTCAGCAGGCTGAAACGTCGTTTCAGGCCGTTTCAGAAGTAGCTCTTTCACATACTAAAAAATCTAAATTACACCCAAGTTACAGTAGTTTTCAGGCGCCTGAAACATGTTTTCAGTACGTTTCAGGCTACCCTCTATCCAACGCCGCAATAACCTGAAAACCCGTTTTCAGGCGTTTTCAGGACCGCTTATGAGCCATTAAGCCTACTTCAGTAAAAGGACATAAATTTCAATAGGAGTGAAAGAGATAGCAATAGTAGAAAGAGACAGATATAGTTGGAACATTCGAGAAGTATTAGAATGAGAAAACATCATTAGAAAGAGATAGACAAACTCAGAATATTCGAGAAAGATAGTACGGGAATATTCGAGTATTGTGTATCGAGAATATTCGAGTATCGAGACAGTTATAATCGAAACGTCTCGAACGCGCGACGTATTGGACTACACATTCGAGTGTGTCCGCGAATGTTCTGGCAAGAGTGGCAAGTATCTTAGGGGACTATATAAGGCTGTGTCCGGCCGCCGGGAAGCATTATTGTTTTGCGATACAGTGCGAAAACATCTAAGTGATATTGGAGAACTAAGAAGCGACTTTCAGTGCTTTGAGTGAAGTTAGTGTACTAATTAATAAAAGTTTAGTGTTTTGGTAGACCGCCGTTTAATTTACTGACCCCAGCTCGTAACAGTATTTCGTTTGTTCGAATATTTATCTTAAATATGTACAGTAGAGATGTGTAGAGTTCAGACTTCGAGCAAGCAGTGCGAATGCAGGCACAACACAAATTTATTGTCTTAGTTTTATGCATAAATATAGTGGCTGTGAAATATAGTAACTTTTCTAGTTTATCTCTTATTTGAGTTATAACTTCTAATTCAGCAACCTACAATACAATAGCGCCAAAAGACTACTCGCTTAAAAAAACCTATGCTCAAACTATTGAGCCACTGATGCTCTTTGTTCAAATTATAGCTATATGAATTTGATTGACTTAGGTAAAATTCATGTGGGTGCTAGAGTTTCTCTGCGAGAATTCTCGAATCGAGAATTCCCGAGAAATTTTGCCTTACTCGAGACGAGAAAAAAGTGGTCGAGAAATCGAGAAATTAAGTCAAAAATTTTTAAAACTTAATACGAAACCGACTATGCTTCTCTTATCGCTTATCAGATAATGCTTTAAAAGCCCTCGTATTTTTGAAAGCTTATTTCCTAAATTATAAAAATACCTAGTGTACTAGCTTTTGGAGCAGTTTCCTCTTTAAATTGTGATTATAATTAGTCTGATTATTAATTATTTATTAGATTCTTAAGTATACTTACGTAACAAAAGTCTATATATACAAAAATATTGAAAAGTTGGACTAAAAAAATTACCTGTACCTTATTGTTTTCATTGTAATTATGAAGCTAGTCTGATTGTTTAATTTTATACCTAATTCAAAAGCTGTCATTTCAATTATACATTTTAATAGAAAAGTTTGTAGTACAGACAGATACTAAAGTAAATTGTATAGTATATAATGTAAGGTACTAAATTATATTGTAGTGACATTATGGCATTGTTTTTAGAAGATATTTTATTTGTTTTTCCCAAAGATGAAGACTATTTAGTCCTAAAATTGTGTGTAGAAATAATAACAAAAGATCTCGCTAGATTTTATTTCGTTTAATAAAAATTTTATATACATACTAAGTTAAAGTCAATAGAAACTAATAATAAATGTTGTTGAATATTCCATAAAAAGCATAGTTTTATTGTTAAAACACAAATTTAAAAAAAAACCATATATTTCGACAGCCCGAGAATTCTCGAGAAATAGTGGTCGAAAATTCTCGTGCTCCGAGAAATAAAAAAGCTCGAGAATTAAGAAACCCTAGTTGGTGCAACAAGAAATAGTATGCTGTTATTCTTTCGTTTTATTTTTTGTTTTTATCCAGTACGTTAATACGTGCGTTTAGATATCTCTCAATGAATATCAGGTAAATGGAGTCACAGATTGTATTTTCATTAAAGCCTATTGTCCCCAGGACATGCCCCTGGGCCTGATGGACGATATCTACGAGTTCGCGAGCAAGTTCGGTGAGCGTTTGGACGAGGTGGAGGACGTGCTGACCACCAACAGGATCTGGGTGCAGCGCACCAAAGACATCGGCATTGTCTCTGCGCAGGACGCGCTTAATTACGGCTTTAGGTGAGCAACCAACTGCATAACCACATTCTTTACTTTAAATGTGTTCATTTTGCCTCAGAGAAAAAAAAAAGAGTATAGGAAATCATTGGTATTAGATTAGTAGGTCATTAATTTTATATATGTTGGTCTTTGTTGGCCTGTTCTCGGCGTTGTCGCGAATATTTCAAAATTCCGATATTAATACACTGCAATGGTGACAACATCCGTCGGTGAAGTCGTCTTATTTGTTTGAGCAATAGTATACAAAATTATCAATAACATTGTTATTTGTACATTTCTCTTATCCGTGTGTAAATATAAAAAAAATCATCTTTAGGTTAAGAAATTCATGTATTACAATATAAATCCTAATATATACTCATTTTGACATATATTCATGAAATAAAAATGTATTAGAAAAAGGAAAGCGGAAAGTAACCTTTTTTGAGATCAGTGGATCTTAAATAGAAAGTTTACTTTCCGCTTCCTTAGTTAGTACTTAATTCTTATTGTATCACTACACAGTCAGGAGACGAATTTTCGAAACAATAAAAAACCAATTCCTATTCGAAATCGTGAAATTCTTATACGAATTACCGAATTCACTATTTCTGAACTTTCATTTCGTGCGTTGTGCAACGAGTGGTTCAACTCACTCGTTTTTGATTTCTACTAGTAGAATATCCAACGATGAAGTGACGTTGACAGTGATCCGTTTCACGTGTGGGTCATCGCCGGATTTTTGTTGTTGTTGTTGTGATTTTGAATTTTTCTGCGTGAAACGGAATTTAATTAAGAGTTTGTTTTTAATGGCAACACTGAATTCGAGTGATTCAAAAATCTATAAAATTGTAAGCAGTAGAAAATAATTTCGCGCACGATTTGCATTCGTATTCGAAATCCAATTTCACGTCAAATGATTCAAAAATACGTCCCCTGGATCTACCAGTTTTCATCTTTACATTTTCTATTGATATTTTGTAAAGATCAATTCAGCTCTTTTTTTTTAATAATTGCTACTGATGAAACATTGCCAATTAATAGTTTATGTCAATACAGACCTAAATTATTTTTTGATGAAATTTTTTATTATTTTTATTTATTTATTAAGGTAGCAAACAGTCTTATAATAAAGTATGAAAATATCAAAGAACATATAAAAACAGACCTAAAGTACCATTATTTTTTATATATAAATATTGCAAAATGTATAGATAGGTATGTGATGGAAACCATTATAAACATATTATATTACACATAAAAACTAGAACGTAAAGAAAAAAAAAGACTTATCTATAGTTTATGGAAACACTGATACGCACAGGGAGTCACAAAACACATCTATATCGCAACGCAATTTGTCCGACAGTACAAATTATGCTAAGTTAATACTTATTATCAACTTCAAATGTGTACTAGTAATGTCATAAGACAACCAGCGTGAAGACGCTGAGGTCCTTAAGGGCTATCCAAAGCAGTTGGATAAATTCAATTGGTCTAACAGTGGTGTGATGCTGCGGGGCTCCGGCATCCGGTGGGATCTGCGCAAGACGCAGCCCTACGACGCGTACCACCTGGTCGACTTCGATGTACCCATTGGAACCAACGGGGACTGCTACGATAGGTGAGCGACTCAACAATATATATTATTAGCTTTACATCTCTATGCAATAGGTACTAATATTGTTCGATTTTTAATCAATTTTTGTTTCCCTTATATATAACGCAAAAGTTAATTCTTCAGAAAAAAATAATTTGCGTCATTAGTATCAACTACTGCACTCAGTAACAATATATCAAAGCTTAAAATAGGGTACTTCCCTCTATATTAAAAAAGATCTAAAAGCATGTAACTATGATAGCTTATGCATTAATTAGTCGGAACCATCATGTTTAAGTACATAAAATAACAAAAATAATATAAAAATTAGTTTCAAAGTATTCACTTTTTTAATCTATACGTAAAACAAGAGCGAAACATAGGCCGCCATGTCGTGACGTCATAAGGTACTGTAAACTTATGCGTGTCAATGTCATTATGAATCATAGTACGTACAAAACAATAAAAAAGAAGTTTGTAGGTTGCTTTTTTAATGTAAGAGAACGTTATAAATACGTTATAAGTTAAATTGAAATCGCACGTGAATCACATTATGGAAAGCAGTTTTGTAAAAGGAATAGTACGAATTTACCAAAAATAAATGCATTAATGGTCGGAAAATTCTTTGCTGCAAATCCCGACTTTTGTTCTGCCGAGTTATGGAGTATTAAAACATCGATGTCAGTATTACTCTTTTATTATTATTCTTTTATTAGTTGTTTATATATAAAAGATAATAACTCATTTTTAAATTATGAATATAATAATATATAGCATCAAACATAGAGCTTTGTTATTATTACATGCCGTATTGACGTCATCGCTACAGAGTAACAACTCGTGCGGCGCCTTCGTCTAATTACGCGCGAAATTGAAAATATTAAATTTTAATGCAATTTTTATAGTACTTAATGAGTGTATAAAATGTTAATATTTTTAGTATATGGTTTACTGACACGCAAGGATCAAATTAAGATTCTTTTCAAAAAAGAGATTAATTCCCTATTGTAAAAATGTGAAAAAGAAAATTATATAATTGGGATTTCTAAATTATAATATTATAAAGAAAATCTAAGTCTAAAATCTCAGAGCCTAATTTGCTTGTTCGAGTTGAATTCTGTGGGACCGCAGTTTTAATGTATTTTTCTGGCAGCAGTTTCTCTTGTTAGCTTATACACATCTAATTGTTATAAATCTTGGCAAAGCAAAATGATGAATTATAATTTGACCAAATGAACAAAATGCGACATGTGCTATAGACTTTTTTGGAAATTGAAACCTAGGGCAAAATATTTTTTCGCGCTTATATACATAATTATATTTTTCCCAAAAGGAAGATTCATATTCAGGTATTTAATATTAGTATTCAAGTTTAGTAAATCGAATGGTTAATGCAGCATCTGTCCTTTTTTCTACAGTAGCAATCTTTGCATTTGGATTCCATTTTCACTTACTACGAAGAGGGATGCAGTAGAGGAAATGACTTGATACCTTGTCGTTCAGGTACTTGATCCGAGTGGAGGAGATGCGCCAGTCGCTCCGCATCATCGAGCAATGCCTGAACCAAATGCCCCCCGGGGAGGTCAAGACGGACGACGCGAAACTGACTCCACCTTCTAGAGAAGAGATGAAGGTAATACTCACGTTTGTATGATGATGACATCACATATCTATACGTTCGTCCGTCAATGACTCATTAGCGCATAAAGTACTATTTTTTGCCTAATAATGTGTTGATTAGAGATGTGTCAATCTTTACCGAAACGACTCAGTGAGTCGTTTCTTCCAAGTGATTCACTGATTCAAATCTAACAACGCTTCAAATGAATCAACGCTCAATTGCACTTCTGTTTCAATTGGCACGCGGCGCTCGCAAGATTGAGATAAGTAAATAGTTCAGAGTCGGACTGCTTCGGATCACGTCGCTCAATTGCATCTCGGTTTCATTCGATTCGCGACGCTTACACGATTGACTCGAGAGTCACTGATACAAATGAATCAGTATCAATATTTATATCAGTGACCAGTGGCGGCTGGTGGGTTATCGAACTGGTACTGCACTTTATTAAATTGACATAATATATGTTTATTTTTTATAAATTAAATCAATGCGACAACATTTTTCTGAAAACAAATGTTCAATCACCTTTTTATTAAAATCGGGTATTGTCTGTATCGTCTCGTGCCCATGCCGGCCAATTCGTCAAACATCGGCAATCCTCGGTTCGCACGTGTGGCGCTCGACAATCGACTCATTCGGTACATTTCTATGAACTATCTTTTGTTTCACGCGTCCGGCGTACTGACTCGTATCTCCTACAAGTAGTAATGGTCGTTATTTCAATAACAAATAATATAATGAATTATTTTCCCGTAATGAATAACACGTTATTTAACAACGGCTGTATACTGTTATCCTGCTGTTGCTGTTGACAACTTTATCGCCTAGTCGCATTGTTGTTGTTGCCACTTGCGTGTGTGCGGCACGGAGCGAGCGAGCACGACTGTGCTACAGTAGCTGCAAGTATGAGCGAGAGAAAGCTAACCGTTGTGTAGGCGTAGGCGCCCGCTCTGTTGCTTAGCTGCTTATTCTTATAATATTAACCTTTCTCACAAGGAAATAAAGTTCCTATTTGTTTTTTTCTTATAGTAATTTTACTAATCCCAAATACACAATTTTCTACCTTCGCTCGTATGACAATTAGGCTCATTTTGGTTTCCAGTGTGATTTGAAATAACAATTAGGTAAACTGCTGCTGGCTTGCTGGTGCCTAAGCTGTTGTCATTTTTTTAGTCACGCATTATTTGCTGTTGTGCGATCGCGCGTATGCAAATTAAATTATTCGTTGCAATAAGTAAATAATGTAAACATTGAATATAAATAATGTAAATAACAAATTATGTACAGATCAAAGAACTTTTAAATACGCTAGAAAATTATATTGATTAGGTAATTAGTTTTAAATCATTTAAATTACTGCCTAATATTCTGACAGTCCTAACCTAAGCCATATCATTGTTAAGAATAACTAAACTAGCTATAATAACAAAAACAATCGTACTCAACAACATTTGTCAAAACCACAGAACACAGAAAGAGGTTAGAATGGCGAACATGCATCGTTTGTACGGGAGCCGCTGTCGCCAGTTTAAGAAGCCAGCGCTGCGTCTGTAAAGTCACGCATAACCAATCAGGAGAAGTGCGCATCGCGCGATAACGAACTGAACCAATCACAGCACTGCACTCACCAGATTCAAATAATTCCGTCTAAAAACGATATTATTACCTTAGTGATTGACAAAAATGAAAAATTATCGATATAAAATGTCGATAGCAAATTTAATATTACAAATATTTTCAATACTGAAAACGAAATATTACATTCATGTAGGTATTTAAAATTTAATAATTAATTTAATTGTATATACCTACTAGCTTTCTGCCCGCGGCTTCGCCCGCGTGGATTTCGGGATTGGGTGTATAGAGGGTTAAGGGTCATAGCTTTTGCCCACGGCTACATATACGCGGAAGTCGGTTTATGGTGCGAAGATTTTATCGCGCTTCCCGTGGGACTATCCGTTTTTCCGAGATAAAAAATGCCGCAAAACTCCTCAAGAATCACTCTATCTATTGATGAAAACCGCATAAAAATCTGTGCAGTAGTTTTTGAGCGAAGCCTTTATTGCGCATCCCGTGGGATCTGTCGATTTTTCCGGGATAAAAAGTAGCCTATGTTACTCGGGGAGAATGTAGCTTTCCAAAGGTGAAAGAATTTTTGAAATCGGTCCAGTAGTTTAAGCGTGAAGAGGTAACAAACAAACAAACAAACAAACAAAAAACAAACAAACACACTTTCGCATTTATAATATTAGTTGGGATACTATAATGATGAAACAAACTTATTAAGTGAAATAGATGTAGGTTGGAAGCAAAGTAAACTATATTTCTGTAAATCTTGTTTCCATAACAAACATATACAGGCACTTTTATATGTGTGCGATAGGACATTTTTCCGACATGTTCATACATTTTGCGATTTTGCAGTGGCTATCTTTTCACAATTTTTGTAATTTATTATGCCCTATCTATCTGTAATATCATTCATTTAATACATTTACATATAGTATGCCCAAATTCAATAATAGTTTTTATATATTTAACGTATTTTTCCTAAAAAATCTTATACTCAATCTCATCTCTTTTATTGCTTACGCTACTATCTCTGTCTAAGGGTTTTTAATCAATATATGTATTATTATTACATACTATATGTTTTCTTCCTGCTATGGGACCTATTCTATATACTTTATTTATTTCCTAAGCAAAACTTATTTTATTTATCAACTATGCTTAGCAGTCGCGCGCGGCGCTGTGAAGTGAGCGCACGCTTACACTTTATTGCTTAGAATTTTTCGAAACTACCCGTAACTACTCGATTTAACAATGGATGAAAATACTAACGAAGAAACGGAAAGTAATTTAATTCTAAGTGATAAAATTGTCTCGGAGGTGAATGATAATGGTGAATTGGCTATGGAGAATATGTTAGAGTGGGACAATTTAGGTACTGAAAATTACGTAGCAAGCAGTGGTAAGAGGCCGCGAGAAGAAAGTGAAGAAAGTAACGAAGGGTTTACAACAGTTACGAAGCGAAAACAAAAGCGCTTTATACGAAGTAATTCTGCAAATAATCAAAGTTTCACATTGTTAGACATAGAAAGTGTTAATACCGAAAGTGAAATAGAAGTGAGTGTTACGTCCCTTCAGCCGTTGTTAAAACAGATGGCTTTTGCAAAACTATTAAAAGGTGAACAAATTAACAAAGTCTTAAATATCAAGTACAAAAGCCCGTACAAATTAAATATCCGTTTTGAAAATAAGATACAAGCACAAAAATTAATTGAATCCAAAAAAATTGCAGAATTAGGCTATAGATGCCAAATGACGATGGAATCGCACATTTCTTATGGTGTTATAAAAGGGATTGATCTCGATATGGAAGATCAAGCCATAATCGAAAGTATAGAATGTCCGGTTGAAATACTATCTATTAATAGATTAAACAGACTTGACTACGAAGGCAAGTGGGTGAAAAGTGAATCAGTACGAGTGGTCTTTAATAGCGTTGTGCTGCCAACTTTCGTTTATGGTTATGGCTGTAGAATTAAAGTAGAACCATATGTTTTCCCGGTGACACAATGTTCCGGATGTTGGAGGTATGGACACATCATAAAGTTTTGCCCAACAAAAAAAGTGCTTTGTCCTAAATGTGGGCAAAACCATGAAAATTGTGACACGAAAGATATTGTTTGTCTAAATTGTAAAGGTCCTCATATAGTATTGGACAGATCATGCCCCATATTTCTTAAAGAGAAATGTATTCGTAAATTAATGTGCCAACATAATGTTACATATAAGAGGGCATTACAAATATATATTCTAGAACGCGAATCGACAAAAACCAACGAGTGTGACAGAATCAATCAAGTGAATGAAAATCCTGCAGTTCCACCAATTCAAAAACAACAACATTCTGCTAATATGATGCATAGATCATACAAAGATGTGGTAGTATCGAAACCTGTACGTATAGAACGTACTTCGTCGACAACTTCGGACAGTGATCAGTATGTGAAGGAGCCAGCAATTGTGAAAACTAAGAAGAAAAAGCAGAGAAAAGATGATGAAAGAACTACAGAAACAACCGAGCAACAACTGGAAGAAACAGAAGAGAAGCAGTGCAAAGAAGAAAAACTCAGGAAAGTAGATTTTAAAACGTTATTTACTAAAATCAAAGACATTATTTTATCGGACAGTCAAATGTTAACAAAAATTGTGATGGTTGTTAATGAAATTTATACAGTGTGTAAACCTTTCATTATGAGTATTGTAAATGGAAATAGTTTGTTAGAACTCTTAATTGGTTTTTATAATGGATAGCTACAATAATACAGATAATATTGCGGTTAATATTTTGCAATGGAATTCCCAGAGCTTGCTCCCTAAATTAGGTAGTTTTGGAGCATTATTGATACAGGAAAAGATACATATAGCATTGGTTAGTGAGACCTGGTTAGATGTTGAAATGCCATTAAGTCTGAGCGGTTATAACATTTTTAGAAAAGATAGATTTGACTCGTATGGTGGCGTCGCAATTTTAGTTCACAAATCCATTAAATCTCGTTTATACCCTATCTCCCTTTCGAACGCAGGTATAGAACTAGTCGGAATTAACTTGTTAAATTGTAAAAATATTGAATACATCTTTTCGATTTATTGCCCTTCTTCAGTGACTACCACAACATCGGATTGGGATGAACTATTTTCTCGTTTGAATAGAAAAGTAGTTATTGCTGGCGACTTCAACGGCCATCACACAAATTGGTCTTATAAAACAGATATCAGGGGTAGTCAAATCTTTGATTCGGCTTTACATTTTGGCTTTGTATCAATCAATAATGGGCAGGCCACGAGAATAGGAATAGTCAACGGAAATTTGAGAGAATCATCTCCTGACATTACGTTTACATCTGGAGATATTGCTATAGAATTTGATTGGCACATCTGTAACGAGAATTTAGGTAGTGACCACCTAATTATTAAGTATTCTACAAATTATTCACGCGCTCTTCCTTTGATTAAAAAGAGAAATTATAAACTTGCAGACTGGGAAAATTATAGAACTGATCTAAAGTTGGTATTTGGCTCTGTGGTTGACAGCAATAATGTGGAAATACTATACAATTATTTTTATGACCAAATCACTAAAGCTGCAAATAAAAATATTCCTTTTAAAAAATATAACACAGAACCAGAATGTAAATTTAAGCCTAAGGCATACTGGAATCCATCTTTATCACAGATAGTTGCTCAGCGCAGACTAGCATTAAAGCAATTTCGGAGGAACCCCACTCCAGAAAATCTTACGAGATTACAGAATAAAGTATCTGAAAGTCACCAGCTCATAAAAAAGGCAAAGTCTAAGTCTTGGCAAGATTTTTGTTCAAGTCTCAATGAGACTACATCTGTTGCTAACATGTGGAATCGGATGAGATGGGTGAAAGGACGCCATCAAAGTAAATTCTATCCTCCCGAAAATCAGATCAAAGAGCTTTTATATTCTTTGACTCCCGATTCTAATTTGGAACCCAAACCTTTATTTAGATCCCATAATGATTTGTTGGAATCTGATTTTACATTGCAAGAATTAAAACATTGCCTTAAAAAGAAAGATTCGTGCCCCGGTGACGATGATATAACGTATTCTATGATCTATAATTTACCTGAACAAGGGAAAATGTTTCTTCTTAAGATATACAATTGTATTTTACACTCAGCACACATACCGAAACATTGGCGTGATATTTTGATAATACCTATCCCAAAGCCCAGTTCTCATCCGAATTCTACTGCAAAATTAAGACCGATCTCTCTTATTTCTTGTTTGTGCAAAATTTTTCATTCAATGATCAACAAACGGATTGAATGGTACATAGAAAAACATAAAATACTTTCACCTAATACAACAGGATTTAGAAGAAGTCGCTCGTGTCTAGACAGTTTAGTACGGTTGATTACAAAAATTCAAATAGGTTATTCAGAAAATATGCCTACTTTGGCGTGTTTCCTGGATATAGAAAGTGCGTACAACAATGTATCTATTAATAGTATTGTAAGCATTTTGGATGAGCTAGGTGTAGGCTCTTCAGTTTGCGAATATTTGTGGTCATTTTTAAGCGAAAGACACCTAAAAATTAAATACTCTAATGAAAACAATACACTCATTAGGTGGACGACCAAGGGCTTGGCTCAAGGTGACCCTATATCTCCTTTGCTATTTAATATAGTAACATATAAAATATGTAAATCGATTCAGGATTCACTTATATGTCAATACGCGGATGATTTTGTTATTTTTGTAAGTCATAGAAATATTAATGTATGTCAATTAAATATACAAAGAGCATTAGATGCAATAACCATGTTATTAAGTGAAATTGGCCTATCTCTTTCTTCTGCCAAATCTAAAATTTGTTTATTTAGTAGAGGTCGTCGTAGACAAAATATTGAAATTAGAATAGATGGCCATTTGCTTGAGCTATCGGAATCTGTTCGCTATCTTGGTATCTGGCTAGATAGGTCGCTTCTTTGGAAAAAACATATAAATGAAATCGTAGAGAAAGCTCAAAAATTCCTGAATTGTTTGAGAGTGCTAGCAGGCTCTGCTTGGGGTATTCACCCTCAGCATCTTCAAACATTGTACATAGCGTTAATAAGAAGCAGATTTGACTTTGGATGTTACTTGTACGATAATTGCGCCAAAACTCACTTATATAAAATTGAAAAGATTCAAAATCAAGCATTGCGAATAGTGGGAGGATTCATAAGAAGCACACCAATACATGTGATGCAAAGTGAGCTGGGAATTCCACCTTTATTTATAAGAAGAAAATATCTGGCATTTAAATATTGTCTTAAGTCGTGGTCGTGGCACAAGAACTTAACTGTAGAGTGGTTAATTGAACTTAATCAATGTTTTCATAACATGTACTGGAGGAACAAAACTAAGCCTTTACTCCCTTCACTTATAAATAGAACACAAGAAACTGAGATAGCTTCGGCAGACATTTTGGAGATGTTTACTTTAAGGGTATGGGTAACACAAATCAATGTATTCGATGTAATTAAATTTCATTTGGAATGTGTAAAGAGAGCCAAAAATTATTATGAACAAAATAAACTTAAATATAATGTAATAGAAGAATTATTTAAAAAATATCATGGTTGGGTTAGAATATACACTGATGGTTCGAAATCGGCAGATGGCCAAGGAGCAGCTTACGTATGCCCCACTCAGAATACTATCGGAAGTTTTAAGAATATTCCTGATGTGTCTATAATGTCATTAGAATTACTTGCAATATGTGAAGCCCTATTGTATGCGAGCCGTTCAAACTTTAAGAAAGTAGTAATAGTTACAGATAGTAAAAGTGCACTCCAACATATAGCTCGATGCGCCTCTGGCAACAGAGGTGTATCAACAGCTTATAAAATACTTGAGATAATTTATGAGCTTATTTCAAAAAATATTTGTTTGCGATTACAATGGATTCCTTCACATATTGGAATTTCTGGGAACGAAGAGGCTGACCGAATAGCAAAACTGGCAATAACTGAAGGTGAACATAGATATGTTAAATCATTTTATTCGGAAATTACATCAAAATATAAGCATATTTGTTTTGATAAATGGAGTGAATATTTCGATAAACGGTCAAAAGAAAAAGGCATTTGGTATAAAAGTATTCAGTGTCAGCCTCTACGTCACCCATGGTTTTACAACCTTAAATTAAGTAGAGAATATATAGTATTATTTAATAGATTACGTTCTGGACATTATCCATCCAACAAGTTTGGATATTTAATGAAAAAAATAGAATCTCCTAACTGTGAAATTTGTGGTACTATGGAAGATGTCCAACACTTGTTGGTGGAATGTGTCCGTTATCAAGATGCTAGGAGAGTATTAATAAACAGATTAAAAATTAATATTATGGATGTTGGTATGTTCCACAGTATTTTGGCCCAGCCAACTTCCAAAGAGGCCCATATGTTATACAATGTACTGTGCCCGCCGCGACTACCTTGAGATTAATTGTGAATATGTTCCGTTTTATGTATGATTATGTATATGTTCCGATAGGACTGACATATCCATTTGGATAAAAGTCCTTTTAAAATAAAGAGAAAAAAAAAAAAAAAAAAAAATAATGCTTAGTGCTATTCTTACTATTATTCCGCCGTTTAATATGTTTTATTACTATCTTAATTCTATTATTTTATACATTTTTATTTTTAACTATTCTATCCGAACACATATTTTAAATTAATTTGATGATAATCTTGAATCAGTAATTTTTCTCTTTTTTTTTGATATCCGTACATATACATGGGCCAAACTGGAACATGTTCTTTCAGTGTAAAATATCATAAATTTTTTAAATAACAGCAAAAAGCAAGAAGCCTGTTTCGCCGTTTTCACCTACTAAGACCCCTTAAGTGGTGCCTTGCAGCCATTCGTAATAAATTAGCGCAGTCGAAGTTGACGTCTGTCAATCGGAGCCATAATTGCGACAGCTATTCACAGTTTCGAAAATATATACCAAAATATTACAATAAAATTAAATTTTAGAATTAACAAAAACAATAAAAATGTCCTGACAACCGTTAAAACAAAAACCTGTAGGTAGGACAGAGAATTATACATGTATTTGGACATATTAATAATATTTCCACGGTCGCACACACCGATTAATTCGTTTAATAAAAGTATAATTTAAATTTAATTAAAACTTAAATAAATACTTGAACAATCTTCCAACAAATGTTCGAGTTTATCACACAATCATTTATTCCTACCAGAATATTAAAAAAATATATTTATCGATAAAACATAATGCGTACGTTTTTTGGTAAGCACAGCACTATGGCCTTTTACTACGTTTATTGCTGTTATTCAAATGCGTCGCTACCGAATTCAGTGTACTACATTACGCGCTCTGAGTAATGTAATTAGACGCATGCGCGTACATAGCCAGCAATGTATATTTTTTAGAAAAATATTATGTGTCTTATCGTTACGATCAAGCTTTGATAATTTTTTTGTAAAACGTTAGTTATTACGATCAAATTTGCTATTTACCGATGAAAAGATATTCCATCTTTAGCTACACTTAAGACCTGACTTCTTGCTTTGCAGGTAATTACAGCACAAGTAGGCATTTTCATTAATAAACGCGCAGCACTTCGTAAAACACTCTCCGTGATCACTCGTGACTGACTAAACAACGCGTTCGCATTATTGGCCACAGTCATGATCATTTGATCATAACTGTGGCTCGCGTGCCACGCCTACATAGCCGTTCTAATCTCTTTCTGTGTTCTGTGGTCAAAACAGCAATATAACAGGATAACAGACAACAGTCTACAACAACAGTTATAGGAAAATAACATAACAGTGTTATTCATTATTACAAAACAGTCGTTATTGCCATCACTGCCTACAAGTTATATTAGCAGTCCACGTGCACTCGCCGAAGCGCACGAGAATTTGTCTTTACAGGAAAATAAGTCTTAATAGTTTAGTAAAGCACTCAAACTGTTTGTGGTTTAATTGGAGATTGAATTTTTTATACGTTTTTGTATGTTTTAAAAATAAATATTAAAATGGTAATATGAAAATAAAGATGAAGTAGGTACTTAATATTTTGTACAAATGAACTTTACTTAATCGACTTTGTACTTTCTTTCTTGTACTGATCCGGATACAAATGATCCAATGACAACAAATATACGTGTTTTCCATGATTAGTGTTGATATAGTATAATGTGCTGTTACATTTTGCAGACGTCAATGGAGGCCCTGATCCACCACTTCAAGCTATTCACGCAAGGCTACCAGGTGCCGCCCGGCGCCACGTACACGGCCGTGGAGGCACCCAAGGGCGAGTTCGGCGTTTACCTCGTGTCTGATGGCGGCTCCAAGCCGTACAGGTGAGCTCTGGGACACTTCGTCCTCACCAATTCTATACCTCCCCACCGGAGGGCAGAATTAGGCGTTTAGGTGTTAGTTAAGCATTGGCGAATAACGAATATATGTACTTTAAAGCAAGTGACACACTGGAATATTTTTTTATATTCATAATATCCACAATGGGAAATTGTAAATAAATAAATCACATAGTGCGTACTTGAGAAAAAATGGTAGATTATACAATAATTAATTAGTACAATTATAGTTAGAAAAAAAGTTCGGTATTGAATGATAAAATTATTTGTTCAACACAGCTTTCAACAAGAAAGCGAGATGGGGTTCGTATTCAAGCCGTCGTTTAATAAAAGAGCGTTCGAATTTATATTCTTTATCGTATTTATTTATAACGAAATAAAATCAATCAATAAATTAATTGAAAATGAGAAACTGTCGTACTTTATTACGACTACTTTCTTGGCTTCTATCTCACTACGGATTATCCATAGTGAGATAGAATTACACTTAGCGTGTAAGCTTAATTTGGATTTCTTGTCTCTATAGTAAAAAGTGATTTGGTCATCCCGCGTGACTTGAAATCACACGACAAATCCTCGACACGACACGTCCTTTGACCTAGCTTTGTTGAGATTGTTAGCGAACAAATAACAAAATTATATATATGTTTTGAATGAGCGTGTGATAAACGGGACGCACACAGACTAGTTTTATAACGAACATGTGATACCATTTCACTACATGTTATTAAATGTTAATAGATACACAACACTGTAAAATAATTAACAATACTTAGTGACGAATTGACAAAAAAAAAAACTAACTTAAGTGTTACTTAATCGACGCCTCGCTACTGTTATTACGCTACTATTATATCAAATTATACCTGTTTGGAAAATTTATTATTTAAACTATGATGACATGCTCGCCGGGTAAAGGAATTTTGTCTGAATCGAATGTTTATAGCAAGTGCAAGAGTTTGTGTATTTGGGATCTATGATTACAAGAAGTATGAGTCAGATATTGAAAGATATCAGAATATAATTGAGTAATGGCCGGAAAAAGTGATTTCATGAGCAGCCATATCTTATCAAAAATGCTCATCTGGCTATGCATGGAGCGTGCTCGACCTTACACTTATAATTCGAGTAAATGCTGGGGATGGCAAAAGAAGGATTAAAGTAGGTTTAATTCAGTGGAAATGAGAGCTCGGAGAAGTATGGTGAAAATTAATTAATTATTTAATTTATCTAATAAATAATGTTAGTTTGTAGTGATTCATTTTAATACAACATTTTTTATCGTTTCTCATTACATTGAATATCATGTGTTTTTAAAATTAGGTACTTTCTTTTTTTATTTTAGAAACATATATAAAGCATTTACAAAACACTCGGAGGAAACAAGAAACACCATAAACTACTTAAACCATTAACGCAACATCTTTAACATGCAAAAGAAACGGTTTGACAAATTAAAAAAATATATTTCATTAGATTATAAATTTATATTAAAGCACAATTAATTTAAAATTAATTATTACAATAAGAGGATACAAAAGGATGGAAGGATGGGAGTGAAGATGAAGAAACGTTGCGAAATAGTGTGATAAGAGAAATATGTGATGTCAAAGATGTATGCAATATGCGAAATTCATACATTGTTAAACTAGACATTTAAATATATATAAGCATGTAATCTAGCTTTATATAATATGTAAACTCGATGGAATATCACGATATGAGCGTAGGTAGATAAAAGTTTATTGGTCTGTCTTCGAAATCGGAGCTTCCTGAGTAAAACCGACGGCCACAACAAAATCATAATAAAAATAATATTTGGCTTCGCAGATGCAAAATAAAGGCACCCGGCTTCGCTCACTTAGCGGCTCTGGAGAAAATCGGCAAGAACTCAATGTTGGCCGACATCGTGGCGATCATTGGTACCCTTGACGTCGTGTTTGGGGAGATCGACCGATAAATTGACAGACTAGTGAATTGTGCTATTGAGGCTGCATTGTGATGGAATTAACGCTTTTGTCACAGGCTTAATCCAAACTCAAAATTTTGAGTAATCATGAGAAAAGATAATCAGAATTTTGACAAGTTACGTCAACAGTGGGATGTGATTTCAGCGCCGTCTAGAAACAGGCTTCAAAACTACATTTTACATTCGATAAAGTGCTTCATAATCCTGAATTATCTGTGAAGATTATACCAAATATAAATTCAAGTTAGATACTTAAATTTTATTATTTCCATCACAGTGCAGCCCATAGATAGTTTCGTAAGCAACACTCGGCTTGTGTACATTCTATGTAATATATTAATTTAGTTTAATAGGCATTTGATTTCACCATCAACTTTTATCTATCGTCACCTCTGATATGTTTATGATGAATGGAGAAATAAATAATTTATTGTAAAGGTTAAAAAATCTTTTTTATTTTTAAATAATTATTATCCTAGACTTGTATAATTCAGATATGAGTAATTCAAAAGATATATCTCACTAAGAAGACCACTTCAGTTCTAAATGTATCCTTGGCTCACATTACTCCACCATTTGTAATACAAGTATTGTGAAGTGTAATGTAGACGAACCAACGTCACTGACATAGTCCACTGGATTAGTAAGCGGAAGTGGCAATGGGCCGGCCACATAGCACGAAGATTGGACGGTCGATGGGACAGAAAGGTTCTTAAGAGGAGACCACCACCAAGCGTAGTGTAGGACGGCCACCTACCAGGGAGCCAATTCTCAGTTCATGTGATTTGGTTTTGAATTTGATATTATATCAAGCTTCTTATCGAACGTAAATATCACAAAAATCTCCATTCACAGAGAAAATTGTATTCTCGGGTCTATTCGATATATAATTCGATTTCATGTCGATCACGAATGAACGGAGCGCAACCAAACTTGGCTGAAGGCCTAGAAGCAATGGCTGTTAAATATTTATGTTAACGCCGTTAAGTTCAATTATACTTTTTTGTTTATTCACTCACACTTACCACAAACACGTATAAACTACTCACTCACCTATCATATTCTTTTTCGTATCTCCTACCCCGCTCCGTTCGTTATTTACTACTCTTTTACCTCACCTTACCGACGCAACATCGCAACGCAACCACTCTCTAAAACTCGCCGCGAGTGCTTATTATTAAGATTGACTTGTGTGTTATAAATAATTCAGTTATAAATAATCCACTATAAAAAAAAAAGTGAAAGTAGTGAAATTGAGTATCGGCCAACGAGCAACATCCAGACGTCTACGAAGGTCGGTATCCTTTTAATTATTATTTTTAATAATTATTGAATGAAATAATGACATCGAAAATTTTTGTAATGTTTAAAGAATATTAATTAGGAATTTAAGAAAAAGTTTGAAAATGCGTTATTTTTTTTTATCTAATAATTAATATTAGTTTGTAGTGATTCATTTTAATACACTATTTTTTATCGTTTCTCATTACATATACATTATAAAGCATTTACAAAACACCATAAGCTACTTAAACCATTAACGCAACATCTTTAACATGCAAAAGAAACGGTTTGACAAATTAAAAAATATATTTCATTAGATTATAAATTTATATTAAAGCACAATTTATTTAAAATTAATTAATACAATAAGAGGAGATAAAAGCATTACAAAAGAGAGAATCTTATTTTAATTTAAGTTAACTTATAGCTTTGACAGTTAGCAATATCACAGACGATATTTTTGTATCGGCTACGGTAGAACACTCGTTGCATATCGAGTGCTAACACTGGATAAATATCACGAGAATTCCAAATGTCGCGATTAGTTGTTATCCGCCATGTTTTTTCGATAAATATCAACATCAAATTAAATAAAATTAAATTTCGACATTATATCAAAGGAGTGAGAATTGGCTCCCAGATGGACCGACGACCTAGTGAAAATCGCTGGGTCTCGTTGGATGCAGTTGGCAATGGACCGGTCGCGGTGGAAATCGACTGGAGAGGCCTATGTCCAGCAGTGGACGGCGATAGGCTGAGATTTTATTTATTTATTTATTATTAACAATAACGTGTTCACAATATAAAGGACAATACTACATAAACTAATTGTAGTTTTTCCGAGTGATGCCGATTCGCATTGACTCAATTCAATAGACAGTAGGTAGGTACAATAAAAAAATATATATATCAAACAGGTCGGTAGTGGCAAATTTATAACAATGCGATAGGCCCTGCACTTCGAGCGCACAAACCCGATACATCGTCTTCGCGGTCGCAACATGCTACTCTAACTTACATATATTGCTGCGAGCAAGATATGTGGCGAAGCGACAATGATGCACCGTACACCGATTTCACGAGTACGGGTCCTGAGATCGGTCTTCTCGATACAACATGTTCTTTTTTAACTTTACAAAAGCCCACATATGCTCATCATACAGTTTGTTTTTATTTACTATTTATCTACCAAAATAATTAATTAATTTATCTAATATCTTGACGACCTCCATAGTCGAGTGGATAATACACCGGTTTCAAGGTGTCGCCATCTCCGAGGTCCCGGGTTCGAATCCCGGTGGGGGCAGATGTTTGTGTGATGAATGCGAGCATTTGTACCTTAGTCATGGTTGTTGATATATATTTCAATAAAAATTATTTATATATGTATAATATATGTATGTCTATCCGTTACCCTAGATCCCATAGCACAAGCCTTACAGAGCTTAGTTTGGGCTAGGCTAATTGGTGTAAGTGTAACAAATATTTATTTATTTATTTATTTATTTAATATTTATTAATTATATAACTAAACTTTCGAGTGTAGATAGAAAGTATTCCTTTAAATGATATTTAATATTCTTTTTATTTACTTTTTGTTTAAGGTTTCTGCAATGCAAACTGCAATATAAAATTCCACAATTAATCAATAGGGTATTACGCACTATGAAAAATAAAATCTAAATTTATGTTTTTATAGTTCATTTATGAAAAAATAAACGAAAAATATTAATTTCTATTCATAAAACTGCAAAATAAATTAAATATTTCAATTTGAAAATACAAGTTTTTTATCTGTGCTTCGAATGTCAAAAACGCTGTACGCCATGTTTGCATTCGCTGTGACGTCACTGGACTTGTAAATAAACAACCTCGGTTTTTGTTGTACATGTCTACTGTGTAATTTATTAGATTAACGAAGTTTCTCAGTTATTACTATCACGTTTCTTGATATTCTGCACCTATACTATATATATTGACCATGGAAGACGGCTTTGTAAAAGCAGAAAGTACTAATCTTCCACGAATAAATACATTGATGGTGGCGAAATTCTTCGCTTGCAATCCCGACTTCTGTTCTGCGGAATTAAGAAATGTCAAAACATCTATGTAAGTATTAATATACCTACTACAAACTTTCCTTTAATAACAACAAAACTTTACGATTATGCTTTATTTTGCGATCATAGGTATTATAACCTAAAATTTCCTTTCAGAAAAATATAACCTATAAAATATTAGTTTTGTAATGACAAGAATTTATTTTCACATATGAGCTATTAAACTGCATATTTACATCGAAATGATCCTCACAAAAATAGTATTTCGTTTTTGTGGACAATGACTTTGGATCTCTTCGTGCTAATTTCAACCAGGTATTTCTCATTTTTAAATCTGTTGGCACTTGTATCCATAACTTTTCCGGTGTTTTAACACTTGTATTCTTACATTCAGACACATGACACCAATGATAAGGACTATAGCCACTAGAACTCATTATTTATTTCGAAAATATGTTTATTTCTTTCAGCGAAGCGTAATGTTTACAATGCCCGTGACGTCACAGACATGGCGGCCTGAGAATTGGCGTTTTCGCGCCCAAATTTGAATTGTAAAATTAAAACACGTTTTTATGAAATAATTGGAATAAAAAAAATGTATTTATATTTTTGTGGTATTTTATCAATAACAGATTAAATTAAAACACTTTTTGAATTAGACTGTAATACCCTATTGTGGAATTTTATATTGCAGTTGGAATTATCCGTACTTATTATTGTAATGGCGACAGATCAACTGCTTTCTTTGTGCGCTACGCGTATTCGTTATTCTCTCATCAAAATAGTGCTCCGCAAGTAATGCATACTTAACTTTTTGGTGTATCGGCAAAAATTTTGCAGTAATGAAATAAGTCATAGACGTTACTTTTAAATTTCGATTTAATATTAGATGGTACAATAATTTTTAAGATTCGCCGTTGCAAACTGTATATTTTGTCGATGATGATGATGAAGTGTAATGACACTTTAACAGGTTTTATGAATACTAAAGATTTGACGCAATAAATTATAGAGATACCAGACTATTAAATGGGCACAAAATAGTTATTCATTCAATAATGAACGGGGGGAGAGATAACAGATATTAAGTTCTTTAAATGGGAGTCTATAAAAGTGAGCTCTATTCGGGAGTGAGGTAAAGTGCGGCTATACAAAAAGTTATTTGTTATATAGTATTTTAAGATTTAAATAGTCAAATAAAACAAGCTTGAAACAATTCTTTTATACGCAATCTGATTTGTGTATATACTAGTACTGTTTTTAATTTTGTATTACATTATACTTTCGACACATTGTGGACTCCGTATGCCACACCTGTATATAACAATTTGCATACATATATTTAAAATATTAGTTTATAATGAAGCTTGTAGTTTATAGTGTTGTATATTAATTTTCTCGCAAAACCACACTTATTGAATAGATTAAAACCCAGTGCGTTTATTGCCTGAGGTGTGATAAGATAAATATCAACAATTTATGTAAGTAATATAAGGGGTTGGAAAATAAAAATCTGAAATAAAATCTTTCTTATATTTAATACAATTTTATGTCAAACTCGTAGACAGACAAATACATCTTATCAATATACTAAGTTGCTAACGTCACCAATTCATTCAATACAATCAATTTATCAACACCGCGATGTGAAAATATCTGTAATTTATTTGAAAAATCACGAAATATGGTAACATTTTGTCGAAACAATTGTTTCGTATGTATGTACGTTTTATTAATAATTTTGCTGCTAAATATATTTTCAATTAAAATTCTCATTCCATAGGCATATATTTTTACGACAGTAGGTATTAGTCATTGGAACAAAATTTCGAGTCGAAAATGCAAGATTTACTCGAGATTATATATTCCTGTAATGCATCCCAGCTAATATAAAAATATTGATTAGTTTATGCTTGTGGTACTCCCAGCAAGCGTTAAAATGAAATAGACTGCCCCATATCATGCCCGCTGAAACACGATACGATAGTGATTTATCATTTTGAACAACAAGTAAAAAACTTATTCTCGACAAGAACTATGTATTTTACTGTTTGAAAATATATCAGCTGTGATAATGATGCCAACGACGATGACCACTCTGATGGTAATGCGCGGATCTAAAGAGCTAAATTCTGAATTAATGTTTTTTCTCACTCAGTCTTAACAAATATTATTAAAAATCCGATGTTTTCATTTCTCCCAATCTTAGTAAATAAACGTATTTAAAAAAGTCTAGTATATTTTTACTTAGTATAGTAAATTAATAATATTGAGGAAAACCTTTTTTTGCTCACCCTACCTAACGGTTTGAGTTAACAGCTAAGACGTCACAATATGACGCCAAGTCGATCCTGTTCTTAGGTAAATCGCATAACACTGTTAGCCCACGTGAATTTAAAAAAAATAGAAAGTAATTCTAATTAAATAAAGGTTGTGTCTATATATATACCATGTGGCCTTGACAGTGTTTCTTTTATATTTTAATACCTGAGCACCATTTAAACACGCATAATCACTTTATAAACAATGCTTTTTATTTGTTTGCATCATGTATACGCTGCAACTAATAGTATACACGTGAACCTTGAGACCGCCACTATTTTCTACGCAATTAAAACTGTTTCTGTAGCCCAACTGTTGACCTCGACGTGGTGCCGACTGTACTTACATACAATGTTACTATAGAGGAACTGTCATAAATTCAGTAAACTTATACTAATTTGCCCAACATTAATATAAAACACAACAATCAGCAGGCATATGATTGATTATCTACATCGGGTTGCCATCTATGGTTGATTGAAACTGATAGGTAGTGCTTAGTTGCTGGTTTAGTAAGATTCGATGTGACAACTATATCCATAAAGCATCTATGTACCTTATACTATCTGTCAATTTCAATAAAAATATGATAACAACAGAGTTGCATAATCAAATAATAAGTATATGAATGAACCCTATGAAATTGTCGGAATTTATTGATTCGTACATCTAAAAATGGTGATTTTGATTTTATTACTCTGAATTTCACAATTTCTTTATTTAAATTGAAAATATTTATCATATTAGTTACTTTAATATCAATTGAAAATTGTTAAAGTTTATTTTCTTGGTAGTAGTTATTTACTTGGAAGTAAATAAGGAAAACCATAGTATGGAAAATACAACGTTCTAAAAAATCTCCATACATGATTTTTCATAGGTGAACAGCTATATTATAATATTACGGACATAACTTAATTTAAACATAAAACTTATTTATTAATTTAAATAACTTTTTTCTTAAAGGACATGGTATGACAATTATAATATTAAAGATATCGGTTATTATAAAACGATTCATTCAAATATTAAAATAATTGGCTACACAATTTCTTTAGCATTATATCCTTATTTTTATATATAATTGTCAGTCACTATTTAATAATTTACAGCATTATCCGATGTATTTTATATTTTAATTCAATATAATTAAGTTTTGTAAAACCCTATGTCAGAGGCCACATAATTAGTCTATGACATTGTAATAATTATTTTTTATTATGCATAAAATATGAATTTAGCATTACAAAAAAAACTAATAATGTTTACAAACTTCTTAATTTTTGTTTTGTTTACGTATGATTCTACGTAAAAATTAAAAAGTTTAAAAGCAATATTGAATACAACTGAAAATATGATTATATATTTTTCAAATAAACTGTTAATCGATATCTGAAAGGTTCTATAAATAGTTCACAATGTATCCACCGAGCTCACTTGACACGCTTCTGCTGCCGTTGCCTGTAGATGTCGTTGGCCGGCGGCGCCGCGTTGAGATCATCGTCATCTGAATCCTCGCCTGCCTTCCTTCGGCGAGCCTACGGAATAACAAGAATTGGGTACACGACAATTTTTTAAATTCTATATATAATAAGAGTACTCTTTTAAGTGAAAAATATTATAGAACCAACAGTACACCTGCGCCTATTACTTTTGAAGATAATCGCCATGTTTGCGGCGCTGTCGCGGGTCGCTCAAAAACGCTCCATACTAAAAACACTGCAATCGTGACGTCATAACTCAGTAAACTCGCCTAATTTGTATGAGCGTATTAACAAATATTAAAATAACTTTGTTATTTGTACGTTTATAGGCATACTTTCTAAATAAAAAAATGTTAGATTTAATGTGAGAATTCTAGAAATGTGTTCCGTTTCATTTGAATTACATAAATAATAATTGCTCATTTTTTAGAAATCTAAAAACATACATTAATAATTAAACTGAAATTTCTATAATGACATACTTTCATTAGATATAAATTGCTCAAATCAGATAATTATAGTATAAAAACGGCCATAATCAGTTCTAGTCGTCTACCCTATTTAGATCCGTTGAAAGCGTTAAGCTAGCTACAGATAGCGTCGTTCTACTAAAATGCTTTAAGTTAGATTCTAACGCCAGTACAGGGGCCGAAACAAATTTACGGTCCAAAAAATCTAATTCTGCTGATCCAAAATTTTAAAATAACTGACATTATCTGACCATTTCCACAGATTTTTTTTTGTAGGTGAAAGGTATAAAAATAATAATTTCTCTAAATTTGGGTACATTTTTTTCCGGTATCATTTGTAGTTTTAAAAATATCAACCCACAACATTTCGATGCGTTGTTTCTTAAAGTTGTCACAGAGCGATAGATGTGAAATAAGGATAGAGCGATAGATGTGAAAGAGGAAACATTATGCAGCTGCTTAATGTTTCCTCACTCTTGTCAGAAAAGACAATCGTTCGTTTTCTTCAAGATGCTGAGTCAATGATTCATAAAAATAAAAATTAAAAACTAGTTCGTCAAAAAATCTGACAAAACTGACCATTTTCCAAAAAACCTGACTTTAATTGACCAATGCCCAAAAATCTGACTTTGTCTGATTTATTTGACTAGATTCGAGCCCTGCCAGTAGTACACTTCTGCCGATGAACTATTTAACCGCGTTGTGCATTAAAGGCTCGTATAAATGATGCCAACTTACCTGTTTATACATCGACAATAAGTGTACTATTATATCAAATATCAATCGTAGGAGTCCATTTTTTTCATTATTTTCTTGTGTATAAATTTGTTTTGAATCTATTTACTAAACAAATTTATACTTATCTATTTATCTCTAGATTATTAAGCAAACTCATGGTAGAATGACAGATCATGCGAAAGATACATGGTTATCAGTTATTCTCAGAGTTAAAACAAGAAATGGACTAGATTTAGACTAGGTTTTATCTTTATCTGCTATCATGCTATTAATCCTCTATAAAAAGAACCTATAACAATTAGCTTATTGCCAACATTAAAACACTCAATGATATTATGATCATTATATCATCCAAACGCATGATATTATGAATTTCAAAAAAAGAACATTCTCATGCAATGACATTTTCACCACCAGATCGCTAAAATTTTGAAAAAAGAACAATAAATTTTAAGTTCTATAGAAAATAGAAATAATGAAATGGTGAATATAAATATTCCAAGTACATCAGGATCTGCCAACATTCAACAAGGTGCAAATGTTCAAGTACATTTCAATAATTGTATGATGCAATATGTTAATAATTATTACAATAAATAATTCTTTTACTTATTAAGGTTTGTTTATTTTACATGCTTCGCAATTAGACTTTTCTTGAATTTACATAGTTTTTACAACACTGTACAAAGACCCTATGGTATGAGAATATTTTATAGAGGATTCACATCATTATTGTAGTTAAAGTCTTGTATGCAACTGTTATAATTAGGTGTTAAAGCACTCGTGTGATACTATTATCACACTCGGCTTCGCCTGGTGTGATAAACCCACATTCGTGTTTTAATACCCCTGATTATACAACAGTTGCATAAATAACTATTATTATATTGGTAACACGTCATAATTCAATGACAATAAATGTATATTCTATTTCAATATTTCTAACAAATTTATGTGTGCTAATTGTATGACTGCGCGTAAGGTGATGTCACATTACATGTTAAATCTATATATAGAGATATAACCCCCAACTTAAAAAGTTCTTAACTTTGTGACTTTTACAGATTAAAAAAAGTGTATTGTTTGTCCAATAGAAAGAAAATTTTAAGATTTTAATAAAAAAAATTGCGCATATCCGCATTGTACCTGATTTATATGACGTTCTCTGGACACATTTCAGTAAACTTGAAGTACATTTTTTTAAGAAATAGCAGTGTTACAGTTAATTAAATATATATCTCATTCCGAGGATCCCGATGATCCCAACCGATATGCCGTTTGAATTTAAAAGACTTCAATTTCCGATACGTCTTGCATTTGCCATGACAATCAACAAATCACAAGGCCAATCCTTAAAAGTTTGTGGTTTAAATCTAGAACATTAATGTTTTTCCCATGGTCAATTATACGTGGCATGTTCACGGGTCGGAAGACCATCTGCGTTGTTTGTTTTTGCGCCTGATAATAAAACAAAAAATGTCGTGTATCACAAGGTGCTTAAGTGAAGAGCAACCTATGTACTAAAATACAGAAATAATAATGAATGATTAATGTAGTTATTTAATTTTTTTTTGTATTTTTTCGAATAAAATAAAAAAAACTGCTTATTTATTGCCATTAAGGCGGAACAAAATTCGCCGGGTCAGCTAGTTAAATATATATTAAAAATAAGCTAAATGTTACCTTGCTAGCGACTGTGGTGATTCCTTCATCATCAACGATCCAGTGCACGGAGCGAGCTAAGTCGAACAGTTTGGTGTCGCACCCGTTCTCTTGTGTCGGCGCAGGAGCTGTCGGAAGTAATATATCCTATGATAGTTTGTTTTGTAAACGATCGAATAATTAAAACTTTACAAAATTTGTACCCGCGACTTCGTCTACGCAAGATTACTATTTAGAGCAGCTTATATTAGCGAGGTGTATATCTGTATAAGTTGTAGCCTAATTGGGTAGACGACAATTTTTTAAATTCAATATATAATAAGAGTACTCTTTTAAGTGAGAAATATTGTAGAACCAACAGTACACCTGCACCTATTACTTTTGAAGATACATCGACATGTTTGCGGCGCTGTCGCGGGTCGCTCAAAAACGCTCCATACAACTCGCCTAATTTGTATGAGCGTATAAACACATTTTAAAATAACTTTGTTATTTGTACATTTATAGGTATACTTTCTATATAAAAAAAATGTTACATTTAATGTGAGAATGCTAGAAATGTGTTCGTTTCATTAGAATTACGTAAATAATAATTGCTCATTTTTTAGAAATCTAAAAGCAATATAAATTAATAATTAAACTGAAATTTCTATATTGACATACTTTCATTGGATATAAATCGCTCAAACCAGATAATTATAGTATAAAAACGGCCATAATCAGTTGTAGTCGTCTACCCTATTATTCCGTACGAGAATCGACTCAATCGCTACGCCAACTATGCTGTACACTTAGAACTTCCAGATCTAAGGAGTTGGAAATCTGGCATCACCTAGCATTTGAACAATAACAAATCATAAGTCAATTTATAGGAATTGAAAGTGTTGGGATCAGAAATAACACTAACGCTTGTCGGGCAACGATATCCTGTTGAAGAGATGCATTAGTTTGTCGACGGCGACGAAGGGCCCTCGGAAGCAGGTGGGCGGCGGCATCAGCGTGCACAGATGCGCGGCCGCTGTCGGCATCGGGAAGCTGCCCCCTGCAACACAACACAACAATACAACATACATTCAAACAGTGAAAGCATAGCCAACACAACATATTGTTACATATACGTAGTAATGGTCGTTATTTCAATAACAGATAATATAATGAATTATTTTCCCGTAACGAATAACACATTATTTAACAACGGCTTATACTGTTATCCTGCTGTTGCGGTTGACAAAAGAATCGCCTAGTCGCATTGTTGTTGTTGCCACTTGAAGCCGTTGTGTAGGCGTAGGCGCTCGCTCTGTTGCCTGACTGCTTATTCTTATAATATCAACCTTTCTCACAAGGAAATAAAGTTCCTATTTGTTTATTTCTTAAAGTAATTTTACTAATACCAAATTCACAATTCTGTACCTTCGCGCGTATGACAATTAGACTCATTTTGATTTGCAGTGTGATTTGAAATAACAATTAGGTAAACTGTTGCTGGCGCCTTTTTTTTTAATTCCGAATTTGAGTGCGTTTGACAACGATCTCACCTGATGTAAAGTGTAGATATTGCCTAAGGTGGAACACGCAAACTCAAATAGTGCCTATTTACTCTTGCCTTGAAGATCCCTATATTATAGGTATCGGGGAACAAAGACGCAGGTAGGGAATTCCATTCCTTGGCGGTTCGCATAATGAAAGACGAAGCGAACCGAGAGGTACGCAGAGGTGGAATGTCGACCACATACGGATGGAGTCCATGGCCGCATCTCGTCGTCCGACGGTGGAAGGTGCCTAAGCTATTGTAATTTTTTTAGTTACGCATTATTTGCAGTTGTGTGACCGTTGCAATAATTAGTGCCGTGTTTGGATTTGGCGTTGTGTGATCGCGTATGCAAATTAAATTACCTATTCGTTGCAATAATTAGTGTCGTGTACTTTTGAAGTAACTAATAAATAATTAGAGTACATATTGTAAATAAATGGAAATGGAAGAATATTGCAAATATTGCATGTAAATAATGTAAATATTGAATGTAAATAACAAATTATGTACAGATCAATGAACTTTTAAATACACCAGAACATTATATTGATTAATTAGTTTTAACTTATTTAAATTATTGCCTAATATTCTGACAGTCATAAGCCTGAAAAAGTATAAAGGAAAGTTCATTATTAAGAATAACTAGCTATAATAACAATAACAATCGTACTCAACATTTGTCAAAACAGCAATATAACAGGATAACAGACAACAATTTACTATAACAGTTATAGGAAAATAACACAACAGTGTTATTCGTTATTACAAAACAATCGTTATTGCCATTACTACATATACGCACGCCTCTTTTCTGTGAGGGTAGGCAGCGATTACAGTTTTTAACTTGTCACGATCCAAACAAATTCCCTAGCTTCCTCGATTTCCATACACGCTCGTCAGTTAGGGGCGTCCATAAATTACGTAAGGTGTTTTTTGAAATTTTCTGTCCCTCCCTTCTCCTCTGGTAAAATGTCGTGAGATTTTATTTAACCCCCCCCCCCCCCCATCGCTCAATCTCACGTCAGATTTTTGAGCTGATTGCTGAGAGTTATTAAAGTGTAATAAAAATTTAACAATAGAATACTTAAAGCGTGACTACTGTGATTAAAATAAAGAATATTGGATTGGATTACTATTGGAACCAACACGTCCATATGATTTCGCTGCCACTCAGCTCGTACGCTCTCGTTCATCGAGTCGCGCGTTTGGCTGACAGTGGCGCGAAAACAAAGGACGGCTGATAAGCGTGTACAATCTGGATTTAATGGACCAAAATAGTTATTTTTTTTAATCAGAAAAAAAATTTGCGTGAACAACGAATTCAACGTAAGATTAATGAGATTTGACTCGACCCTTAAAGATCTCACGTAATTTATGTACGCCCCCTTACGGGTACTTTTGACCCGACCTTGTTTTAGTATATTACCTATTTAGTCCAAGTATGTTCGTCTAGGTGGTCCCCTACCTAACCTACTTGAAATTTATAAGAAAAATATAAATATATTTCCTCTATAAATTCCGTCCGTCCTCAATTCTTGCAATTCTTGTCAATACACTTTCATTCATACCGAAAATATCCCCTATCATCAATTTAAAGATCTTTTTTATGTGATATATTGACAAACAAGCAAACTGCCCACCTGACGGTAAGTGGCTACAGTCGCCTATAGTGCATGTGATTCCTGTGAGATTTGTTTTGCTGCCTATCTTACCCTTCACACTGAAACACAGCAACCCTGATATAGAATCTCTCTCTGTTATTAGTAATATCGATGTCTTTGAAACTTGAAGATCTTATGGACCATATATAATGTATAAAAGCGTCAATATTATATTCTATTTTTAATATTAGCTTCGTATCATTAATATAAAGTTGTAAAAAGAATGAAAAATACAATGTTTAAAATGTGTTGCATGTATAATAAAAACACATCGGTCAAACCTCATAGTAACTCGACCCAATAGTGAATAAACATGGGGATGATCTATAAAGACATCAGAATCATGTTATGTGTATCTTATGTAGGTTAAAGTACTTGAGGTTTGATAATTATTGCTTCAATTTAACTAATAACAATAACTTTTTAATAAAAGTAGTCGAAATCTTGAATCTTAGGGCACGTTTGCCATGATTATTATAGCACGCTGACCCGTGCGAATTGGTCCTTATGTCTCAAAATAATTTATCTAAGGAGCATAGAATAAATGTAAAACTACATAATACTTGCAGCTTCGTAGTCAATATTAAGTAGTTATATAAAATTATTACTTTTAGAAGAACACTCAATACTTATACGATATTACGTAGAAAAATTACCTGGTATAGGATGTTCTCCGGGGAGCGGGTTAACCTTCGGCTTGTATGGGATCATCTGGTTGGTGTCTGGCTTGGCTATGTCTTTGTTGGGGTCGTTGTCCCTATTAAATGTGGAAAAAAGTTCATGATTACATTAATCATTTTATAAAATCTTGCTTCCATCCGACTTGATGACAACCGACAAAAGCCGAACATGGAAGGATGATTCACTAAACTTCAAGAATTAGATTGTTGTTAGATTTGGATTCCGTCCATTAGAGGATTGACGCTGGGCCTAGAAATGTTTGCAAATCCAGTATTGGGCGAATTCGTTTGGAATGGAATATATTACAGTATGGCATTCTTCGGCTAGGGTGTAAATAGGTTTTTAAAGGGTCAGCAAAACGTTTATGATGCTCCAGGGGGTGGAAGTGTCCATAGGCTACCGTGACTGCTTACCATAAGGTAAACAGTTAGTCTTTGCTATCATTATATAAAAAATCACGAGTAGATAATAGTTATTTATGCAACTGTTGTATAATCAGGGGTATTAAAACAAAAATGTGTGTTATAATGATAATAGTATCACATGAGTGTTTTAATACCAAATTATAACAGTTGCATACAACACTTTATCTACAATCACTCATTTTTGTAAACAACGCAACACAGTAATTGTTTGATTGCGATTTCCAATATTCGAGTGAAAAAATGGCGGGAAATAACACGATACGACGAGAATTCGAAATTGCGAATTAGTCTACAATTGGTTTTTCTTTTCTCAACATTTTAGCGATCTGGTGGTGAAATGTCATAGCATGAGAATGTACTTTTTTTGAAATTCATAATATAACGCGTTTGGAGGATATAATGATCATAATATCATTGAGTGTTTTAATGTTGGCAATAAGCTAATTGTTATAGGTTCTTTTATAGAGGATTAATAGCATGATAGTAGATAAAATATGTACAATCACGTCGGGGTAATGTGCTAATTTCAGACTTATAAAATGGAACTCGTCTAAATGACGTGCATATGAATACTTCATAGCAAGAGATATTCCTAGTGTGTAATAAAATAAAAAACGATTAATATAAATATTATACAATCAAATACATACTTCTGTCCGAGTATGACGGCAGCAAGTTCAGGCGATATTCCTGCAAGAGGGCCCCCAAGAGCCCACGACTTATTCGACATAGATGCCACCTACAAAAATAAAAAGCTGTTGATTATTCATTTCAAAGTGTCGCCTCTTTTCTATGGATGTAGGCAGAGATCAGAGCTTTCCACTTGCTACCATCCAAACATAACAATCTATATGACAATGATTATACAAAAATATTTCTTTTTCATTTAACCTCCATTACAAAACTATCACAACTCATAAATGCCACGCAGGTAGACAACTCAATGCATTCTAGTCGAATTCATTCTTACTCTATACTTGTGCTATTACAAAATAGCACAAAATAGTTTTTCATAATGTTGAATAAATAACTGTGTACGCACTGATAACTTACTTCGGTATACCCAATAGATTTTAGCTCGGCAATGCTGCAGGGATACAGGTCCAAGAATTTATATCTGTCTACCAATTGGGCAGTCTCCTTACCCTCGAATTCTTTGATCTGAGAAAGAAAAATATTAATAAATCCAACTTCCAACAATCTTGATTATCTATTTTAAAATTTTATCTATTTTAGTCATTATCTTTTCACTCGTAAGTTATATGTAGATTCAGTTTCTGATTTTATCCTCTTTATACCGGCTATATACATTGACTTTACGCTTGTATTGTAGAGCACTAATTGGCGCCAAGTTGGCGCCAACGTTAGCAAAAAAAAAAAATAATGTCGGTATTCCATCCACACATCAAAGGATTTTGAATAGAAACCTTTTTATTGACTCAATCTGTACAGCCAGCTTTAAAATCTTAGCTGATTACCTCTTACCATCTGTCACCTGCCCAATGTTGCATAAAAACATTAATATATGTCTATAGAGACATTAATATATGTTAGTAATATGCAAAGCAATCGTTAAGAGAAGAATAAATTTGTAATAAAAACTGAGACAGAGAAAAAGATGGGTTGACATTACATACAAAATCAAACAACTCGATTGGAAGTGGGCTGGACGTAACAGTAAAATAAGATGATAATAAAAATGGAAGAGAGACAGAAATTTGAGAACGAGATGAAACGAGTGAAATAGTGGAAATATCTGGTGGGACGAGAACTACAATTGCATCCAAAAATGGAAAAGAAATTTTAAAATTTTGGCTCAAATAGACATTAATTAATATTAAAAAGTTTTGTGGCAATAGTTACATTTTATATTTTGTAAAATCTGAATACTTTTAATAAATAAAATGTATACAATACCTTCTCCAACACAGCCTGGCGTCTTTTCTCCACCTTGACAATGGATATTAGATCCCCTATGTTGGATTCAAACTCCAAAAATCTGTTCCAAATGTCCACCGAGCTCTCTGGCTTCAGACTGCCCGAGGAAAGTACGCGTTCGAAGAGTACGCGTGTGTTGTTATCCTCTGCGACGACAGTAAGTATTTAAAACCATTTTTATTAACGGACACATGCTATGCCGCAAATAAAATATTTTGGTTAATTACATCCGCAGTGAATGTATAGTTATAAATTGCCTACTTGATAGTAAGTACTTACATTATCAGTTATCATTATTATTGTATATTATAACATTATTTTAGTTACATTATCTACAACCTCAGAGTTGATCAGCGGTTAATTAGCAATGAACAACTGTAACAACACGTTACTTCATTGTTGTCTTGATGATGAAAACATTATACTAAAACTTGTACGTACTAAAACTAAAACGAAAAGGTTATACTAAAACTTATTTCATGCTATGAGAAATGCCTGGAAGATCATGAGTTATGTCGAAAAATAGATAAAGAATTGTAGATTTTTTTAAAACAAATATCTTTGATGCATTTGTACTTGTACTTTTTTGTTACGATACTATGACACGAATGCACCTCGTATATGCTAGATTTATCATACATCTCGTAGATGTATTAACGATGAAAGATGGTGGACGAATCGGCCATATTTTATGCAATTAACTTACCGTTGAGATGGGATAGGTAATCAATGTAGCATAGCACATACTCCGGTATGTGTGAGAACTTCTTCAAGCCCAGCTCGAAGATGCGAAAAGCTATATTTTTGTCCTTAGAGCAGTAGTACTCCATGAGGGCGGCTGCGACGAACACGTGGTAGCGGGACCTACCACGAGCACTTATATGTCAATATTAACAAGAATCATCAAGGCGATCATTGAAAAATAGCCATTTACAAAAACTACTGCCATCGTGCTGTACTCGCCCAGAGAGTGCAACAGAGAAAAGAACAGTTTGGGCAGAAAATATCTACGATTTCAATCCAAAATCAACCGTTTATTATTCCCAACCTAAACCAATTTGAAATATTTTCATTAATAATATATTAAATAAAGCTTAAATTGTGTTCCTATATTTTACCTTTTTAAATTTGTTGGATGATTTAATATTATATTTCATCTTATATATAAAAATGATTCGCAAAATGTGTTGGTAAGCTCATAACTCAACAACGCCTGGACCAATTTGGCCAATTCTTTTTTGTTAATGTTCGTTGAAATTCAAGGAGGGTTTTTGCAATGAGGAAAATTCGAATAATTATCGGAAATGCCCTAAAAACAGCCCTTTTATTTTCCCATGCAAACGTTTTCTAACTAAAACGTACAGTCGAATTGAGCTTTATTGTTATTGTATAAAGTTCATATTGCAAGCACTCACTGTTGTCTAAGCAATGAAGGTGTGTTCCTAACATCAAAGAGTCAATTTGCGCTTTATTAAGGCTACATATAGTTGAAATTCAATCATATCTATCAAAACAGTGTGCGTGCGTGCGTTGGAGCGCAGAATACATCGTTGGAGGATTTAATGTCAAGTTCCAAAATTGAATAGCCACAAAATGTAATAGGTCATTTAGACTTTTTTTGCGATTTGGTTGGCTATGCGAAATTATAAATAAAATAATTAGGAACAAAAAACTGCCACTGTACAAATCTTTTTGACAGGACGAAGTCTGTCGGGTCCGCTAGTTTTCTATAAAATAGAAAAGGAACACAACCATTACAACAGAAGCTATAGAATTTTAGGAAAAATAGTTACTGCACTTTGTGTTTTTCCAAAGAGAATAGATAAAAGACTACGTTTGTACGGAATTTGTCTATATCAACTATAACATCTGATTCACTGACTGATGTCGCCAGTTTTATGCAATAGATGATTCTTATGACATAAGCGAACAATAAGGCGGGTATTCAATTTAAAAAACACATTATACCGGCTGTTAAGACTTTTCTGATTGGGTTATGGTACTAAACCTTATTTACTATCTAAATATTATGTGAAATAATAAAGCGAAAATGCCTTCAAATTCAAGTATAAATTTTCCACGCATGTAGAAGAGCAGTCTTAAACACATTCAAAAGCAATCTTAACTAAATGCTTAACTCAACACATCAAGTTAAGGATATAAAGTTTGATTGAATTAAATGATACAGAAAAACTCGGGGTAATTCATTTTCTTTCGTCTAACTATGGAATATCACTCGGGGTCAATCGAAAAACGCGGTCAACTTTAGCAAAATCGCAATCTTATTATCTCTCCTACTCTCCTCCAAATAAACTTTTTGTTTGGTTTGGTGGTAGGTATGGGTTACGGTCCAAAAAATATTTAAGTCAAACCTGAACGTATTGTATACACCTAACCTAATTTCAACTGTAAATTGTCTATGTCTTCACTTGCTAACTCACCTAGGATCCTCCCTAGCCCTTTTGAAAACTGTCCTTGCCGATTTGATGCCCTCCGCTCTTCGTGCGAATTTCATGTACTGGACATATGCTAAAGTTGGGTCGATGCCCTCCATGTCCAGGTACCTTGTGTAAACCTGATGTACCTGTGGGTTTAGTTATAAGAGTTGGTTAATATTTAATTTACTTTTCCTAGTTATAAGTCCCGTTTAGAAATATATTGCTTTATTCAAGCAAGGTTCTTGTAAGTTTTGATTATACCTAAGCGTAACGAATTTGCTCACCTTCGAATAATGCAAGCGACCTTCCTCGTAGTCTGCGTGAGCGAAATGAAGTAACGTGGAGTGCTTCAGGGGTCCGCTAGTGGCCCTCTCGTAAACCAACCCCGCTTCTTCGCTGAATAAACGCGCTGCGTTGGAATCCTGTACGACAAGCATTTTTCTTTATAATTTACGGAAGCGTTCATTTCTCGTCTGCTAGTATGCTATGGCTAATGCTAGTATGTTATGACACAAAGGCCTTTCGAAATACTAGTGATTTGGTAATTTACAGACTCAAAGTGGATATAGTAAAGACTAACTTATATCTTTTACATTTCAATAAAACTGCTAAAATAAAAACTTATGATTTTTTACAAAAAAATAAACTGGAATACGTAACAAATTGTGGAAGTCGTTTATAATTCTAGTAAAAAAATATATAAATTGTAAAATTTATTATGAAATATAAAACAATACTCTTAAATGCAAGTACTCACCCCCTTCTCTTGCAGCAGCTTTGAAGAATGGTCGAGGAATTGTGCCGCTTGGTGCCATACGTCGGGATGGTGAGCAAGGCACAGAAGACACTGCTCGATGGCAAACATGACTCTCCGAGCCACCAGTGCTGTGTCCTCAGATCGGAGAGGGTTGGACCGCTCCCATAGTATATACTTTTTCCAGAGATCCACCTGATTAAATAAGACAGCAATAGGTTTTCGTCGATTTATTTTATTTAAGGATATGATTATATATAGTCAATACATACAATGCTAGCTTCTGCTCACAGTTTCATGTGTCAACTACACATTTCGACAATCGACCAAAATTGACAACATCGCAAACCAAATTTATAAAGTAAAAGAATTTGACTATTATATGAATAAATTAAACACAGTAAAGTTTTAAAAGAATGGTACTTATTTTAGTTGTTTTATATTTTATTTATTATAGTAATTCAACAGCGTTACAATGAACTAAGTCACAAATATTTTTGTTACCAATGATTCCTATGATAACAAATAAATCAAATGATCTACCAAAAATTTTATTTGTATTTACAACTTCAGATACAATAAACCAACAATGATTAAGGTCCATACATATCGTTATATGGATAAAGAACAACTTCTTACTGTCTTCTTTTTTTTAATATAATTTGATTGAATTGTTGTATATGCTTAATTTACTTTTATCTATTCATTAATCAAGAAATCTTTTGCATAAAATTTTGTAAAAAAAAATCTACCGTGTTTAGATTTTTTACCGCCAAGTTAAAATTTCTACCCACGGGACATTACCAAAATATGTTAAATATATTAAATAAACAAAACAATAAAAATTAAAAGTAAAAAAAAATTATACAAGCTTTTAGTAAAGGCGCTAAAAAGAACAAAATAAACTTTTACATATAAAAGCTTGTCGCGAGATTTACTTACTTATAGAATACTTTTAACGACAAGCTTTTATATGTAAAAGCTTATTTTGTTCTTTTTAGCGCATTTAATAAAAGCTTGTATTATTTTTTTTTACTTTTATTTTATTTCCGACTAAAAAACCAAGCTTAGCAAGCCCTTTCATTTGATACCCATATTGTAGGGGTGCATTAAAAATAATTGATCCGCCATCTTGGTAATGCCGCCATGTTAGATTTAGAATGACGTCACACACATAACCATGCATTGTCATTCGACTTACATGTGCATGCAAAATTTCAGCTCAATCGGAGACCGGCACGTGGGTCAAATTAAGATTCCAAGATTTTCTTACAGAGTTACATGTGAAGCTAATATAAAAGCTTGTAAAAGGCGATCTTACTGCTAAAAAACAATCTCAAATCACCTGTTTCATCTCTTCCCTGTCTACGGTGGGCGGTGTGGCCGGCATATTTCTGTTCAGACCCCTAGTCACCGTCTCCAGCTCCTTGGCAACGCGGCGTGCATTCATGTACTCCCGGGAACGCTCCATCGCCATACGTTCCGCTGAGCGGAAACACGTTAAGTTCATCAGTTCACAAGCTTACCAACACCGCCATAAGTGTAATAAATGGAGTATAACACCACTTTATAATTTTTTTTTTGTTTATTCTCTTTATATTTTAATACAAAAACGGGGTGTAATAATTAAAACAGTTCGAATGCTTTATGTATCTTACTGACTTTGTAATGAATGACGATGTGCTGCACAATGAATAAACACCAAAGCTTGATCTGTCACTCGGTAGATGGCGTGAACAAATATCTTTATTAACTGTATCTACCTCGTCGCAATGATGGATATCAGTTTAAATGATAAAATTCATAATAATATATTGCATTCATGTTGTACATTTGCTGTCATGATTACTCAATACTCAATACTTTATTATAATTAGTTCAGTCATGAAACCGGCCAGCACGCAACCATTGTTTTATTTGTTCATAATATTGTTGTTAAATATGTGTCTACAATTTTACAATATTAATATATTTTCATGGTTATCTAATATAAAAAAAATCTACATAATAGTAAATATTTTACCTATTAAATTGAGTATGTACTTTATAATTATTTACAAATATGTAGTTTAATTATTATTTCAAAAGTAATACATATATTCCATTATCAGACATTGTGATTTAATTATTTTTCTCTTTGGGACAAAATAAAAACAATCTTTAAACTTCTTGCCACCGATTTGGTTACTGATACAAATTTTAACAAACTACCTTCAATTTTTTTGTATAAAAGATATCATTCCCTTTCCATTTATTATCGTTATATTATAAATATGGTTATCTCATGTGATACTACTTATATTATAATAGTATCACATGAGTGTTTTAATACCTAATTATAACAGTTGCATAGAAGACTTTATCTACAATCACTCATTTTTGTAAACAACGCACACAGTAATTGCCATTTTTTGCGATTTGCAATATTCGAGTGAAAAAATGGCGGGAAATAACACGATAAGACGAGAATCGAACTTACGAATTAGTCTACAATTTATTGTTCTTTTTCAAAATATTTGCTATCTGGTGGTCATTTTCACCATTGGTCATTTTCATTGCATGAGAATGTTATTTTTTAATTCATAATATCACGCGTTGGATGATATAATGATCATAATATCATTGAGTGTTTTAATGTTGGCAATAAGTTAATTGTTATAGGTTCTTTTATAGAGCATTAAAATAATAACAAAATATAGTATGATAGTAGATAAAAATAATAATAAAATATAGTATGGATATAAAATACATACCTATGATAGTGTTTATACTCTGCTCGAACGCGATATAGTCCTTCCATAGAGTCTCTATGCCGATTATGGGAGTAATAACGGCGCGTTGGTACACCTGTTGATAGAAAATAAGATAATCATTATCAATATCGAAGCTTATTCTATGCAGTTTCATCACAAACCTCAATTCTGTAAAAAACAATGTAACTATGTGCGGATAAATTATATAGATTAAAAATGAAATGTATATTCTAATATATTAAAGTTTATATTACATTATAGCACGACATTCTCAGTTCGGGTACAACTGATTTCATGGGGTTACAACGTCTATACGTTCTACTACTATTAGTATATATACACGGCGCATTCAAAACCACATCGTGAATTTTGAATTTCTGCAGGCTACAATATTTCTGTTACATTAGGGTAAAATGATGTCAAAAGCTTGATTTGAAATGATTGCAAATTTTTTGAGGGCTCCAAAGGTCCTATGGGAGAAATGAGAAGTTTTTGCTTATAATTTTCGTCGACTATAGCGACGTGTTGCACGATGAGTTCTTATCACAGTGTCGTTGAGTCAATGAGGAAAAATCCGACAGGAACGCTCTGATTGGTGGATAGCAAAAATTTGCTTACAAAACATTTCACACATTGTTGCTTATATTTTTTGTATTCTCAAGATTGAGTCCCTGTGGCTATTTCTGTTAAGCAAAACTGAACAGGCCCACGAAAAGCTTACGCTTTGCCATTATTGCTACGATAAACACAGCATCGAGACAAAAAATAAACAAGTTATTAAAAAGTTTTGTCTTAAGTGGAGGTTTGTAAAAGCCTTACTTATAGATGTATATATCCTACGGAGACGAGAATTAATATTCTTTATGGAAAAATAAAACAACTTAAAACAAATACAAATAAAACAGACCATATATTGTTGGTTGTTATTGACCATATAAAAGTAGTCTGTTCAGTACATAAACGGAAAATGTATGAAAAATTACGCATGGACATTCTTACCTTTCTGACGGCAGAGATCTTTTGATTCTCTGCATAGGATCCCACGGCATCGACAGCCTTCAAGAACGTGACGTAGTCGTTCCAGATTGGGTAAGCATGTATATCCAGACCCATCTTGTCCAGGGCGAAATCGTAAGCTTGAGCCATTTTCTCCCTATGCAAAAAATATATTTGATTTAAGGGTCAGGCTGCTTCCGAGATATAAATAAAATCAAAATGTTACCATCGGCGTTTTTAATAGCATTCATTATACAATAAGACGTTCCGATAGTTTAAATTAATATTAGAATAGCTTTCATTTTTTTAGATATTTTTAATTACTTAAAGGCTGGTAAACCGCATATGGTTATTACGGAAAGAACCTTGCTGGCACACGGACTCGATAAATATTTATCAAGCATCATCATTATTTTTATTAGCATCATCCCAAGCATCGGACAAGAATCAACGCAACATGAACGATAACAGACCATAGAATCGCGGGACGCTCGAGAAGCGAACATACATCTGTGCAACAGATGTATTGTAAAAAAGTACACCTGGAGACCTATTTTTGAATTACGAATGCGACTTAGAAATCACCGATGTGACTAATAATCACCGATTTTCAATAATTCTTATTTTTGAATATCACTGATGTGACTACCTTAGTCACAGGTGTGATTTCATTACGAGTACCCTCACCCACTCGTAATCAAGTCATACTTGTGGAAATATTATGTGTTTTGTTTGATTTTTTAGTCTATATATATATATATATATATATATGTATGTAATAACCGCCATGGTTAAGCCGGCAATAACCAGCAGCGACTACATTCATATATATATAGTAACCATAATGGTTAAGCCGGCAATAACCGGCAGCAGCGGCTACATTCTGCGTGGAACCGAACTCTTCAATTTATGTGTGTACTTTATCTATGTTGGCAGCTCTGCGATCGACTTTCAAAAATTGGATGTTTAGGAATCCGTGATCTCAAAGTCACCGCTGACTATTCAGCGGTGATTTCGAAGTCGCATTCGTAATTCAAAAATAGGTCTCCTGATCTTCGCGTTCGTGATCAGATGCGGTGTGTGAATCTAATACGTAGTGTGTAGTGTTAAAACTGTAAAAGGGTGAGGTGAAATAGTCGTTCACGTGCAAAAAGATCGAAAGGAACAAGTTATTTTTAGACAGCTGTCATAGACCTATAGGAAGAGGAGAAAGATGCAAATTACGAGCACATAAGTGCTCTCTCAAGGTCGGCATGTAAAATCTAAAGCGTAGCAATGTGTACTTACTTATATGTGGGCAGCATACATTTTGTCTCCTTCACGTAGTTTAGATATAGCCTCCACAACTCAATGTTAAGGATCTTCATCAAACAACGCTGGAACAGCTGTCAATGGAACAATTACGTAACTGGTGTTAGTAATTACTATACTTAGAAGCAAAACAAGTAAAAGTTCATTAACGTATCGGTTACTTCATAGTATAAAATTGAAACAAAACATTGGTATTAGAAATCACAGTACCTTCGTCTTCAAAAAATAAAGTTTTATCATTATTCCCATTCTATGGTAATATATTTTCAAGCATACGTTGAAAATGCAATGTGTTGCGGAATAAAGAGAACACTGCTCTTGCCTGTTACTGTCAGGACGTGTGCTCTTTTAGGACAGCTTACCTAAATGCATTTAGTCTACTATCACTTTAGAAAATTATTTATCACCCGCAATTGTCTTTTTTAAATAATTTACTACATCTTAAATCAATAAAATGTATTATTTTTCTGGGCCCTTCTTTCTAGAAGGCTTCTGCTCTTGGCCTGTAAAATCTACAAGTAAGCATTATTTACTAGTGCTAACATAACATTGTTTCAAGCTACATTTTTTGATTATAGATTAACAGCAACACAACTTAGATTTTTCACTGCTATAAGGGATTGCAGTCCCGATATGTCTTTATCAATGTATTCTTGAGAAAAATACGGATATAAAAAAAGACCCGTCTGTAAAGACTTTTTCTCGGAGCTATTTTAAAGGAGTTCCGTAGTTTTTGCCCTTTTATTTCACGTTCAGAGTTATTAATTTGGTAGGGGACCACCAAGATGAGGACCTTGGATTGTAACAAGTGAAAAACTGTGATCTCTGCCTACCCCCATGGGAAAGACATCTGAGTATATGTATGTACAAAATCTTAAAACAATTGTATAGAAACAAAAAAAATTGTTTTTTTTTAATAGAAAACGTTTAATTCCCATAAAAATAAAAACATAGTTAATATTTTTGGAACTTCTGTTGTAAAAGTAAAATAGGAGGATGACATTTTTATGGAATTTCGGCATTTAAATCCTTGGCATTATAAAACTTAATATAAGAGCTATTGATAACATACAAGAAAAAAACATTTCAACGCTTTTGGAATTATTTTTCCTTGTAGAATCGAAATTGAGATGAAATAGGAAATCTTGAACAATCATTTGGTGATATTTTTCAGAAAGTGATTTCGTTATTGACTTTAAGCGATTTAGGTTACTCATAGGTGGTAACAGAGTAAAAAGTAACTAATTTTCCTGACTAAAGTTGAGTAGCCTTTTCTAATCAGCAACATTATGAGCTTATCCAAATAAAATGTTTTAGACTTACTACAAAAAGTTTAATTGTTAGGAATTTCATCAGCTATTACATCAGTCAGGCTTTGGTCTACCGCTCACTATATTATTTTATAGTGCCTCAAAATGTATTTTTCGTTAGTACACATCTTAACACAACAAAAACATTCATTATGTACGTAAATAAATTGTTAGCAGGTTTTTTGAAGCTTCCACCAGCCGAAAAGGGGTGCTATCACCCATTTCGTGATTTATGGAAAACCGTAACAAATAGATATGCTAGCCACTTGTAGGCGCAATGGAAATGTAAAGAGGCAAGGTTGTACGTTCATTCGCTGTTGATACTTAGGATTCAAAAATAATTTATTTAGTATGTAAAGGAAAAAAAATAGTAGCTTAATTAGGACGAATAAGCTTTTCTATAAAATCATAATTTCCGACAGTTATATATTTTAGCTACATAATATTATACAAAATACACTTACTTACCAACTTTGAATGTTGCTGTATAGTTGAAGGTAAATGTAAACACATGCTGCATTTCGCAGATGACTATCATTATTATAAATAATAAAGCAAATTATTAAGTACGTTATTTTAGCAAACATTGCAGCGTTAACGATATAGATCCAAGATAGTCTTTTTTTATATTAAACAAGTAGCTTATAGTTATTAAACTGTCAACTGATCGTTAGCGATTCGGTTCATCGGTAATGAACTATGTATTAGCACATACGATTAAGTTTTGTGTAATAGTTAAACTGGTGGCGAACTCTGATTGCATTGATCTGTTTTAATCGTGTGCAGAAGTTATTACCGATAAATAATTAACTAATACGGTTAACTGTCTATCAGCTAACCGTGCGATTATCTTTTTAGCGAGTGACGGCAAATAGGGCAACGTACGCTGTGGTGTTAGCGGGGATTGCATATTTGCTGCAATTTTTACAGGAACCAAAGTTACTATAGGCTATTACAGCCACTTACCATTAGGTTTTCAGTATGATTGTTTCTGTACATAGCTCATAAAAAAAAAAAAACAATTATAAGAAAATTAGAGAGGCAGTGGTGGTGCTACAATATATATATATATAATATATATATATATATAATATATATATATATATATATATATATATAATATATATATATATATATATATATATATATAATATATATATATATATGGTACCTACTTCCAAGTATAAGTTGCAATAAAAGGCTGCATCTAATGAGTATGGCGATACTAGTCTGCTAAGAACCTCTAAATAAATTAAAAAGTACCTGGATATAGATTTTTGGCTCCATTGGATGTCCGCAGATATTACTTATATTATATTATAAACAAAAGTTTATTAATTTGTTTTCATATTTAATACACCCGTCGTGAACGTACGTATTCACATAAACGTGTTATACATATCTTAAAAAATTATAAAATTACAAGTCTGCTAATTTTCTATATGGTATTAGTATTTTCCGTATACGGGATTGTTGTCTATGGGAGATCCAAAGAAAAGTAGTTTGATCAAGTGTTACTTGACAGTAGAGGTGCGCAAAATACTTCACTGAAGTGTAAAGAATGATATACTTCAACTGGACTAGATGAAGTATATCACTCATTTAGTCCACTTAGTTCTTCTAGTTCACATGGCTCAGTACTTCAGTAGTCCATTTGAGTCACCTTGTCGCTTAGTTCATTCACGTCACTTCTTTCGTATAGTCAAACTAGTTAATCTGTATCGTAGTTCTTTTAAGTAGGTATGAGACGTTATCGCTCGCCGGAAACCATAGTCAATGCCGAAGTAGTTAGTTCATTGGAGGCGCACTTTTCTTTTCTATACACTGACAACCCGTCAAAGTTTTCAGTCTCAGCTACTATCGTTTTGAACATCTTGCACAATCATCGTGGCTTGTCACAGGTCTGAACCCACATGAAACTTCCGTTTATCATTATGAAAATGAAACCATGTAATAATAGTACAATAAGGTTGCTCAACCCCTTAAGAAATTCAAACTGTCTACGTTGGCTGAAAAACTTATGGCAACAATTTTCAGGTGATAGAAGAAATTATTCTTATTAAAAAGGGGGGCACTATAACTGGATAGTACTACGCTTTATTAATAGAACTAGTCTATGAGAGACTGTCAAGAAGAAAGGACTGGGAATATTGAACCAAAGGTGAGAAAGCATCTATGCAGATGCCACATGTTACGGTAGGTGCTGTTTAAAAAGTGGGCTCTGAAATTATAGAACATTCTCCCTATATAGTCCAGATTTAGTCCCTAGTGATTATTTGTTCGTATAAATGAAAAAAGGGTTTCGATGGAAATTTGACAGCGGCGTTTTTTTAACGTATAAAATAATTAAAAATAACGTATAAAATAATTAAAAATAATAAAATGAGCGATACAATAAATGTCTTGAGGGTAATAATTTAAAAGAAAAATATTTTTGCGTTTTACCGTCCATTCCGCGAACTTTTTGACCGACACTCGTAATTTCTGATTTTGGACTCCTGGCTAGCAACGTTAAAAGCAGGCGCAAGTGTACAAACTGCCAACTTATAGCTCGAATTTAACGTCCATGCTATGTACTGCGCATCGCGTCTCTTCGAGTATCACTGGATGGCTTAGTTACAGCTAGTGATTACAATTTATTTACATAAATTATATTAATATTTATTTACGTTTATTAAATGTATTTTATGATGTTATAATACATACAATTCTATATGGCCATGGCCGCACATTAATTTGGTAGACAACGTCCTGTCAGTGGATGACGAATGATAGCTTGTTAAGATTATTCGACACCAGTGTTATTACGTCGTTCAGGGTAATCTTTAGCAAGCTAATTGGCGAAACACAATTTGGTATGTTTGTCGGCAAAATACTTATGAGGAACCAGTACGGTTGCATTACGTATGTGGTTCTTCGCAAAAAGGCTGAACTGACACATCTCAACGACATAAATTTTATCCATCATGTTACAGGAGTGCGACCTCGCTTATTCCAAAATTGTCTCTACCGACAGTATAGTTTTGCTTCACAATTTTAATTTAATGGATACACATCCAAACTTTTGCAAAATAGTAAACGAAATATTTAATTATGGACACGAAAAGAAATATTTTATCAGATATATGAAGATTTGGTATCAAACAAACTTACATGGAAATAAAAGAAGGCCTTTGCTAATATTTTTTAATTTCTGAACATCAGAAGTAGTTTGATGTTAGTATAAGATAGATTATCATTGTTAATATTAGTGCCCAAGTAAATAAAGAAAATTCAGATGGTATGATTTGCCTAACAGTCAGAATCAGCCAAAGATTTAGGAATACCTCTTCAGAGTGCTAACTCCATATGCTTATTATGCTATCAAGTTATAAGCAAGAACAAATTTTGACTTCAATAAAAATAACACAATATTCCAAGATTTTGGGTTTGAAGGACTGGTTTGAAAAAGAGCCAAAGACAATGACATCTCAAAAAATATGGACAGATCATTGAATACCTTATAGTTGCAATCACTATAAATATAATAATATAAACAAATTTAATAGAAACCATAATAATTGCTTTTAGAGATGTAGTTTTTGAGTGCGGTTTACAAATATATGCATATAGTTTCTACCATAAAAGCACAATTTTTTTTTACTAAGATTATAAAAGGAAAAGTTTTAGGATAGCAATTTTTTTTTACATTAATATATGTACCTTGAGTAATAAAATAATAATATAAATATGTATTAGCACATAAATTAAATTCATTATTTACTATCAATAGTGTACATGAAGTAAATTACAATTTATATAAATGTTGTATTGTAATTTTATTATTTTGTATTTAGTTTATTACTACTTTAATATGTAACCAATATTATTTTTACCCTGTAAGCATTTAAATGCCAGGTTAATTGTAAACTATAAATATTTTTATAAATGTAACTATGACGTTTTTCCAACTTGTTTATAGCAAAAAAGTCTAATTCATAAAATTGTATTGTATGTCTCTTCATTACAATGTAGTAGTAGATTTACAGCATTAGATCTACATCAAGCTGTATAAAACATGCACTAAGTGCCAACCCTCAACCACTAAAATGTGGAAACATGTACAATATAACAAATTTAGCTATAAGATCTATGCAATCTATTTAATTATTAATGATTCTGTACAAAACAGTGCTTGCTAGAAGCTTACAACTTAACTCTACAGTGATATTGTGTGTGTTTATTATACTATTTATATAGATCAGATAATTTTTTCAGTGTTAAATAGAGTAAACCTATTCAGGAATCCTAGAAGCAATTTAATCTCAAATTTAAATTGCTTTAAAATATATTTACAGTTCTCACCATACTCAAAGCATACATGGAATAATCTAAAAACAATTGTGCAGCCTCATTTCCACAAGTTCCACTTGGTGTTCCCACCAAATGTAGAATTTTTATTGATCAATCTCAAAGGATATCAATATTTGTACTGTAATGTAATTACTATACATTTTTAAATACATCTGATAAGGGATATATCTACATGTCGAAAGTGACCTTATTATTTTGAAAGTGTTTATGCTTGTACTCTATAATAGTAATTGAAACATTACATTTTGAAAGGGAGTAGTTATTTTAAAGACTTTTTATAATAAGAAATCAATTTGAAACAAAGCACACTTCAAATGCATAAGATCGCCTCCAATATGTCTGAACACAAAGACACCCTAAACGAAAAAAAAGATTATTCAACATTAATTTCGAAACTTTATTTCCGACTTACAACTAGATGTCTAAAGATGAATAGACAATATATTTCAAACTGAAATTATCACAGATATGTTATCACAGAACTTACCACATAAACAACTTACACTACTGCTGTACTAACCTTTTCCACTTTCTCAAAATTTCTCGCCTTCATCTATAACAGAAAATAATTAAAATCAACATCCAATTCTGTCTACAGAAAGCCAAAAGAGAAGTTAGATGTTATTTATATACAATATGAATCTTCCTAATAAGCACATTTTAAAATATTGAAAACTATACTTTATTTTATTAATAAAAAGAAGATTAAATTATTTTAAGAAATCATTACAATTTTTTAAAAGTTTTGGTTCCGTAATTCAACATGACTCACATCAATCACAATGAAACAAATTAATATGATTGGATTGATATTCATAAAATTAAAAACATAGAAAAGATTGTCTTTATTTAACGGAAACATGATTTTATGCTTATTTTGTTTATTTATTTTCAATTATAGAACATTTTTCAATAAAACTATTCATTACTTTTATAACAGTAAATTATTCTACATGGTATTATTAGCTATCTAGTGATAAAATTTTATATTATCTCATTACAACATTAGTATTATAAAAAAGGGAGAAATAACTATCATTGATGAAATGAGATGCTAAAAATATTGAAGAACCCAGCTTATCCCTCCGCCTGGGTAGATATGACAAACAAAAAAATTACCATGGCATAGGCATACTAACCTCCTGTTCTATGTATATCTTCCAATATCGTCCAGTTGTGGGAAAAGCCGTAATCAGCTTCTCATACATCGACCGCACTTCGTTAATAGACCTAGTTTGGGCCTCCCTGATAAGTAGCGACCATGAATCCACATCATATAAGTTAGCTTCCACAGCCCGTTGAGCTCGGGTCAGTCTCTCATTACCCCAGTCCTAAACAAAAAATCGTATATTAATAACATAATATATCAAAATTAATATTTCTATGTAACGTTTTTCAACACTCACGATTTCGTTATTTTCTTCAGTTACAGATGTCATTATCACAAAATGAGTGCCCCAGCCGGTTTTTAGGTTAAATCGAGCTGCAAAATCACAAAAATAATTTTTGAGTTTTGTTTTTCACGAATACTAGAGTTTAAACTGCTTATACTTAATTAAACTTAAAATTCTAAAGCCAAACTAATATTAAAATACAATAGGTACAATACATAAATAATTTGTCCCTTGAGCGCATACTCACTCACAAACTACTTGAAGATAGACTCTATTGCTAAGACGACTCTTCTCTTACAGACTTATACTATTTCCTAAGTGAATATGAATGCCAATATAGTACGAATATAATGTGCACAAAGTAAATTCAGTCTCGTAAAATCACCATGGATCCGCAGGTCAGGTATACAACACAGACTAGTATACAGATGCACAAACTATATAGAGTATGTAGAATAGTATACTAATCTGTGGTATGTAGTAAATTGTAGTACTACAATTTCGTCTATAGGGACAGGCGAAGGTACTAAGCCATACTGCCAAGATGATTTTTTTTCCACGGGGGATGGTAGTGAATCCTCATAGGGGGCGCGCCACCACAGTGGTGGCTATGACAACCCCCTGGTGCTTGGACGATCTCGCACCGGATACCACCCGCAACCGGTCTACGGCGGATGGTTATGTTGGACTCTAGCAGAAGGCCAGCCTACCAACTAAACACTACCTACAGCCTTTGGTCGGGTGGAAGGCCTGGGACCCTATCGGCTTGAACTAACGCTCCCACCCCCCAGAACGGGGCGGTGCATACCACCTGATATTTGATATATCTGATTAAATATATCTATATTATATTCGATACTAGATGATTCGATAATATCGGATTGAAGCGATATATCGCGTATATGTATCGATATTTTTTTAAATATCGATTTATATCGCCCACTCCTAATCCTAACTATAGTTTATTAGTTTATGCTATGTTTATGCCGGTACTCAGTCAATCCGCGTAATACAGAATATCGTCGACCCAGGCACGTCATTTCTGACCCTCCCGACTCATTGACGCTGGCTCTTCAAGCCTTGCGAGAGGCGGCATCTGCGCCACCATCCCTTAGTTAGTCCATACTTCGCAGCTTGCTGCACATGCACGAGTAGGCCCCGTCACTTCAAGGCCGGACCCACTTTGGCGTACCGAGCCTTCCTTCGCGCATATGTCCTCTTCGGAGGGCAGCGCCGACGTACCCTCTCCTGAGTGGTGCCTCCTGGTGCGCCAACCATTCCGTTCAAGCCATAAGGCCACTAGGGCCAAGGCTAGGCTGAGTTTAGTCGGTAGGTCTGTTGGATCGAGCCGCCTCGATTCACCAGGAGTCCGACATAATCAACGCATCCCTGCTTGCCTGTTGCGTTGGTATCCATGAGGATTCTCAGCCTCCTCTCCTGAGGAAAAAAAAAAATTATGCCGGTAGCTCTCTTTGGTCTGTGGTTTATGCTTGTTTTTTACGTTTTGAAGATAAGTATTATTGTGTAAATAAAAATAAGTAGTATTGTGTAGCATTTACTATTTTAAGAAATTCATATTCATTACTTTATCATTTGTTATTTTCAAGTTTAGTATTTCAGTTCTTAGTGTTAGTTATTTTTAACATATTATTTACTTATATTAATATTATAACATACCTACTTGTTACGTGATTAAGCTGATGGCCGATGGCCAATGCTATACTAATCTGTGGCCAATCCTTTGAATAAATAAAAAAAATGTTTTTTACTTTTTATTATCTGTTTGTTAGATTATTTTCTTTGTTTGTTAGTGTTCAAACAAATCAAAATTGATCAAAATATCTTGAAATAATTAATAAAACCATGTTGTTTTATTCATTTTTTAAGTCCCTAGTGGGCAAAGATGTGGTAGTGGAACTTAAAAATGATCTAAGTATTTGCGGTACGCTTCATTCAGTAGATCAGTACCTTAATATTAAACTATCAGAAATCAGTGTAATAGATCCGGACAAATATCCACATATGCTGTCAGTAAAGAATTGTTTCATACGTGGATCAGTAGTTCGGTATGTACAGCTTCCAGCTGACGAGGTGGATACCCAACTTCTTCAAGATGCGGCGCGAAAAGAGGCAACGGTATCAACAAGATAATAATAACCTCAAAGTGATATTAAATTCACAATGAAATCACTTCAACATTCACAGTTATGTTCGCAATTTCTCAAACTTCATTTTGTAAATAATAAGTACATTAATTATTAAGTTCTGGAATAAATTATATTTAAAAATGTTTTATTTTTGTAGTAAAGCAAGTACCTAATTTTTGAATTTAACAATAACTAAATGACACCTTAATTATCTTTTAATTTTAATTATCACTGTTCCAAACGTGTATTTATATTATGCTGTAGAGTGGCGATTGTAAAGCCATTGTTAGTTCAGTGAAAGATTTAAATTATCTGTTGTTCGATTTTTTCATTGAATTGATTACAGGAAATATAGAAAATTTCAAATTGAAATGTTACATTAGCATTTATATAAATAAATTGCATAAGTATAATTCATACATGTAATTATGCCTATTCTCCCTGAATAGTTAGTTGGGCAGAAGTGTAATAAATACTCAACCTTTGCCAATGTTTATTAAGTCCCAGTGTTATAAGGGGCGAGGTTTTTGACCTTGCTTAGGTACTTTGCAAAAATCTGATGTTATAAACTCCCTTAGTCAATTCTAACCACATCTACAGGATAAGAGAAGCAGTGTGAAATTTATACATTAAATTTAAATGGAAATCAGAATAAGTAAAGGAAAGAAAGCCCAACATTTCTTCCTTTATTATTCCTAATGGACAATCTCATTACACATTCTTGTGGCTTATGATCTGTTAAAACCACCACCAGTCAGTTGTCTATCAGATTTGATAAATATTTACATCGGCTACACATGCCCTTACAAAGAACCAGGAAATTGTTGAGCCAGTAAACAAACATGCTGCTTGTGGAACTCCATCTGACATGGCATCATGATGATGATGAACAAGATCTGCATCACTGTAACAAATAGTTGTTTTTCACTCTTCTCATATACCAGTCCAATGTCAATTATTCCCTTCAGATATCTGCTTATTCTTTTGCTGAGGGAAACATTTTCTGGTTGTTTTGCTTTGAAGACCTCCTCGGTCAAATAGTCTGTACACTAGTTTTAAGGTATTGTTATCTCTGAGGTTCCAGGTTTGAAATTCAGTGGGAGCAAATATGTATATAATTAATACACACATTTGTGCCTTAATCATAGATATTATATTTATTTTTATCAAAAAGATTAATCAATGATCATCAATATATGTATTTATATCTGCTACTAGAAACCCATGCTTTAGACATCACCTCTATGAGTGAGTGTATTTTAGCTATAATTTCACTGTGCCACCCAATTCAATATTAACAATAATAAAATATCTTTGAATAAATATCTAAATCTATTGAATGATGTGCTGCGCGCCCGTCGCGTGATGCGACGTGCCCGCGATGAGACTCGACGAACTCAACGCGCTCGAAAAAGTCTCCGTGTGTCTCTCTTTCATTAAACACTAACCTGATCGCATGTGATTTCTCAATTAATTTTAAATTATTAATAAATAAGTGTATTTGATTTGATTCTTAAAAAATCTGATAACTATGTTTTATTTGGGAAGTACTATGTACATCGGTCGTGGTTACCTAACGTCTAAAAATAAAACACCCGAACTGCGTAAAAATTACTAAATAAATGTTATGGTAGTAGTAAACGTGAAAGTAACTGTCTTACACTTCTAATTCGATATAAATAAATGAAATGATCATAGTTGTGAACGTTGTTATCCTACAGGGGTAGAAATAGGGGTGTATTTTTTGTTTTAATAGATTCAGCAATTACTAAATCGATTTTGATGAAAGTAGATATAGAAACAGTTTAAGACCCGGACATGTTATAATTGAAATTTGGTATAAAGATGGTTCCAGACACGAGGACGAACAAGATAATTTTTACCACGGGAAAATATCTTTCCTTTTAAAATATTTGATAGAATGCGGACGAAAAGCTAGTTATAAAATAATATAAGATACTGGGAATGATATATCATAAGATATAACATTCCCACTGGGGTAAAGCCAATGAAGGTATAATACTGCACCCTAAGAATTTAATATTAAGTTTTACCGTTAAGGCCTGGCGCGCACTACGAGTTTTTCACCGCGCGGCAGAAAAGAGCAGCGGCATAATGTCGCACTATAATACTGTACCAAACAGTTTTAAATTGTATTGCACGCACTTGATGACAGAGCCAACGAAAGGTCTGTGACATGTTACATCTTCTTTGCGGCGCGGTGGTTCATCATCTTTTTGTAACATATTTGAATAGCTTTGAATGCACACACTACACGACGTTTCGCCGCTGTTTTGTGTATTTTATATTGCATTTCGAAAGCAAAGATGGTTAATGATCTTGATGAAGAGTTCAATATTGAGATTTTTTGCAAAGACTGAAATTTTGCGAGTAATGAGACAAGCAAAAAATTTAGAGTACGTGCAACCTGTGCTTGTTTATACCTACATGCCGTATACTATGCAATCTTATTTACCACTACAAAATATAAATCGAGGAACAAGTACATATTATATGTCAACAATGCGGTATATAACAATGGTACAATGTCGTAGATTTTTCTGCCGCGCAGCGAAAAACTCGTAGTGTGTGCCTGGCCTAAGGCCTTATTCAGACTCAAGGCGGGTGCAGGTACGACTAAAAATGAACCTCGACGCGACGCCTCTCGCTTTCACATTGATACGCGCGCGTATGCGCATCTGCTGAGGCGGGGGCGAGGGCGCGGGTGGCTTGACTATTGCGCGGGTGAAACTATTGGATCAATCCGCCCGTATCTTTCACATTGCACTAGCGTTTGTCAGTGGCTAACGCGTTTGAATCCAAAACATTTTGATCCATTTTAAAAAACAAATTTCTAGTAATAAAATGAAATCTTCATCCATATGCTGACGTCGTACACTCGCGCGTTCAGCCGCTCTGCCAATGAGTGAAGCAAAGAGTAAAGTAACTATACCAGGAGTGAAGTGAATATAATGAAGCAGGGCTTGGTAACGTTACCAAATTCACATTAAAAGTATCGTTATGTAACGGTATTTTTATAACGATATCTGGAGATACCGGTAAAATTTTAACTGTAAGAAAAATAACGGTAATTGGGTGTGGTAACGATATTTTGGTATCGTTACCAAAATAAAAAGTTAACAAATAACGTTAAAAAGTATCGATACTTTTTTCGTTACTTGAGGCGCTGTTGCCAGCCCGTGCATGTAAAAAATCACGAAATACAGACGCGAGGATGCTTCACTGCTTAGAAAGGAAAAAGACTTAAAGAGACAAACAATATTTTTACCTCTTTCCTTCATTAAAGTAACGGTAACGCTTTGATAACGTTAAAAACGACGATAACGATACTTCAAGGTAACGTTATTAATTACCGAAAAAAAATGAATAACAACAAGTCCATTTACCGGTAAAAGTATCGTTATATGGAATAACGTTACCTCCGCTTTTAACGTTATCCATAGATCATGAAAGTAACGATACCAAATTTTTAACGGTATTCAAAGCCCTGAATGAAGACGCCGAGACAAGACCCGCGCGCCCGCGCCTGCGCCCACCCCCGCGCGCTAGCTACATATATGTTAATCTGTGGTTCAATCTGAATAAGCACTTTGTCACCACACCAAAATTTGAAGTTTGTACACCAGAATCGGAATATTTAGTAGTCGGCCGTACAGCTCAGTGGCTTATACATTTTAAAGGAGTCTTAGAAAATTTAGGATAACCTGAATGATATGTTTGAATTTTTAGTAAATAAAAAATTAATACCGTCTACGCAGTCAAGACTTTGGAATGTATTTTTATATGTTGTACGTGGTATGGACATTATATTTAATACATACATATATTTATTTATATTATTTAATGCTTATGTATGTATCAACTGCACGTCTTGTCTCTCGCTACTTACGTTTTCTTTATTCTTGTATTTTTTCTGTAGTGTGCCAGTGCACAGATTACTTAAAGATACCACTTGTCATACAGTAAGACTAAAACGATGTTGATATTTTTAAATGTATATAGTCAAAAATAATTAATTATATGAGAAGAAACGCATATGTTGTTCGCTTGTTGTCTATTACGTAAAACGTGTTTCAATCGGAATATAACTAATACACTCCAAATTAGCTTCGTCTAAATACACTAGAAAATTTGCATTTTGGCTTGTGTTTTGTATATAATAATCATTTTTAGTCAACTTTGCGACTTATGACAAATCTTTGTACAAATGTCAAACCCCTTCACAATATTCTTTTTGAATTTTGAAAACATGGTTGCCAAATTTAAAAAAAAATGACTAATCGTCGTCAGAGCGCCGCCGATATCACTTGATATAGTTCTGATTTTGAAAATTCTACACACTGCACATTGCCTATCTATGTTCTCGCAGTAATTGAGGTATTTGAATATACCTAAGAAGTGGCACAGTTATCTCAATATTAAAACTGGTAATTTACAAAGAAATAAAGTGAAAGTAAAATATTTTGTTTTATGGTTCTGGTGCTATTAATCTTTGGTTAAAAATAAAAAATTAAGATACTAAAAATGTGTAACATGTGTACGAATTTTAAATGTAGGTTAAAAAATTCTGATTTAGGGAGCAAGTTAGGACTGATTCCGCCTTCCTAGTGGGGGTCGGCGGGTGGTGCGGATGGGTAAAGTATCGTGTTGTATCAGCTTATTATGTTATCTATAGAGCGTGCAAGTTATTGGTCTGTGAGTTGTAGAGTGATCAGAGTGATCTATGTTGGTGACTTGCTTCATGAAGCAGATCAAACGGATCAAACGGTTATACTTGAGAGATATTGTGAAGAGATTAATAAAAGATTACATCTAAAGACAACCGAGTATTTATTAATAGTACATGGTGGCAGCGGTGTTTTCATTTTTGTATAATGGAAGACCAAAGAATACATGTAGTGCAGCTAAATGCTGTTAGTAGTATTATGCCTCCAGAGGCATTCGATTTCGACGCTTCGAAGTAGTCAAAATGGCGAAGAAGATTTATACGATATTTAACAGTCAGCGATAATTCGAACAAAGAAGATAAAGACAAAATAGATTTATTATTGTATTTGATGGGTGAAAAGGCGGAGGATCTGCTACTTCAATTAAATGCAGAAGGCTCTTTTACACAAATACTGGAAACACTGGACAATTATTTTGAACCAAAAACTAACCCGATATATGCCAGGTATGAATTTAACAAGAGGAACCAAACTTCGGGAGAAACGGTCGAAGAATATATAAGATCTTTATATGTGGCTGCTGATAGATGTAATTTTAGTGTGGATGTGAGAGACGAGATGATAAGAGATCGTATTGTAGTCGGGATTTTAAGCCCAAAAGCTCGAGAAAAGATGTTACTCATGTGTAATTTGACATTGGAAGATGCAAAAACTATCTCTAAAAATGTCGAAATGTATGAAAAACAAGGTCAATTTGAAGGGTTCGATTTACAAGAAATTAAAAAAGACCATAAAAAATGGGACAATAAAAAGAAATCAACATCATGCTGGTTTTGTGGGGGTAAAATTCACCAAACACGCCAAACATGCCCAGCGTTTCGTGCAACTTGCATGAAATGTAAAAAAGTGGGACACTTTGCTCGATGCTGCAAAATGGGACATGTTGCCAATATAGAAACGAATGAAAACACAGAAGAGGTAAATTTGTACTATCTAAACACAATCAACAAAAAAGACAAATACAGAATTAATGTAAAGGTGCTAATTAATAATAAATATAAAGGAGCATTGTTATTTATTGTAGATACAGGAGCTGATATAGTGGCTATTCCTGAACGTTATATCAGCAATACAACATTAAACAATCTTCAACCGTGTAATGTGGTGATCAAGGGGCCTGATGAAGGACATTTGACAGTGCTGGGAACGTTGAATGCTACACTTCAGTATGAAGACAAACAGTATGTCGGACAGGTTTACATAATCAGAAATTTACGTAGTCCTATATTAGGTATACCTGCTATAGAATCTATGAATATTTTAAGAATTTGCTCTTTAAACAATTGTTTAACTCACTCTCAAGTTAATGTAGATAAGGAATTCCCAAAGATATTTGATAGTTTAGGGGTCTTTAAAGAGCCATTTCATATAAAATTAGTGGATGAAAGTAAAAGCTTTATTCAATGTGTTCCTAGAATAGTACCAATTCCATTGTTAGATAAATTAAAAAATGAATTACAGCGCTTATGTGATTTAAAGGTCATAGAAAAAGTAGAACAGCCTACTCAGTATGTGTCACCTATTGTTGTAGTCCCTAAAAATGATACTGTTAGAATCTGTGGTGATTACACTCAACTTAACAAAAATATCCTACGTCCTATTTTTCCAATACCTAAAATTGAAGTAACTCTTGCAAGATTAAAAGGGTCTCAATATTTTAGTAAAATTGATGCGACATCAGGTTTTTATCAAATACCATTGACGAATTCAGCACATTTGACTACAGTAATTACTCCTTTTGGCCGATATATGTATAAAAGGTTACCATTTGGTCTCAACTGTGCTCCTGAATATTTTTCAATGAAATTTTCACAATTATTTGAGGACCTAGAAGGTGTAGTAGTACATGTCGATGATATACTTATATATCATAGTAGCATATTAGGCCATGACAAGTTATTAAGAACAGTGTTGTCAAGATTAGAAGAGAAAGGAATAACTATAAATAAAAGTAAATGTGTATTTGGTGTAAATGAAATTAAATTCTTGGGTCATGTTATAAATAGTGATGGTATTAGTCTAGATCCGGATAGAATTACTGCTATTTCAAATTTTCAAGTGCCAAAAAATAAAAAACAAGTTATGCAATTTTTGGGAATGATTAATTTTGTAGGTAGATTTATAGATAAAAAATCTGAATTACTGCAGCCTTTATACTTATTATTAAAAGATGATGTTAAATTTAACTGGGATATTTATCAACAAAAAGCATTTGAGGAAACAAAAAAAAATCTGGAATCAGCTCCAGTATTAGTACATTTTGATCCATCATGTAGGATAGTTTTAGCAGCAGACAGTAGTTCTTATGGTTTGGGTGCTAGTCTTATGCAGGAGGACACAGAGGGTTATCGTAGAATTATATCTTATGCAAGTAGGACTTTATCAGACACAGAAAAAAGATACTCTCAGATAGAAAAAGAAACATTAGCACTAACCTGGGCAGCAGAAAGGTTTAAAGATTTTATTTATGGTATTAAAATATATCTAGAAACAGATCACAAACCGTTATTACAAATTTTACAAAGCAAACCCATAGATGAGTTAACACCAAGATTAATGGGTTTCAGAATGAGACTATTGCGTTTCAATTATGAAATAACATACATTCCAGGGAAGAAACTAGTAATTCCAGATGCATTGTCTAGAAACCCAATGCCTGAGCAAGGTAATTCTGTTAGTAAGTTTGAACCATTTGTAAATTCTGTAATCAAAAATACAACCATAAGTGACACATTGTTAAATAAAATTTTAGAAGAACAAAGCAAGTGTAGTATATGTCAAATAATAAAGGAGTACACTAATCAGGGATGGCCAAAACAATCTAAGTTAGGTAATAATTTAAAGCAGTACTTTCAATATAGGTATGATTTCTCTATAGTTGACAATATATTATTGTACAAGACCAGAATATTTATTCCTAAATCTTTACAATTAGAAATGTTAAATAGAATTCATGAAGGTCATATGGGCATTACTCGTTGTAGAAATAGGGCTAAGCAATCGGTGTGGTGGCTGGGTTTATCAGTACAAATTGAGTCTTTAGTTAATAATTGTCCTAATTGTGTAGAAGAAAGACAGAATCCTAAACAAGACATGTTATCTGAAGACATTCCTGATAGGGCATGGAAAAAGGTAGGAATGGATTTGTTTTACTACAATGGAATATGGTTTGTAATTATGGTTGATTATTATTCTAGGTACATAGATATTAAAAAGTTAAATTCTCTGTCGGAAACTTCTATAATAGATTATTGCAAGGATTATTTTCCAAATTTGGCATTCCTGAAATAGTTAGGACTGACTGTGGGACGCAATTTAAAACCAAATTTCGGGAATTTGCAAAGGAATACAATTTTATGCACATAACTAGCAGTCCATATTACTCGCAGAGTAATGGGGCAGTTGAGTCGGCAGTTAAAGTAGCAAAAAATTTGATTAAAAAGAATTCAGATATTTATCTAGCTTTATTAATTTACAGAAATAGTCCTTTAGAATCAGGTTTCAGCCCTGCAGAACTCATGTTTAATCGAAGGCTGAGAGATAATTTACCTACAATAAATAAACAATTAGAGATTAAGAACAAAATAAGTAGAGAATATAAAAGAAAAGAACTAATTAGAAAGTGTAAAATAAGATGTAATTATAATAAGCGACATAGAACACGGAGGTTATCAGATTTAGAAGTGGGTGAACATGTGTGGATAACAGATTTGCGTACATATGGAAAGGTAATAGAAAAAGCTAAAGAACCTAGGTCATATATTGTAAGTACTAGTAAAGGAGTATATCGTAGGAATAGATGGCACCTTATATCAGCTCCTTATAGAGAATTTTCAAACTATAACAATTATGATGATTATAATTGTAAAGTTGATGATAAATATTTTCATCAGTCACCACAGCCCATTCAAGTCCAGACAGAGGTAGAGAGAAAAAACAATATGTATAAGGAAGGGAATAAGGTGGATGATGTTGTTTGTAAAAGTAATGTTGATTGTAATACTTTTACAGAATGTAATGAGACTAATAAAAAATGTGATGCAAATGGTATTGTAGACAGTGAATACAAAAAAAGTAAAAGACCTGTAATAAGACCTAGATGGTTAAATGATTATGTAAGTTAAGCTTGTTGTTATATTATTTTGATTTTAATTATAATAAGGAGGATGTTGTATCAGCTTATTATGTTATCTATAGAGCGTGCAAGTTATTGGTCTGTGAGTTGTAGAGTGATCTATGTTGGTGACTTGCTTCATGAAGCAGATCAAACGGTTAACGGTTATACTTGAGAGATATTGTGAAGAGATTAATAAAAGATTACATCTAAAGACAACCGAGTATTTATTAATAGTACATATCGCCTGCATTGCACATGACTCCTGCGATGGTGGGGGTAGTTACGGAGAACACTAAGCTATCCCCATGCCTCCAGCAGAGACGGAAGCCCGTGCTGTTCCATGTTGGAGCGGTGCGGGCTATGCCGAGCGGCTTACGCGAGCGCAACGCTCTGCGCATGCTCGTAGCCGCTCATTCATGGCCTATGAGATGTTCCCGAGGGTTTTAGTGGGTAGTCGCGGTTGCCGTGGAGTCCCACACGCCCTTGTCCCATACTCAGGAGGCTTGGACGGTGCGTCAATGCATTTCCTTCGATAAAAAAAAGTGAGCAATTTAGGACAACATTTTTGTATGATAGTTTTCAATACATATAACAAGAAAACTCTAAAACAGGTGGTTAAGCATCACTTGATTACTATGCAATTAATTTAAACTGAAGGTACATATTAATTGGAAGTTAATAAAAACTATAGGTCTCGACCCAAGCATACAGTAAAGTTTTGAGACGCTTAGGGAACATCTGACAGCTCGTTAAGCGTGCATGGTGTTGATGTGAAACAAGATACAAACTATAAAACAAAATACAAAATCCTGTAGAGTTGTAGAGATTTAAAATATGTATACATTTTTTTTTAATTTATTTAAATTAAAATAAAAAATATGATGAGAAATGTAAACATTTTGTTTGTTTAATTTTTTATCAAGTAAATAGTATTTAAATTAAAATAAATTTTATATGGAGTTTAAAAATTTCCTTTAATTGAAATTAAACAATAAATATCATGCACACTTTACGATGTGATAATTATAGTATGGTGGGAATTTCAAACATTTTCATCAACTTGAGATTACGTAATCTGTGCATAATATACTCTGTATTAACTTATACTGTGCTCTGTGCTACTTATCTAGTATGTCTTTTTCTATTGTTTCTTTCTCTGTCTGTCTCTCTAATTTGTTTGTCGGCTCGGGCTCGGTTTGTTGACTGTGCCTTGTAAGGAGGACTTTTCTGTAGCTGTTTTATTTATTCTACTACTTCACATTCATAGTTAAATTTCTGTTTTTATTTCGATTATTTTATTATTCGTATCGTATCAAAGTTGCGTTGGATGTGATGCGCACCGAGTGCCTGAAGTGAATAGCGTCTGATGATCTGACTTTTTCAAAAATCTATGTGGAGCATGTGTCTGAATGTAATATAAATGTAAAAATTTACATTAAATTACAAACAGATAATCGTGTGTGTGGTGTGTAATGTGGTTTGTGTTGCCGTCAATTGGTCGTAATAAATAATTGAAATCTTAAGATTTGAAACCCAATGTAGCTTCGGAAAAGTAAGTAATTTCAACACCTCTCACATGATAAGTTTTTCTTGAAAAGCTTATTTTATTTATTTGTATTTGCGGGTTATCTATTGCTTGATTTAGTTTTTAGTATGCAAATTAGAAGAATGAGTCATCTATAAGAACTTAATAATTAAGCATTGATTTGGTAAAGTTGTTATACATATAGTATATTATTTATATAAATAAGGGGAATTAAAAGTAAGAGTTGTTTTTATTAGATTTTAGTAGACCTGTATATCTTAGCTATACATATAACTAATATAATTATATTATCAGTAGAGTAATTGAATAGAAAGAAATATATTTTAAATCAAAATGAAAGGAAGAATAATAAATGTATGGATTTCAAATCTTTGGAGTAATCATTGAAGAAAAGAAATTTAAGGCTGATATATCTCTGTAGTAAGTCCCAGTGATAAAGCCTATTTAGTATAAACAGTGTGTCTGCTCCTTAGCGGACATACCATGAGTTATCATTATATTTTTTACTTCTGTCACCAAAAAATGTAAGACATCAAAATAATATAACTGAGCTCAGTCTTACATATTAATTTATTGACAATTAAAGACAATGACAGATATATGTTTTTTTTTAAATCATAGAAAGTGTACAATATATAAAAGCATAAACAATGTAAAAACTCCTTAAACTAAAATCTAAGGTCAGACCTGTCGCCAACAGTGTGTATAATCTCAGTATTGAATTGTAACATACATAACTCTTTGTTATTATTTGTGATTTATTGAACTATAAATATACTTTCAAATATTTTGATTATGAATTACTTGAAATAATTTTAACTAACGCAATTTGCAACATGTTTAGACAAACCTGTTATGTTGTGACAAAACTGTTAGTTATGTTTGTCTATCTGATCTGATATTGTTCTTGTTTTTAATAATGATATGAATCAATTAATGTTAGAGAAATATGTTTTTTCAGATCTTCACATATATTATTTTTATTTTAGTGCTAGACTGTTATATAGAAAACTAATCAATTGATGAGCATACAATTTTATGATGGTGAATAAAATTGTTCAGTATTGATTAATGCATATAAGTAGCTTATGAGATAGCCTAGGACCTTGACACAAAACCCATTAATAAATACATTATTTGGACAGTGTGGTATAGAATACAGATTTTTTTAAATAGGGTTTTGGTGTTGATGCAAGCCTGGCTGTTTCCCTTGTTTCAACAGCTTTCAGATCTATGCTCATATATTTGTATATTGTGCCAAAGCAACTTCAAATACTGCTTAAGTGTCACTTACATATTAACAAATACTTTAATGGTTCTGCTTAACTGGTATGTACTTTATGTATAGAATTACACAACTTTTGTACATTCTTTAATAGTAATGTCCCTAATATTAATATGCCAAAGATAGGTATGTAAAATAAGATATTGCAGTTTTACTTAAAAAACTATTATTTTCTAAGTAAAACTGCAATATCTCATCTATATTTATTAGAAAAAAAATGAAGTGAAAAAAATGGTTACAAAATATTCAATCTGGGTAGGATTTAAACTTGCATCTTCTACATAATGTCTTAATGTTTTAACCTTTAATTTTTTAAAGTCAAACAGAGCTTACTCACTATTATTAACTATATATCAACATCCAACTTAAAAAGCTATTATATATTTCATAACAATTTTAAATCTTGTAGATTTCATACTTTTTTGTGTCAGGATTATTATTAATTCAAACACTTATTAATTACAATACCTGCAGTAAACATCTTTATATGATTATTCTGTATATAACAAAACTTAGCATTATAAAGACTACTGGATATATATGCAATGGGGATATGGTCCCTGAGCAGGTTAGGAGGCTTGTATGGGCGTATGTCAGTGCGGGCGTATGCTCCTTTCAGCTTTTAAATAATTGTTGTGAGCAGGGTATGATGTATTGCTTTATAGTGGGAAATTGAAGGTTCCGGTAGAGATTTAAGTTTCTGACAACAGAATTATTCTGTACAAATTTTATGTTTTTGAGAATATTCACATTGATTTTTGCCAACATTGGACACACGTACAGCGACTGATCAAGAGTACTGACCGCCCTAGGCTAAGTAAGAATGCACCCCCACCAGGTGTGTTACAGTCGGCCTAAAAAGAATCGATTCGAGTCAAGTCAGGGTTTGTTTAACGCGTGTTTTTTTAAATTTCAAAATTAATCGTCCGCCCCCCGATCCTCGCGCCCTAGGCTGCAGCCTAATTAGCCTAAGGGTTAATCAGGTACTGCACACGTATGATCAATTATAATAACTATAGATTGTCTTGTCTGCCAATAAGTACAATCCAGCACACATACATTAGGAATGGGGATGCCATTTACGTATGCAGAAAATAACAAAACAGATAAAGCCGAATCTTGCGAGACTCTCGCAATTAGCACAGACTAATTTTTTCTGTTTGATTGAAGCGTAATTATCCATTGCGTAAGAATGCCTTTACAGTTTGATAAATTTTATACAGTAGGACGTAGTCCCAGTTTTCCCTTGGTAACAATTATCCTGTCAAACTATTAATGTTGGCGCGCAAGCGCCGTCGGTCATTATCGGTGGCTGTCGGATGGGCGGCTAGCGCGTAGAGACGCGTGGATGACATAGAAGCTGTCGACACTGAACAGAACAGATTCTCAGTGTCATCTGTGCTTCCCTGTAAACAAATTTTTGAATTTGAATTTGAAAACTAGTCATGGATTCTATTTAACATTAGGTTACTAGCCATCAGCCAGTTGTTTCGCCAGAATGCACTGTTTGACTTTAGCAGATTGCGGTTTGATCTTCCCGGAAAGGAATATTTGCCAATTGAGATAGTAATCAATAAAATTTTTGTTAGTTGTTATTAGATACTACAATTCTTTATCCTTTGTCGGCATTTTTAAAATATAAGTAAAAAAATGTCGACCAGAAAAATATAACTGCATTTTATCTACATCGCAATTGACCGATTTTAAATTTAAACTACCCTTTTTTCTCTCATATGATGTGTGGTAAATGTATTTTGCAAATGAGGAAACATTTAATATTCTTATGCCCATAACCATCATGCCGATATTCTAAATAAACCTAAAAAGATAATGTTATTCCTTATAAACTTTCTATATTTTTTTTATCTTTCAAGTTTCTTAAAATAACACTGTACTGACAATGTAATGGTAACAATGTCAAATATTCGACTTTATAAAGACTAATTTTTTCACTTTGATCCAAAGAAATTGCACTATAAGCATGATGTATGACAGATTTTATTCTTTTCTTTCTGTTTATAGATATAACAAATTTCAATCCATATAACCCTTATTTTCCTCGTTGCGAGATTAGGGAAAAACAGAAAAAAACATATTTGGTGCATATCTATACACTACACTATTAATTTATTGTAACCATAACAATTTGTTTAAAAAAGTAATCAAACTTATATCTAATTAATTATATTGTAATTCATTATGTTGTTTTGTAATTTGATTGATTAGTAAGCAAGTGAATGAAAGTGAAATTCAATTTGCTGGAGAGACGAAAATCTCTAAATATAATTTACTAGGCGGTGCCCGCGACTTCGTCTGCATAGTACACTTATTGTCATATTTTGGACAATTCACACAATATCTTTATAAATTACCTATAACCTGTGTTATTCTGATGTATAAATTGTATTGTTGTGGTTTTATTAAAATCTATTCAGTAGTTTTTAGGTGAAAGACTAACAAATATCCATCCATACTAAGAAACTTTCGCATTAAATAATATTAGTAGGGATATAAATAGATTCTCTGAAATGTTTGTACGCTGATAACTTCATTTTTTATCGTATTCTTTATCGTATATTTTTTACTTCTTGGCTTATATACCTATAATAGCCAATTCAGACCTTAATGTAACATCTGTTAACTTTAAAATTTAAGTTATAGCAAGTAAAAAATTAGTTTTGAAAATAGTAATTTATCCAATGATATAGCTCAATCTGATATTCGTTATAATGATACATGAAATTTACATTGTAAAACGAAATTTCATCTTCTTTGCGTGAAGGCAGCGTGGCCGAGCGGTCTAAGGCGCTGGTTTTAGGCACCAGTCCGAAAGGGCGTGGGTTCGAATCCCACCGCTGTCAAATACTTTTTATTATTTTAGATTTGATTTTCTTTTTTTAACCTTTTTTTTTTGTTTTGGTATTATGCAATAACTTTTTTAACATTTTATCTATATATTTTTACAAAATTAATATTTTATTACATGTATTCACGAGGCATTTTTATAATTTAAAAATATTTATAGGTAACATAAATATCAATGATACATGTTTTTTTACTTTTTTTAGTCTGTAAACTGCTATAGCGACAAAAGTTAGACTGGACTTCCATTCTCGATACGATCTACTTAGAAAATGAGTTAAATGAATTTATTAAATTTTTCAAATCAATGTTATTTCAATTTATAAAATGTGCGTTATATTTTAGAGTGCGTTTGAATACAAAACGCTGGTGTTAGATTTGGGTGTATGGCGTTTATATTTATGTAGGTATGACTTTCGTTTTTTTAACTCAAATATGAATTACGTGGAAATACTAAAAAAAAAGAACAATCTGTAGACAAGTTATCAAGTGAGTTACCACAATACTAGAGTTATCGTAACTTTCTTACTATTGAGAAATGTAGAGAGTGTAATGAAGCAGTGACTTTGGATCGTATGGTACATTAAAAAAAAAAAATGAACTAGCAACCATTTTCGAGAAACAGACCGACAACCTTTTGTCCTTCTTTACATGTGTAGGGCACCTGAAAAGGCCCTTCACAAATAACTTGAAAAGTCATATAACAACGTGTGATAAATCGATAATCGTAGGGTTTTTCTAGTCGACCTTTTATTAAACCACACGTTAAGGTATAAATGTGAACTACGAAAACATCTTTTAGATAGAGGTATCAAGGTCAATATGTGTTGTTTAAAATAATAACTATTGGAACTTAGCTAGATGACAATTGTTTAGTGACAGCGGAGTTTTATTTCGCTGTCACGTTGATTAGGAATCATACTTAAAATAGATTTTAGTCAATTTACTGTAAAATGTACTGTACGGTATGTTATTGTAAGTAATTGGTTACGAGCTGCTATATTAAGTTTATGCATTATCCTAGATACCAGATAGAGGCAGAAATAAGAAGAATGGTACTGTCTGCGAAATTTCTCTGATTAAAGACATTGAAATTAAACCTTTTTATACTAATTCTGTCATTATTTTTACACGACAGTGTACAATCGGGATAGTGTACAATCGGGATGTTTCTCAGTTTTCAAATTCAAGTCATATACTAAAAGTACGCAATAGAAATTTAGTATATTTTGTTTGTACATTACTAAGAATAATTATCGCGTAGTAAATTACTAAAAATTACGAAGAAAAACAGATATAACTGTTTTTTTTAAACATTATAAATGAATAAAAAAAAAATGCCATGACTTGGGCGGAACTTGTATCCGCATTTTGTTTGAATTCTTTCACATTTAATGTAAAATAGAGTAAGCAGCATTAAAAATAATAAGTTGACATTTTTATTCTTTTGAAATGAAATTGAGGCATGACTGATTAATAATTGACTTTAAATGTACGTTTTCCGCTTTGATTCCGTCGTGAGTTGCAACCGTCTATTCAATCAGCTCCGATTGAACAAACGCTTATATCTACACATGTTGATCTTTAGATCGCCTCTACTTCGTGCTGTTAACTGTACATTAAACGACGAACACTACAGTTTAAGTTTTTGTATTGAAGAAATGCCCTTTAAACCAGACTGCGTCGAAGCGAATAGTCCTATGAGCATACAAGAAATTGATTTCCCGACCTACAACATTCGCAGTCTGCCTAACAACTGGTTCATTCAATTATTGTGAAACGTCTGGAACCATTTGGATATTTCTATTCTTTTTGGAGATACAGCCAAAGTCAAGGATAATTTTTTTGAAATAAGGAGACATTTCATTTGGAATTTTTTTAACTACAGTATTATTTTATTTCTTTGTATTGTGTTTCATAATAAATACAGGCTTAACCTTATTAGGTATGTTAAACCACTATGATATGCAGATGAAACGTCATTTTTATATATAATACAACCAATACCTACCTACAGAAGTGTTATCTTAAAGATTGTAGCTTTAATATTTCACGACAAACTCAATGTCAAATATGAATATACAAAAACTGTAAGAGATATATATATATATACATAACTGTAATATAATAATTAATATAATTATTAGAAAGTCTTGTAGGATTTCTAGACATTCAGATATGCAGATATGGAGCAAGTGAAGTAAAATGCTCAAAGTAACCAAGACTCTGAGAGTAAAATGCGGTTATAATAATTTTAATTAAGCTCAACTACGAAATTTCATTGTAGTTCATTATACTGCACCCTTGCAGGCGCCCACCTAAATGGAAGACGGAAGGTCTGTGCCGAATGTTTGGAATAATAATGAAGTTATTAAGTATTCAAATTACAGTAGCAGGTAAACACAATACGATTATATGCGTCACTCGCGAAAGAATACAATTTATTCATTGCCAGTTGCGTTGGAGTACAAACGTAGACCAAAATCAAAATATTGTATTATAAATTATCATACTATTTCCGTGTCTAAGGTGCGTGGCGTGCGTCCTGGGGCCTTATGTGTGTTCGGTCCTGCGCGATTTTACGGATGCAATAATTGTTTATTTGCTGATTAGACGGGGTAATTTACATCTAAATGTATAATTTTTCTTTACATCACAATTTTAATGCATGTAGTATTGCGTTACTGTTTTAATTTGCTGTCTTAACATAATAGGGTATTACGCACTATGAAAAATAAAATCTAAATTTATGTTTTTATAGTTCATTTATGAAAAAATAAACGAAAAATATTAATTTCTATTCATAAAACTGCAAAATAAATTAAATATTTCAATTTGAAAATACAAGTTTTTTTATCTGTGCTTCGAATGTCAAAAACGCTGTACGCCATGTTTGCATTCGCTGTGACGTCACTGGACTTGTAAATAACAACCTCGGTTTTTTGTTGTACATGTCTACTGTGTAATTTATTAGATTAACGAAGTTTCTCAGTTATTACTATCACGTTTCTTGATATTCTGCACCTATACTATATATATTGACCATGGAAGACGGCTTTGTAAAAGCAGAAAGTACTAATCTTCCACGAATAAATACATTGATGGTGGCGAAATTCTTCGCTTGCAATCCCGACTTCTGTTCTGCGGAATTAAGAAATGTCAAAACATCTATGTAAGTATTAATATACCTACTACAAACTTTCCTTTAATAACAACAAAACTTTACGATTATGCTTTATTTTGCGATCATAGGTATTATAACCTAAAATTTCCTTTCAGATCTGGTAGAGAATCTTACGGAGATGACGCCGTTGGCTACGCTCGTTTGACCGAGCCCATTATTTTCAATTGTGTATAGTTCTCCATGTCATTTTCCAGCTACAACATGAAATAAATTACATGAAACACTATAAAACATAACCTATAAAATATTAGTTTTGTAATGACAAGAATTTATTTTCACATGTTTATATGAGCTATTAAACTGCATACTTACATCGAAATGATCCTCACAAAAATAGTATTTCGTTTTTGTGGACAATGACTTTGGATCTCTTCGTGCTAATTTCAACCACGTATTTCTCATTTTTAAATCTGTTGGCACTTGTATCCATAACTTTTCCGGTGTTTTAACACTTGTATTCTTACATTCAGACACAAGACACCAATGATAAGGACTATAGCCACTAGAACTCATTATTTATTTCGAAATATGTTTATTTCTTTCAGCGAAGCGTAATGTTTACAATGCCCGTGACGTCACAGACATGGCGGCCTCAGAATTGGCGTTTTCGCGCCCAAATTTGAATTGTAAAATTAAAACACGTTTTTATGAAATAATTGGAATAAAAAAAATGTATTTATATTTTTTTGTGGTATTTTATCAATAACAGATTAAATTAAAACACTTTTTGAATTAGACTGTAATACCCTATTCTCAAAAGAATCGGTTAATGGCTATATTCGATGAAAATAATCTCTCCTAGTATCTATTTGGAATTTGATTGCCGATCTATGGACCCGTTTTGAAATAACCACTGGCCTCAATCTAATTCTTATATTTGTATCACAATATGAAAATGATCAAATTGCGGTCGTCTAGTTCTATCCCTCTGCCCTTACAATCTTTCTTACTAGATGAAGTAGTGAAATGTATTCTAATACATTAAAAAATAAATATTTTTTTAAAATAAATACAGAACAATATAAACAAATAAGTCCATGCGGCGAATCAGCGGACAGAATATGTCGGTTTATAGATTTATAAAAAGAGGAAAAAGTTAACGCATAGTATCAAGCTCCCTTGTATTTCTTTAAACAATCTACTCTACTAGAGTACTTGCTCAATCGATAGTATACATAGTTTTAAAATAAACCACGAGAATTCGCAGGGTTGTCAACGGTTAGAGAGAATCCGGAGAAAAAATATAGACCACGTGGTTAGCATGCAATTGTGCAACTTGCTTGCTTCTTTTGTTATATGTTTTATTATATTATTACATTATATAATAAGCTTAGAGAATGGGACCTCTTGAATATAGGATGACACAGTTTTTGCTTGTTTCGTTTTGAAAGGCAATGATAATACTGCTACGGTAATATTACATCTTATATCACAAACTCTCAACGTATACAGTGGCTCCTGTAATGATTACATACGTTTGCCATTCAAGAACACAATAGGACTAGCGTCTTATCATCAACAGACTGCCCACCTCAGTTTGTGTTAATGTTGTTTGAAAAATTACGTGTCATGAAAGTATGGTTTTGCGAAAATTATGCAGTTAGGCGCTTCGTATAAATATACGCTGTAGAATGTATAAAAAACTAGGAGTCAGCCTGTAACTTTACCACAGGTATTCGTCAGCCGCTCGCACCCGCAGCGAAATACAGAAAATTTAGTCATTATCATTAGTTGCTAATGTCTTAAAGTCTTTAATATGCCATTTGCCTATGAATTTGCCGTTCTCGTCTTCGAGCTCGTAAACAAGCGGGGACAGCTTGCGAATAACCTTACAACGTTCATATTTAGGAGCAAGTTTCGCTGAAAAATACTTATGTGCCGCGCTTTGTCGGTATGTGCGTTTCCATACGTGATCTCCGACGTTAAATGAAATATTTCTACGTTTCGCATTGTAATATTTGACGTTTCGTTGATGAGCGCTTCGTAACGACGCTTGAACTTTTTTAAATATGTCTTTAAGATGACCTAGGTTATTAATGTAACTATCGCGAGGTGTCACAGTGATCTCGTTCACGTCTTGGAAGTCTTTATAAATGTTTCCGTTTGCGACAGCTTCCCTACCATAGACTAACAAAAATGGGGTATAAGACGTAGATTCATTTACTGACGTATTTATAGCAAATTGGATCTTATTTATATTTACGTCCCAAGTCCTGTGATCATCCTCCACAAACGACGAAACAGCCGTAATTACAGTACGATTATAACGCTCAACAGTGTTAACCTGTGGACAATACACTGGTCCCAAATGCACTTGAGGGATATTATATTTTTCATATAACGACAAAACTTCATGGCCTACAAACTGGGAACCGTTATCGGAAAGTACAGTTTGTGGTATACCATGAACTAAAAATATATGATCTTCGAGCCTCTGAGCAATAACTTTACCGGTGGCACGACGTAAAGGCAATAATACACAGTATTTAGTAAAACAACATACTACCACAAGAAGATAATTATTTTGTTGTCTAGACATCGGCAGTGGACCAACTAAATCTATGCTGATGCACTGAAATGGCCGACAACAAACTTTAGGCTCTCCCATAAAACCGGGAGTTGCCAGTGTGCTATGCTTATATGCGTTACACGTAGAACAACTTTTTATAAAATTTACTGTATCCTTATACATACCGGGCCAGTAATATCTTAATTGTAATCGCTTATAGGTTTTCGCTACTCCAAGATGTGCCGCTATTGGTTTAGAATGATTTTCTTTTATAATATTTTCCCTGTGCTCTAGGGGTACAACCTCTTTCCACTGAAAATCGCCACTTAATTTGTTACAATGTTTAGTAAATCGATAAAGTCTACCATCGATTAGTTGAAAATTTGGACACGCTCGCGGTCTATCAGTGCAACGCTTTAAAATATTTAAATACCAAGTGTCAGCGGTGTTAGATATATCTATAGACGCAATAGGGACTGAACGTGACAATGCATCCGGCACAATATTTTGCGATCCGCTACGATGTTCAATACTAAAATTATAAGGCGATAATCTACAACCCCATCGCGCTAAGCGACCGGTAGGATTCTTGAGGTTTAAAAACCATTTTAAACTGGCGTGGTCAGTGATAATGCGAAAAGGTTTACTGCCCTCAAGAAAGGGACGAAAATGCTCTACAACATGTACTACAGCCAAGTCCCTGTTCGGGCCAAAATGTAATGTATTTTTATTTATTTATGAAATAGTTGGATTTTTACAAATAAATCACTAAGAGTTTGAGTACAAGATCTTTATTCCACAGGGAATTCAAACAGAATTCAATTCACTAATGTTTACTTTGCAACAATACTTTATACAAATAAATCACTAGAAATAGAAGTACAAAATCTTCATTTCACTTGGAATTTAAACAAAATTCAATTCACTAATGTTTACTATGCAACAATATTTTATACAAATAAATCACTAGAAATAGAAGTACAAAATCTTCATTTCACATGGAATTTAAACAAAATTCAATTCACTAATGTTTACTATGCAACCATATTTTATACAAATAAATCACTAGAAATATAAGTACAAAATCTTCATTTCACATGGAGTTTAAACAAAATTCAATTAACAAATGTTTACTATGCAACAATATTTTATACCAATAAATCACTAGAAGTATGAGTACAAAATCTTTATTTCAAATGGAGTTTAAACAAAATTCAATTCACTAATGTTTACTAGGCAACAATATTACTGTCAATTCTATCAATTCATATACATAGAATGACTTAAAAATATAAAAGAACTTAAATTAATATAGGTACAGGCAGGGTTTATAGGTCCGTTTGATCGATATTGGTTTTAAGTTGAAATTTATAATGTAAAAGATTAAAAGACGGTATTCCGAGGATAAAAAGAAATCAGTATTCCGGTAGTCCTTCAGGAGTCCTTCAGGAACTGGTCCAGGCAACTGGTAACCGTGGTTAGATGGCCGTGTTTGGGTTAGTTTACTCTCTGTCCTTGGCTTACCAAGTCGCCGTCTTCAGTTAGGATTTAAGGTAGGTCAGCGGTCTATTTAATGCAGCTGGGTCACTTGGAAGTCCCTGGGTGACGAGGGTTAATGTTCAGCCCAAATATAGTTCCCTGAAGATGACATGAATCATTTCAAATAACAACTCTCTTGGCATTTACTTTACTATTTATTAACTTTCAAAAGCGAAGAGTGTGATGTAGAAAATGAAAACAAACATGAAGATACAATTGATTCTAGAATATTACAAGATTTGATCTGGTTAAAATATTAATTTGTTTTATTTAAATCCCCATGTATGTAACGGTTATGAGAGGTAGTTAATGGATTTAATTGCATAAATATTGGTTTCCCACCAGGCATACTATGATGATTAATCAATATTTTATTGTAAAAGACCAAATTTGTTATATCAATTTACCACAGTTATTTTCTCTACCCACACTCAACGGATATTCAGGAAATGTTCTAGAACGATATTTTAGGTATATATGAATCTCAGTTAAAAACTCTAAATATATAATAAAAGAAAGAATTATGAAAATTAGGTACCTTTCTTTCGGGATGTTTGTCTTTTTTGTTCAAATTTTTATTCGGTGAAAGCAGATCTATTTCGTCAGTCTATATATAGACTCCTTCTCTTTTGTAGCAGAGCTCGGTCTCAACAGCCGAATACAGTATTTTCAATTATTTAAATTAGAACAGTGAATAGCTTAAAAGTTGTTACTTATTGATCGCAGCTATTGATCCAAAACCAAATATCGCTAATCACTGCCACAGACTAGTGTGTATCTTTTTTTTTTTATTAAGTTTTTAATTTTTTAGTTAGGCAAAGGACACAATCTATGCTAGCCCGAGCAATCTAGCCTGACTATGTTAATCTGTAGAAGGATTAATATTTCTTTATTAGTCCTCACAGCTAGGTCTAGTTTACAGACTCAATTGCCACAGACAAACATTTGCCTGAGGAATAAAAAAAATAAGGTTAAACGACTACACTTATGATGATCAATTGCGATTTAACTTTTCATTGACATAAGACTATTCTTTTAAACTACTAATTGTGACATTATAATATTTTAATATTTTTTTAGGGGGAGTGTGTGGGATTACTGATTAAAATACTATCTTTGTAGACGACGCTTGGCTAGACTTGGTTGCTTAATTTGCGCCATAGATAATGGTGTTAGGATCATGATTAGCGGTCCACTCTATGGAACTGTCCATGTCATCTATTAAAATTGTCAATGTCAAAGTAACAATTCGACGTAAACATAACCCATGCGAGATACAATTGTAAAAGTGATTTTAATCAATATGAATAAAAAAATGTCTTTAATAGTACTTAAAATCAGTGAGAAAAACAGTGTTACAAGCCCTAGTCGTGTTGCGAAAGTTTCTTTAAAAGCCCATCTGTGCGTCCTTCCGCCTTATTGTTCGTTCCGCTGTTGATATCTGTGCCGATGCGCTGGTATTTTTAGATCGTGGAACAAAACAGTAGGCCAGTGTGACTTTTTTCTATAGTTATATAGGTAACTATACTTATCATGGGCAAAAATCGCTTACAGGTCTCTGTTATATAAAAAGGAACATTTCAGTATGGAAAACGGCTCAGGGAATTTAACACTCCAAACTGTTAAATTCCCTGAGCCGTTTTCCTTCTTCTATAATTACATACAACATACATTTATCACTAATTGGAAACCATTATCACCACTGGCTAGTCCATATAATTCCCATAAGGCATTGACTCTCGTTTACGTTATCGTAATGTACTGTCTGAAAATATCAGTTTCCTTTCTCTCTTTCTGTACTCTTTTTATAAATATGTAAAGACAGACAGTGGAACAACTTTTACGATTATAATCAATACATATTTCTTTAAAAATGGTCGAGTCATGATTTAAAACTTTTTAGAATATGTGTTTATAAGTAGTTCATACTACATAGAGCACAAAAATATAGCGTCTTCGTCTGCGCACCGACAAACGAGGTGATTGATAGCATTGTGTTAATTTAATGTGTACATGTCAATCATTGGGACAGTTCGCGGAACGACGCTCAGAATGCCTCGATGATAAGACTTATCTTCACCCCTGGTGTGAATTTTGTTTGATTCCGAAGTCGACATTCGCAAAAATTGATAGACATGTAATATTTTACGTGAATTGACGATAATGTCATAGTTGGAAACGAACTTCAGTTATAGACGATTAGCCTATATTATACTAGTATTATTTTCCCTTTATACTGGATTTGTGAAATTGAAATTGTAGGTGTGTGCAACTTTCTTAAACATGAGCGTTATACAAATGTAGCTTTCAGGGCGAACTTCGTTCTCAGTGGTCAAACACATACGTGGGTCTCTCCCGAAATATTTGAGAAACTAAACACTAAGGTATATAATATATATATAGGATATATAATATTTATTTTATATCTTCTAAGTACTTTCCACTTGCCTCTGTTCAAAGTTTAATGCATCTAAACCAGTTCTCGGAACACTTTTTCTAGTTCGTCGCAAATATCTATTGTACAATCTTCTCGATCGCTGGTAGTGCATCTTCCGGCGACGAAAACTATATCCATTTCTATATTTTTTTTATTATAGGGAATAAAAAATAAACACCCGATCTGAAAAACAGGACTGTAAGAAAGGTGACCTAATACTTTCATCTGTATGGTATACAGGAAGTTCCTTGTTTTGGCGTTAAGTACGTAATGCGTTGTCGTGGTGAAGCAATAGCCTGGTATACGGTCATTTGTTGTCCACTGCATTAAAAACTTCTGGCAGGCAATATTCGGCGTTAATAGTGCTTAAATTTTGTAATTCAAGACTAACGTTTTATTCCTATATAGTTTTAATTAATTTAGTATTTGGCACTTATTACAATGCAATAAACGCGCGCAGACGGGATTCGATTACAAATTTATTCATCAAGTCTCAGCACCATTCTACACTGGCTAGCTTCTGAGCTTCGGTTAAAGTCGTGCGGTACACGGCGTGAAACTTTACGCAAACTTCAAAAAATTCTAAATCAGGATGATAATACTGAAGGATAACTATTCTTCTCGTGTGTTTTAACATTTTTTGAACAATTCCGATTCTATCTGAAAGTAAATTGAGGAAGATAGATGAAATATTATACTAGGATTTGATAAAAAAAAATTAACATTATGTACGTTGTGGTATATAGCGTCGTTCTAAGGTAGACAGAATTATACTGTCTATATCGTCAGCAATTTTGTATCTATTAAAGAGGATATTTTATTGGCTAAAAGCTAAAATTTAGGTTTCAACTATAGACACATTCTCTGCGTTCTTATTTGCACAGCCCGATAGCTAGCCAGCCAAATATAATATATCGCGGATCACTTGATCTTTTAAATTTAAAGTAGTTTTAACTTTTATTTACTTCATTGTGTGTTTGTTGCTTTGAGTTTAAATCATAATATAACTAATGATAACTAATACCTACATAGTAGGTACTCGTAATAGTACTTACGAAATTGGCAATGTCGATTTGAATCTTAACCATAAAAGGTATCGGGTATATACATATTTATTTATTTATTTATTTTCTGTATTTTGCCATCATGATAGTTTGATTTGATTTGCGGCTCGGACGTTTTATTTTTCAAACTTTATATTTCACAACGGTGCTCATAAATAAATATTTTACAAATCCAGAGGGTCCGATGAGTAATAATACTCGTATATAACAATTAGAGTTGTTTTAGTGAATATTTTTTTTTGTATTTAATGTAAGTTTCCACGGGAAGTTTTAAGCAAAACCCCGATTCATCCCAGATCGAGATTAAAATTTCAATTATTTTTAGCTTCATCTGCTACCATTGAGATAGCGACTAGTCGGTTGACATTTTAAACAACCTTGGATTTACGCTTTCTCGTTCTACCTTAGTGTGGGTGGATACGTGGGATAGCCAATACTAAAAATCTATGATGAATTCTTTTTGTAGTCTCATTTTGATGATAATTTAGAATGAGAACATTTTATTATTAATATAGGTGTAGATGTGGAAATCTATACTAATATAATAAAGCTGAAGAGTTTGTTTGTTTGTTTGAACGCGCTAATCTCCGAAACTACTGGTGCGATTTGAATAATTCTTTTTTTGTTGGATAGTCCATTTATCGAGGAAGGCTATAGGCTAAATAACATTACGCTATGACCAATAGGAGCAAAGACAGAGCGGTAAATGTGTAAAAAACGGGGAAAATTATTCATTTTTGAAGGCTTTCTTTGCGTGCGCTGCGAAAACGGTTCAAGATACACAAAAAATATGTATGAAAGAATTATTCCTCTATACATGATCTAAAAAAAAGTCCGCGACGGCATATGTCTATCTTTTAAGGTTTAGTCACAATGACCGTTTTTATGGTACCAAATTTAGTCGAAATAATTTGTTTAAGTTGTATCAACATAATAATACTAAAAATTCTGCGGAAACTCGACCATTCCGAAAATCCCGCAAGAACGGGAACTATGTGGGAAAAACCAAAAATCTGCCGGAAGTCACTATTCCACGCGGACGAAGTCGCGGGCAAAAGCTAGTCTTAGATATACAGAACTGTTCAAGAAATCATAACTAATGATTATGTCGTAATGTATCAAATGTGGCTTTTACAGCTTCACCTTCAGAAGTAATTTGGGGAAGCTGGGAATTTTGGTAGATCCTGAAGTTTTGCAGGCCAACGATCTCCTTTACGATTTCCATTGGGCAAATGGCCACCTCAAGGATGCCCGAATACAGATGAATTACATCAAATGGTTTGGGCATATTTATTTAGATAATAAACTCCAACATATTCATCAGAAATATCGTCACTGTCTGTACGATCATTTATCGTGTGCAATATGTCGGTGACGTGTGGGTGGTCGCATTCGTCAATGATACGGCCCTCTTTAAACAATAGGCTGGAGGGTCAGCACTGCACCTCGTGACCGAACACTCGACAACGTTACTGCTAAGAGTTTAAGTGATAAAATCGTGCAACACACACGCAAGCCGTACATTGGTTCCGGGCTTCCTTATTAAATTTCTAATGACGGGAGCGAACACCCAACTTCGTAAGCTAAATACCAAAGGAAAATAAGCTTTATTTCTAGATAGGTTCATGTGATTTTGTTTTATTCGATGTGATGGTAACGTGAACATTTGTGACGTACCGTGGGTACAGGACAGGTTAGTAGTCTTGTTACAAATATTGTCACATTGTTTAAAATGATTCATTTCTCAATGAACTTTTCCTCTATTTTATCATTAGTGAACATAATTATTAAAACTAGGGTGCTTAACAGTTTTGTAAACATTTTCTCGCTGCAAATCTCAAAAATAATACTTCTTTTCCTAATCCAATTGGGTCAGGATGTATCGTTAATATAATGCCATCTCACAAAACTCATTACGAGACCGTTGTTGATTTTGGACAAAATCTTACAAAATTCAAAACGTGACTATTATATGTTTATGCTATTTAGTTTTAAAATTTAAGTTTTATATTACCATCTGGGGGGCAGTCGCACTAACAAATCGCAGCTGAAACGAAACCAAATCGTTCCACTCAATCAATCCGAGAGCTAGAATATCACGTCATCGAACAGATGACGTGATATTGTGGCGTTCGGATTGGTTAAGCCGAACGGTTCGGTTGCGTTTCGCTTGCGATTTATTAGTGCGATAGCCCCTCTGATCAGATTGCTATATCGTATGAGATTCTATTCCGTTTGCCTGTCAAAAAAATATAGAAATAAATTGCTTTGAAACTACTAATACATATAAATAAATGAAGTCTTTATACTGAGTTTGATTGGATATGTGTAACGACTATAAAACAAATAGTTTATGAAATATACAAGTAATAATTTACTCATGTACATAGTTATTGTATGTTTGTGCGCTGACGGATAAAGAATACATAATGTCAACACTCCCTTTTGCCTTTGCATGTCGTATGAGCCGATTAAGGGGGCTTATCGCAATTATATCTCTGTGAAATGCCTTAACAGTGGCAATAGACTCGCCCCGTATTCGGAAACTATAATTATTTGACCTATTACCTACCATAACCAGCTGTCCGGGCCGCAACATATAATATTATAGTTTAGTTATTTGCTAGTTGCAGGTAAAACATCGCCCTTCCATCGATTGTTAACAGTACTTAACTTATTTATAAATTAATGACCAACTTCATTTATAAATTAATATTGTAGTAAATTTGAAAAATGTATGCATAATCTGTTTGTTAATAAGTATTCACAAACTTTTTCTTCTTTGAAGTGAAATATTTATTTTTTTGATGTTGAACAATGTGTTATTTTGTTATTATTGCTTATTATAAGGTACATTAGTAATAAGCTTACTATTGCATTATCTATACTAATATAATAAAGCTGAAGAGTTTGTTTGTTTGTTTGAACGCGCTAATCTCCGAAACTACTGGTGCGATTTGAATAATTCTTTTTTGTTGGATAGTCCATTTATCGAGGAAGGCTATAGGCTAAATAACATTACGCTATGACCAATAGGAGCAAAGACAGAGCGGTAAATGTGTAAAAAACGGGGAAAATTATTCATTTTTGAAGGCTTTCTTTGCGTGCGCTGCGAAAACGGTTCAAGATACACAAAAAATATGTATGAAAGAATTATTCCTCTATACATGATCTAAAAAAAAGTCCGCGACGGCATATGTCTATCTTTAAGGTTTAGTCACAATGACCGTTTTTATGGTACCAAATTTGGTCGAAATAATTTGTTTAAGTTGTATCAACATAATAATACTAAAAATTCTGCGGAAACTCGACCATTCCGAAAATCCCGCAAGAACGGGAACTATGTGGGAAAAACCAAAAATCTGCCGGAAGTCACTATTCCACGCGGACGAAGTCGCGGGCAAAAGCTAGTATTATATATAGGCTGTTCAGAGCGGTAATATAATGTAAGGGACATATATCATATGGACCCTAAGTGCTTTTTTAAGACCTCAAAAATCTAATAATTTCGTAGTTTAAAATTTAAGCATAAACTTTGAACAGACACCCCTGTTACCTATAGACGCGATGGCGCTCAGTGGGATAAATTGCTACGTAGTATTCCTCGTACGCTAAGGGTGTCTGTCCACTGGCGTGGAGAGAGCCGGAGTTGCGGACTGTGTCTGTCCATTGACGCGAAGTGAGGCAGCTGAGCACGGCGAGCGAGTATTGCGGAGCGGACTTGTGGAGCTAGACCGAGTCGAGCGACAATCAAATCAATGATTCAGTACGTGAAATAACAGATAACAGACATGTTGTCGAAAATAAACATACAATATTGATTCTATGAAATACATAAATTTTAATTAAGTAATCGCCGCCCGGCTCGCTCCTCTGCACCTCGCGGCTACTTCGCGGCGCAGCGCGCTTCCGTAAATGTATGAATTTTTAAACTAGCTCGCAAATGCCTATCCACTGCATATGAGGGAAGGTTTTATGCAATCCTATTGGTTAATGTTTCTCCGTTGCTCCATTCCGCAAGCTCGCTCCGCTTCAATGAACAGGCAGTCTAATAAAGGGCTATGGATACGTAGAATCACACAATAATTTATTTAGTTTATTAGGAAAAAGTTTGATTAGCGCTATTTTTTCTTACAGAATTTTCACTTTCGATGATCAAGTATTATTTTGCAAGCATTGAAACAACCTGTACATATCTTAGAACATTATATTTTATACCTTTGGCCATGCATTGAATGGAAATAAAAAAAAGTGATATAATCCGGCAGGAGTATGGTGACCGAATATTACGATAGGTATGACGTGTCCGAAGTTCAAATTGTCTGCAAATTAATATTGTTATTAAAATGTAGTCAAATTATTATTTTATGTTAATGTATCGAAACCCTACAAGTTACATTTAAATAAAAAAGTTCCAATTATTAATTTATTATAATAAAATTTTACAATTGACTGATTTAAAGAAGCTCTGATATCAAAAAAAGTAAGTTCACGATCTTAAATTAAATAAATCTTATAGCCCTTTAGAATTTAAAAATAACCAAGATACTAAATGCAATGAAACAATTGTTTAGCGGGGAATACCCCGAGGTAGGTTATTATCCTGTAGGTAATACCTACCCCACATCCGTTTGCGTGTAGAGTATCTTGAATACCACTACTTACCTTACTTACTTACCAGCTACTTAATATCACTAATCCATCTACTACGTCCTTCCGTCCCAGTTACACTAATTCGTTAACACGTAGCTTACAATAATAACAATACATATACATAAACTGCTGGGGTATGTTACACCCCACCATACTCTCGCCGGGTTAATTTCCTTTTGGAAATTAGACCGCGCTATCTGCCATATGACGCCCGAGAAAAATTCTGATGCGTTTCGCTAAAAGTGTTATGAATATTTTATTCGTTAGCAGCACAGACACAATACTATAGGTTTTGTGTTGATATATATTTATCGTGACATTGCTCCCTTTCTTTGTGTGGGTGTCATAATCGCCGACGAGTTTGACACATTTATATCTCTCTCACTCCACCGTGACTACGTAAATTAAGATCATCTTGGAGAAAGCCCTATGCCCAGTAGTGGGCATCTCGGTTGCAATGACCATGCCCTATCGCAAGTACATGTTGTGCACAACTGGACGCGCGGTACATATTTAGACTTGATCGTATGTCTGCTCTTGCATTATATTATTGAAACGTTAAGAGGAAACACTGAGAGCGAGAGAATTTAAAAAAATAGGTATTTACAAAATCTATTGCTGTCGCGCTGCGCCCGAACTGCCTCGAACAACCTAGCTATCAATGGGTGAGTGCTATTGTCAATGTGTGCGTAGGTGGCCGCACTAGGACGGTGGCGACCGGTGGCTCCTAGACGACAACGTCGAAATCGAATTCGCATATTCAGTCAGTAGGTGACAATTTGATGTTGATATGGCGTTTGCGGTGTTTGTTTCGTGTTGTTGAATTATCTCATACATTTTTGACCATTGCAATTCTTTACTTGACTTATTCTTTGCTTCACTGTTTTGGCTAATATTTTGTATTTTGAGTGTTTATCGTTATAAAGAGATAAATCGTAAGTATTTTATTATGAAAAAATATTTTTAAAATTGAAATAAAGTTAAAATTGAAATAAAGCACTACATATCAACAAAGCATCGAGGTTTCATTATGTCCTTACGAGACAAATAGACTTCTGCACATTTAAAGATAATACACTGAAATTAAAGAGGAATCATAATTATTATTATCAAATCCAAGGTCAATTACATATAACAGGCAGAAATATCTGTTTCTTTATTTTGTGGAGCCCTAAAGGTTTACTTTATGAAAGAACTAGCTTTCTGCCCGCGGCTTCGCCCGCGTGGATTTCGGATTGGGTCTATAGAGGTTAAGGGTCATAGCTTTTGCCCACGGCTACATATGCGCGGAAGTCGGTTTATGGCGCGAAGGTTTTATCGCGCTTCCCGTGGGACTAAACAGATAAAAAATACCGCAAAACCTTGCTCAAGAATCAGTCTATCTATTGATGAATGAAATCCGCATGAAAATCTGTGCAGCAGTTTTCGTGCGAAGCCTTTATTGTGCATCCCGTGGGATCTGTCGATTTTTCCGGGATAAAAAGTAGCCTATTATTTAATGGATGTAAGGGAGCGAACCACTATCTTTTTGCCCCAAGCCAACCTCACCTGCACGCGGTGCATCCCGCTGACCGACGGACGAGGCCCTGGCGACCGACTGATGGCGGTATATCCATCCTTTTCAGGCGTAGCTAAATGCAGCAGGCCGGTGATGGGCAGCAGCGTCACCGGTGCGAGAAGCTACGCCCTGCGATCGCCAACCCGCCTGCCCAGCGTGGCGATTATGGGCGTGACCTTCATGGGTACCAAGAAAAAGCCACGGCCCCCAGTTCCCGGCGGTCCCACTATTCCTGGTTACGGTGGCGACCATGGTAACGGTGGGACAGGGGGTGCGAAGAATCTCCGGGCTACGGGAGGCCACCAAAATAAATTGACCCTGGCGACGTACAACGGACGCACGCTACGGCTTGACTCGCATCTGGCGCAACTCGAGGTGGAACTTGGAAAATTAGGTGGCACATATTGGGGCTGTGTGAAGTCCGAAGAGAGGGGGAGGACACCATAACCCTTGAATCGGGCCACCTAATGTACTTCCGAGAGGGAGACCAAAAATCCCAAGGTGGCGTTGGGTTTCTGGTGAATAAGTCCCTATCTGACAACGTTGTGGAAGTATCTAGTGTGTCGAATAGGGTAGCGTACCTCATTATTAAGCTCACCGAGAGGTATAGCCTCAAGGTTGTGCAAGTGTACGCACCGACCTCGGCACACTCGGACGATGAGGTGGAGGATATGTTCGGTGACATATCGAGGGCCCTCCACTTCACTACCAAGACCCAGTACACCGTTGTCATGGGGGACTTCAACGCTAAAGTGGGAGTACAGAATTGCAGTGAATCGGTAGTAGGATCCCATGGAATTGGAAGCAGAAACCATAGGGGACAAATGCTCGTTAACTTCCTCGAACGAGAGGGGCTCTTCTTGATGAACTCCTTCTTCAAGAAAAAGCTCCAAAGGAAGTGGACGTGGCAAAGTCCCGATACTATGACGAAAAACGAGATTGACTTTATCATGACGGACAGGAAGCACATATTCAGAGACGTTTCCGTGATCAACAGGTTTAATACCGGTAGTGATCACCGACTTGTCCGAGGCTCTCTGAATATCAACTTTAAGGCCGAACGTGTCCGTCTGATGAAGGCCAGGCTCCGACCATCACTGCTTCAAAACATGGTAGGATCTGAAACATTCCAGTCAAATCTGGAGAACCGATTTGCTGCCGTGGAAACCACAACAGATGTTAACCAGAACCTTATGGATGTGGTTCGAGTCCTCAGGGAGGAAGGCACGAGACTTTGTGAAATGCAGCGTAAGGGCAGGAAGTCAAAACTTTCAGAAGAGACCTTAGGGCTAATGAAGGAACGACGTGAAAACCCACCCGTCACTTCGTCAGCAAAGCGGACTCTAAACCGAGAGATCAGCAAGCACGTACGGCGTGACCTCCGGTGCTCCAATGCTCTCGACATCGAAAGAGCGATCGAGCAAAACCGGGGGTCAAAGGTGTTCGTACAATCTCTTGGAAGAAGCCATCTGGCGAAGTTGACCACAACAAGTGGTGATGTTGTTTCTTCGAAGCCGGCAGTCCTTTCGGAAGTGGAAGACTTCTACGGCCGATTATACGCATCGCATGCATCTCGACCTGATCCCGAAAATGAGTATTCCAGAGCCAGATTAACACGCCATTTCACTGAAGACCTGCCAGAAGTCAGTACTGGCGAAATCGAGATCGCTCTGAGACAGCTTAAGAATGGAAAAGCCCCTGGAGAGGATGGCGTTACTACAGAGCTATTAAAAGCAGGAGGGAAACCCGTACTGAGGGAGCTCCGGAAGCTTTTCAACGCCGTCCTATTGGAAGGGAGAACTCCAGAGGCGTGGAGTAGGAGTGTGGTCGTCCTGTTCTTTAAAAAGGGAGACAAGACCCTGCTGAAGAACTATCGACCCATTTCCCTTCTAAGCCACGTCTATAAGCTGTTTTCTAGAGTGATCACGAACCGTCTTGCGCGAAGACTTGACGAATTCCAACCACCGGAACAGGCTGGGTTTCGGAGCGGATATGGCACCATAGACCACATCCACACAGTGCGGCAGATTATACAGAAGACCGAAGAGTATAATCAGCCCCTGTGTCTAGCATTTGTGGACTATGAGAAGGCCTTTGACTCGATTGAAATCTGGTCAGTTCTGGAGTCCCTGCAGCGTTGCCAAGTAGATTGGCGATACATCCAAGTGATGAGATGTCTCTACGAAGCCGCCACTATGTCCGTCCAAGTACAGAATCAGCAAACAAGGCCCATACCGTTGCATCGAGGAGTGAGACAGGGGGATGTTATTTCCCCGAAACTGTTCACTAATGCAATGGAGGATATGTTCAAGACGCTGAACTGGAAAGGACGCGGTATCAACATCAATGGTGAACACGTCTCTCACTTGCGATTTGCTGATGATATAGTCATCATGGCAGAAACGCTGCAGGACCTACAGCATATGCTGAACGACCTGGCTGAATCTTCTTTACGCATCGGCTTACGGATGAACTTGGACAAAACCAAGGTCATGTTCAACGAACATGTTATACCGGAACCGATCGCGATACACGACGCCGTTCTCGAAGTTGTTCACAAATATGTATACCTCGGGCAAATACTGCAGTTAGGCAAAAACAACTTTGAGAACGAGGTGAATAGGAGGATTCAGTTGGGTTGGGCGGCATTTGGTAAACTACGTCGAGTCTTTACGTCGTCGATCCCACAGTGCCTAAAGACGAAAGTCTTCAATCAGTGCGTCCTACCCGTAATGACTTACGGAGCCGAAACGTGGACACTGACGGCACGACTAGTCCACAAGTTCAGAGTCGCTCAGCGGGCTATGGAAAGGGCTATGCTCGGCGTTTCTCTGAGGGATCGCATCAGAAATGAGGTGATACGTCAGAGAACCAAAGTCATCGACATAGTCCACAGGATTAGCAAACTGAAGTGGCAGTGGGCTGGCCATGTTAGCCGTAGAACCGATGGCCGTTGGGGCAAACGTGTTCTAGAGTGGATACCGCGAAACGGCAAACGTAGTGTAGGACGTCCTCAGGCAAGGTGGAGTGATGATTTGCGCAGGACGGCTGGCAGGAGCTGGATGCGAGAAGCCGAAAACAGATCTCAGTGGCGTACACTCGAAGAGGCCTATGTCCAGCAGTGGACGAAGAGGGGCTGATGATGATGATGATGATGATGATTATTTAATCCGGACTTTTATCTTTACGTCTGCTAAATTTCAAAGCAATCGGTTCAGGAGTTACGGCGTGAAAGCGGAACAAACAAACAAACAAACTAACTCACTTTCCGATTTATAATATTAGTAAGGATTACACTGTTAGTAGCCCGCCCGTGTTAATTTAGATCCCACGGGAACAGATAAAAGGTGTCCTATGTCCTTTCTCGTTCCGCAGACTATGTGTATGCAAATATTAAATATTATTAAATAATTATATTGTTATTTCTTGCCCGTGGCTCCGCCCGTCGTTGCTCCGTCCGCGTTAATTTCGATCCCACGGGAACAGTAGCTACTTTCTTCCGGGATAAAATGTGATATCCTTCCCCGTACCACAGACTATGTGTATGCAAATTTTCGTGATGATCGGTGCAGTAGTTTTAAGCGTGAAGAGGTAACAAACAAACAAACAAACAAACAAATAAACAAACAAACAAACAAACAAACACACTTTCGCATTTATAATATTAGTTGGGATAAAAGAGATGATGCATTTTGGCAGAAAATGGAACCTATATTAGAACTCTTTTACTTAGACTGCCTATTACGTGAAATAATTGACTTGACTTGAATTGGTCGTATACCACGAAATTTAGAGGTAAGAGAGAGGAAAGTATTGGCCATGGATTAGTATTTTTTGCCTGGCTTAAATTTTAGATTAATTGTATTATTAGGACAATTTTATATATTTTTACTTTATTATTTATTTATTGTATTATTTTTGTATTTAATAAAAAAATATAACAAGAAAAAGTTTATTAATAACTTTTACAACTTAAAAAATCGTTTGATCAAATACTTAGTGTCTTACAATGACAGTCTGTGATTCTGTGTGTGTGTATCAATAATATTTGTGCTGAAAATAATACGAGTAAAAAAAAATTAAAAAAAGAAAAACTTTTTAAAAAACAAGCTTTTATTTACACATGTTCGATTTAGAATGACTGTACAGTGTTCGTACATAAAGAATCTTGAAATAAGGATCTTGATATAAACACTTGATTATTGATTTAATTTATGTATAGTGTGCACACAAACAGAGTCGGTTTAGAACTGAATTAATTACATAAAATGCCGAGCGCTAACGACTCGCGCTCAAAACGCTGACGCGATACAATGCTAAACAATGTGCTTTGTACATATTCCGGGGCCCGAGATGTGGAGGCTGTACTAACCGGAACTTGATATAAAGTACAAACTTAAGAAATGTTAGATCTCATGAATATAAAACAAATTATTTACGTATAGTTAAATAATTAAAATGAGCGAAACTTGATACAAAGTAGGTACTAACTTATAAATGGTACATGTCATGAATATAAAAACAAATCACTTATAGCTAAATAATTAAAACGCTGATAATCTTATTGGTACAGGGGATGTGCTCCTGTCTTTTCTTGGCAAATGACCGATGACCTCAGCAGTTGTACTGGCCCTCGCTGTCGAAGTAGGTAGTGATGTCATAGCGATCTCTTCCGTCACAGGCAGCGCGCGCGCATGGGGTACGGCCCATTTGCACCGTGATTGGCGCAGGATCTTGATAAGGACGGCCACTATAATGAAGCTAACTACAATGTAGATCATTGCATAGTGATGAATATCATGAGAATTAACGTCACTTGTGTGCGTTAATAGTTCTTCCTCCATGTTTTTCAAGTTTGCAATTCGGCTGCTTATATTTGATGTTTCTAACAATAGATTCGTGTTTGTTAAATTATTTTCCATAAAATGAGGAATTGTAATGTTATAACGTGATTTATCGATGCAATTTTAGGTGCGTACAATTCAGGAGTTATTCTTACCTCACTGGCATGTGGTTTGTGAGGATAAAGAGTTATTTTTTCTGACTTAATAATGCAATCACGGCCTATAGTAATAATTCCGGCCGCTTGCAATTGAAGTGCGGTCATTTGATCGCCACACATTGTTCTCACGTTGCACTGATAGCAACAAAAATAAATAAACGAATTAATGGAATAACTTTCTGCCCATACGTTCTTACATAAATCAACCTCGGTCTTGCATTCCGAGTTTTCTAATTCACATAGGCTTTTTTGATCATTCATTTGGTATTCCATCTTGTGACTATGGCAGAAATAGCTACCAAACTGCATCAGGCAGGCTCTGACGTCATTCTCAGTCATGCGAATGTATGTGTCTTTCTTCACATTAATAGAAATATAATCAGAAACAGGAACCAGCCGTAATGACTTTTCTCCTTGTACTTTTGGAATCGGGAATATTTTCAAAATTTCATATGTGTCTCTGCTAACCAGTGGTAGCCTTATCTCAAAAATGAGGTATTCCTCCAACATCCTTGTTTTCATCTTAAGAAGAGAATATATCTTCCGTAAATCTACATGTACATTATTTACAGGTAAAGTCACATCCTTTGTTAATTGACTTGCAATAATACTCAGTTCATCGCTCAGCTGTTGCGGCGTAATCAGATGTAAGTTGATATTGCCATGATAAACGTCGGTGACTGTTTCCAGTAAATTGCTTTGTAAGTTTTTTAGACTGTGGAGCATATTACTTGCAACAATAGCTCCTATGGCAAAGTCATTAAGAATTAAATTTTCTTGAGTTGTAGTTTTCAATTCATTGATTGCCTTTTCTAATGACGTAATGTGTCGATTTAAAACCTTGTGTTGTTGATTAATAATGTTTTCGGTCCGTTTTAATAGATTGTTCTGTGCTTCCACTATGGATGTTTGATTTCTCCATAATGATAACATATGCTGTTGATTATCTTGTAATGACTTGATATCTTTCTTGTACTGTTCTGCGAAGTTTTGATCCAGAACTCCGAATAAATCGTTCGCGATATAGCCGATGGCATTGATAAGGCCACGTCGCTTACGTCGCTCAAGTTTCTCGGCCGCGGTGTGGAGGTGCTGTTTCAGCAACAGCTGATCATAGTATTCCAACTCGCTCAAACCGTGACGTAGCTGTAGTATTAATGCTTGACATGGGCTTTTATCTTGTATAGGTGTACATGCCGCTTGTATTGTGTTTATATATTGATTTAAAGCTTTATTTCCTTGCCAATATGGCTCCATTTTGTAGTAAACAACAATTTTCCATTCGTCCTTGATCAACTGCATATTTGATAATTATCAAAGAAGAGACCTTGATTTTCTCTGAACTTTGTTACGTTCACGAAGCACTCTGAACTTGTTATCAGAGTTAATATAAAAATTAGACATGCAGTTAAAATTGAAGCGGTGTTGAATTTCTTCGTTCGTTTGTGATTTATCTTTGTTTTTATTTTTATCACTTGCATGATGGACGTTTATATCTTCTTGATATTCCGATAATATTGAAATTTTCGTGATAGGACGCTTGAGGAGTCCGGTTTTAGTTTTTAAGGTAACTACTCTAACAAGACCGTCGTGGCCTGGGTGCAGGTTAACGACTCTGCCCATGAGCCACTTACCTGGCGATAAGTTTTCGTCGTGTATGAGCACCACATCATTCAAAGCGATATTTTTATGAGGCTGTTTCCATTTGCATCTTGAAGATAATTGTGTCAGATATTCTGTGCGCCATCGCTTCCAGAGATCTTGAAATATTTTTTGTGTCAAGTACCAGCGTTTGCGCAGATCCCTTTCGGTATCTATTATTGTTAGTGCAGGCCCACCGGGAAGGAAGTGAGCAGGTGTCAAAAAATCAATGTCGTTGGGGTCCTCGGTCAAAGCGCAAAGTGGTCGTGTGTTCATGCAGGCTTCTATCTGACTTAATAATGTGGAACATTCTTCAAAGGTGAGTTTTTGTTCACCTATGACTCTCTTGAAGTGATACTTGAAGCTTTTGACAGCTGCTTCAAATAAACCACCCGCAGAAGGCCACGAGGGAGCATTAAAATGCCACTTGATCTCCATGTCTCGTAGGTCTTCTATCAATTGCTCATTAAATACTTGTTCTATTTCTTTATATTCTTCTTGCAGGATCTTGCTGGCCCCGACGAAATTCCGCCCGTTATCGCTATACATATGTGACGGCTTTCCCTTTCTTGCTGTCATCCGTCGCAATGCTGCAATGAAGGCCGATGTGGTCAAGTCCGACACTAACTCTAGGTGGACTGCCTTTGTAACCATGCACACAAAAACAGCCACGTAGGCCTTTACAGTTTTTATGGCGCGGCCCTTGTTGGCCTTGATGTACACGTGGCCCGGTGTAGTCAACGCCGGTGTGCATGAACGGGCGTGATCTGTTGACCCGTGGTCCAGGTAAGTCACCCATCAGTTGTTCCAATCTTTTCGAATTGTGCTTCTTGCATATCACACATGCTTTTGTTATTTTTTTAGTAGCCCTGTTGCCACTCAAAACCCAGTATTTTTGACGAATGAAGGCTAATGTCAGTCGAGCCCCCCATGGAATGTGAGTTATGAGCATCTTCAATAATTAAATCGGTTAATCGACCTTGATATGGTAAAATTACCGGGTATTTCATATCATAGCAAAAAGTTTTCTCATAGCTTTCATCAGAACCTTCCAGCTCACTGTCTATCTCCCAGTGCAGCTTGTCTATAGCTTGCCAACGTGATTGTAATGTTTTCAGTATGTCTTCGAATTCCCATTTTTCCTTGATGTTTTCTACTTGTATTTGGGATACCGTTCGTGAAAATGCTTTAAAATTGCTTGCTTGTTTTTTCATGAGTTCATCCAGCTTGCTGTTATTTCCGCTGGAAATGTACCGCGGCTGTGATGATGCAGCCGCAGCCGAGTGTGTATCCACCAGGGGCGTGTCATATGTTTCTCTTGATTTTGACACACCTAATGGTGTAGCTGCCTGATGATAGTTGCTTTCAAAAATAGCTCTCTTGTTTCATGATAAAAATTCTTGGTGTCTTCAAAGTAGTTCCCGGTAAAATATTCATGATTGGGGTCTAGAAACTTACAGAGCTGGCCGTGATTTTCTTGAAATTCAGCCCAGTAAAGATCTAAAGTTTCGATCCGTCTTCTTATATTTTCCGAAGTCTTGCGTTCTGGACCATCTTTTTTAAAATTTCTTGCTGCTTGTTTTTATGCCTTCCACCAACTGCTTTTGAGTTTCCAAAATAGTTTCCATGGTGGAGTCTTGATAGCTTGCTTTAGTTAGTAAATAAAATTATAAAATTGAGTTCTAAGCTTGATTTTGATTTTCTTGCTTAGGTACGTGCCGACTTGATATTCTTGATAAATAAAATTATATAACGAGTTCTAACCTTGATCTTGATTTTCTTGCTTAGGTACGTACCGACTTTATATTCTTGATAAATAAAATTATAAAATGAGTTGTAACCTTGATCTTGATTTTCTTGCTTAGGTACGTACCGACTTGATATTCTTGATAAATAAAATTATATAACGAGTTCTAACCTTGATCTTGATTTTCTTGCTTAGGTACGTACCGACTTTATATTCTTGATAAATAAAATTATAAAATGAGTTCTAACCTTGATCTTGATTTTCTTGCTCAGGTACGTACCAACTTGATATTCTTGATAAATAAAATTATAAAATGAGTTCTAACCTTGATCTTGATTTTCTTGCTCAGGTACGTACCAACTTGATATTCTTGATATTCTTGATAACTCTTGATAGTTCTTGATAAACTGATATTCCTCGATAGCCTTGTGATGCTAGATCTGAGGGTTCTTCTGTATACCTTTGAATGATATGTGCGTCCTTGTCTCAATTCAGACGGCGAGACCCGCTTCTGGGAGACCGCTGAACCGATTCGCTATCACTCAAAAAATACACAAATTCACACACAGATTTCTTCTAGAAGGAAACCTAGATCCGGCTCGAAGGACCACTTTTATGTACAGTGTTCGTACATAAAGAATCTTGAAATAAGGATCTTGATATAAACACTTGATATTGATTTAATTGATTTAATTTATGTATAGTGTGCACACAAACAGAGTCGGTTTAGAACTGAATTAATTACATAAAATGCCGAGCGCTAACGACTCGCGCTCAAACGCTGACGCGATACAATGCTAAACAATGTGCTTTTACTATATTTTACTGTTACTATATTTTTCGAGCTTTCAGCAAGCATTTTCATTTGATAAGTACCCATATTGTAGGAGTGCACGAAAAAATAACTTGTCGGCCATTTTGTATGTATCGCCATGTTGGATTTTTTTTTTTTTTTTTTTTTTTTATAGCATAGGGCGGCAAACGAGCAAACGGATCACCTGATGGTAAGCGATAACCGTTGCCCATGGACACCCGCAACACCAGAGGAGTCACAGATGCGTTGCCGGCCTTTTAAAAGGGAATAGGGGGAATAGGGGGAATAGAGGGGAATAAGGGGGGTTGGGCCTCCGGTACCCTCACTCACTCGGCGAAACACAGCGCAAGCGCTATTTTACGCCGGTTTTCTGTGAGGCCGTGGTATCACTCCGGTCGAGCCGGCCCAATTCGTGCCGAAGCATGGCTCTCCCACGGTAACGGATTTAGAATGACGTCACATAACTAACCATGCATTGTCATCCAAATTAAATTTCCGCGCAATCGGTAACCGGGAAGTAGATTAAATTAAAGATGCAAGATTTGATTACAGACAAACATTGTACATACAAACGTCGGGACAAGGGAAACTAAATAAAATCTTGTAATAAACAGGATATCAGTGATTAAAAATAAGTAGGCACACCGAATGACTTTCAATTTAAGTACCATTATTATCCATTTCTGGACTCAAGTACTTTTGAAAGTTTAATTCAAATTATAGTATAGCTAGAGTAATCAAAGCAATTTAATAAATGAATGTTATGCAGGAGACTAAAATCTGTTAAAAAATCGACATCGATAAACAACACTAGACTATCGATAAAATTATCGACTATATACCTCATCATTCATTAGTGTATTATTTAATCTGCCTCCCGAACCTCGAGCCTCTCCCCGTAGTGTGCGATAGGGACAACTGCAGCTCGGAGAGAAAATACCTATTAATAGAAGACAAAATCTATTTTCGTAGTCCCCTGTTTATTCCCCCAAAAGTGAACCGATTTTATTACTTTTTTCAATAATAGTTAAGGAAAGGCTCTGGCTGTGTCTCTATGTTTTGTTTTTTTTATATAGTCACATGTAATTTGTTTGCTGGCCGTCTGAACACAACGGAAAATCAGGCTATTTTTATAGGATTTTAAACATTTATATCTCTTTTATTATATAATTTATGTAAAAAACAAAAACATAGGGACACGGCCACAGATGCTATAGATGCTGAGAAAAAAAATTATAACTCTACTGTGATTTTCCAGGGAGAAAACAGGGGACTACGTTTGTATGGAAAATAAGCCGCGCGGTTTCCTCTTAATAATCTGGCCTAGATACAGATCTTTAAGTAAGAGATCTGTACTAGTTGTCATGTATACATAGCGACACGTTGGACTTTATATTAAATGCTCAGAAACCGTTCTTGACCATGAAACAGTTCTTATTTCGCTCGTAAATGTATTTTCCACGTCGGTCGCTTCGCCGAGTGTCATTCAAGAGCCCCCATTGAAAGTAACAGCCCGATTGGTCTGGTACAATCGTTAGAATCCTATTTTCAGGGTTAAGGACTTGTTCCTACAAAAGAAATAAAAGTGCCGAAAGTACTGAGGAAAGGTAATATATATACAGAATAAGAGTAACGAACCGTGTAAAAATTATGTGTTGTAGGGTAATTAATTTATTAACTTTAATAAATATCATTCATCAAGTATTTAGCGAACGTCAGTGATACTAATTTTGGCTAGAAATAAATTACTTCCCTGTGTTTTTAGTTGTGGCTAAGAAAGGTCTTCTTTGTTTCAGGATTTTGTATTTCCGACCTGACTGACCAAGATGTGAAACCTTGCAGATATGAAAATGATGACATCAAATAATCCGGACCCCGAATACTACAATGTATATATGTACTCCTGTGATATAATAAACTAGCACGCAATAGCCCTTTTAAAATTAATAAATCCTAAACTCCCAAGTTCCTCTAGCGCATAGTGTCAATTAGCATACCAAAGGTTTTTGAAACATGAAATGAGTAAGTTTACATATATTAATACAGTCGAGGTGTGAAGAAAGTTAAGAAACCTTAACCAAAGCTAGGTAACATGGCCGATCAAATGCCAATATATAGTCAGGTGGTACCAAAGTCTCAGTACCGAGGCAAGAGCTCAAAATCGGGTGTGCGTCAGACTACGCGGCCGGACTTCGACCCTCTGAACTGCAATAATGGCGGAAACTTCCTTAATTCTCCAACCGAGAAGGAAAGGGAGAGGGAGAAAGAGAGAAAGGACAGGAGGGAGAGATCCAGGGACGAGACACGAGCTCGAAGGAGCCAGAACAGGAATGAGGCGAACGACAGCAAAGTGGAGGCATATTTGAGGCAAAACCAGGTCAGCATGAGGCAGCAGCAGCACAGGCATTCGGCGGTGCGCCAAGCAGAGCATAGAGTCAATTTGAGGTTTGTTTTTTTTTAGAATAAAGGTTCCTTTACCCAAATGAAATATTGATTCTAAAAATTTAAGTTTAGAATTTGTGAATCTGTTGGATTGAAATAGCTTGTTGGTTGTTCTAATCGCTATTCGCGAGTGCTCAGAGCCCAAGTACTATTTATGACATTCGAGTTCGTTGGAACGAAATATAAATAAAACTAGCCTAGCCTAAATAAAGCTCTGTAAGGCTTGTGTTACGGGATCTAGGGTAACGGATAGACATACATATATTATACATGTATAAATATTGTTGATAGAAATATATATTAACAACCGTGACTAAGGTACAAATGCTCGCAGGTACAAAACATCTCAAATCAAACCCCACCGGGATTCGAACCCGGGACCTCAGAGATGGCGACACGACAAACTAGATCATTTCCATACATTGCATGATATTTTGTCAAGGGTCCCTGTGTACTTAAGGCCCTGGCCTAAAGTACACATGTCGAGCATCATCTACAATATGTATTTCTGATAATTTTACAACGAAAGATCTTTAAGCAACTAAAAGAGAACGCATTGACTAGAACTACTTCAAAATTTTTAAGTTGGGAGCAACACATTTCCTCTTTACGTCATCCTTATACGGCCATTACTAGTATTCAATTCTTTTCGTCAGTGCTGTACTCTGTAAATGTACTAACACCAATTTTTTTTCCTGCTGGTACGGATAACACCGCATGAGTTATCCAAACCTATTAATATTCTTTAACCAATTTTCAACATAATTCAAAAGTTCAATATTAATAAATAGTTTGTCATTATTGTTAGCTCGATGTGCTTGTGGTTGTATAAACGAGCAATTTGAATCCTTACGGTTATTTTGGTAGCAACCACTGATATACAGTCGAAATGAAATATGAAAATAATAATATAAAAATATAAATTTATGATATTTTTTAAAACAAATTTCTTTTATTCGTGTTATCAGTCTATATTCGTCAATGGAAATACCCAAAGACGATGGACAAGTTAAAAACAAAAGATTTTTATTGCTGATTTCGTAGAAATTACCCTTTGCTTAGGCGTTTTGTATCTACGCACTGATGCTATGATTGTGCCCTGACCTAATCAGGAGTCTGGGTAGGGTAAAAATAATAATGGGAGACAATTCATATCTGGGAGGAAACTCTAAAGGTAAAAATTTTTGAAGTAGACCAATCCTCACTGGACCAGTGTGCTGTGATTTATGTCATTTTATTTATCTACGGCCGATATAATTATAAAAATCGTTACAGAATTAACTATAAAAAAAGGATTTAATATACAAAAATAATAAGTGACGCGTAGACTTATCTTGCGTACATTCCCAATAATTGTGTCAAAGATTAAATTAGTTAATACGTTAATTATTTGTAATTTCAAATTGATAACTTGTAAAGTACACACTGTGTTGTAATTGCAGTATGTTTGAAATTTGATAAATCTCTTATCTTGGCGCTGCTCGCTATTTGGAAATGGAATGTTCTACCTACTCGCTTGTCCATATCACGGAGAAGATTTTTCCCCAGAGTCCTCCGATGTAGAGAAACTTCACAGGAGGTACTTTACGGAGGCCATATGTTGTTAATAGAACTTGGTGTATTACGATAGCAATGCAGAAGAATAAAGCATCTTTTGTTGTGTTCCTCTGCATCTGAATGAGATCCTCAAAGCTTTCATAATGAGATGATCCCAGTTACCCTTTGCCAGCGGCCTTACGTTTAGGAAACGAGCAATAGGCGGATGGTAACAAGTGTTTTACACGTTACGAATTATGACATTTGAAAACATTGTAAAAAAAGATTTTATACCAGGTCCCTACAACTAAACGACGTGGTGGCGCCCAGAGGTCACGACAGGACGCCCACTGAAAGGCATCGCGGTTTTCCCGGAGACAAGGATACTAGAGAACATCGTAGGGAAAAGGAAAAGGACCGAGACAGGGATAGAGATAATTTTGATTGTGACGGTGAGTTTAATGATAAAATATGGATGCAAATAAAATTTACAATTACATCAGATGCTAATAAAAAATATAATATTGAATGTTAATAAAATAATAATAATATTGGATTGTCTAACTTAAATCTCCAACGAATAATAAAATCAATGATCACTTTGAAGGCACACCTTTGAGTCCACTCGCGCCGCGCCACGATTCATCGAGACCCGTCCGCAAGTCGTCATCAGCCCACCGTGTCTCGGAGACTCCCATTGCTACCAGTAAGAGGCGCTTCTTCTGCAGGGAGTGGGCCTTTCAGAAGATAGCGCATTGCCTCGAGCAGAGGCCTGTGAGCAATACGTGTGGAGCACTCATTCTGGGTTAGCATTTTCAATTACTGTTAATCAGCCACAGATTACACTTTCACAGGTTATCTTAACTGCCTATCTTACTCGTCATACCGAAACACCAAAGTATTCTCGCTGTTGCTTTTTGATATAAATAGGTTAGAAGGAGGTACCCAAATAACGATCGTGGTGTACAATCATCCTCCAGTCTCTTTTTATTTATTTTTACTATATATTGATTTCTATTTATTTTTCTTAGTTTATTGTTATTCGTCTTAATGTTATATGTCGTTTTCTGCATTCAATTGTTTCATGTTGGTGCATTTTATGTATTCGATACATTAACCACCACTGCAAAGTAAAAGATACAAGCATTATACTAAGTTTGATATGTACGGACCCTAAATATACCAAAATATTACATATAAATATACCACAACCTAGTATATACAAACATTTAAAAATAAAATGCGGCCGTTTCAAGTGTTAGTAATATTTCAAAAGATGTGTTCAAATCAATTTTTTTTACTGTAAGTACTCATATGAATAGATACACTACTTGACTATTGAATTAATTCAGGCGTCAACACGCGCAAATGGAAGATACTCTTTCGAGTCCCGCCAAAACTAAATTTACATTATTTCAAATTTATACATTTAATATGTTACTAGATTTGATAATGTCCTTCTGAACAGAAGTCCAAGTCATTGAACATTCTCACCTAACGATCACATTGAGTGGTCTTGACAAGGTATCTTGGCAGTTATATTTGTTAATAACAATTGAACTTCTGCAGGCGATGCTGGCAGTGGTAAGACTGCACTTTGCCAGGAGCTGAGCGAGCCTAGCCAGGGTCCGCAGGCCAGGCAGCAGCGGGCGCTGAATAGGCGGTTGCTGGCCAGGCATTTTCTGCAGGTAAACACAATCAAAAGTTTTTCTAAAAGTTGTATATTCTGAATCAGCTCATTAAGGAGAACAACATATCGAAAAATCAGCTGATTCTGCCGTAAACCACGATTTTTTAATTCAAACTTTAGAGCCCCCTAGCGGGAAAATGAGTGGTTAACTTTTTTTGCGACCGTTATATTTTTTGCTCAGCTCGACCAGAAGAACAACATAACCAAAATTTTGACCTGGGTCCCGAAAACCACTTGGCCATTTAAACAGTATCATCTACTTTGCTGTCAGTCCTCGTGAGCGCGTACTGTTGTTTCGGTTGTTCTATAATTGGCAGTTCTGGTGAACTACCTATTTTCTGTTGGAACTGTTAGCACTCATTGATGGTGTATTTGATTACGTCCGACAGTTTACAAATGTACACCGAAGCAATCCTGGACAAACCGCATTACAGACTATAAATTTCAGAGCATAGCCTTGATATTTACATGTACAAATATTGTCTCAGAGATACTTATAAAAAAACAGACATTTAACATGACGCTGAATATATTAACAATATCTTTTTGTCTCTAAAATAATTTAAAAGATATATAAGTTCTTCGTAGTGTAGTTTTTCCACCCTTATATCACGTCAAAATTTTTCCAAATTAATGGTTTTATTTTAATGTCTGATGTGTAAATAAATTGCTTCGATAATTAATCACATTTGTGGTGGGTAAACAAAATTTCGTCTCCACTATATCAAATGGCCACATTATGTACATTTTTTAGGCCAACAACGAGACGAGCCTTCGGCCTGGGGAGTTCGTTCGCTCACTGGCGATGCAGCTGCTAAGCCACTCTTCCAAGAGATCAAGGACCGACTTCTCACCTCGCACCACTGATCATAGGTAATCTGTAATCTGTTTTATTTCTGTTTCAACAATGACATATGCAAATGTTCCAAATTAGCTCGCAACACATGTATCACTCCGCTTGTGTGCGTTTGCTCGGCTTCTAAGCATATGGTTTTGAGCATACCTATTTTCTATTTGAACTAATCAGCTGCAAACTATTACGTTAAACTGCAACTGCGACTGTGATGCTGCCAGCACAATCTAGATGTACTTATAATTAACTGTCAAAAAAACCTGTATAGCATTTACAAGAAAGTATTACAAGAATGTCACTGGCTAAAATCAAGTGGCTGAATATTGGTTGGATTCAGTCCGGGGGTCAAATAAGGGGTGCTTTCCTAGAACTGAGTAACTGACTGACTGAACTTCTTACTTTAATGTCTATTGATGTGTGTAAAAATTTCTAAAATGTTTTTGGTAAGGAAAACCTTCATACAAAACGACAATTTTATGGGTGGACTTATTATGCCTCATATATATCGGCTTATTATACGTAGACTTATAAACTTATTCTTCCTGAAAGTTTACGCAGCGGTGTAATTATAGCAACATTTTATTTTTTGTTTGGATATTTCGCAGAAATATAGTTGCGGTGAATTTTCTTACTCAGTTCCTTTGCGTCATTCACGCCAAGAAAGGGTGCGGTCACACGTATATTCTTAATCCGTCACCGCACCAATACCGTTATTACTTTTAGTAATATAGCCTGCCTATGGTGATGCGAAATAATAGATATATTGCTTCTTCCTCAGACACGATTCGGAAGAAGAGAGATTGGTGAACAAGTTCAGAGGCCTTGGTGACGATTGTGAAGAAAGTTCTAAGCCGCTTTTAGCCGATAGTGAAGGTATGACTTTTGCTTTATAAACTCTTTTTATACATCTTCTTGTAAGTAGATAAATACAGGTATATATAAATAATAATAAAAATAATTAACAATTGCAGACCAACGCACGGATGAAGAAGAGGTTGGTAGTGCAAAGCGCTTACACAATGAGGAGGGTGACGTGAGTATATATTATCCATCCTTCTTATAGCATATTGTTCATTCTTCAGTAGATACAAATATATATTTTTTTATACCACGATGGTGGTAAACAGGCCTAAAGCCCGCCTGATGGTAAGCGGTTACCGTAGCCTATACAAATGAAAGGATGAAGAAAAACGATTATTGAAATTGTGTTTGTTTTGAAAGATGCTACAAATTTTAAATTAATTACTTATATACTACTAAATGTTGAGGCCAGTTATCAAAAATTTTCACTGCCAATCGTATGGATTACATAAGGGACTCCAAATTAAATCATGGCTTTTAGGGTATGACTTGCTTTAAATCGTGTTTTAGAATTTAAAGTCCATATCTCTAAAACATAAGCCAGCGGACTAAGTTCGAGGCTAGATCAATTTAAATTTTATGTTTATTTACTTGACGTTCCTACGTGGAAGAAAAACATCGTGAATTAAATTGCATACACTTGTCTATGTCTGTGTATCAATATGCATTCCAAATTTTTAACCAAAAATTCCTACTGCTGCTGCTGCTGTATAAACCTTACATTCTGTATCTTCTAAAGTTACAATTTTGAGATTACGCTATTTTTTAGGTTACACCATGAAAATTGTATCAGTGGAGTATCAGTAGAGTCATTGTCATTGAAATATTTTTAACTGGAATTTCACTCTGTATAGAAATAACTGGATAACGCGAGAAGCAAGGTTTTCATAACTTTTAATTGGAAAGCTTTCAATAAAACATTTATTGTCCTAACCAAAAACTAAAATAAAGTTACAAATTTTGAAACGTTGTAGCAACTTATATGAAAATATTAAAATTCCAGCATGCAGCTTCGAGGATTTATTATTACTACTAATCAAATAAAATTATTTATTCGTTATTACAGAATTACGTGTGTATAGAACACAATCGAATCTAATGTGAAATGATGTCAAATGTCGATGTGATGAATATTTTAAGAGCGTAGTTATTAAAACACTATCTCTATTTGCAGTTACCAGAAATTTTGCCGAGAAGCTCGTCGAAGGGAACCAACCCTTTCGTCCCAGATTCGAAGGATGACTGTCGCTTGTATGAGAACCACGAGAACCTGTTTCTGCGCAACATATCCCACAGGCAGAGTAAGGATGCGCGTTTGCTGCGACAGAGCTCCGAGCCGTTGTCGGAACGGACCACTGGTGTGCTGCTCAAGAGTCTTTCTGCTGAGCACAGGTTAGTGTCCACTTCAATTTAGAACCGCTTTAGCACCAGTGATGGCAATAACGACTGTTTTGTAATAATTAATAACAGTGTTATGTTATTTTCCTATAACTGCTATTGTAAACTGTTGTCTGTTATCCTGTTATATTGCTGTTTTGACAAATGTTGTTGAGTACGATTGTTATTATAGCTAGCTTAGTTATTCTTAACAATGATATGGCTTAGGACTGTCAGAATATTAGGCAGTAATTTAAATAATTTAGAACTAATTACCTAATCAGTATAATTTTCTGGCGTATTTAAAAGTTCATTGATCTGTACATAATTTGTTATTTACATCAATATTTACATTATTCACATTCAATGTTTACATTATTTACTTATTGCAACGAATAATTTAATTTGCATACGCGCGATCGCACAACAGCAAATAATGCGTGACTAAAAAAATGACAACAGCTTAGGCACCAGCAAGCCAGCAACATAATTGTTATTTCAAATCACACTGGAAATAAAAATGAGTCTAATTGTCATACGAGCGAAGGTACAAAATTGTGAATTTGGGATTAGTAAAATTACTGTAAGAAATAAACAAATAGGAACTTTATTTCCTTGTGAGAAAGGTTAATATTATAAGATTAGGCAACAGAGCGAGCGCCTACGCCTACACAACGGTTAGCTTTCTCTCGCTCATACTTGCAGCTTGTAGCACAGTCGTACTCGCTCGCTCCGTGCCGCACACACGCAAGTGGCAACAACAACAATGCGACTAGGCGATTCTTTTGTCAATAGCAATAGCAGATTAACAGTATAAGCCGTTATTAAATAACGTGTTATTCATTACGGGAAAATAATTCATTATATTATCTGTTATTGAAATAACGACCATTACTATTTAGCACTACTTGAAAATGTTCTTGTACAAATGTCGCATGTACTTCAAGCAGAGGTTGGATCTGTCGACGTAGCGAGTTACCAGTGTACGACTAAAGTCTCTGCCAGCTGCCTTTTTTATAAGTTTTACCTTCTTGGATCATATCCTAATGTTCATATTTATCACATTAATATCGACGAGTATTATTACGATTGAATTTGGAATTGTTAAGGCCGTCCTTTAAATTAATCTGTTTGGGAGAGGATTGAGGGAACGTTGCACACGTAAACGTATTAACGGGTGCTCGAGAACCTACTCGCTATTGTGATACGTGTCACGAGTGTAAGATGCAACCTTGGCGTTTCGTCCTAAACAGTGCTTATTCACGTGAACTAGTGCTGCATTGAAATAATGATGTTCGTGCCTATGTGCGACGTTATTAAAATAATGGATAAACGCAACGGGATTCGTTAAATTTAATAGTGACATCAGAGAAGAAACTATAATAAACTATAATACGTATAAAAATCTCATATTATATGCATGGGATTAATATGCAAAATAAAAGTTTCTAAAGATATGCTACAATTTTTTATTTATTCCACAGTGCAAGTGAGACTGAAAAGCCGAAAGTAGAGAGTAGTCCTCCAAAATCCCGAATACCGGTTGCCAATTTTCGCTATCCGCACAAAAATGATCTGCGATCTACCGAAAACTCCCCACAGAAGGTGAAATCGGAAAAACAAGAGGCCGAAACAGAGATCGAATTGCCCGAATACCAGAATGTCCTGAAACCAGATCAGGTAAAAAACATATCTATTATAACTTAATATCGACGGTTGAAAGGTAATAGGGCATAAGCGACATTTTGGTAAAAAATGAGTTATATATGCCATTGGATTCAAAATTTTCTGCTCTTTCGAATGCGCGTTATGCCCAAGCAAAAAAATACATTTTTATGGTGTTATTTTAGCTAACAGACGAAAATTCTGGTCATTTATACTATAAAGGTAATTGTACCCCTACAAAACTAAGAATACCAGTAACTGTTCCATTTCTGTCTGATTTTATAGCTGTTTCACTTTTCAAAATATCTTAATAAATGATGGAAATACGTCAGTGTTTCTAAAATTTAAAACATTAAACGGCTCTCCTGAACATTTCATCTTTTGTCGCTTATCCCTTATTTCCTTTTAACCGTCGATATGTAATCACTTGTCTATTCTCTTGTGTATTGTATCATAAAATTTTATATTGTGTAATAAACTGATATGATTTTGCAGATTGTCGAAACACCAGTTTTAGAAGTGTTGCTCCAGAAGAAACGCTCGCAGAACGATGACGTACCGCCACCAATACCGAGCCTGCCGATCAGTCCGAGGACTATGATAGCAAACGCTTACTACGATAAGCTTTTATCAGACTCAGAAGTACAGCAAGCTTTGCTGCCTCAGAATCTTGAATTGAATGTAGATGAGTGCTTCAAGAAAGCTCTGTTGTTCCCTTTGTTGGAGATTGATCCACCGAAGCAGTGTCTGTTCTTATTGGTTGATGCTATCGATGAAGGATTTACAGGTAAGTGGATATTATACATGTTGGGGTCAATTATCTTAGTGACTACTTGAAATGATTATCTTGTCATAACGAGCTATTTCAAAGTTGCATGCAGCATCTGGTAACCTCAGTACACTCAACTCGTTAGGGAACTCTCATATGACATTCATTAATAAGTGAGTTATTAATGTAACATGTATTGAAAATATTTTACAATTGTTTTTTACTTTTTAAAATTCATGTGGTCTTTCAGGCTGTAGTGAATTATGTATACAAGAAAAAATATTTAAGCAGTATTGATATATCTAAAATATCCAATGCACTAAAACTTTTGTTGCTTACAAAAGTTACAATCAAACTTTAGAGTTTGTAAGTGTAGGTTGATGTTATTTTTTATTAATACGTATATATAAAGGGTCCAATCGTGAAGTACCCTGATTCCTAAAAGGAGACCAAACATATTTTCTATCATATGTCTCAGTATGTCAATGAAATATTTGCCTGACCACTACTATGCTTACTTTTGTTTGCATTCAAATGATTGCTAGACCCACTATATAGACATGAATGAATTGTTGAATAGTTGAAGGACAACAGACATTGCGCCGACTGCACTTTACTGTACGATTATTGTTATTTCCAAGCTGCTTGCTATTATAATTAAAATTCTTAAATTAAGATCTATTTTTAAGAAACGTAGTTAGCAAACCAGATATGCATATGCACACACACACCATGCACATACACAAACAGACACACATATACATGCAATTTATTAACGTTAAGTAGTGGTTGATTTATTATTTTACTGCTTAGATATTTTTTTATTTAAATTTTAAATTAAGTACACTTGTAATATTGTTAACATCCCCTTTAATGGTATTTTCAATCAACTTGTGGATGGTAGCTAGTATCTTTAGCTCAGTTTGATAACTTAGTGATACCGGCCGAATCATATTACTATGTGACAGCCTCTAAATCTAAAACCTAATTATTGTCATTTAATTATAAGGCTTCTCAACAAATAAATCCTTATTATTATTATTTAAAAAAAGTTAAATATTTATATATCTTGTTAATCTTTAATGAATTAATTTAAACAATAATAAATTTTTCATTGGGACATTTTATTACGGGCAATAGCTTTTATAATGAATATATTGAATTGATAACACCTCACGACAAGAACTAAAACATTAGTCACAAATGACACCGATAAATATATTGAATGGTGAAACGCGATATTAATTGTCAGTCATTTCAATCTAACTTAAATTTTATTGCAAAGCAATACAGCACGTATTTCATTGCGGTATGAGTGAGTGTAACGCAATTCGCTTTTCGGATGGCCAATAACTAAAATATGCGTGCGCAGGATTCGGGATTACGGTCAGGCGGAAAATTACATTTTGTTTTATGTTGTGTGTCATAAATGTTTGTGAAGTCTCGTAATTTGAAATTTTACATCCTGCGCTACAGGTCCCGACGGAAACAGCGAGCCGTCCAGCACAGTGGCCACTCTGTTGGCTCGGCATCAGCACCTTCTTCCGCAGTGGCTGTTACTCGTTTGCGCCGCTAGACGTCAGGCGAGACCTTGCTACGGAATGTTTACAGGTAGGCACTCATCGTTAGGACGGGAGGGATCGACACGATGCCACCACTGCGCCTCCGACCTCGACTCGGCCCAGCACACGCTGGCGGAGTGCCCCGCGTGGGCCTCCGAGCGCCGAGACTTGGTCGCAGAGATCGGACGAGATCTGTCTCCGCCGGCATTGATTGCGACAATGCTGGCGGACGAGGGAGGTTTGAGAGCTGTGGCCTCTTTCTGTGAAGCAGTGATGCTCCAAAAGGAGGCTGCCGAGCGTGGTCGGGAGATGGCCGATCCCGCTCGAAGGAGGCGGCGGTAGCTCGGTAGCACAGCTGCGGCGCCGCGCGGGTCGCCGTATCCGCGGACGCAACATCTCGCACCCGCCGGCTACCCGGGAGGGACCACGCCCCTCCCGTGGCCGGGGGCGTCGTCGGAGGAGGAGATCGGAGGAGATATTGTAGCCTCGGCGTTCTTATATAGTCGCTTGGCGTTCCCGGGGGCTACCTACATGCCTGATGAAGGCCATCCCTGAGGTTTTTAGTGGGCAGGCCTTCTGGGAAGGAGATCGTACCTCCCTCAGCTGCATATTTAACAAACATTTTTAAATTGACCGATTTTGAGTATTTGAATCAAATAGAAACATTGCTTGTTTATTAAAATTGTTTATTTTTATTATTTAGCATGCCATGTATGATTGATTTTACAACCACTACTAAATGAGAACTTTTAGTGTTAATTTTTAAAATTTGAGCGCCTCTCATCAACATGGACACATGTACCATAAAATTGTTTTTTGATTCTGCATGCTAGTTTTATCTGTTGGATGATCCAAATAAATCTCGACAGCTATTAGTGTGATTTCGCTTCGTTCAATCATCACCAACACCTTTCTGCCCTAACATTCAGCGGCCGTCACTGCTTCGAGGAATGTTCATCGGCCACTGCCACTACGTTTACAATTTGTCGGACTGTATTCTGCGAAGTCGATGTAATACAAAAAACCATTGCATTTTTGATTCGATCGACGCAGTTAAACACCGACCCGCTTTCTACCCCTTGGGTGATTTTCAGCCGTTTTAAGTTGCCGGCACATGTCCTGCTTCCTCATTAAGTTTTCTGTCAGGAATTCCTTACGACAAGCGTATACGTCGGGGCGCATAATTTCTTGCATTCGAACAAAAAAGAACGTTTGCGCTTGATTCAATATTTGTATGGAAGCAGATAGGTTCCCGAATCTGAATAAATTACCATAATATTGGTGGTAGCGTAATGATATGAACCAGTACTAATTGAAATTAGTCCTTTCAAATAAATGATCTCTTTAGTATTATAATATCTAGTAAGTAGTAGTAGATTATATGGTCTCAAGTTTTGGTGCCATATCGCAACATTGGCAAGACACAGGAATCACGTTTGATGACTTTCCAACCAAACCTTCCATGCATACAGAAATTACCAGAAAGCCACTATATTAAATACACCTCATTCACTTGGAAGGTAAAATTTTAAAATAAAATTGTAACAAATATTTAATTGCACTACTATTACTTACTATCATTGTTATTGTAGGGTACCGCAAGATAACTTTGGACGAGTTGCAACGCGCCCACGTGTCTGCCGACGTACAAAGATATGTGCTTGCCCGACTCGACACGGAACCGAGGCTCAGGTTTGTACCCACTTACAATACTTTTTTTTACTTACTTTCATTAGAAGTACGACGTTCTTTTCATTAATAATGCAATGACAAAATAATTTAAATTAACGAAATTAAATTAAGTTTAAACGAAGAAGATTGTAAATGATACATATACGAGTATATTTTTTCAAGCTAATATTTTCTTTTGTCGCTACCATGGTTACAGTTCTCAAACTATTAAGTTATTTTCTATTTATGCTGATTTATTGGACAAATCTTTATTTTAACTGTTTTATATGTCGTTTTATACATTATTTTCAAAATTATTTATAGTGCATAAAGTATGAGTATTACTGCACTGTTGTAAAAAGAACCTACTTCATTATGTATTTTAAATCTTACCTAGTACCTATATTAATAAATAAAAAAGTAATTAATAATATCCACAAGAATTCTTTTTGAAATATATAACATTATTATTGTTCCGTCTTCGATATCCGGAATCCATATTGAGTTTAGCCTTGCGTTTTTCGTGTGTTTCCGTCTAACGTCTCCCTCTCTTCCGCTAGGGGCGCCACCTATGTCCGCTCTAACGTTTGCTACTTCCGGCGTATAGACGCCATGCTTGCAATCTTTTATTTCGTCATTATAGCGTCGTTTTTCGTTGTGTTCGAACGTCTAATATCACGGGAAAATTCCGTTGTAGAATATTACAAAAGTTCCTTATAAAGTAATTTGCCCTCTCTTTCGCGATGGAAAACGATAAAGAAAATTCACCGAATAAAAGAAGATTAGTGAAAGCAATACGTCGGCGGAATCGTCAAATTCTAGCGATGAGGAAAGCGGTGGGTCTGTTAAATCGGGGTTGCCCCCCAAAAAGCGGGCACGTCATGTAAGTGATTTGAAATTAGAATTTTTGTTTCAACAAGTAAATTTTTTAACATCCCTTATTACACAATCGCAAGTAAATCACCATAACGTTTGTGATAAAAGTAAGCCTTCTTCGGCTGTTACATCAGAAGTAAAAAAATACCGATTCTGTCGACGGGTTAATTTTGCAACCACCACCGGGCACGTGTACAGAGAAGGCTCTGCTTAATATACCAAATAGCACTGTAGTTGTGAAAGATCCTTTATATCCTATATCAAATGACAAACGATTAAAGGCGTTAGGAGAACTTCAACGTTTTAATACTGGCGAGTGGCTTTCAATACGATTTGCAGAAGCACAAAAGAAATATTTGTCTACCCCTGGTTTCGTTGAGCTTAACATTAACGAAGAAATAAAAAGATTTGAGTCTCCTAATAATGAAGATTATCGTTTATACCTGTTGGAACGTTCTTTTGCCGCGATGACTAATGCTATGCTTATTCAAAAAGAAGAATTACGTAACAATTTGCAAGACTTAATTAACTGGTCGGGTGATAAGGAAACCGAACTAACGCCGTCATCCCTTTTTAAAAAAGTTGAACAGTTGTTTGATAAACACTCAAATTTTACGAAAGTTAGTGATGATCTTTTGCAAATAGTGTGCGGCCGAAGATCAGACTTTATTCGTTTACGTAGAGATTCCTTGCTTAAACAAATCCCTGACGAATATATAAGTGCTAGTTTAGAAAAAATACCTCCGAGTACAGAGGATTTATTTGATAGCAGCTCACTCTGCAGTTACATACAGAAAATAGGGGGGGCTGATAAATTAGTTTTCAGGCAAAGCTCTTCGAAGGGATCATCGATTCTCAACTCATATCCTGAAGATAATCGAGGTGGTCCCAGCTCTAGTGGTGGTCACAGAGGGATGGTACCGGCATATAACCAAACAAAAGAAAAGACATTTCGATCTCGTGGCTCTCAGAGAAAAGGTAAGCCCAACCAATCTAATAAAAACAAAAAAAATGTGGTCGTCAGAAACCCAAGCAAACCAAGGACAAGCCGACCCGCTCCCGTTCTCCACCGAAGTATAGAAACAGTCGCTTATGACTTAGCGACCTTTCAAGGCGGATGTCTTTCGCAATATCGACTTACGTGGCAACAGCTGGGTGCACCCAAAGAAATATGCAAACTTTTAGAGGGTATTCACATCCCATTTATTTTAAAACCACCTCTAGTATACCCGACCGAGCTGGTTATATCCAATTTTGCGACAAAACGATCATCTCAAATGACTCGAGAGATAAATCAGATGATCAAAAATCAGGTTCTCGAGGAAGCAGATATAACACCCAGCTACCTATCAACATTTTTTCTAATTCCGAAGCCGGACGGATCCTTCCGTCCAATTTTCAATTTGAAAAGACTAAACGAATTTGTACATACCAGGGACTTTCGTCTCTTCAGCCATTTTCGAGTACCTTCTTTTCTTCAGGCCAACGATTGGATGGTAAAGTTGGATTTAAGCCAAGCTTACTTTCATCTGCCAATAGCCCAACAGCACCGCAGATTTCTGAGGGCGAGTTACAACGGCAAACTTTACCAGATGACATGTCTACCTTTTGGCCTATCTGCGGCACCAGGAATTTTCGCTTCAGTCACCAATTGGATAGCGGAATACCTCAGAAACCTCAAGATCCGCTGTGTGGTGTACTTGGACGATTTCCTACTGGCAAATCAGTCCTACGAGCAGTTGAAAGAACAAGTCAGTACTACAATCAGTTTACTTCAACTCCTGGGTTGGACTATGAATTTTCAGAAATCTGTTCTCATTCCGACACAACGCCTAGAGTTTCTAGGTGTTACTTGGAACACACTAAACAACTCCAAGTGCCTGTCGGAATTAAAGTGCAAAACGCTCCGCAGTGCACTACGAGAACACAGAGGCAGTTGGTCCTCAGACAGGCCCAGTCCCTAATGGGAGACTAAACTTTGCCTCTTTCGTCGTCCCGAGAGGAAGGCTTCACTGTCGGACGCTGCAATACCACAGCCGACAGTTGCCGAAATTCAAACCACAAGAAATTCATGATTCCAGAACCGTCTACAGTCGGGTCAATTTAATAGGCACATTTGACATTTCATTAAAATTCCTCAACTAACCTTGTAATGGCGGACTAAATATTCAATATTTTTTAGTGGAAATGCAAAATGGCGTTGTTACAATGTTGCGTTTAGTGAAGTCTATACGTAAGTGAGTCCCTCAAAAATCGAATGAAGCAATGATTATTTGTGAATGGATTATTCACATGAATTAATAGACAAATTTTTATTAAATAAAACATGTTATTCTTTTGTTTATAATAAAAAACAATAATAACTTAATAAACAGAGAAATATTGATATTAAAAAATTTTAAGGCAATTAAACTCGTAAAATATATTAATACAGTCTATAAAAAAGAGCGTATTGCCATTTAAAAGGCGGCAACACATCTGTTGTGCGGGCAGCGATAATCACTTACATCGTAATCCATTTGCTCTTGCCTATTACAGTTATTGTGGAAAAGTACTTTTTTTATAAGATAGGGATCTTATAAAAAAAGTACTTTTCCATAATAACTGTATTCGATCACATATGTTTGAAGTAAATATCGTTTTTCACCATTCGGAGTGTTTAAGCAGGTCACTTCACTATGAACAAATGTCAAATGTGGCCTATTAAATTGACCCGACTGTAGTAGAAATGAATTGGTGGGCAAAGATGGCTTCCAGTTCAACACCCCTTCATACGAAAGCCATCACACATCTACTTACTACCGACGCATCCGAAATAGGATGGGGAGCACAACTTGGGCAGACAACTTTATCAGGTCAGTGGACGACGGAACAACAAGCTGGCATGTCAACTGCAAAGAACTGTTTGCGGTTTATCTAGCAGTTCAACAAGAGCAGCAACATCTGAGGAACGCCCACGTACTCCTTCAGACAGACAATCGTACTGTCGTAGCTTACATAAACAAGGAGGGCGGCACGAAGTCCAGGAAACTTTTAAAACTGACAAAACAGTTGTTGGCCCTGCTCGATTATCAAAACGTAAGTTTGACGGCTCAGTACTTCCCCGGGCGATACAATATAGAAGTCGATGCATTGTCACGCAGGAAGACGAGCCCCGAATGGCACTTGTTACCCCCGGCGACGACTCTCCTGTTTCAGCGGTGGGGGACACCGGAGGTAGATCTATTTGCTTCGAGGACTGCTCACGTGGTCCCACAATACGTAGCGATAGACCCACGAGACGAGGAAGCATTATTTCACAACGCATTTCTCCATCTTTGGGACTTCAACCTCGCTTGGCTATTTCCTCCGCCCAACCTAATGCCACAGGTGTTGTGCCACCTCAACATGGCTCGAGGCACGTTTATACTAATAGCGCCAAGGTGGGAAAAAGTTTTTTGGTTGGTAGATCTGCAGCAGAGATCCATTCAAAAACCCCTTCAGATACAGAACCTGCCCCATGTATTGATAGACACGAAGACAGAACGGCACCCGCCAGAAGTTCACAATATGATCTTGGATGCTTGGCTGATACGCGGTGGGCGGATATGATTCAAACCTGGACAGAGCAAGAACGATCACTACTGTTGGCAAGTTGGCGAGAGTCTACAATGCGAACTTACGTACCCGCCTGGAATAAGTGGAAAAATTGGTGTATATCAAAATCATTAGATTATAAATTTCCAAATCCTTCGGAAGTCGCTAGATATTTGGCTCACCTCCATATCAGCGAAGGTTTAGCATACGCGACGATATTAGTACATAAGTCAGTAATAGCTAGTTTTACCAAAATGAATGAGCAAGACATTTCTTCAAATTGTTTAGTAAAACGGATCTTGCGATCTATATCAGTTGCAAAAATTAAGTCGTCAACTCCACCAATTTGGGATCCAAGGATGGTCTTACAATATTTATCTAATAATAATCCCGATGAAAGTAGCTTTTATCAGGTCTCGCAACGAGTTGCAGTTTTACTTTTGTTTGCATCTGGCCGGCGAGTGCACGACCTTACGCTATTAAGAATTGGACCAAGTCAGCTAATAGACGAAGGGAATTCTATTAAACTGTGGCCTGCTTTCGGGTCGAAATCAGATAACGCTGAACGAAGACAGTCAGGTTGGAAGTTATTTGAACATCCCGATAAAAATTTGAATATTGTTTACTGGATCCGTCGATTACTGATAGTTTCGCAACAACGGCGAAACGAAGGAAATTGGTTGGAGTTGTTTATTACTATAAGAGGTCCGTGTAAGCCTGCCACTAGAACAATTATAGGTGGTTGGATAAAGGCTGTGCTGCGGGAAGCTGGAATTGAGGCGTCACCTGGATCTGTGCGGTCCGCGGTCTCCTCTTTAAATTGGTTAGAAAATTTTCCTATAGAAAAAATTCTGGCCACAGGAAATTGGAGACGAGAACATACTTTTAAAAAACATTATTTTAAGCCTATTGAAGATAATACAACAGTTATGGGTAATGTTTCTTTATCAAAATATTTCGAAGCTTGTCGATGATTGAAATATGAAATTTGTAAATTGTTTGAAATAACTAAATTCTCCAAATTACTTAGTTTCAAATAAATTCGTTCTTTTAATTGAAATTCTATTCTCTTAATATATTACCAACACATTATAGCATCATAATTTATGTACCAGGAGAAATCAAACACATCACTCAATATGGATTCCGGATATCGAAGACGGAACAATAATAGAGAGTTTTACCTACCAATAAAACTTACCTATTATTTTTCCTGAGATATCCGGAATCCAAATAATTCCTACCTGGTACAAGACGTATAATGACGAAATAAAAGATTGCAAGCATGGCGTCTATACGCCGGAAGTAGCAAACGTTAGAGCGGACATAGGTGGCGCCCCTAGCGGAAGAGAGGGAGACGTTAGACGGAAACACACGAAAAACGCAAGGCTAAACTCAATATGGATTCCGGATATCTCAGGAAAAATAATAGGTAAGTTTTATTGGTAGGTAAAACTCTCTATTTTTTATTATCTACAGACTCATGGTCACTGCCTTTTTAGTCTAATATAAAATATGTTATTACTAGTTTGCTGCCCGCGGCTTCGCCCGCGTGGATTTCGGGATTGGGTCTATAGAGGGTTAAGGGTCATAGCTTTTGCCCACGGCTACATATGCGCGGAAGTCGGTTTATGGCGCGAAGGTTTTATCGCGCTTTCCGTGGAACTATCCGTTTTTCCGAGATAAAAAATACCGCAAAGCCTTGCTCAAGAATCACTATCTATTGATGATGATTGATGAAAACCGCATGAAAATCTGTACAGTAGTTTTTGAGCGAAGACTTTATTGCGCATCCCGTGGGATCTGACGGTTTTTCCGGGATAAAAAGTAGCCTATTATTTAATCCGGATTTTTATCTTTACGTCTGCAAAATTTCAAAGCAATCGGTTCAGTAGTTACGGCGTGAAAGCGGAACAAACAAACAAACTCACTTTCCGCTTTATGATATTAGTAAGGATTCTTCGTCTCTAAATATATGACTTATGACTATTCATGGTTATTCTAAAGTTAGCTGCACTATATTAGGTAAGTCATATGGCTGGCATTGATTGCGGCAATGCTGGCGGACGAGGGAGGTTGGCGGGCTGTGGCCTCCTTCTGTGAAGCAGTGATGCTCCAGAAGGAGCTGCGGCGCCGCCGGATACGGCGACTCGGGAGGGACCACGCCCCTTCCATGGCCGGGGGGCGTCGTCGGTGGCGGAGATCGGGGGTTGTAGCCTCCCCCGAGGAAGGCTCCCCTGTATCGGCGGGGGAGCGGAGGCTGGGATTTTGGGGATTGGGGGATTGGAGATTGGGGTTCCCGGATGTCGCTTGGCGATCCCGGGGGCTCCCTACATGCCTGAGAAAGACCATCCCTGAGGTTTTTAGTGGGTAGGCTTCCCCCTTCTGGGGAGGAGAGCCCCACATAACCGCCGGCTCGCCACAGCCGGGGTATGCAATTTAATGCAATTTCCTCAGGGGAACAAAAAAAAAAAAAAGGTTAGTCGTATGGGCGTATACTTCTTGGCAATCTCAAATATTTATCAATGTGTGGAACTTTATATGTAATATTTTCAGGGCGCGTGTCTCCACCGACCCGGTAGCGGCTTCGGCTGCTGCAGCTGCGTTAGACCATCTGCGGATCAAGAGTGATGGGTGTTTGCTGTATTTGGAGAAGGTACGTTAAATGTCCACACGACATTTTACTATCTAGCCATATGGCATGGTACAAATTAACTGGTACAATGTACGAGAATGATTTCTGTACCGCACGACACCTAGTGGTACTCAGCTTATATTAAGTAATCTACCGAAGTCACATTTTGACGACATTTAAAATATATTCAGAAGAAGACTATAGGTATCAGTGTCGTCTGCTTGGATACTTTGCGGCATAAATAGACTTTATTGTAAAAAGTATGTATTTTCCCATAAAAAGGCACAAATTTTATGTAATTTGTACGGTGAAACAGCAAGTTTATTTATACTTTTCGTCTTAATTTTTTTTTATGGTTTTATTATGATAAATGGATGAATGAGGTTTCTAAATTCGATAAATATGATCTCTTAAACCATAGTTTAAATCTGTTACAATTTGTAAAGCAGATGGAAAATGTGATCACCTAGGTACCACAACCATAGAGGATTGTATATTGCTGGTATGTATAGACATGTACATGAAATGTTGATAATTTATAAATGTAGCAATAATAATATATCGGAACTAATATAATAATAAATAATAATGTCGGAATAGGTTCTAGACGGAGTGGCCGACGGGTTTATCGCCCTGCGAGAAATCAGGGATATTCCAGGAACGCTCAACGGCTTGTATTTGTGGTTGGCGCAGAGATTATTCCACGGAAGGCGATTCACCAAGGTAATGACAAAACTGTTCACGATATTCAACATTTATATATTCGGTTATGTTAGTATCATATTTTTTTATGTATATTATGCTAATCGTTTATCATTATCGCTGAATGAATGAGCGATATTTTGGAATATTTTTATTTATATACGTTTTGATTGAATGCAAATTAGCAAAATTACAATGGTTTAAATTTCGTAATGAATGACTTCTATATGTTCATTGTATATTATAGCATTTTACATCTTTAGAAATCAATCCGAGTTAATATATACTACAACATATACTACAACCCAAGAATGGCACTCTGATACCGCACTCGTAAAATATGTATATATATATAGGTTGTAGTATTTGAAATTTGAAGTTCTGTTAGTGGGCTTAGGGGGAGATGCACCTTGTCAAATGTCAGGGAGATCGGAAGGGTTAATGAGATGATGCTATCGGTAGGGGTGTAATGATAGGTTTGTTTTACCAGCGGTTTTGAATGAATGGAGGCGCTAGCATAATAGTATTTACAGATATCATTAATATGAATGTCGATAGATAGGAGGTTAATATAGTGTTATAATATTATTTATACAAAGTTATAATATTTGCGAGCAGTGTATAACATAGAAAATTGTACTCTAAATAATTTAGTAACAATCACGTTTCATGTAAATAAAATTGAATTGATATCTTTGTAGGTGCGCCTTTTGTTGGATGTACTATTGGCCGCTCGCTGTGGAGTGACTGAGGAGATGCTATACAAGTGCCTCCTCACTAAGGAGTACAGTGTCACCAGGGAGGACTTCAGCCGGCGACTGCATTTACTGCGGAGGTTTGTACATTAATAAACACTTTACTCAGGACAAAAGTATAACTTCATTAGTAATGACATTGAAAGAGAAGACAGAAAAATTTTACACTAGAATTGCATCTGTTAATATCCAAAAATATATTTAATGTATAGTAATAAAATTGATTATACGCCAAATCCAATAGTTCCTTTGTTTCGGATGGGCTCAAAGCCTTTGATTGGCGTTTTGATGGTTTTGATTGTTTGATGGTCGTTACTTATATCAGCTGCTTATTTATTATTGAGCATCAATAACAATTACGTTTCAAGGTCATAAGTTTATTTAAAAATTGCAATACAATAGACATATTGTAATTAGATGATATTTTGAAATTTTGATTCAATTCATTAGTTAGAAATCTAACGTAAACCACTACATAGTATAAAACAAAGTCGCTATCCGCCGTCTGTCTGTCCCTATGTATGCTTAGATCTTTAAAACTACGCAACGGATTTTTGGATTAAGATGCGGTTTTTTTTAATAGATAGCGATTCTTAAGGAAGGTTTACATATATAATATAGTAGAGAAATACTGATAAATTTAGAAGTTTCTAATGTGATGTCGTTAATAAGCACGTTTTTTGAACTTATATTGCAAAAACGCCTGCTGAACCCTACGAAATAGACTAAAATAATGTACTACAGTATTGCCCACCTTAAAAGTATGTTTGTATTGTCTAATGACAAAAAAACTGTGAACGTTGTGTATAAGGACATTTTGTAGTAGGTATATTTCCATAAGCATTGCAACCGTGCGAAGCCAGGGCGGGTCGCTAGTATTACATAAAATTGACAATATAAAAAAACTCAAGAAAATGGCTGCATTTTAATCAAATAAAATGCAAAGGTCATAAACACACAGACGCAAAAAATAAAATCACCTCGGCCACAATAGGCTTGTTGCCTAAATTTCAATAGTTAGATACTAATATACCTTGATGCCTATTCTATACAAAATAATTATTATTTTTGAAAAAAAAATGCTTATTTATAAGAATAATTTTGCATTTAATTAAATATTTGACATTAGTCATCAAAAACGCTCATGACTGTCATGGCGTCTTGAATGACGTCACGCCGTGCAAAACACAGCTGTTTTAGTATCGGAATATTCGGTATTGTGAAGTTATTTTAATAAAAAATGGATTCATCGTATTACAAGTACTGCATAGTGCCCCAGTGTACAAGCACAAGTATAAAAACACCAAAAAAATTATTTATATACGTGCCAAACAATCAGCAGATACGTAAAAAGTGGCTGACACTCGCGAGAAGGAATGATGCCCATTCTTTTTCGCACTTCCAAAAGACACTTGGGAATGACATTTTGACTTTGACGTTTCGCACGGCGTGACGTAACACTTTTTAATTGGTGTTTGCTGTCACGTGACTTATGGCTTATTTTGTGAAATTTTATTTTATAAAAATATAAATAATCAAAAGTTATTATTTTATAAAACTTTGTTTTTTCATAATTAAATGATCATCTTAATAGTTATGCAACCTAATGCATCAGATTTGTTCATAGTGGATACAAACCTATTTAAGCCGCGTCTTCTATATACATTATGCCAATACATATTTATCATCTCATTTCATCTCATACACTCACGCCTTTTTCCCATGGGGGTAGGCAGAGATTACGTCTTTCCACTTGCTACGGTCTTTACATATCTCTTTCGCTTCATCTACTTTCATAACATTCCTCATACATGCTCGACGATTGCGGGTACTTCTGACCTGGCCTTTTTTGAGGACATTTTCGACTATTAGTACATATTTAACTATTAGAATTCGATTTGTTTAGCTTTTCTTATAATATTTTGGCACGTGCCCGCCGTTATGGTGACATTTGATGAATGTGTGGTTTATACAGGGTGGTGGTGGCGGACGCGCTAGGCCACGTGTGCCTGTTCCACGCGTCGTTCGCGTCCTGGCTGTGCGACGTGAAGCACTGCACCGCGCGGTACCTGTGCCGGCCGGCCGACGGACACGCCGCGCTGGCCATGTACTACACGCTGCTGGGCGGCAGGTGCGTGCGTGCGTGCGTACGTGCATGCGTAAATCATGTTTCTAACACCTTTGCTCTATGTAAAGCGGGTCATAAAAAACGCGTGTGTTACCAAAGCAAATAGTTAAGTTATAGTCCATACAAATTCCATAACAGTATTATTTGCACTCTATTGTAGCAGGTGTTATTTTGCGGAAGTCCATTGTATTACAAAGGATATTGTTTTTTGCTGATTCCGCGCAGTTCATGATGACTTGTCCAACAAGCACTCACCAGCGGCCGCTGGCCGCTGGTGAGTCACCGAGGCAACAAATCCTGAAGATGTCTCGCTGAGAGACGAAACACGTGTCGACCTTGTCTGCTTGTTGGACAAGTCATCATGAACTGCGCGGAATCAGCAAAAAACAATATCCTTTGTAATAGTATTATTTGCCGTTTCGCGCGCTGCTGCTATTCAAATTTCGAACTAATCGCTGCTCGGCGCCAGTCAGTAGGCAGCGCTAGCGCGTTGTTAAAATGGCGGGAAGGCAACAGTGTGCATTCGCAGATTGAGTTTATTTAAATGTTTTATTTTTTCTGTTTCCACGCAAATGTGTTAAAAAATGTCGTATATATATTATTTGTGAAGATTACATATTATTTAGAATTACGCCCTCGCCTTCGGCTCGGGCTAAAATTCCGCCTCGCATGTTATACCCATCATAACGCACTAATATCGTAATGTACTATAATAATATACAATGTCGCAAATATGTCTGACCCATTGATGCCATCGCTTTTGGCGATTTTAACATGAATAGTGATGGTTCGAATCTATTGGTTCGTGCATGAATCGATTCCATTTATCCGTGCATCTACTGCGATGTAAATATTGAGTTTGACAACCAAGAGCAGATAAGTTTAGCAATTCGATGCGACATTTTAGGAAAGTAATATTTTAATGTATTTGTTATATTCGAATTATGAGGAAATATTTTTTAAAAATTCTGATATATACGGTTTCCTCACGAAATAGTATGTAATAATAACTCCAATATCACAATATTATTCTTTATAAAGTCATAATTGTTAGTAAAAAGTAAAAGTTGTCTTGAAGAATTCCCGACTATGGGTGAAAATGCTACCAGAATATTGGTGGTACTTTTTATGTATTCTATTGATTCATCCATCTCGCATGTAAAATTTAACTCCTAAAGCATATCATGAGTAAAGGAGTAACTTCAAAAGTCTACCTTACAATAAGACACGGTTCTTTCTCCTTACTAAGCGTGAAAAACACAACCAGCAGTATTATTTAGTTATAGTTACTTCACTAACGCAGGAACATAACGTATAATGAAGATAAGACATAATGTTCATGTAGTGATAGTAATATTGCTTTGCAGCCTCACGGCACTGGAAATCCACAATTACGTGTTCCACATGACGTGTCTGGAGCAGCACTTGGCGTCACAGAAGAAAGGAAAGTCAAGGTGAGTAGATTATGGTCGAAATTAAAAAACACTTAAAATTCAAAGCTAGAGTTCATCTTATATCACTAGTAAAACTTTTGAGTTTTACTTTTATGCCTGCTGTGTTTTGATTTTTTTGTAATAATGCGCATTTCCATGTTAATAAATATCTATGCCTAAGGTAGAGGTCCGAATTAAGTCTATATGTGCTTTTGGTGCCGATAGCGCGCAATAAACCTGGGTTGTAATGAATGTATTTATATCTTTTTTTTTTGTTCCTCTGAGGAAACGTGAGTGGTGTGAACAAGAATTCACTTAAGCACCTCTACACTGTTTTAAATGATTTAAAAATTAATAGGGTTATTATGTTCTCATTTCCCTATTGTCAAAGTTTAGGCAAAAAGAAAAATAATTTTATATTTAAATTGAATTGCATGTTGGATACCATGACTCAATACATGGAAAATATTCATATTATTGACATTAACCAATTATCAGATATAACAAATAATTTCTTTTTAATTAAGGATAGAATAAGTCTGACTACATTTTACAAAAAACGATTAGCAATGGTGCTAAAATATTACTTTTTAACTTCAGCCATGAACTTGGCTGCTAATTTACAAAATGACAATGCTTTTATTGAGCAACATATAGAATATAATTTCTTGGAATCTGTTCCAAAGAATTTAAATTAAATAATAAGACAACAGAGATTATCTCTGGCTCTTTAAAGACAATAGAAAAGCCTCATTATCTACAAATTGTACATCAAAATATCCAAGGCTTTTCTGGCAAAGATTTAGAAATTAATTTGTTGTTAACATGTGAAAAAGTTGATATATTGTGTGTTACCGAACATTGGCTTAAGAACTATGAATTAATCACCTTTGATAATAATTATAGTATTGTAAGCTCATATATTAGACAATCTGCAATAAGAGGAGGGTCTTTAATCATATTAAACAATGTATTGCATTATAAAGAACGCAAAGATGTTGTATCACTTTCCATTGAAAGAGTTATTGAAATATCGTATGTGGAGCTTAACAATCTTATTATAGTGTGTATCTATAGGCCCCCATCTGGAAGCTATATAGAGTTTGAATCCACCATGGAGGATGTTTTGCAATTAGTGTGCAGGAAAAATAAGAATGTAATTGTATGTGGAGATTTTAACATTAATATTTTAGATATATCACCTCTGTCCCAAATGTTTATTAATTTATATAAATCATTTGATCTGCATCACGTATTTAACGAGCCAACTAGAATAACACCCACATCAGCTACCTGCTTAGATAATATTTTTTGTAACTGTAAAGTAATTGAATCTGCTTTAATAAACTACATTAACTCTGACCATAGTGGACAACTAGCCTGTATTGAGCACCATCATGTTAGCCCTAAAACTGAATTGATTTGTAGACCTATATCCCAGGGAAGGTTATGTAAATTTAAAAAAAAAATAACATCTCAAATTACATCTTTGCCTACTGTTGGTGGAGATGCTAATAATTTATATAATAATTTATTTAATTTAGTAAGAATGGAAAGCAACAATATGTTCCCACAAAAGGTTGTAAATTAAACAACAAAAAGAAATTTAGTGACTGGGCTACTCCAGGCATATATAAAAGCAGGAGAACACTTTTTGAATTATATGCTTTAAAAACAACTTCTGTCGACCCTGCCTTTTTAGATTATGTAAAAAAATACTCAAAGACTTTTAAAAATGTTTGTTTATGTGCTAAATCTTTATACATATCAAATAAAATAAATATGTCAAAGAACAAAGTTAAGACTACATGGACTATAATAAATCAGGAAACGGGAAAAAGTAGAAGCTCTGGGAACTCTTTCTCTTTAGAAATTAATAATAAGACTATCAAGTCGGACGATGCAGTTGCGAATGCATTTGTTGATTATTTTTCTCAAATTCCTGCTATAACTACCAGTAATCTTAACTCATCTCCTAGTTTAGCCGTCACCCTCCTAGAGTCAAGTGTGAATAGGTGCAGTGAATCATTCAAATTTAACCATATTGATCCTTCTTCAATTAAGAAAACATTCCGTTTACTTAACAAGAAGAAAACTGAAGATCTCTGGGGTATATCAACTCACATAATTCAATCTGTCATCGATGAATTAGCCCCATTGTTAGCACAAATTTTTAATTCTTGTATTGATGAGGGTATCTTTCCTGATCTAATGAAATATAGTAAATTAATACCACTTTTCAAATCGGGTAACAAAAAAGATCCCTCAAATTTTAGACCTATATCCATATTACGTACTTTCAGCAAAATCTTCGAGAAAGTTATTTACAATCAACTTATAGGTCACTTGAGAACAAACAGATTCATGCATGAAAGCCAATTCGGCTTTACCAAAGGTAGATCCACTACCGATGCCGGATCTGCACTTATGAAACATATTTTTGACGCATGGGAGGGCAAGCGGGATGTAATTGGAGTGTTTTGCGACCTTTCCAAAGCGTTTGACTGTGTGAGTCATGAAACGCTTTTAAGTAAACTTAGACATTATGGTGTCTCGGATGGAGCTGTTAGCCTTTTAAAATCTTATTTATCAGACAGATTGCAGAAAGTCGTTATTAATAGATCAGAATCTGCTAGCTCGCCTATAACTATGGGGGTTCCCCAGGGATCAATATTGGGTCCTCTACTGTTTCTAATATATATAAATGACCTTCCTTACTACATTACAGAATCGTGTGAGACAGTATTGTTTGCAGATGATACTTCTTTACTATTCAAAGTTGATAGACAAAAGGAATGTTATGACGATGTAAATAGTGCTCTCTCGAGAGTTCTGTATTGGTTCACAACTAATAATTTGTCTTTAAATTCTAAGAAAACAAAATGTATCAAATTCTCTTTGCCCAATGTAAGGCAGGTTGATACTAGTTTAAATATGAATGGTGATGTCATTGACTTGGTAAAGAATACTAAATTCTTAGGCATTACTTTAGATTCACGACTACAGTGGGATCCACATATTGAAACTTTGGCAATCAAACTTAGTTCAGCGGCGTAAGCAGTAAAAAAGATTAGACTTTTAACTAATGTTGAAACGGCAAGAATTGTTTATTTCAGCTACTTTCATAGTGTTATGTCCTATGGACTGCTGCTATGGGGATCAGCGGCTAACATTGAGAGTATTTTCCTTTTACAAAAAAGAGCTATTCGTGCTATTTACTGTCTACGGGCTAGAGAATCCCTAAAAGAATTGTTCAAAGAAATTAATATTTTAAATTTAGCTAGTCAATATATATATGATAATTTAGTTCTTGTATATAGAAACTATAATAAATTCAATAAAAACAGTGATCTACATAATGTGAATACTAGAAACAAAAATAAACTTGCCGTTCCAATGTTCAGACTCCATAAAACTAGCTGTTCGTTCTTGGGGAAATGTATATCTATGTTTAACAAACTTCCGCAAGGTGTCATTGATTTGCCTTTATATAAATTTAAAAACCATATCAAAAAGACACTCATGAGTAAAGGTTATTATAAAGTAAGTGACTATCTTAATGATCACACTGTTTGGGAATAGGGACACTATTCATAGAGCCATGTTTGGTAACAACATTATTTATAATATTGTATTATTTTATATGTGTATGTAAACATACATACGACTGTAATCGTGTTAGGTGTGATTGTATCTTGTACTATATTGTATTTTTGTATTGTATCATTGTGATTGTTAACATTGAAAAGAGGAGATAAAAAATAGACCTTCAGAGTTTCTTGCCTGTTCTTCTCGAGAAGGCTCTCCCAATTTCCGAACAGGTGTCGAGTCAATATATTTTTTCTTTTTTTTTTTCCTTATTCGTACGTACGGACAAAGTTTTTGTTTTTTTTTTTTTATTTAAGCTTTTTTTTTTTGTTTTGTTTGTTGACGTCAATAAGTGCCTGTAAAGGTCTATGTTGAATAAATATTATTTTGATTATTTTGATTTTGATTTTGAATGCATTAAATTGCATACCCCGGCTGTGGCGAGCCGTGCGGTTATATAGAGCTCTCCTCCCCAGAAGGGGGAGGCCTACCCACTAAATACCTTAGGGATGGCCTTCCTCAGGCATGTAGGGAGCCCCCGGGAACGCCAAGCGACTTCCGGGAAGCCCCTGCCGATACAGGGGAGCCCTCCTCGGGGGAGGCTATAATACCTCCCCCGATATCCACCACCGACGACGCCCCCCGGCCACGGAAGGGGCGTGGTCCCGGGTCGTATCCGCGGGCACGATTGATGAATGATGTTCTCAAGGAAAAGTTGTAGTACAGCGTGTATGCTTGTGTTTTGTAAAAGAAAATTTTCTTAGTAATATAATTTTAATAAGCAGCGTGTACTTTTTAAAAACGAATTAATATCGAAATTGACAAATACTCAAACAATCAGACCTGAATCATGTGATACATTACATCTCACAGCATCTAGCAAAAGCTATTTATGGCATCGTTCGCACTAATGGTAAATTAAGCGGACTGAATTGATGATGCTACATGCATGTAACTAGTGATCATACAATTCGGATGACGGAATACGTTTTGTAACAGCGATCAAGATGAGGCGTTAGATCTCCACACGCTGGTGCTGCTATGGGTACTGGACTCTGGCTGCGACGTAGAGGCGGCGCTCAAGAGGGAGAATGACGCTATGAGGCAGCTTGAGATGATCGCTAAGGTCAGTGGTTTGAATAGTTTAACTCTATAAATTGTAATGTTTTAACGTAAGAAGTATGTTCCAAGGGAAATAAAACATTACATCGCTACATTGCAAAATATTTTTAATTCTAACTTAATTCATATAGTCAACATGTTAATGAAAATATTACTTTTACCACACAACCTCGTAAAATTTCTGTCTGTTATATTTTAGATCTGAGTGCAATGTTTTTCTTCGTTTCGGCATTTTAAACCAAACACAAGGTCCAAACACAAAGCAAAATCAGAGTCCAATAACGTGCCAAAGTCAACGTAAAAGCAGGATAATCAATAAACTGGAGAAAGCCGGGTCACAATAATAACAAATACACTGAGGGACGTAGTCTATGCGCACGAGTACGAAAGACGACTGAGTTGGACGATTGACATTGTCAGTCGTTCACAGCAGCTGGGTTGCCAATGTCAAAATTAATCCAATTCCCTAAATAAAATATTTGCAACAAATAAATTTCTAAATGTATAATTTTTTCTGTATGGCAATAATTTATTTCATCGATATTTAATGTCAATGTCAAGTTTATCGAAGCTTATCAAGTTTCATGCTCGCAAGGCAATGTAGTATAAAAGAAACCTCCAAGTGCTATAAGTAATATTTCTATCATTCTAATTATTTTTTATCAGTCTAACTATAATCTGATTTTTTATTCCGTGAATACCACATTTACCGTAAAAATATCACAAAAAAACAATATTTAACTATTGATAAAAATAATGCAAACCGCTGCTATTAAATCGCGCCAAAACCTCCTCATTCTAATACATTCCGGAACACAAAAGTACGCAGTGAGTATTACCGAGCACATCACTATGAAAGCGTGACCAACGAAGTAACTTTGTAAAAGCACTATACAAAGGGGAAATTATAAGTTTTTTTTTTATTCTTAAATTATTTAAAGTACTAAAAGACAAATAATATTACAATTACGTAACTTTGATATTATGACAGAAAATTGTATTGATAAAAGTTGTTCTAAACGATTTTCCAAATGGTTTCCTCATAACAAAGTTATATGTACAACCAAAAAAAGTGAAGTGTCATATCGGTAATCTTAGAGCGGCCCGACTATAAAGCATTATTTTTTAGAATTGGCGTTTCTATTTGGATATACATTCTCATTATTAATTTTTAAATTTGCTTTAGTGAGGTAAATAATAAATAAATATTTGTTACATTTACACCAATTAGCCTAGCCCAAACTAAGCTCTGTAAGGCCTGTGCTATGAGATCTAGGGCCTCAGGCCAGATAGCCTGGCCTGAGGCGCCGCCACGGGTCGCTGGCGGGCGCGACGCAGTTCGCGCCCTTGGAGGCGACCCGGGAAGGACCTCACCCCCGGATGGCCGGGGGGTGACGTCGTAGGAGGTTGGAGGGGAGGAGGCGGCAAGATCACTCCTCCCCGAGAAGGGCTCCCCTAGCGCATCCAGGGGAGCAAAGACCGGGGGTCCTCAGATGCGACACTCGATCCTGAGGGCCCCCTAACACCCCTGAGGATGGCCATCGCTGAGGTTTTTAGTGGGTAGGCCTCCCCCTTCTGGGGAGGAGAATCCCACATAACCACCGGCTCTCCGCAGCCGGGGTATGCAATTCAATGCATTTTCCTCAGGAACAAAAAAAATTAGGGAAAAAGCCACTTCTACTACCTCCACTGACCCGATGTATCACAGCGCTCTTGTCATGCGACAAAGTGTGATTCAATGAAATTTAGGAAATATCGGTAATGTACCAGATTATATAATTGACATTAAACCCAACATAAACATATGTTTTGTTTCTTCTTAAAGTTATGCGTCTTATACCTTTGAAATCGTCATTATGCTCGGAATTTATATTCGATTTACTCGAGTCATTCGCTGGAGCAGGTTTCAGTATAAAAATTCCTACACAAATACAATTTCCCCTCATGTGTAACGAATATTTATTGTTGTTGTAGAAAACAGAAGAAGTCAACGAGATGTGCAGAGAATCAGAGGTGCATAACAAAGAATCTGTTTCAGGTAAGATCTATGTTATATTTATTATTTCATTTAGATGACTGTTTTTTAAGTATAATGTTTTAAAAATGTGATTGTGAAATATGGCCATTTTATTAATTGTACTGAAAAAATAAAGAGGTCATTTTCATTTATTATTTTGTGCATATTTATTGTAATATTATTTCGAAATGTAAAGATTATTCGCTTGTGAATTTGTTTTAGTGTCTGAGCTATTTATCTTCAGTGTTACCAATCAACGAAATTTTATATTCGTTACTAGCCCGGTAGAGATTGAATTATTATAGGGTTCATAAATTCTTTTTCTTATTCACATTTGTACTACTTTAGTTAATAGTAAGTATTTAGATTAATACGATTTATTTACCTCAGTAACGGGATACTATTAATAGAACTACAGAATGGGTAAATACACTGCAAATAGCTTTGCTGTAATGACACATCACATAATATTGGTATTTGGAATATCCTTCCGTATGTTTTATTAATGTTTGATTTATTTTTTAATTTCCTTATCCTATATCATCCCATTTAACTAATGACTAGAGATCGCATAATTGGATGCATATTTACCTAGAGTTAGTTTAAGACAAAGTATGGAAACTGCTTTTTATTGTTTTGTTAAATAAAATTTTTCACCATTTCTGTTTTTTTATTCAATTATTTAATTGATTATTGTTTTAGTCAAACTAGCTCACTACTTTCGTATAACACTCTTCATGTAATAAATCGTACATTCATAAATCGCACGGGGAACTGAAACTAAACTTCATGTAAATACGTATGCATAGTTGTATAAATGAACCCGGAGTCTCGGTCTTTTGAAAATAAATACCACGTGCTAATTTAGTAATTTTCAAACAATATCACTACGTTAAATTTGCAGTCCCGTATTTTCCCGGGATTTTTATTTAACCAAATGTATTTTAAAAAGCCGCTTCCATAATTTGTGAGCCAAAAATTAACTTTAGGTAAATATGCATCCGATTATCCGATCTCTACTAATGACATATTAGAATGTTAGCTATTTCACAATGTTCAAGTGAGATTGAAGCACGTTATTTTAAAGGAACATATTTTGGAGAAATAACAGTCAATATACGACTCTGAATTAATATCTTTCGTTCGCAAGTACATGTATATTTATTTGCTTTACATTACAACATTATCACTAGCAATTTTTTTTACTTGGATAATATAAAACCAATTATTCTCTAAGAAGTCTGAATTATCTTGTTTTCTCACGGAACTATATCAATCAATACTCAATACATAGTATAAAAACAAAGTCGCTTTCGCTGTATGTCCGTATGTATGCTTAGATCGTTAAAACTACGCAACGGATTTTGACGCGGTTTTTTTTAATAGATAGAGTGATTCTTAAGGAAGGTTTGTATGTATAATAAATGCATAATATAGTAGAGAAACACTGATAAATTTAAAGGTTTCTAATGTGATGTTCGTAAATAAGCACGTTTTTGCGCTTATATTGCAAACGCTGGCTGAACCCTACGAGATAGACCAAAATAATGTACTACAGTATTGTACAACTTACAAAAATCCACAAAAAAGTCCGCGATGGTATATGTCTATCTCTGAGGGATAACCCACCATAACCATTTTTTCACTGCACCCGTGCGAAGCCGGGGCGGGTCGCTAGTTATAAATATATCAATGTTATATTCGTGTAACCCAACATCTTATTTATGTGGACAAAAAAAATAGCTTTTTTTTATTGTTGTCTATAGTTTTGTAAATTAGAAAGCAATAGACATAACTTAGGCTTTTTATTACACATTCATCCATCTTCATAAACTTTCAAATATTAAGAAATGTAGATTTATCGCGCACTAAGTTATTTAATCTATAACAAAACCTACGTCATCTGTTCCTCAAAATCTTATCATAATGAATCATTAACAGATGCCCATTTAGTGTCACATTATTATCAATAAATATTACTGTCCCACTGTTTGAATGTTGTGGGTAATTAGTTATTACAAGTAATTTCATTATCACATCCTCGGAAGGCGTATTTAGTAGAATTTGCGCTCTACTAAACTGTAATAAAGATGATTTTTGCATACACACCTTTTGAGGAAGAGTTTTTGATATTGACATTCGTTTAACAGAGTTTTTAGTTAGTGCTTTGCGTCAATCCTAAGTGCTTGGTTTTATTTTATATATTATAATAGGTATTAGATTCATTATATTCGAGTGTTGTGGTCATGTTGTGATAGTTTCGTTTGGGTGTTTGCTACTTCGGTAATATGTTTTATTATTTTAATTAAAAGAGTTTTAATGTACGATAGTTGTAGAGTTATGTGTTTAAACTTTCAATCTATATGAGAAAAATATACGGAAAAAAGCAAATGTTAATAATATTATTTTCAATGAAAGAAATAAAAGTATTTTTTTAGGTTTTAGAAAACTTTTAATGGCAGTACAAATAAACTGGCTTGCCAGAGTCTATAAAAACTGTGATTTAAAAAAAAAACATTTTATGTTATTACTAGTTAATTCGTTTGTCTGACATTCCAAACTTTTTCCCGCATTCGTGTGAGATAGTTCCTATGTGAAACAATATATATTTATAATTGAGTATCCAATAACAAGTATACTTGTCTTCTCATTTTTATATATTTTTTAGTGTTAATAAAATAAAGAATATGTAATTTGATGAGACAGATACCTAGTTCTGGTAACAGATTATGGAATACTTGAATATTATTTAGTTATTTTTATTTCTAAAATTACGAAATATCTGCTCCAGCAAAATTTGTTTGTTTGTATGCAGTAATTATAATTTCATAACTTAATCATAATGTTTTAATTTATTATATTTATTCTCTGTAAAATTATAACATTGAGGAACATTTATCTACTGATGACTTTCCATTAATTTTTAATATCCATATTTTTTGAGTGTAAGTGAGTAGTGTATAGAGTGGTCAAAGTCAAAGATGTAAAAATACATTAAACTAAAATTCATCAGATCACTTCAATGTGAAGTCTTTTTATTTTTTTATCTCTTAATAACAATCTTACAAAAAAGACAGCATAATAATACAAACCAATGGGGCTTGACAAATGTTATAATTATTTAATTAGGTATATAACATATTGTTTAAAAAATGGTTCTTTAACTTAAGTTTAATATTGTTTAAAGTAATCCTGCCTATCATATAATTGTATGATTGGAAATTATTTCATTTAGATTTGATATATAATCCATGATTCCATTTTATCAATTGGAATTCTTAGATAGATAAATATACTTTCAGTTCGGAAGAAAAAAGGTCAAACAGCTGTCGCTATCGGTCATTAATTCAGTTCCAGAACAAATCGCGCGACAGATTAAATAGTTGATAAACTGTGAATTACCAAAAAGATAATATTTGATGACTTTGCTGAATTAATGACACCTTATAATTGACGCAATTGATAACAAATCAGATGAAATACGTAACAGTAAATTTTTTTTTTGACGAGTTGTAAGCAAAATACGAACTTAATGCGATCAGGTCCCATGGTCAATGATGTTATATACCGACAAACAAGAGATAGATATCCCATTAGCGCGTCGAAACAAAGGCTTTCAAGTTTGGGTAATTGGTGTGATTTCATTTAGTTCAATAGCTATAGCGACAGAGTGAAGACGCCGCTTATCGCTCTGATGACTGACTCTTTCTTTCCGTTCCATACTTTCTTTATGAATAATTTCATGAAATGTTAAAAGATATGTATGTAGAGCAGCTTTTTTTTTTTAATTGAAGTCATTCAATATGGGTATGTGTCATCTATAGTAAAACGTGATTGCTAATGGTTGCATCTCTGATATAGTAACAGTTAATGTCTTCCAGACACAGCAGCTTTGGAGGTGATAATGCCCGAGTTAGTGAATGGGGAGGCGGGTTGCCGCTGGCCCAGAGACCGCAGAGTTTTCCGTACTCTGCTGGAGCTGAGCAGGGGACAAAACGATGCTCAAGGGACTGACAGCACTGACGTCGATATGGTACGTAGATGTTTGATAATGCGTGTCTTACCGGGGTTTTGCTCTAATACAGGGGATGGAATATTGGGCACGGCTGCTTCGGTGAGTATCTGTATCGAATAGGACGGGAGGGATCGACACATTGCCACCACTGCGCATCCGACCTCGACTCGGCCCAGCACACGCTGGCGGAGTGCCCCGCGTGGGCCTCCGAGCGCCGAGTCTTGGTCGCAGAGATCGGGCAAGATCTGTCTCCGCCGGCAATGCTGGCGGACGAGGGAGGTTGTAGGGTTGTGGCCTCCTTCTGTGAAGCAGTGATGCTCCAGAAGGAGGCCGCCGAGCGGGGTCGGGAGATGGCCGATCCCGCCCGCGGATACGGCGACCCGGGAAGGACCACGCCCCTTCCGTGGCCGGGGGGCGTCGTCGGTGGAGGAGATCGGGGGAGGTATTGTAGCCTCCCCCGAGGAGGGCTCCCCTGTATCGGCACGGAAGCAGAGGCTGGGGGTTTCCGGAAGTCGCTTGGCGTTCCCGGGGGCTCCCTACATGCCTGAGGAAGGCCATCCCTGAGGTTTTATAATATAAAATAATTGTGCGATCGGCTGTAATTATGTAGGAATCTGCTTGGACGCCATAGGCTATTTTTGGAACTACCGATATAAATCAAATTAATATTCAGTTACTCGCGCAGCTGTCCGTGGAAGAGAAAGAGACGGAAGACAACGTGGAGCAGACACCGGAAGAGGCAGAGGAGGGAGAAGATGAGATAGACCCAAATCTAGTGCACGAATTGGCTGCGAAGGGAGATGCCGAAGCTCTCACTGCTTTGCTCAAGGTAACGTTAACTTCATAGATTTAAAATTGTATAGTTTCGTGTGGTTTTCAGTCATCATATTTTTTATTCAAACGATGGTCCAACATCCACACAAGTGTGAAACTTCACCAGAGGTGATGTGGGATTCCTTTTATTGGGTTATCCACTTAAAAGATTAGTTCCAAATTTATCGCATTCTTTGTTAATATAGTCTGTCAATTCAATGTGTTTATATGGGAAAATATGGATACTTAATAATTTTATAGACAGATTTTTATTTTTTATTTAATAAACTTTTCGTCGATTGTTTGAAATAAATAATAATGGGTATTTTGCAGTCACACTTCATCATCATCCTCTTGCCCATTTCCCATTATCTGATTTGAAGAATAATCACTAAACGTTTATTGACATGTGTCATATATTTGACACATACTGTCAGCGTGCGTGACTTCATATTGTCATAACAGTGAATGACGGTAAGTATAAGACTGGGCGTTTCGAGTGACATGATGGCGTATGCCCTGCAGCGCCGGGCGTCACTTTGCTCGTCGGTGTCGGCGTGCGGCGCGACGGCGCTCCACGCGGCCGCGCGGGCCGGCAGCGCCGCGTGCGCCGCCGCGCTGCTGCAGGCGGGCGCCGCGGCCGACGCGCTCGACGCCGACGGCTGGAGCCCGCTGCGCGCCGCCGCCTGGGCGGGCCGTGCCGAGGTATGTGTGCGTTGTGCGTGGCTCTCACCGACGCTGCTGCTGCATACACGCTATATCATCACGACCATTTACAAACATTTACACTTGTGACCTTCGATCATATATTTCTGTAGATACACTGTTACCGTCTAAAAAGTGGCACCGGCGAAACAAGGCACAAACAGTAAATGTGCCTTGTTTCGCTCTCATTCATTCGGTGGCCGCGCGCGATTGATAACGTCAGCGATGCCGAAATGCGTAGTTTATACTTGTAAAAATGACACACGTAAAGTGCAAAAGAAGGATGGAATATCATACTTCCGATAAGTATATTTTTATCTTAATTTATTAGCGCATTTTTTATGAGTAAAACACTTTTATTCATATTATGTATTACTAAAATATCAATTTAAAACGCTTGCGTACCATGCCACGATGCGTAACGCATCGCATCTATCTCTTTCTGTCTCGAGTGGCTCACTCATAGGAAAAAATAGCACAGAGCTAATGTTTCAGAAAAAGGTCAGTGGAATGATGGAGTCGCCTATACCATTTTTTGTGATTTTCTTTCTTTTTTTTTAGTCTTCCGCTTTCTTTGTTTGTAAGGCTCGGCAATATAAAGGTTGAGAAACCCTGTCTTAATAAAGTCTGTACTTTCATTAGCACCTAATTCTACGTACTTCTTGGTTTATGTTTAAAATTCAAAAAGTTTCCGTACTGTTAAGATAAGTGTAAAAAAAAACTAAGCATCTCCACTGTTGTCTATGTTCAAGTAGGATGCGATAAGACGCGAGCACAATATTCGGAGTCAAATGGAACGTAGGAGCATTATTATATGAAATGAATTTGTGCTTGATTGCAATGGACTAAGGGCTTATTATCCAATATATTTGTTTTCAAATATGTATTGTTCATTTCTGATTTCACGGCATCATTATATCATCGAAACCAGAAGATAATATGTAACGACCTTAACAAGGATTTATTTTCATACTTCATTACGTTACTTAAGATTTAAATTGGCTTAAATTATATGAAACTTTAGAACTTTTTTCAAAATTGGTACTATAATATACATCTATTCTTCTATGTATAGACACGGGGTCGATATTTTGTTTGATTTTCTATGGAATTGTGTATCTACAGAAATATATGATCGAAGCTTGTGACTGTATACAGGAAGGCGCTGCATTCTTGCAACACTGGACCGATCGCTATAAAGATCCATGGGACAGCTATATGTCCAACAGTGGACGTCTTTCGGCTGATTGGGAACGACAATACGTATTTAAAAAAACAAAATAAATATATTGTCTTGGAAAAAAAAACAGTTTAATATTATGTCGATTTTTTTAAAATGTGTGCCTTGTTTGTTATATGTATACTTGTAACAAATTCAGAAAGTTGTTGTTAATTAGAATAGTGCCAATTACTTTTTAGTTACATCGATTGTAAAAGCAAAATATTTATTGCTTAAACGTGACAATTGTTCAACTCATAAAATCAATAAAAAAGTAAAGCCACTGGTATTAATAACGATACAAGTACGGAAAGTATTTTGTTCCTTAACGAAACCTAATTTGTTGACCAATGCTTCTAGCTTCTATTCAACAATAGGTAGGACTGGAATTGATCATTCTACGCGTACTATGTACGTTTTATAATACACTGCGAAAAAATAAAACATTTTAATTACGCGTTTTGTTCACATTTCCGAAAATAGTGTTTATTTCTACCTTTCGTCTTTGTCATTGCTACCTATGTACATGTTGTGTCGAAATAATGTGGCAACAGTACACATTGTTAGACTGATTTAGACTGACATTTAAAATATTTTTAACAGGTGGTGGATGTGCTTCTGGAATATGGATGTGACGTGGATTGCGTGGATGCTGACAATAGAACAGCTCTGAGGTGAGACACGTATATTCTTTCAGTTTTAATCGACGATTACTATTATACATAGATATACTCACGTGTTTTATTTTTGCAATAGGATAGGTAGAGATCAGTTTTTCACTTGCTTCGATCGAAAAATATTTCCCTAGCTTCCTCAACTGTCATCAATACTTTCATGCATTGTTTACTGGTACTGTTAACATGTCCTTTTTTCAGGATATATCGTATTTGGTTCCAGTAAGGTTGTCTGGGTGGTCCCCTATTAACTTGCCCATTTATTGCCTTATACATTTTTTTCGTAAGTTGTCCATCTGTTTTACGAGTCTAAACCATCTAAGCATTCCTTTTTAGATTTTTATCACTATTTCTTTCACACCGTACATTTTTCTTATCACAGTATTTCGCAATTTATCCTTCATAATTTATTCCAGACTTCTCATTTCCACTGTATTATCCCAAATTTTTTATACATACAGTATTCACTCCCATACATAAGCGCTTTATATACCATCACCTTTTTTTCTTGGCTTTATTTTTAATGATAGACTAAAACTTACCATCTCTTGTAAACATTGATTCCAGATACACAAACTCTTAAACTTATTAATGTTTACAATAAGTAATTACTGAAAATGCCAGTTATACTTACTCTAATAATGTTCTTTTCTCTAATAACGTTTTTTGTATGTTATAATGTTTTGTTGCCAGGGCGGCCGCGTGGTCAGGCCACCTACCGGTGGTGTCCCGTCTTCTAGCCGCGGGTTCGGACCCCGACCGAGCCGACGCTGAAGGCAGGACGCCCCTCATAGCAGCAGCCTACATGGGTCACGCCGATATCGTGAGGGCGCTGCTGGATGCCGGCGCTGATGTAGACCATGCGGACGAAGACGGTGAGTTCAGAATTCAATATTACTTTAATCGTAGTAACGCCAAGTATTGCTACACGGGCATCGTGCGAGTTGGATATGAAATTACATTTTTTATATTTGTATAAAACATTTCTTTTTACAAGAACTGTGACATTGGTTGTGATTTTTTATAGAGTAAAAGTTATCTGACAATTGAAAACTAAGGGCCGATTTTTGAATAAATTAAACGAGCATTAATTGGTATTTTATGCTGGCTTATTTGGACATAAAAACAACTTTATGAAGATGAGAAGTGAAAAACATTGTTCATTGTACTATTTATTATATTACTTCATATTTCTGAAGTTAGTGATTGTATTTTAAAACATGATGTGTATTTGTATTCAGGTCGTACTGCTCTGTCGGTGGCATCACTGTGCGCTTCAGGCGGCGCGTGCGCAGCTCTACTTCTAGAGCGGGGTGCCAAAGTCAGCCGCGCTGACAGAGACGGTGCCACCCCACTTCTTGTAGCTGCTTTCGAAGGCCACACGTATGTTGCTAGATTGATAGAGAAGAGAATTTTTAGAAATTCCAAATTTCTGCAAAGTTAGAAAGGTAAAATTAGGTTACGTTACCGATGCATTTTTGATGTTGCATTTGTATTAAATATGCAAAATAAATGTGTAAATAGGAAAAAAACGCAAACAATATATTCGACACAAGCGAGGATTTGTATATTTTGTTTGTTTGCTTTCTTGTTATCGATGTATAGGGTGTAGATATGTATAGAGTGGGTGATTTGTGTGTTGCAGTGAGATCTGCGAGCTGCTGCTGGAGCACGAGGCGGACATCGAGTGGTGCGACACGGCGGGCCGCAGCGCGCTGTGGGCCGCGGCCGCCGCGGGCCACGCCGCCACCGCGCGGCTGCTGCTCTTCTGGGGCGCCGGCGTGGACGCCATGGACGCGGACGGCCGCACCGTGCTCTGCACCGCCGCCGCACAAGGTATTGCTTGACACGGCGGGCCGCAGCGCGCTGTGGGCCGCGGCCGCCGCGGGTCACGCCGCCACCGCGCGTCTGCTGCTCTTCTGGGGCGCCGGCGTGGACGCCATGGACGCGGACGGCCGCACCGTGCTCTGCACCGCCGCCGCACAAGGTATTGCTTGACACGGCGGGCCGCAGCGCGCTGTGGGCCGCGGCCGCCGCGGGTCACGCCGCCACCGCGCGTCTGCTGCTCTTCTGGGGCGCCGGCGTGGACGCCATGGACGCGGACGGCCGCACCGTGCTCTGCACCGCCGCCGCACAAGGTATTGCTTGACACGGCGGGCCGCAGCGCGCTGTGGGCCGCGGCCGCCGCGGGCCACGCCGCCACGCGCGGCTGCTGCTCTTCTGGGGCGCCGGCGTGGACGCCATGGACGCGGACGGCCGCACCGTGCTCTGCACCGCCGCCGCACAAGGTATTGCTTGACACGGCGGGCCGCAGCGCGCTGTGGGCCGCGGCCGCCGCGGGCCACGCCGCCACCGCGCGGCTGCTGCTCTTCTGGGGCGCCGGCGTGGACGCCATGGACGCGGACGGCCGCACCGTGCTCTGCACCGCCGCCGCACAAGGTATTGCTTGACACGGCGGGCCGCAGCGCGCGGTGGGCCGCGGCCGCCGCGGGCCACGCCGCCACCGCGCGGCTGCTGCTCTTTTGGGGCGCCGGCGTGGACGCCATGGACGCGGACGGCCGCACCGTGCTCTGCACCGCCGCCGCACAAGGTATTGCTTGACACGGCGGGCCGCAGCGCGCGGTGGGCCGCGGCCGCCGCGGGCCACGCCGCCACCGCGCGGCTGCTGCTCTTCTGGGGCGCCGGCGTGGACGCCATGGACGCGGACGGCCGCACCGTGCTCTGCACCGCCGCCGCACAAGGTATTGCTTGACACGGCGGGCCGCAGCGCGCTGTGGGCCGCGGCCGCCGCGGGCCACGCCGCCACCCGCGGTCTGCTGCTCTTCTGGGGCGCCGGCGTGGACGCCATGGACGCGGACGGCCGCACCGTGCTCTGCACCGCCGCCGCACAAGGTATTGCTTGACACGGCGGGCCGCAGCGCGCTGTGGGCCGCGGCCGCCGCGGGCCACGCCGCCACCGCGCGGCTGCTGCTCTTCTGGGGCGCCGGCGTGGACGCCATGGACGCGGACGGCCGCACCGTGCTCTGCACCGCCGCCGCACAAGGTATTGCTTGACACGGCGGGCCGCAGCGCGCTGTGGGCCGCGGCGCCGCGGGCCACGCCGCCACCGCGCGTCTGCTGCTCTTCTGGGGCGCCGGCGTGGACGCCATGGACGCGGACGGCCGCACCGTGCTCTGCACCGCCGCCGCACAAGGTATTGCTTGACACGGCGGGCCGCAGCGCGCTGTGGGCCGCGGCCGCCGCGGGCCACGCCGCCACCGCGCGCGCTGCTGCTCTTCTGGGGCGCCGGCGTGGACGCCATGGACGCGGACGGCCGCACCGTGCTCTGCACCGCCGCCGCACAAGGTATTGCTTGACACGGCGGGCCGCAGCGCGCTGTGGGCCGCGGCCGCCGCGGGTCACGCCGCCACCGCGCGTCTGCTGCTCTTCTGGGGCGCCGGCGTGGACGCCATGGACGCGGACGGCCGCACCGTGCTCTGCACCGCCGCCGCACAAGGTATTGCTTGACACGGCGGGCCGCAGCGCGCTGTGGGCCGCGGCCGCCGCGGGTCACGCCGCCACCGCGCGTCTGCTGCTCTTCTGGGGCGCCGGCGTGGACGCCATGGACGCGGACGGCCGCACCGTGCTCTGCACCGCCGCCGCACAGGTATTGCTTGACACGGCGGGCCGCAGCGCGCTGTGGGCCGCGGCCGCCGCGGGCCACGCCGCCACCGCGCGGCTGCTGCTCTTCTGGGGCCCGGCGTGGACGCCATGGACGCGGACGGCCGCACCGTGCTCTGCACCGCCGCCGCACAAGGTATTGCTTGACACGGCGGGCCGCAGCGCGCTGTGGGCCGCGCCGCCGCGGGCCACGCCGCCACCGCGCGTCTGCTGCTCTTCTGGGGCGCCGGCGTGGACGCCATGGACGCGGACGGCCGCACCGTGCTCTGCACCGCCGCCGCACAAGGTATTGCTTGACACGGCGGGCCGCAGCGCGCGGTGGGCCGCGGCCGCCGCGGGCCACGCCGCCACCGCGCGGCTGCTGCTCTTCTGGGGCGCCGGCGTGGACGCCATGGACGCGGACGGCCGCACCGTGCTCTGCACCGCCGCCGCACAAGGTATTGCTTGACACGGCGGGCCGCAGCGCGCGGTGGGCCGCGGCCGCCGCGGGCCACGCCGCCACCGCGCGGCTGCTGCTCTTCTGGGGCGCCGGCGTGGACGCCATGGACGCGGACGGCCGCACCGTGCTCTGCACCGCCGCCGCACAAGGTATTGCTTGACACGGCGGGCCGCAGCGCGCGGTGGGCCGCGGCCGCCGCGGGCCACGCCGCCACCGCGCGGCTGCTGCTCTTTTGGGGCGCCGGCGTGGACGCCATGGACGCGGACGGCCGCACCGTGCTCTGCACCGCCGCCGCACAAGGTATTGCTTGACACGGCGGCCGCAGCGCGCTGTGGGCCGCGGCCGCCGCGGGCCACGCCGCCACCGCGCGGCTGCTGCTCTTCTGGGGCGCCGGCGTGGACGCCATGGACGCGGACGGCCGCACCGTGCTCTGCACCGCCGCCGCACAAGGTATTGCTTGACACGGCGGGCCGCAGCGCGCGGTGGGCCGCGGCCGCCGCGGGCCACGCCGCCACCGCGCGGCTGCTGCTCTTCTGTATTGCTTGATACGCACACCTATATCGGTTCCTCAGTGTTAAGGGTTGTACGGGGATAATTTGGATAAAAAAACGATGTGTATTGTAACCAAGGAAGATTAAAAATGAACAATTATAATGATACCGACTAATATGACAAATATACTTATGTTCCGTAAGAATGTAACATTGCGCAGAAAATTACAGCAGGCTTAATTAACATAAACACTCAGAATTACTTTATTTTCCAAAAATATTTTATTGAGCACGCTAATTTGGGTAAAGTTGGGTTAAGGCTATTTATCTATATATAATAAGGCCTTCTAATTGACGACACAGTAAATATACAGGGAGAAAAAAATAACCCTTGCAGGTTTTCTTGATGGTTCTTTCCATTACATAGTATCCCGTCGTAGACTTGTGAACCAATGGCGATTTTTGACGTGCAAAAGTGATTGTACAAATCCCATTTCAAGAATACATTTTTGATTTGATAACGCCGCGTCTAGACACTGTCGATCGAGGAACCTCATACGTTCCCAATTCAATAACACATGCGAACCTGCCTTCGACTTTAAAGACAATCTTTAACACCCACGCATTCGTCCCAAACCCACTAATCGTTGAACACGTGAGCAAAAACCTGTTCTACATTTTGTTTCATATACCCAAAACACTTGGTCGCTGCACCCCATACAACACTACACGACAAATATGAACATTTAGAGGTGCACCCATGTTACGTCTATCTCTATCCAGCTCGAAGGATCTGGCTCTGGTTACAGGGATTCCCTTCACTTGACTGCCAAAATTCCACTAGTACGTCAATTGTCTGAAGGACCTACTATACTCACGCCTTGTGTAAAAGTCAATTGCGATTAACACCATAGACCCATAAAAAGCATCACTAATTAGATTGTTGGCTGTAGCAGATACCACTTCCTTATCGTATGGTAAAAATCACATGTAATAAAATCTATGGAAATAATAAAACACTTGATATTAGTTTACCTATATTAACGAACGTCAGTAAACCACAAAGTCTGTTAAACGAAAATCCTGCCTTTTGATAACCATTTTCTTGAAGTGAAACAGTAAATTTAATATTCGAATTAAGAAAATTTCGACAGTTTTTTTGTAACTTTACTTAATATTGCAGGCAATGTTGAAGTGGTACGACAACTCCTAGATCGTGGCTTGGACGAACACCACAGGACAATTCGGGTTGGACTCCCCTGCACTATGCCGCTTTTGAAGGTAATCTACGGAAATGTTTGTAAATCCATTAATAAGGAGAGTACTAATCAACAGATTAAAAATTAATATTATGGATGTTGGTATGTTCCACGGTATTTTGGCCCAGCCAACTTCCAAAGAGGCCCATATGTTATACAATGTACTGTGCCCGCCGCGACTACCTTGAGATTAATTGTGAATATGTTCCGTATTATGTATGATTATGTATATGTTCCGATAGGACTGACATATCCATTTGGATAAAAGTCCTTTTAAAATAAAGAGATAAAAAAAAAAAAAAAAACAAAAAGGTTATCACTTTTTCGTATAATTGTTTAATGACCTGCGATGAAGTACAATTGGCTGTTTCTTACGTCGGAGATCATTTTTGTTGATAGTTAGTATTTACGTTGGTAGATAACAAATGAACGAATCTTTCTTGTCTAAATATGGAATTGTATCAATAATTAATTTGTTGTTTGCAATACATTCATTTGTTTAATTCTTTACAAATATAAAGTTGAGTCATGTACTTGCAATCACAACACTCAACATAACATGATTAACCATAGGCCTAGAAACAGATTAAATTCCAGTCCAAGGCAAATCACAACTTCTTATATTTATCATATATCAATATCATATATTTGTCAGTAAGTCATCAAATGGGTTACATCAACTGATGAAATTATTATATAGTGTTTATACTACTGTGGGATAATCCATGACATATTTTTGTTATATGAAACAGTGAGACTCTGAAAGTAGCCTATTTCAATGTTTGTTTTATTGTTGCTTAGGTCACATAGAAGTCTGCGAGGCACTTTTAGAAGCCGGTGCCAAAGTAGACGAAGCAGACAACGACGGCAAAGGAGCACTTATGCTTGCGGCACAAGAAGGACACACCAGGCTGGTCGAGTTACTTATAGACGACTGGGGGGCACCTGTTGACCAGAGAGCACATGATGGAAAGACAGCCTTAAGGCGAGTGTTGCAAGATTCATATTCAAATTGGATTGGAAAATATACGATATTTATGGAATAGAGATTGTTATAAATTAATACGTTTCTAATTAATATAAAATTATAAAGTGACATGCAAAATGTGACTGAGATTTATTCGGCCAGAGTGTCAATTTTTCAAATGTAAACATGTAATTATAAAAATTTAATAGTTCAAACAATATTCAAATAATATGTTTGTACGATTGTCTATGATTGCTTTCGTTTCTGTTTTATGAATTGAATATTAGTGTATATTCAGCTTATACATTTTATTGGATCTATTAACTTTAGAAAGGGATACTGTGTTTTTCCAAGGATGTCTACACCGATCAGTTCTGTATTGCTTGTATCCTGTGTTTTTGCTATCATCACTAAATCGTCGGTAAGGAGGACCGAGGGAGACCTTCGATTATATACGTATCATTCGAGGCCTGTTCCACCCCAATGGCTGATAATCATACGAGTAATTTGCGCAGCCCCAGTGCCACATTTTGTATCGGTATCCCTGGTTTTGCGGATTGCATTATTTTAGATTGGACCACTTAAAGAAATTCCTACTATTGGCATTTCCATTAACTTTTGGGTGTCTTTGAGCCTCCTTAAAATACCCACTGTATGTGATGAGGTTTCAATGCCATATGTCATTGGTGACAACACGCCACGTCAAAATACAGAAATCTTAAATGCCACACGACAATGAAATGAATGTGCTAACAATTGTAGGTTGGCAGCATTGGAGAGACATTTCGACACGGTCCGCGCGTTACACCAGCGAGGCGCTGACGTTGACGCACTGGATGCGGACAGGCGGAGTACTCTGTACGTGCTTGCTCTAGACAACAGAGTGGATATGGCTCGTTTTTTGCTGAGGGATTGTGGAGCCAGCGTGCATGCCGCTGACGCTGAGGTGAGCATATACCATCGATATTTATTTAGTACTATTAATATGTTCTCTCCCTTGTTGTGTCAAAGTTTATAACTTTCAGCGTTGGCAGCATTGGATAGTTATTTAATATTTATTGAAATACTAGTGCTTAAAGTTTCATGAAATCATTTTGTCTATGGAAATAAATGTGTTTGGTAAATAAATGTAACTACAAATTGGATAGTTATTTTGATACACTATATTGCTTCAGCACGCTAAGATCGTAACATCTACTTTTAGTAGGATATATATTAAGCTACAAAATATATGTATTAAGAAAGAACGGACCTGAATGCTAGGTTGAAGTGAATATTTTGTATGACTTTAGATAATATGGTGGCTTATTTTTATATTACTTGCAAATAAATCTAAATTTCTATTTTTTTAGGGTCGCACACCTCTTCACGTCTCCGCGTGGCAAGGTCACACCGATATGGTCAATTTATTAATTAAAGTCGGTGAGTACTTGTTACTTCTTTTTTTATGAATATTGCAGATGCATAACACTTGGAATTATTTAAATTATGACACAAACAAACGTAGTCATAATTATTTAAATTATATAATTCCGACGAACGTAAGGTTGGGTGTGGTACACACAAGTCAAGATAAATCGATCAATATTTCAATAGCGGTGTATTAGTATGCTCTATGCGTCTGATTAGCTATATATATGAAGGTATTGGAGAGTTTATTGCGACCGTTCAGTCAACCAGTAAATTTTATCAGCCTCAAGTATAACTGTATAAGAGCCTGTATAAGAGCCTGTGCCTCAAGCTGAATAAGTTATTATTAACTAGTTTTTATAAGTTATTATTAAATGATTTTGTTTCTATTTATAAGCTTCTAAGAAGCAAAATATACTGTATATTGAATTAGTTTCATAATTTTTGTTGTCTATATATCTAAATTTTAGATAAACCTCAGGTGCTTGGCAATCATTTAAAAATCTAATACTTTACGAGTTAACTGACTTGAAAGTGCAAACAAAAACCTTTTCATCCCACCACCTCGGAAAGTGTAATTTTGCGCTTCGAAATCTGGCTGGAAAATTCTATTTTATTCGCTTGAGCGGCAAAGTAGATTTGAATTTAGAACATCACATATAATGAGTACTCAATATAATTATAAATTCAAAACGTCATTAAACCTATTTAATGTAACCTCTATGGTGCCAAATTTATGATTAGAACTTTTAAATTGTGAAAAAATTTAAATTTGGAGCCTTCTTGGTTTCTTTGTTTTATTTGCGTGCTTCGCGCCATTCTAGTTTTTCACGTTTTATTGCTTAATATAATTTGTCATTATATTGTTTTCTTTTTCATTTTGTCATTTCCTCGCTGAGGTGGGATGAAAAGTTACGTATTGCACTCGAGTGGAAAGATTTTTCACCTTGTGCTCGTTTGTTTCCCTCGCTGACGCTCAGGATTCTAATTTAGAATCACTCGCTGCGCTCGTCATTCAACTTTAGAATCCTTCGCTTGCTCGGTCATCCAAATCGAGCACGCGGTTAAAAAGGAACTTTCCACTCTTGTATAATAAATAACTATTAAATGACACTAGTCAGTTATTAATACAAAAAAATGCTAGCTAGCGGTAGTCAATTTCGGTCAATAGATTGTTGCGCACTGTTGTTCGTATGCTGATGTACTGCTATGTCGATGTATACGATAATAAAATTTATATATAAAAAATAACTTTTAAGATATTTTCTGTAGAATCTGCACTTCCTATGAAGTACAAGTAAGAATTATTTGTGAGGTCTGTAACACCCAGTTTATGTAATAAATATATTATCTGCTATTAGTAAATATTATTCCAGTGTTCTATAAAATAATAACATTCTGCACTATGGTTAACTAAGGTTTAATCGTTCTAATATAGTTGGGTTGGTTTGTGCCCCACGCACGTATATGAGTTGTGAGGATGATTAAAATAATAAATAAACAGGTATCAAAACTTCTTAATCAATATTCAGAGTGTACTACATCGCCTAGCGCTTCTAGGTACGTTGTAGCCTTACGGTCGCCCAGTTAAGAGGTAGGTTATTTTTTAACACCTTTGCTCGTAAAGCTGATGTAATTCCACCGGTTTTAAATATGTAAGGCGGGTCATAAAAAACGCGTGTGTTACCAAAGCAAATAGTTAAGTTATAGTCCATACAAATTCCATAACAGTATTATTTGCTATTTCGCGCGCTGTTGCTATTCAAATTTCGAACTAATCGCCGCGCGGCGCCAGTCAGTAGGAAGCGCTTGGCGCTGTTAAAATGGCGGGAAAGCAACAATGTGCATTCACAGATTGAGTTCTGTTTCCTCGCCAATGTGTTAAAAACGTCGTACGATATACGTGCGCATCGGTTATAACATGCTCGGCCATAGATATATATTGTACTACGTACTAGATTCGCCCGCCCGAACACTCACTACGTTCAAGTGAAGTGCAGGGTACACACGTCATCGCTACAGAGTAACAATTCGTGCGGCGCCTTCGTTTAATTACGCGCGAAATTTGAAAATATTAAATTTGAATGCAATTTTTATAGTACTTAACGAGTGTATAAAATTTTTATATTTTCACTATATGATTTACTGACACGCAAGGATCAAATTAAGATTCTTTTCAAAAAAGAGATTAATTCCCTATTAGGCACTCTTCTTCGGCTCGGGCTGAAATTCCGCCTCGCATGTTATAAGCATCATAACGCACTAATATCGTAATGTGGTATGCCGATGCAGGCGGTGCGTGCGTGGAAGGGCGCGACCGCTGCGCCAGAAGCGCCCTGCACGCGGCCGCGTGGCGCGGGCGGGCCGCGGCGTTGCGCGCGCTGCTCAAGCACGGCGCCTCGCCCTCCGCCGTCTGCGCCCAGGGCGCCACGCCGCTGGGTGAGTCGCCGCTCTATCTACGCTTGTTTCAAGCACCAAAACTTGTATTACCTTAACGTTCTTGGGAATTTGAGTCATTTCTTTTGTCAACCTTCTTTATGTCGGATTCAAGGAGTGCCCTTCAGCATCTCTCTCGTTGTGTTCGGGACGGGCGGTATGCCCGTCGCTTTTGAAGCCTTAGACTTAATACATAGAATGAATAGGCTTGTATCCACTATGAACAAATCTGATGCATTAGGTTGCATAACTATTAAGATGATCATTTAATTATGAAAAAACAAAGTTTTATAAAATAATAACTTTTGATTATTTATATTTTAGAAAAATAAAATTGCACAAAATAAGCCATAAGTCACGTGACAGCAAACACCAATTAAAAAGTGTTACGTCACGCCGTGCGAAACGTCAAAGTCAAAATGTCATCCCAAGTGTCTTGTGGAAGTGCGAAAAAGAATGGGCATCATTCCTTCTCGCGAGTGTCAGCCACTTTTTACGTATCTGCTGATTGTTTGGCACGTATATAAATATTTTTTTTTTGGTGTTTTTATACTTGTGCTTGTACACTGGGGCACTATGCAGTACTTGTAATACGATGAATCCATTTTTTATTAAAATAACTTCACAATACCGAATATTCCGATACTAAAACAGCTGTGTTTTGCACGGCGTGACGTCATTCAAGACGCCATGACATTCATGAGCGTTTTTGATGACTAATGTCAAATATTTAATTAAATGCAAAATTATTCTTATAAATAAGCATTTCTTTTCAAAAATAATAATTATTTTGTATAGAATAGGCATCAAGGTATATTAGTATCTAACTACTGAAATTTAGGCAACAAGCCTATTGTAGCAATAAGTGTATTAAGATCCAATGGATCCCTGCCCACGTCGTCGGGTTACTTGGTAATGAGGCTGCAGATGGTCTTGCAAAGGAAGCTGTCTTGGATGGTATCGTGCTGGATTCTGGACCCCTGGCTAGTGAATTTATTCCAATAATAAAGAAAAGATGTTTGGAAAAATGGGAATATCATTTTGGGGAGACCCTGGTCAGAGGCGTTGGAGTTTTGGTATGGTACAATCCAGGACAAACCTACATGGAATCCTTGGTTTGACAGTGACTCATCAAACCTTACTAGAAAGCTTTTAGTTTCTGCTTTCCGATTACGGTCTGGACATGTTCCAACAAACAAGTTTTATCATCTTGTTGGTGTGAAATCATCACCTTTGTGCGATAACCAGCTGTGTTCCAGGATCGATGATATTTATCACGTGTTGTTGGAATGTGCCCGAAACTCTGAGCTAAGAGAAAGACTCCTCGTGGGAATGGATTTGATTAATGGCAGTATAAATTGTTTGCTGACGGAACCATTGTCTAGCTTAGCCAAAAAATTATACCTGTTTGTTTGCTTGTCCTTTGAGGAGGCAAACTAATATTTGTGTATATAACAATTGTGTATGTGTAAAGTTTGTATGTTGTGTAAATATGTGATTGTTCCTATGAGGCTGACATGTTCACCTAAAGTGTTCGAAGCCTCGTTAAAAATTAAGAATCAAAAAAAAAAACCTTCTTTAACACGAAGAATCGAAATTGCAGCACAGTCAAAGCTCCTTATTCGCGCTTCCTTCATTCGCGTTTTCACTATTCGCGAATCAAAAAAATGCGACTCAATTCCTTTATCCGCGGCTAAATATCTTTCATTCGCGGATCTAATAAATATCTTATCAACATTGATCCGTCTATGGAACGACGTCTTATTTTTAAGAGGCAAATTGAAAATGCGACTGCTGCGTAACCGTCTGAATTGAGAAGCAAGAGATATTTACAAAATTCTTCACACCATTACTTAGTCTTAAAGATTTGACGATCTCCATAGTCGAGTGGATAGTACACCGGTTTCAAGGTGTCGCCATCTCTGAGGTCCTGGGTTCGAATCCCGGTGGGGGCAGATGTTTGTGTGATGAATGCGAGCATTTGTACTTTAGTCATGGTTGTCGATATATATTTCTATAAAAAATATTTATATATGTATAATATATGTATGTCTATCTGTTACCCTAGTTCCCATAGCACAAGCCTTACAGAGCTTAGTTTGGACTAGGCTAATTGGTGTAAGTGTAACAAATATTTATTTATTTATTATAATGTATCAAAATATTCAAAAACTTCAATTAAATTGATTTTATATGTTTTTTTTTTATTTTGTCACCTAGGAACGTATGCCCTATAGTCCGATACAAATTACCATTCTGTATTCATGGTTTCTGTATTCGCGGCATATTTATGGAACGTATCCCTCGCGAATAAGGAGCTTTTACTATACTGGCCAAGTACCTGCGGCTGGAGCAGTCATTTTATTATTTTATCAACTTCATTATTTTGTCATCTTTCTTCGAAGCGAAGAATCGAAATCGTCGTACTGACCAAATTTAAATGCTTATTGATAACTTACTCTGAACCAAAGTGTATTTCAAATATTAATACTCGATTCAAATCTTTTAGAAAGTCTGGGGCGCCCAATTTCATCGCGAATGATACCACTAATGTAGTCATACCCTGCTAACTCACACAGTGCGGAGCGAACATTGACGGAAAGACGCGGTCTTTATTGTTTCGTGATCAAAATGACCGCCTCGTTACGTTGTCTGCAAAGCGCCTAATTCTAAATGTTCTATTTTAGGTATCGCTGCTCAAGAAGGTCACGAAGAATGCGTTCTCTGGTTATTACAGCACGGAGCTGATCCATTACAGGCAGATCATTGTGGTAAGTAATACATTATTTTTTTTATCAAGTTCTTGGTCCTAGCAGACTTTTGGAGTGAACTTGATATGTTTCGCGTCAGAAATAAACTTTTTTAATGCTTATATGTTGTTGGCAGGTCGCACCCCAGCCAAAGTTGCTTGGAGGGCTGGTCACACTAATATATGTCGCATTTTGGAGCGTTGGCAGCCACAACCTAGCGTTGGCCCTGATCCCACGCCCAGCGCGCCGCGTCCGCCCAGCGCTGGTCAGTATCACATACTTAATGAAGCACAATATCAATAACACGAGTTAGTGTAAAAACTAGAAAAATAACATTCTTTAAAAAAGCTTTGCAAGCGGGCTGCAGTTTGGAGGTTAAGCCAGGCAGTGAACTTTTGGGGACCACAATTTGGTCACTGTATCTTATGTTAGGAGATGGTTTGTAATGGTTAAGTGATTCCTATTTAAGAGTTATTGTTGTTGTTTTATTCCAGTAAAGAGTTATATATTTTTATGACATAAATCGATACAAGCAAAACCACAGTGGTTTATAAAGGTAGTAACTTAAAAGTCAATTATTATGGCAAGATATTATGAAGTTACAATAAACTATAATTAAATAAAAATATAATTTTAATTTCTGCTTAATATTGTTTAGTGTGATAGTGTACTTAAAACTATTGATAGAAAACCTAATATATCAAATAAGTAATGTGTGGCCCTATTACAAGTTTTATATACATACGTTATTTGTGCAGAAGTTGATTCCATTGCTTTCCACATTAGCTCACTAGTTTCGCCTAGGACGAGCCACTCTGCCGTTATATTCCGCCTTTTTTGTGAATAAATATATTATATACAAGGTAAACGATTTTCTGTTGGTAGGTTCCCCGGAGTACAAGAGGCGAAGCGTCCACAGTTCAAACTCCACTAAATCTTCGTCTAATATGACGGGAGGGTCGGGTAGATCGCATGAGCCCCACGAAGATACAGCTGAGAAGGTGAGAGAGATGAAAACATCGCTTTACGATCGCTTTACGAAAATTCATTATATACGTTGGTATAGTAAATACATATTTGCATTCCACAGGCATGTCGAGCGAATCTATCTCTCTCGTTCGCACAACAACCGTGCCGTAGTAGTCGTTCGAGAAGAGACAAGGACAGAGATAGTTCGATACCAGAACATTTTACTGTCGAGGACACAAAACTAAGGTATTGTTGTATTATTAAGTCCATGCCCAAGCGCTGCTCATGTAGTCTGTTTCAACAATGATAAAGTGGGAATGTTACAACGCCATAATGTGAAATGGAACTTGGACGTCTGGGTCAAGAAGTATAGTCTAAGCTGTTCAAATACTTGATTAAAATTTTATAATCATATTATTTCATTTTAGATATTTATAAATTACTATATAACTAGAACGATATCAGGCTTCGTAATTAAAATTTTAGAAAATATTTTTAGAATTTAACTCATTAAATGCCCATCATTATTGCAATTTGACCTTTGCTCATTATTTGTGATTATATCTCCAAACTGTCAAAAAGTGAGTTCTTACAATGTTATGCCTTGTTAGTCTAGATATTATTGTACGGCCGGCACAAATTCTGCACAGATCTCTCTCAATGCGATTGTAATAAAATTTATCGAATTCGAAATTTGCCTTGACCGCTTATGACTGCTCGAGTTGAATCTACGCAACTTAGAACTTAGAAAAATTACTACTTTTGTTTCAAAATGTAATTAATCTTAATTTACTTCTCATTGTAATTTAATATTGTCTTTCAGTGGTGTGGTGGGAGAGAGAGACTGTGCTAGTCCCCTTTACGCGTCTCCCCCCAGAAGCCCCACTGCCTTGACGAGAGATATTCAACCAGCCTTCGCTTCTGCTATTGGTGAGTCACTCGAGAGTCTCTTATTAAACATTTACTCACTACGGAATATTTTCCTGCTATTAATAATATTACTATTACGCTAAAAAGTGCTCTCAAATTCATTTTACAAGACAGTAAAACTGTTACTGAATACTGCCACCTAATGATGTGAATATAAATGTGCTCCCCTTTTCAAACTATTCATCCGTTCCGTATACCGTTCAAGAAGAAACTGTGATATCATTAAGAATTTCAAGAAACACGTTTGTTCGTAGGTGTGACGTCAGCGGACACCCATTTCAGTCGAGACACGCACATGCGCATAATATTGGGCCGGGACGCTGCACATCGAGATAAACACGACCAGTGAGTACTATACTGTTTTGTGTTTTATATTTTAGTCTTAAGGCAAACATTTTATTTATCGTCAAATTAACATGCGTCACTAAGTAATTGTGCGTCTATAAAAGTGCGTCACTCAGCTCTCAATCGATAAATAATATATGAACGGGCAACGTGATTAACAGGCCCGTATTAATAAGGGCCGAGTATTATGAATAGTTCCCTAGAGCCTCGGGCTATTTGATTAATTTTAGTATTTTTATTACTTAGACCGGTCTATTATAATACCCGACAGCCCGTGGTCCATTTAAAAAATCAACGTAAGCAATAGATTTAATTTATCACTTGGACCGGGCGGTTCACTACTAAGCCGGGCATTTTGATTAATTCGTTCATGCGACGAGACGAAAATTCTATAAAAATAAGAGTAATGTTACTTATTTACTTACTATTACGTTAAATTGTTTAATTTCTTTTGTACTATTAAAATAAATCGTTTTTTATGTTTTTTCCTATGAGAATTTCGAAGTTTTATAACGTTAATAAACAAAAACATTCCATTTCATTTGTTTTATTATTTTGCCCAAAACGTATTTGCCCTTATTCATATTGACCGGCAAAAGTGATTAGGGATATAATTTTAATTAAATGGCCCATGAGACATTGATACGGGCCGATTATTATTCATAGGGACCAGATTTCTTAAGTTGCCCGTAACAAATATACCTCGTACGTTTGACGGCTGATAATATTCATCTAACTATGTCGCTAGTCGTCTAACGTAGAACTCCGACTACCACAAATATTATTCATCTAATGATTTCTGCATGCAGTTCTTATGGTATGCGCGACAAGAATCTCTAGCACCCCGCATGCGAGTTTGAACAACTAATGAAAATTTGCTATTTACTGTGTAAATATCTTTCTGTGAAGCCATGGATCTACAAACATTTAAACAACCTTGATATATGTTGTTTGAATTACGATAGTAAAAGAAATCGACATTGTGATAAGAATAAAAAGAAACGAAAACGATAAAATCAACAGTTAATACAGGAAATATAACTTTTATAACTAACATTGAGATGCTTCCACAGGCTACGATAATACATTTAAAACTTTATCGTATAAGATGCCTTATGTATTTCTTCTCATTTAATACAGTATTCGCTTGTCGATTGATGTACTAATCTGTGATCAAATCAGAGAATGTTGCTTGTCGCTAGAAATCGTTTTATATTCGCTTTATTTCCATTTTTGTTTTACGTTTGTTTTGAATTAATGTCGCTTATTTGTCACGGTAAATCTAATCACTAATTATTTGTTTTTATAAATATTGTTAGGTAAACTTGTAATGTAAAAACTTGTACATCCTTATAGCAGGCACTTTACGGAGATAGTGGCGATAAGCTTTCGCAATTTTTTTTCTACTACAGGTCGTAAGTGAACGGTAATATATATTATTAATCTGTCACTGCACATTATGTATTGTTTTCTATTACAATCTAATATGATAATGATAAGTGCCTGAAAATAATTTTTTTTATTATAATTTATAATTTACAGCTGCTTTGATGCGAGTAATAAAATCGTTTCTGTATCCCATTTATGAGATGATTCTTAGAGATTGGTTTATATAAATCACTTATTTAAAAGGACACATTCCAATGCTTCTTTACATTTAGATTCTTATATTATCTGTTACACATCATGTATGCGCTGTGACAAATTTGCGATCAGCTTGATTGTTTTTATATTATAATTATATTTTTTATTTATATTTAGTTATTTAAATGTATATTTAGCGCGGTGTCCAAGGGAAGGCTAGTGTACAACCGGCTCATGGGCACTATCGGGCGAGCGAGAGGGAAGATATTAAAGAAAACGTGAGTGAGCGCGACGACACGTTAAAGGACATTGGGATTGTATTGGGTGGATTTCGTTGTGTGTTTTTAGAAAAAATAGGAGATCTGTGACCATATATATGGCGTACTATGTACAGTCAGAAGCACGTCAAGGTAAACAGTTGAACTACGAAAACATGTTTTATTATGTGGATGGAGACGGTCTCAAGGTCAACGTGTATCTGTTTTCATCTTATGCGACAAAATTTACACGTGTAAATGTCAACGATTTGGTCGATCCAAAGTTTGCTTTCTTATCTAGTATGTGAACTTGTATGTGCTATTTGTATGCAAACATTTGGTCCGTTACAGGTCTGCGTATTTGTTGCGGTCTGACATAATTAATAACGTCATCGAATATCAGAAAATAGTCATAGTACTATCTTGATCCGTCAATGATTTACCAACCATTTGCATGAAAACAACTCACACGATCGCTGCCACCAAAGGTGATGGTAAAAATTTGTATGGAAGGTGGGCCTGAGTAATGTGCAGCGACGAAACTTTACCAGAGAAGAGGATAAATTATTGTAGATCATCTGGATAAAGATTAGATTTTAAATATCTCCCGTTTTTTTTTTGTAATTAATAATTTAAATTATTTAATACTAGCAATTTGATGGAATCTTTTTTTTGTTTTTTTTTTCTTTTTATTAATTTGCGCAAGACATGCTGTCAGTCGCATTGACAGCGGACAAGTGTCATCATTGGTTACAGACTATGTACATTCAGGGTGGTCATTCAGACACAACATGTCTAGAACTTCATGAATTTATAATTACTAAATTACATTTCTTTTGATAACTATATAACCATTCTTCAATAACATTTAAATAAATTATCATTTTGTATAGTTAATTAAAACATTTTAACTACGTTTTGGGATGTGTTTACTTGAATATCTAGGTACTTTCAAACATAATTTACAGAAAAACGGGGGATTTAAAACAAAATATAATAAATTGTGAATTGATGAACATAAAATTACCTATCGATTGATATATCTTACGTCTCTGCACATGATTGAGGCCCACTTTTTGTCCATGTCCTTTAAGATCATGATTTTGACAGCCGTTATCCCCATTGTTTATCTGTCACACTTGATATTGACTTGAAACACAAAGGAGCCTTGAATTTACCGCCACGCTTTTCGCAAAGTAGTTTGCGAGCAGACTTATCAGTAGCTTTTCTTTTTTTTACTTGTCAATATATGAGGTACAGCAGGATCCCTATAAAGCTAGACCCATTGACCTTTGGACCACTCATGTTTTGCTCGAACAATGGCGAGTTTCGTAGTGCAAATGTTGTGCTTGATGGCGCGCCCAGTGTACAAGTAATACATTCCAACATACTAATATAGCTAATCCATATGTTTTTTTTCCTATATTTAGTTAATTTACACCTTTATTATTGAAGGAAAATATCAGAGTGAAGTAGGAAATTTCGCAATGAAATCTTCAAATTGACCTAGATGTTCAAATTATTCAAATTCAATAAGACTGGCACATTGAATGAATACGTAGTTAAGTAATGAAAAGACTGAGAAAAGCCAATGGGTATTGAGTACACGTAAAAGTAATCTCAATACAAATCCCTGTGTCATTGGAACTGCCTACAGTTTAGCTTGACCTCCAGCTGTCGCAGGTTAATACTGTAACTAGATCATCTCATCATCTCATTTTATAAACCGTACGAGTAAAACATGGCTAGAAAATAAAATTATATTTGACGCACTATAAGGGATTATGCAAAAAAAAAAATATCTTGCTATGTTTGAAAAAAAATGTGTCATAATTTATAATTGCAAACAGTTTGCGGTGGGGTGTGAAGTATTGTAATAATATAAATCATCGTGATCACCGAAACGCGATATCATAGACCGATTTATCACCTTGAACTGTCAAAAAACAAAGAATTAATCCAATAAACGTTTTATCATGTCGTGTTTCTGTGACCATGTTACGAGGACAGATTTCAGAACATGTTTACAAAAAGTCTGAAAATAGATTGTAATTATCTCTTCCCTCCCTCTCTTTGTCATACAGGAATTGTTTATCAATCACTCGATATGTATGTATTAAATTAATAAGTTGTATATTCAGTATTTTATGTAATATCTATCGCTATCATATTCATTAACGTATTAGTTACAGTGTGAACTTGTTAAGCAAATTAATCTTCAAACCTTATTGACGTGCAATAAGGTTGGAAATCGATGGTATTTGCTGAGGTGCTGTCATAACTGCATATTAAAATTATTATTTTCGATATAAATATTACCAAGAAATATTTAATTTGGAGTTTAATTACCTTTTTTGAATAATGACAGACTTTTGAGCAACTGATCGCAAGATTTCTTTTTTATGGTTGTGGTATTTAGTTAATTTTAGTATACAGATGATATGCGGCTTAATGACTCATTAACATAGTAAAGTTTTATATACTCGAAAGCTTACAAAAACGTAAGGTCACTGACCAAGGCGAAGAAGGCGTATGGCAAAAACGAAACGTATGTTTCAAAATACGATATATATAATACACCTGTTCCAACATACAATCTTAATCTTTAGTCTAATAAACGCGAATTGCCGCGGGTTGAGATATGTTTTAAACTCGCACTGTTTGTAGTATTGCATTAACGCATCGCTATTCGCAAACATACTGGATTCATTGTCTGAACCTTTGTTACCGTTATAAATACCAACTCAAACGGAACTGCTGTTGCAGATTAATATGTTTTTGTAAACTTATGTATCAGATTTTAATGTAGTAGCTCTTTAGCTGAAACAATCTAACATACTAACGCTCGCTTGTGGTGTTGATTTGATTAACTGGCGCATTGAGTCAAAGGTTGACGGCAATTTGACATGGTGACTGACAAGACTACAAAAATTTAATGACGTATATCTCCTATAAGTCAGAGAACTTAATCTGAGTTCCATATGTGTGTAAGATATATAGAACAACAATGTATTTGTTTTAAAGCAACGAACATGTATCTGACATTGACTGGACTGGTTCGAAAAATTATGCAATATATAGCAATATATACCGGCTACTAGCGAGTAGCCGGTTTATTTACAAACACTCACTGACAACTTTTTTGTATGCGCAGGAAAAGCAAGAGGAACGGCATCGTCACAAACCCGGCGATGCGTCTCGTAGCTAACGTGCGCAACGGACTCGGTATGTTTGTGTTTTGACATAATAAAGAATCATCCATTCGTTGAATTTGATTATCGCAGTACCCAGTACATATTAAAAAAAAAAGTAGAGAATGAAATTTTGGTATAAAAATCATACGAATAATTTTTATCTGAAGTTTTACAGAGACTGGCAAGAGTAAGCATTCTTGGAAAGTGCCTGATTGATAGTATGTTTAATGATATTCTTTAAAATATATGTGCACATCAACAACTAAGAAACCTATGGATTGGTTGACGACCCTATCTAAGAGATGTGCACACAATCATAGTATGTACTTTTGCACAACAAAAACATACAAATGCGTAATATATATAGTAATGTTAGTACTTCTTACCACTACTATATCCCACAGATATTATTTGTGAGACATTTGGGGGGCGGGGCTTGAATCTTGGTCTATTAGAAAAAAATGGCGCAACCGATTTATTTATTATAATATCAGGTTTGGTATTTTGTCTTCCTCAATTTTTACTTTCTTTGAGTGTTCGGCGATACGTTCGCCGGATGTTTTTAGTGTCCAATATCCTGAGCTTCATGATCATAATCACAGTTCATACACGATTCTATTGAGGGGCGCGAGCCTATGCCAATTAAACTGGAGAGATAAAGTGTTAATCCCCTGGCACAGTGCGGATTAGTTGATTTACAAACTCCTTTTGAGTTTCTTCTTAAGTGTACTTACGTTCCTCACGATGTTTATGTTCACCGTAGTAATAGTGAAATTCGATAAACGTAAAATCTACTGGCAAGTGGCATAATTGACACTGAACATCATAAGAAAGAAGGCCGGTGCTTGGTCCACATCGTCAGTGTGTAATATATATATATATTTTTAATCTTAATTTTTAACGAGGCTTTGAACACTTAGGGTGAACATGTCAGCCTCATAGCAATAATCACATATTTACATAACATACACACTTTAGACATACACAATTGTTATATACACAAATATTAGTTTGCCTCCTCAAAGGACAAGCAAAAATTATACATGTTTGAATTTTTTGGCTAAGATGGACAATGGTTCTGTCAGCAAACAATTTATATTGCTACTAGCTGACCCGCGCCCACTTCGTTGGGCATAATATTAATAATCCCCGAAGCGAGCACGAAAGCGAACTGAATTAAACCCGAAGCCATCGCGCGCCGTCCGCTGATGATGATGATGATGATGATGATGATGATGACACTCCGCAATAATGTGGCTTTCTATTGGTGAAAGAATTTTTAAAATTGATGATGATGATGATGATGATGATGACACTCATTTGAGATTTAAACTATCCTATCTCTCAAGTTGGATCGAACTGCACATGGTGTGCGAATTTTATTATAATCGGTTAAGTAGTTTAGGAGTTCATTGAGCACAAACATTGTGACATGAGATTTATATATATTAGATTAGCCAAATCCATTCCCACGAGGAGTCTTTCTCTTAGCTCAGAGTTTCGGGCACATTCCAACAACATGTGATAAATATCATCGATCCTGGAACACAGCTGGTTATCGCACAAAGGTGAGGATTTCATACCAACAAGATGATAAAACTTGTTTGTTGGAACATGCCCATAGCGTAATCGGAGTGTGTAATATTTTTAATTTTTTTTTTATTTATTTTACGAAAAAGAAACCAATTACAGAAAAGAATCCTATACTAGGCGTGACAGGCGTGTAAGTGAATAAGAATTTTTAGTTATTTTTGAAGTATTTTTTTAATTTTATACTTAATTTTATACTTAATATTTTTGAAGTTAATTTTATTTATCATATCCACCGGTATACTATTTATAAGAGATGGGACAATATATTGTAATCTTCGTTTACCATATACATTATTGTAATTTGGTAAATTTAGTAGTAGTAGTATTATTAGATGGAGAAATTTTTCTGTAGTTTTTTAAGCTATCATTGAAGTATTCTTCTACCAATAATGTGTACTGTACCTTTTTATGGACTGGAAGGACGCTACAAAATTCAAATATAGTATCATCTTCACAGTCAAGTTGTGCTTTAATATTCTCTGGAATAATTGTTTTCAGGATTCGTAATTGGAGATGATATATTTTATCTAGGTGCGTTCTATACGTTCTGCCATAGCTTGACAGTCCGTAACCTATTACTGAATCAGCCAGAAAATTATATAGCATAAGTGCAGTTTGATAGGGAATTTTACGTTTAATAATGGCAAATTTAGCTAGTATGGCTCTCGGTTTATCACAAACAACATCAATATGACTTTCCAATTAATCCGGTCATCAATGACAAGCCCCAGGTAAACGTTTTTATTAACCATCTCAATTTGTTCAAAGTCACACGTAACTAGATTAATGTTACTAAAGTTCTTATGGAGACAATCGTGATTATGTGCGATGAGTTTGGGTTGATGCTCAATTCTGTTTTGGTTGGTACTTATGTAAAGTAATTTAGTTTTATTAACATTAAGTACGAGTCCGCAATCATGTGACCATGCCACTAGATTTGTGAAGTCTTTCTGGAGCCTGTCAATGGCCTGTTTAGGATTATCGACGTATGCTAATAAACATGTGTCATCGGCAAACTGATATATGTCACAATCGGTTTTTAATCTGGATAAACTATTAACATATGTGAGATAGTGTAATGGTCCTATCACAGAGCCCTGAGCCGCACCTTCTGTGACTATAACTGCCTCACTTTCCGAGTTATTTATCTTCACTACATATTTTCTGTCTGTTAGGTAATTATTACACCAGTTAAGAATGTTGCCTCTGATACCGCTCTCATTAAGTCTATTAAGTAGAATATTATGTTTTAACGTATCAAAGGCTTTTAAAATTTAAAAGTTTAATGTATCTTTTTAGACAGCGCAGCCGCCAACATTCGCCGCACCGGCGTCGCTTTGGCTGCCAGCGCGAGCTCCGCCAACCCCGCGGTCAAGACTAACGCGTTCCAGTGGCGGAAGGAAACGCCGCTATAAGCGAGAGTGAGACACAACTACACTAGTCCCCTTATGCTGTAAGATTAACATTGTATCTATTGTAATCATTTTCAATTAAGCTGTGGTGTTATTTTGACATTCTGTTATGTAGACAGAGAAATTGATAGACAACTAAGTCAAATTCGATTAGTTTATTTTTTATTTTAAATGGTGTTTTATTTTTAATACGAAATTAATGTGTCAATTTACACTGACAGGTATAAGTTTGACAGTCTGATGTAGACCTAAAAATAGTAATATAATAATTATCTCGTTACACGATTGTATATTTAATTTGTTCTCCATCTCATTCACGTAAGTTGTCTACTCGTTTCTTTGCCTATAGAAATGTGTATTATCAATCAAACTTAACCAAAAGGTGTCATTTTTTATATTTTATCTATTTGGAATAAATGTAGGTTTCTGTATACCAATTGTCAGTTTAATCTACATTTGTTCTCATGTTAGATTGTTTTGGAGTTACAGATAAATGTTAATTAGATTATCCAAAGTTGAAACATGGTGCAATATACGCTTATATACTATTATGTCTGATAAAAAAAGAAACATACTTACTTGACATAAATATAAGGCAAAAGTGTGTTGCAATATAAAATGAAAGATTTCTACAATGGAACGTTTTAAGAAAACCATTAATAGTTATTTTAGACGATTAACGGTTTTTGTATACTTTTTGGTTGACTTTGATGGAAATAGATTTTAAGGGTACGTAAGGGGAGCGTTTGGGATGTTTTCTATACTGTCGCCAAGCGGGAGAATAGAATAAGGGCAATACGATGCGATAATCTCACGTGTATGAGTGACGCGGAGTAGGCGTGGTTGTTTAGTTATTCAAATAGTAATGGATATTTCATATTATTATTTATTTTATTTAAGCGGTGATATTTTTGTTTTGATGAATGTTTTTGAATTTGATTTGTAAACATGGCTGCAAGTCTCTCCATACATATTGACTTTGAGACCGCCTCTAAGCAATAAATGCTGTTTTCGTAATTCAACTATTTACTTTGTCGTGCTGCTAACTGTATATGCATATGTGTATATAATTATGCAGGTATATTTTCGATGTTCAACTATTTTCTAACTACCAGCCACGCTGACTAAACTTTTTATATTAAGAGTAGCGTTCAAAATATATTATTTAGATTAGATTTGTGAAACAAAATAAACAAACATAATATAGATAAATAAAAACAGAGATAATTATTATGAATGAAAAGATGAGACGTAATGAGTGAGTGAGATATTTATACTTGTAAATTGAAACTTATGCAAATGATTTTGTTGTCATAAAGGATATGTGAAATATTATATTATATACAACGTGAATATTACTAATGATAATGCTCGATTTATGTCGTGTTTAATTTAAGACAATGTCCCAATTGGCGACTAAGGGGTGGAAACTGTCATTGGGACAGAATATATTTGCCATATTATTTTTAAAAAATAAAAATTTGATTGAATCTTATTTGTTTATTTTGTTCATACATTTTTTATCGATATTGTTTGTATCACAATTTGTATTATTTTAGTATTTGTATTTTTTCAAAATTGATGTGCAGTGTTTGTTAGTATGGGGGAGTGTATTATTGTAAAGATTTGCTGTTGTGTTTAACAATGGTGCATGCTAAAACGAACTCTAGTGTCAGCATAAGGTACAAAAATTTATACAATAAGTAGGTACTTATTAAGCAGTCAATTTATTTTGATAAAAACTACAAAAGGTTTATAACATACTGTCGCAATCATAGAAAGAATATTAAATTGACAAATCATATTTGATCATCAATTTTGAAAATACTCATTTGATTCCGAGTAACGTTATATATTTACCAAATAAAAAAAAACCTTTTTATTTTCCTGTCATTTATATTTGTTTCTATCAAAATGAATTGTATCAATATTTACTAATAGGAATCTAACTTTTAATTAAAATACGTAAATAATATACGAACGAGATATAGAAAAATATATTATATACTATATTTTCTTATGGTTAATAGTGAAAACGGAAGTATTTCAGTATTAAAAGATATCAGATTATTTTGAAATATTTACTACAATCAAAGAGTATACTGATCTCACAATGAACAAAGGTCTTAAAATTAGTCTTTCTTTTCTATTTACTAAAAGCTTTCTTTAGATTTTGTTTTAGTTTTTATTTTAAAATTGAACGAAAGGTTTACACTTAGTGTTCAATTTTTTCGGTATTAAGTTGGAAAAGAAGATCGAGGCTTGTCTAATTTCGAAAAGGTATGGATTTAAGGTTGTAAAATAGTCATATTTAAGCGGAATATAACCGCGTGCATATATAATTACTAACCCAAAAAGAGGAATAATTTATCTCCTTTTCAGTGTGACGACTTATGATCGCCATAATAATTCATCTATGTTTAATCATTTCCGACAATTTTAGTATGCCATAGATTAAGCTATAATATTTAATCATAATACATTCTTAATAGACTGATACTATGGTTTCCTACAAAATTAGACACTGTGGCATTTTTCAAGCGAAAATGTACACTAGTGTATAAATATTTTGTGTAATAACACCAATGTACGAAAAACGAACGGTTAGCACGTAGATTAGTTTACTAACAGAGCTAATATTTCTCTGTACGATAGAAACTATCATCGGTAGAAAATAAGGTGAATTGGGTAGGAATATATTGCCATGATTCGTGAAGTAGTAGGATTAGTATTTTTTTTATATCTATGTATATGAATGTTGCGGTTTAAGTGTATGAGGTACATAGATATATATCTTATTCTATATAAAAAATAGTTGACTTCCAAACTTTGTTCACAGATGTCAAATATAGTAGTATATATTAACTTCTATTAATTTCTATTCTACTAAAAGTTTGACTGTTTGTCTTTTTGAATAAACAATTCCTTGCGATTTTTTGATCGCATTTAATTTAGTCGGTAAATTATGAAGACTTAATATTTAAATATTCATATTTAAATATAATCGAGCAATCGACATTGAGGCAGCGATTTTGAATGATATATTTTATTTTTTAAATCTATTTGGATAGCCCTGGTAGTGTAATCAGAAAGAATGCAGTTGTGGATATATTTGGAAATGTCTCATGTTTAAAGCAAATCGACATTGATCTATTCTTTGAGCGATATCGATTCATTTGAATGTGGTCCACGCGAATTTTTTTTTCTGAAAATAAACCTTCATGTCTGGACTGAATAGTTTTGTCAATATATGCGGTATTATTTTCGTATTTCATAAATATTTCCCGATATTGTGTAGTGTCGGGAAAAACGATTTTCAACAATACGTACTAGTAAAATAACTATAAATACAAATTATATTATAATCAAATTATACATAATAAATAAAAATAATCCTTAACACACATTAGTGAACTCAAGCCTAGGAAATTCCTTATAATCTTAATAGCAATGGTATACACAATTTAATATAAATGGTCCTTCGAACAACGACAAATCTATATGGGTTTGGTTTGTAATATTAATAAACAGTAATCTACTCATAGTTATTCTGTTGTGTATCATTTTGATCTCTTTGTTGCATTTTTAAAGATATTATTAATTGTATAACATTATTTTTTGTAAACCTGGCAGGACTTTGTTTATAATCGATAACCAATTCGTTTGCAAGTGGCGTGAAAATTTATTCAATCTTGTCCCAAATTTGATCAGATTTTCTTATAGACTAACACACTAATACACAGTTATATTTTTATCTCTCGTATGTTTCTAATCTCACGAAGCATCCGCGTGAAACAATCTGCCCGCGAAATCGTAGAAGTACGGCGAACGCCGGAGTTTATGTTTGTACCTATATAGTACGAGTGATAAGCTAGTATCAAGATCTGTACGATTTCATGCGATTCATGTGCGATTAGTAATTTGCCAAAAACATTTTATAATTCTTAAAGTAGTAAATATGTTCATACTCAAAATGAAATGGTTAATAACGATGTAATTTTTATCAGTTAAAATTTGTTAGTTTAAACACGTTTGACTTAAAATAAGCATCGAATCTCGTAGAAATTAGTACTAACGTTGACTATTGCAAAGTCCTTAACGTTGCTTAATACTTTGCTAATATTCATTATAAATTTTCGTCGAAATGTCCAATAAGACGAATCGAGTGAGTAAAGAATGGTTTGTGTGGGAAACGAAAAAAGTGTACTGTTGAGGTTTAGTCCTTTAGGTGGTAAATTAAAAATGTTGGGGGCGGCACACTCGTGTATCTGTATTGAAATTTGCTTGTATGTATACTAAATACGTTTAGGATACTGACGAAATTAGTATACATTATTTTTCTTCGCCGTAGGTAGGCCGTTGATGTGTCACTAATGTTGTGGTGGACAAACTTAACGAGACTAACTCCCGTACACAGAGTGCAATTTATGATGCATTATGATTAAATTACTTCTATGAGTGACACAACAAAATACTTAGTTGTTGTTTATGTAAGTGACTTCTATTTATTTCCACTTTCAAAGAAGACAGATTAATATATATTTCGGTACGCCTATTTTAATGTTAAACAAACAAATAAGTAGATACAGTCTTATTATTTCCTTTTTCAAAATATGTTCAATTATAAACGACTGGTGTGGTAGTGTACAAGAAGCTGGCAGCGGTTGAAAATAATTTGCCGTCTGTTGCAAAGGTATCCGCGTATGCCCGCGTATAAATAATACGGCTTTCGAGCCGTCTAAAATGTTAGGCTTTCGATGTCCGTTTTGTAGTGATTGATGGCACTTGTCGGTATGTTAATGTAATTAGGAGGCACTCGTAAGTAATCAAAGTTTTGCAAATAACCTAAAATTTCTAGCGGCGTAATGTTGGTGGTAACGTGTTCGCTATTATGTAGTGAAGGGATACTTGAAAGTATGTATGGAAATAACTACAAAATGGATTGTTGGTTAGTGATTTTATTTGGAATATTATTCTAATAGCGGCGCGGGGTTGTTGCAGATAGGTCTCGAGCGTTCTTGGGGTCACTTAACAGATTACAAACTTAACGTTAAAAATAATAGAATAAAAAGTTATATATCGACGGTCCCTACGTATAAAAGTCATGTCGAAAATGGTCAATTATTTTTATTACACATATGGCTTTAGATTGTCCATACGCTCATATCAATACATGATTTTTTTTTAATTGTATGTATTTTACTTCATACACAAACCGTATATTGAGAACAAGTATTATAATTTTATGGAATTGGTGCCGTAGACGCGGATATGTATGCTCTTGTCATTTTGTACTACGTTTTAAAATGCACGCCACTCGGTGCAAACGCGGTCTTGTCAAATTTAACGTCATTCACGGTCTTCATTATTTTATTTTTTATATTATTGCTTAAAGATCTAGAGTTTAAGGTACCATTGTAAACAAATAGTTATATTTTTTTCTTTTTATACAGGTAATACTAGCATTTTATCATAAAAAATTGCATTATTTCTTCCTACGTACAAATCTCAGGTTATCTAAGATTTGTCTGATGTGGCTTTATTTCAATAACGGTGTAAAAACGGTCATCTGGTTTGTTTTTTTATAGAAAATGTACATAAATTAAATATCTTTAAAAACATTTAAAAAATGTCTAACTATAATAACACATTACACAAACAATTTATATTCAAAGCTGAAAGTATTTTTATTTCTAGAGCGATTTGACCTTTCATTTCACTCTCCTGTAAACCTTAGTTTTAGACTTATCCTGTTATACGTAGGGACCGTCGATATAAATGCGCTTTTATGCTCTATTCTACCAATAATAACAAAAAAAGACGCACTAATCATTATTGTTTTTTCCAAAATTTGTCAAATATAGAATCTGTGCATTATTATACAATCTGTCATACGAATATAAACAGGAATAAACTGAGCTTTGTTTTTGACATAGCCATAATCGCGAACTGTCTATAAGGAATTGTTACCAAATACTACAAGTGAGCCTCTTGTTCGTCTGTCACCACTATAATAATAAAATATGTTCGATCTGTCGATTTTAAACTAAATGCTTGTCTGGCTACCATTAAATTAAGTGACACTCTATTTAAGATAGATCTGAACGTGCCTAGCATGCCTTCTGTTACCAGCGTCTTCCCTCTTTAAAAGACCTTGCGCCGATAGACAATTTATACTATTTTAAAGCTTTCTCGATATTCGTTACTAACGGCGTTTCTAAATTGAAATTGCCATAATGTGTATGGCACTATCTTTGAATGGATATAACTGCAATATTTTGCTAAAATTGTAAATTAACATTTATTTATCTATAATGGAAAGCTAAGAAAAGAAAAAGGGAATCCTTAATTAGCAGAGTTAAGATTGTCGATATTTTTTTTATCAATGTCGATAAATTGTTGTAATTGAAATTTTTATTTGAGGCTATTTTGTGGTTTCAATTTTTTCGAATCATAATTCTTACAGTTACATTTAATATTACTAGATACGGCTTAATTAGAATTAGTTTTTAACAATGTTACTCTTTTTTATGTACGGTTGAGGGGATTTTACTAAACGATCAATCAATAATCGTTATTCGAAAATGTATTGCATAATAATTTAAATATATATTAACGTTGATAGTCCTAATGGACTAGACTGAACTTAAGCAATATTTTTATAACTAATGTAGCCTAGATGCGTCTCCTTTCATTTCTCAACGCAAACAATAAATATTAACCTCTTGAAATTACTTATAATTACAATTAATTATCATTTATAACCATTGTATTAACACGTCAATCAAATAGATTGCAAAGACATGTTTTATGGTTCTAGTTCGGTCGTTTTAATTACATTCTCAGTGTTCATCTGAAATTTCCGTCTATTTTGATAAAACCTGTTCCAAAATGTGGGTTATTCTAAAATAAATGGAAACGATGAAGGTAGCACCGTTTTATTCTCTACATCAGTAGGGACAATAAACTAGGTATAAACCAGCAGTGGTTAACATTCGTTTGTCTTACAAAGGATATTGTTTTTTGCTGATTCCGCGCAGTTGATGATGACTTGTCCAACAAGCAGACAAGTCTCGTCCTTGTCTGCTTGTTGGACAAGTCATCATCAACTGCGCGGAATCAGCAAAAAACAATATCCTTTGTAATACAATGGACTTCCGCAAAATAACACCTGCTACAATAGAGTAATTCGTATTCTGAAGTGAATAAATTCGGAGTTTTTTCCGCGTACCATAACTATCTCTGAAGATGAGGAAATGTTTAATGTGTCAAAGAGTATGTTCATTACAAATGTATAGTGTTACATGAATACAAGTCGTGTACCTATTTAGAATAATAAATCTAAACAGGAATATGTGAAAAAAAATTATTGTGGTAAGTTATATACTTTTAAGAAATAGTAAATCATGAAATCTGGTTAAACCGGCTGTACACCAAATTATTATACGAATGTGTAGCAATAACTAGTTATATTTTTTGTGCTTGACCTTTAAATGTAATTGTGAGAATTTGTATTTTATGTATTTATTATTAGAGAGTATACTACAATACCTTTTAAGGTGCGATCAATTCTTGCTATATCGAGTCAATAATTTAGTTTGTTTAGGAGATGGGTGGTATGGATGGTAATGGTTTCAGTTGTCGTTACTGTATTAGTTTGTCATTAGGACCGCATTAACAAAGGGAACATAATATCGCGTATATTAAAAAATATATATTTCGGCCACAACCAACTACAAGTCCTTTCCAGCGTCTTTGGTCGACTATCGATAAATAAAGCGTTACGCGCATCCCAGAAAACAATTTCTGAAAATTTCTAGAACAACGTTAATACGGTCAATAAAAGTTAATTTTTAATATAAAATATAAATAAAGAAATAATCTAATATGTCTAAAAGTTCTATACAAAACTACGTTTTGAGCAGCTCTATTAGCATAATTATTATTGCTCCACGGTAAATAAAAAAAAGCAAAAATAATTAATTTCAGTCTTAAAAAAAAATACATTTTGTCAAATGTTAGAGATATATAAAAAATATTATATGAAATATTGAATTTAAAGGAAATTATCAACAAACAATATATCATGTTACTATTAACTATCATGTTACTATTAACAGATAATGTAAACAAATACCTCAAGGTCAGAACATCAGTAATTAATCCAGAATTTTTAGGAGAGGATGTGAGAGTTGCTTAAAATAATTGTTTGTTGGCCACGTGTACTGTTTATTAAACTCAACAACTTCATTCATTCATTCAACAACAAATTCATATGTCATCAAAACTGACTGAATAGAAAAATATTTATAGATTAGTTATCTTTCCTCAAATCTAATAGATAATGTCTTCATATATCCATAATAATGTCGATACTTTGGAACCATTCCCATCGACCGTGTCCCGTCACTTTAGTTTACGCTTACGTAGCCTGTGTAGAGTAGTACGTACAATTATTTATTGTTAGTATTTTCTGTATTTGTGTGGAATTGTGATTTAGTATATTATTATTATTGTATCGAGAATCGACTGTACGATGTGTAGAATGTGATGAATCGACTGTGCGCACTGCGGTGTGATGTTGTGAAGATATTAAAGTATATAATTTGTCATGAAGTTTTTTTTTACCTAGTAATGGATTTATATGAGATGTATGGATAATGTACGGAAGTGAAAGTTGGGTATGGGAGAAACGACATGAAAGCAGAATAAATGCAGTAGAAATGAGAGCTTTGCGGAGTATGGCAGGAGTAAAACTGAGTGACAGATTGTATAATGAAGTGATTAGAAAGAAATGTGGTTTGAAGGAGGATATCGTGACAAGAATAGAGAAAGGGATGCTTGGGTGGTTTGGGCATGTGGAACGGATGGATGAAAGTAGACTGACCAAAATGATTTATGAAGCTGGAGTGAGTGGAGACACGGGACGAGGAAGACCTAGGCGAACATATCGAACAAATCGACAGTGTCCTCAAAAAAGGCCAGGTCAGAAGTACCCGCAATCGTCGAGCATGTATGAGGAATGTTATGAAAGTAGATGAAGCGAAAGAGATATGTAAGGACCGTAGCAAGTGGAAGGACGTAATCTCTGCCTACCCCCGTGGGAAAAAGGCGTGAGTGTATGTATGGATATGGATATGGATTGAAAACCGGGATATTTTTACTAAAGTCAAAATATCCCGGTTTTCAAGATATTTGATAGTATATCATTTAAAAAAAAAATGCACTTTTGGTTGGTTTTTAATGTGCCATTTTTACAAATACGGACTTTTTGTGATTCAGTTTTTATTAGCTTCTAATGGAATTGTTCAGCTATCAATAACAATGGTTAAAATTGAGCTAGCTTATCACGAAGTGCTTGGAAAAAACAATGTTCCAATAAAAAAGAAAGAGATTATTTTTCTTCGTGTTTGGTCAGCTACCATGTGAAAAAAAATGTACGACGCTCGAGAGGTCTCGACGAAACCTATCAACAGTTAAAGGTTTATCCATTGTTTCTGAGACATCCTGTATATAAGGCACAACAGTTAAGCAAATAACCGTAATAAGGTAAGAAAGTATTCGTTAATCAACCTCGTGTAGGAGCTTCCCAGATGACGGTGTGCGTTGCACACGAGCGCAGCGGTCTTAGGGGTTGCCGAGCATCGCACCTCAACTTGAAGTGACGTATTAAATGATACCAGGTATGGTATTTTTTTATTGGGGGCAAACAAGCAAACACAAACTGATGGTAAGCATTTACCATCGCCCATGGATAACTGCAACACCAAAGGTCTCATGTGCGTTGCTAGCATTTTTAAAAGGAAATACAGGTTTTTTGTTAATTCTTCGCATTGGGAATACCGCAAGCGACAATTCTTTCCATAGATGGACGTATAAAGCAGAAAACTCCTGGTAACCTCAATGTTATGGATTATCAGCCGTCTAGGTAATAAAGGAAAACCTTACATCTCCAGAAACCGATACAATCAACAAACGGTATAAATCAACTCGTGAAAAAGGAGTCTTATTTGTATACATTTTGTAAAGCATCCGAACTTCTTATATGTGTTGAGATACAGCATAGTAAAGCGTGCCTCGAGCGACATAGGCGGCGCGCTCAAAGAATCTGCCAAAGAAAATTCGAAAATAAGTCTGTAGATTTGCTACACCAGACTGTAATTAAGCGAAAATAAAAACGATAGATAGCAGTACTGGAGCGAAAATACAACAATTATATTTACGAGCAGTGATGCCAGTTCTAATTATGTTACTGTTAAATTCAGAATTTATAGATATCATATTTTTTCATTTACGATATAGCGTATATATATATTAGCGTATAAAAATAATAAACATGTATATTGAAAATGAATTATTTGATTGTGATATTATTGAAAAAAAGTCAAAAAGATTTGTAAAGTGGCAGTTTTTTGTTCCTACTTGAAATGACAATGATGACATTTTTGTTTGATTGTTTTGCCAAAGGTTCAAATTGGCTTTTAAGTATTAATACAAATTGTTTGTATATGGGAGTATAGAAAGATGTTGATATTACACTTTTTCAAGATATTTTTTTAATTTTCTCTACGTACAAACCTTCTCTGGACTTCCACGAATAATTCAAGAACAAAAATAGCCAAATCGGTATAGGCATTCTTGAGTTATAACATTACAACGAAAAGTGGCATTGATTTTTATATACATATATAGACTAGACGTCGCTTGCTTGCCGCGTGGAGGGGTGGTCCATCCCGGCTGGCTATGACAAAAATTGTGGTCTGTCGAAAATTGATGAAAAAAGTCTTCTTTTTTGTCAAAAAAGTAGTAACTTATATTGGCTCCGTGCACGATTACAACGCCAACTAGCGTCCACAACTTTGTGGGCTCTATCACATTGACATTTAGATCGTACATTTTTGAAAAAATATCGAAATGAAAAAATAACAAATATTTTCGACTAATAAATTGTTGTGATACCACGATTTGGGTGTAAAAAAGGTTTTGTAATCATTTTGGTCATTTAAATCAAATGAGGTAAGTTCTAAAGTGTGTTTAACTTTGATTGTGTCAGGGTTTGTTTACTTCATTTATAGTTGCAGTTTTACAGTAAAACAAAAAGAAAAAGCTACTTTAATGGTTTCACGCTCTTGTCGGCGAGAGCGCAGTAACTGGACGACGCGACGTCATGTTCATTCGTCTCTCTCGTATACAATTCGCTGATAAAATTCACTCTCACGTAACAAATCCCTCATATATAATATAAAACTAGTTTATCCAAATCAAATATTTAATTAATAATATATTTAACTAAATTAGTTTACAACAAATTAAAATACTTTTAATTCCTAAATTAGGAAAGCTGACTCTTACGAATTAGAATTGATGATTAATCAGTCACGGGGCAATTAGACAGTAAGTAATAATTTATTATTATCGACTAAGCACCACAAATCTTATAATATAATTTGGGCAATGTCTATCTGGTCATCATTATTTGCAGAAGATAAAACTTGGCTTAGCAGCAAGTTGATTGAAAATCTTATTATCAGAAGTTAGCATTTTGGTAAAGATAAAAGACGAAAGAAAATTCTTGTCTTTTAGAAAAATATGTTTATATTCTGTTAAGCCAAAAACTTTTTAGTGGGTCAATAGATCAGCTTGCGAAAGCTTAGAGTATTCCAGATAAGTCAGATAACATCGTTGCATAACAGTAAGTACAGTTAAGTTTTACCCATAAAATTCTATACATAATTTAATACGTAACAAATATTAATTAATGATATTAAGATGTATTATGTAGAATTGCTTTGCCATTGACAGATACATTTGATGACAGAGCCCACATTAATTCTACTTTTGACCACCATGAGCGCTGCGATAGATTATGTTACCCCCACCTAGTACTTCGCACCCAGCGAATACAAAATTGTCTACGTTTGAAAATACACTAAGGAAGTCATGGCGTTGATAGAGTATGAACATTCGAGTACTATATGTATATTTGCATTTGAGTGTTCTTTTAACAATTGTTTTTTTCTACAACCCTATGACACAAAGAAATATATTTCTTTGTGTTAGGTGCACACCCTATAACACATTTCACAACATTATTTGGTATTTAATACTTATTCTTCTTTTTCTTGTACTTCTAAAACCTAATTTTCCATTACAACCTACCCTAAAATTGTCTAATAAAAAGGTAAAACAAGCATGATATTTTCTGCTAAATGTAATCATTTTAATTCCAAATCATTATTTCTGTGTTGTTATGTTGGTAAAAAATTCTTTCATAAATTATCATGGAATTTAAGTGTCGACGGGCGGCTGGTTTCTTTTTTCGCTTACATTTTCTTGGCGCGAGCGCGTCGTATGGGCCGTAGCTGTGTGTATATTGTTCCCTAAGGACCTAGTTCCGCCACTAGCCGCGTGGCGCGCGCGTGTCGCGGCTCAAACGTTCAGTGATAAGTTGACGCTATTGTTTTGGTTTCCTGTCACTAGGGCTGCCGATACTGAGTGAAATTGGAATTTGGAAAATTATTTATTTAGGTTTTGTGTTTTAACTCAAAAGCTACGAAACTGGTTGTAAATAGTAGATTAATAAACAAATATAAAGAAAATGATGAGGGATTTTCTAAGTGAGACAATAATGAGTTCTAAATGTTCATTGATGGCGTTACTATTTTTTATTAATCTTCCTAATAAGGGAAATAAAAAGTATCTAACATCCATTGTCTTTGTAGTTTCCTGTTATTGTTAACCCAGTTTCGATAGTATTCTTAGTTTTTGCTATTTAAATTAATATTGATGTCACATATTATAATTATAACGCAATAACGCATATATGGCAAGTTTAGCGGAAAACTTATGATATCAAACTTTATAATGGCGACTGATGACGTGTTGAAATTTACAACAAAATTCAGCAGTGCGATTCACTAACAGAAACAATGAATTCACGGATGAGTTAGTATTTATTTCGACATCGAAACACCCGAGAACATTCTTATTCAATAAAGCTTTTTAACTTGTCGATCTTTTCCTGTTTGGATTCTTCACTGTGCACTACACACGTACGTTTATACGGTATAATAGTATAGTATAATCACTTTCGTCTATATTTCTAGTTCTGTATTTTAAAAGTATCTTAAAGACTTCTATCCAACATTATTACAAATAAAAACACTATTTCCAAAGTTTTGGCAGGATAATGAAATGATTGCTTCCTAATAATTTAACATAATATTTACTCATTTTAAACGAAATTGCAGGTTTTAGTTTCTTCTAAATGCTATTAGTAAGCTTTTACACTCTTGTAGGTATTCACGGCTTACACCCGCGTATGAGGTATGAGGTTTATAAGACAGTCTATCTACTATTCGAGAAAATTAGTAATCGTTATATTTGTAATAAATTCGTACCATTTCATCCATGTTTTTACTATAAATAATATAATTAAAAATGGATAAAACGCGACGGTTATTACTAAATTGGTCGTAATGTATAATTTCCGTAATATTATAATTTCAATTAAAATAATTCAATAAATTAAACGGCTTGACTTTATTCGTATCTTTTTCGATAAATATTTGATGTTCTGGTGAACTTTAGAAGTTATGTCAATTTAATATTAAAAAAATTGTACAATTATGTTACCATAAGGAGCGATGTACAAAGTCTTTATACAAAAATCTACATTGACGATATTGACTGCAAAGTGCAAACAAATGTAATCTGGGTTAAAATTCGTTTGTGGTCGACATCGACATAATAAACTTTTATATGGAATCTTTACCGAAAACGTAATAATCTAAATTGTACCAATTTTTCATAATGCAGTGACGTGATTTCTGTTGGTTACTATACGTCAAATATGTTTAAAACTTACATTCGCCACCCCTACCAGCTGTCGCCCATCTACAAGCAGTATAACAAGGCGCGTATCTCGTATCATGTTTCGGACAAACTTTTCTGCCTTAATTGCCGCTTAAGTCGACGGCTTTGACTTGAGTTTAAAGGAACAAAAACGATGTTAGATGTAAAAGAGCCGGTGCATAGGGACTTACTTCCTACGCGTGTCAATAAATCTTAAGGGGTCACGAGAAGATTTAAAATGACAGATACTGGAAATATGTGATTCAAGTACAGGACACGACGTTCTTGGAATTTTGGATTTTCGGCTAGTTATTCCATACTATTTTATTGTAAATGGCCTTATGCCTGATGTGTTTGTTATCGTCACAGCTCATATACGTCCCCACCGAGGGGCTCGAGCCTACCCTAACTACGTTAGGGCGATTAGGCCTTAGTCAACCACGCTGGCCCAGTGCGGGTTGGTTGAACTACGTAGGTACACCTTTGAATCGCTTCGCAGATGTACGCAGGTTTCCTCACGATGTTTTCCTTCACCGTAGGAGCGTCGGATAAATGCACATATGAAATTCGGAACGAAAAACACATTGGTACACGGTGGGGATTAGATCGCGGGCCTCCCGATTCTATGCGGCGCACAAACCAGTGCCGAGACCACAGCGCCACCGACGCTCACCAACGCTGTTTGTTATATGAACTTCTTATTAAGTAATTATCGCGTGAAATTGGGGATCATGTCATGAAACGCAAATGCCTTCAAGTTCATACATTCTTGAAACATATACCGATAACTGTATAGTCATATGTGTTATTCATTTGTAAAAAAATGAAGCACATTTTTAAAATAAAATTTATGCAGTTAAAAATAAAAGTCGCTTACATACTCAATAATTTTCGAAATATTATTGAACATACAAAAACATTTTATACCGTAATTGTAAAAAATATTTCAATGTTAGTGTTCGGTATCTCAACAGAATAAACGACACCTTTATGGGATCATTTCGTAGTATTTTTATGAATCGCGTGTAGGACAATCAAAGTCAAATTTATTGATATTGAGAATTGACATGGACTGATTATTTACTGTTTGTAGCTTCTGCATATCCATGATACAACTTAGCAATTGGTCCGTATTTTCAGATGTGTACTGACTGACTTATTTAAATTACTTATATAATTTTGGCCATCTATTCTAGTCGTGCTACCCGTTAAGTAATCATTAGTGCATAGTGTTGTTTCTCTTTCACGTTAAATTTACTGAATGGATTTTAAATAAACTGTACAATAATATGTATTATACATCAGAATAACAGATAGCTACAATGTATCCCTAGTAGCAATTTAAGTTGGCTAAGAGTTGGGCCTCCGTCAACTTTTGAGTTGGCCAACGGTGTGGTTTATCACCCCTAAAAGTTGTAGGTCCGATAATAGAGCCAACTGTTGGTTGGCCATCGTTGGCCCGTTGTTACTAATTTGTCGGAAATATTACGTTGGTTTGGTATAGTTGGCACAATGTTGGGGTTTTGTTGGCAGTACCATAATCACCAACCATCTCCCAACAAAATCCCAACAGTTGGCATCGATACCCCAACGATGATTGCTACTAGGGATACTAATCCTGCGTAATCGAAGTCGCGGGCACCAGCTATCATTTTATAATCTATACTAATCTATACTAATATTATAAAGAAGTAAAGTTTGTGTGTTTGTATATTTGTTAAATTGTAAGGGGTAATCTCGGGATCTACTGAACCGATTTTAAAAATTCTTTCACCAATAGAAAGCCACATTATTGCGGAGTGTCATCATCATCATCATCATCGATTTTAAAAATTCTTTCACCAATAGAAAGCCACATTATTGCTGAGTGTCATCATCATCATCATCATCATCAGCGGACGGCGCGCGATGGCTTCGGGTTTAATTCAGTTCGCTTTCGTGCTCGCTTCGGGGATTATTAATATTATGCCTAACGAAGTGGGCGCGGGTCAGCTAGTATAAAGAAGTAAAGTTTATGTGTTTGTATATTTGTTAAATTGTAGGGGGGAATCTCGGGATCTACTGGACCGATTTTAAAAATTCTTTCACCAATAGAAAGCCACATTATTGCTGAGTGTCATAGGTTATATAAAAAACCGAAAAATAAAAAGGCTTTTACGTGGTAGCCCGTTTTGCAAAGTGAATCGGAGAAAAAACGGTCGAATGAAAGCGTTTCTTACGAATGCTGCCTTAACTATGAAAGATATATTTTTGAGTTCTAGAGAAAAAATGTGGAGCTTGAAAATGCCTACAAAAAAGTCAACGACAGCATATGTCTAACTTTTATATTTAAATTACAAAAAGTATATTTTTTAACATTAGCATAGACAATTTAATTTTTTATATTAATAAAATAATTCAAATCATTAGGTCATATTTATTAGTCATATATTCCGAAAAATTATGAATCTATGAAAACAAGTAAACTCATCGTCATAAGTGTGAAGGCCAAAGCAGCGGACGGCGCGCGATGGCTTCGGGTTTAATTCGGTTCGCGTTCGTGCTCGCTTCGGGGATTATTAATATTATGCCCAACGAAGTGGGCACGGGTCAGCTAGTAAATTATAAGATCAGACACGGTAAGGCACATTTGTCCTAGTCATGTTGAGAAAATGTTGTATAATACATCGTTGTAAAATAAATAATTATAATGAAATATAGATAGATAGATAAAACGTTTATTAAATTCTGCAAAATACACATAAATATCAAATAAAACAAATGGTAATAATTAAGAAACACAAAAGTACAATCAAACACTATAAATATATGTATGCTGCAGAAAGCAAAAGGTCAAGGCTCAGCTAAATAATTGCCTAATTTAGGCAAATAACTGATTTTCAGTCATCGCCTTTTTTTTGCATTCTGCATATTATATCTATTTCATTTCATTCAGCATAATATATTATATTACGAAAGGCACTACATGCTTTATATTATAAGAGTTAACAATTAGTTTATTATTTGAAAATAAATAAAAGCTTCTCACAGTGGTCGCAAAGAAATGTGAACTACAACTTGAGAGTTTTTTAAGACCATGTCAACAATAAGATAATGACTTTTCGTAAAGTTTTCTCTTTCCGTAAAATTGATTTTGATTTAGTTATATTCTCAAAGGCAAAGAGATAAATTTTTACAATCAGACAATTACTTGTTGGTTTTATTAGTAGTTTCTCTTGTCAAGAAACCATTTAAGAATATCATCTTTATACGAAGTATAGTAATTTAGCTGGAAAAGAACCGCTGTTCTTAGAGGCCTAAGTGTTCATCGCAGTAGTAGTTGATGAATATCATAACTGGCTCGTGCATTTGCTTCGTGAATCCGTACGCTCTGATCAATATTATCATACTAATCCTTGTTTGTTTGACTACATCGTCAACAGACGCTTTAGTACCAGTACTACTACAAGAACGGTGACTTCTTAATTCGGAATGTTAAATATACGTTCCCGATCTTGTAACCGCAATCTCAGTTTCAAGGTCTGGTCTTTTATTTTATGGTTATATTTTTATTTTATTTTATGCTATATAGCCTATAGCTATATAGCCTTCGTGATATTTTTAGATATATATTTCAAAATAAGATGTAAATATAGGAACAAGTTTTTGGTAGATCATACAAAATATTTGTCCCGTGCGCGAATCGAAGCCGCGACCCGTTGCGTAGAAGCCGATCACTCAACCGTTGCGCCAAACGTGTCATCTCGTCGTGCCAATAGCATTAAATATATTTTCTTTTATTCTTATGCTTAATTTCTTGGAAAGTAAGTTGCTGTTACGCATGGCTTACAATTAGTTGAAGAGTTCACGATAGACCGCTTGTTTTGCTTCGCCACAGTATGTCTGAGTGGGTAGTGAGTGCCGTTAAGCCGCTTCCCTTAATTACCGTATTACTCGGACGATAAAGCTGCGATTACGTGCCCTATCGAGGATCTAGATGTCGGCACTTTAATACACACTGTTAAAAGTAACTTAAAACAGCTTCAGTTTTGTGACAGAGTAAATAAACAAGTGTTCATTTCTGTTTGAAAATAAAACAAACAGACACAAATTTTATAATCTACATAAGCACACGAATAATAACAAATGAATTAAAATCAGAAAAAAATTATATGTAAATAACCACTACCTAATGGTTTTCGGTTTTTTATTTCAACCTGCTCGTGTTGAAATATTTTTGTATAACAGATTCAGCTGTTAGAGCCAGGATCTGAAGAATCCACATTAGGAATCGAAAATGTCGATTGAATTCTTTACCGTTTACATAGTAAATAAAATGTACACTGTAAATCAGTGTAGATTTTTACAACGTCCTGTTAACATCTAACTTTAAATTCTTTGCAAGTTTTCGGAAAAATAGCTAAGAATAAAGCAAGTTTACAAATTTGAATTCCTTATTTTGCATTGTATTTAAAAAGCTAAATAAATGTAGAGATAGTCTTAATTTCTTACTATAGGTAAGATAAATATGTAACTAAACATTAGTTTTAGTAGATCTATATTTTATTTTATATAACTATTTTTATTGTTTTTAGTTTTATATAGTTATAAGGAAGAATGACACCTTTTATTTTACAGCATATTAAATTTGTTTAGAAACAGATAGCCAATTATAGGTCATCACAGGTAGTTCTGGCTTAAAAAAGCGTAAACACTACATAGTATTTACATCTACAACATACTAAAATACAGACTATTTATGTCTTTGTTTTTTTTTGTATTGTATTGTGATTTAACTACCGCCTACATAGAATCATAGTTTCTTCTATCAAAGTAGGTAACAAATTTTTTGCTTATTATCTGCAAATTCCCCTAATTATGCTTCTTCTAAACAAAATTATCACCACCGAAGTAGGTTGTTAGCACAACAAAATTATCAAGTTGGAGTAGACTGTTAATTAGCGTGTTATTTTCCCACAGAGCGTGTAGAGGGCGCTCCTGTCGCGATAAGGCACGATCTCGTTAGCACCGAGTGTTGCGAAGGGCCTTTTGACCTGACTGCGAGTGTAGACAGCACCTTTGGGTGAAGAGAGAAGTGTTTTTACAAACGGATATTTTTTATGCTTGCGTTATTAAGTAACTAGATATTACTACGACATAAAAAGACGGGGAGAGCAGCTGCGGTGTGTTAATGACATAACATTGTCAACTTCAAGGCGAAACTGGGGGCGTACTCTTAAAAACGATATTCGATATATCGCGGACTTCGTCGTGTCGTATCCTACTCTTAGTTACTATCGTTTAAAACATTTCAACGGACGATCGAACGAACGATATTAATTTTGACATAAGAAAGCCTCAAATGACAACGATGAATTGAATTTGACAGACGAACATTCGCATAATAAACGTCAAATTTACGATAATTACAACGACACCTCAAACCGTATCGTATTACTTTTCGCAAATTTGACGTAAATTTTGCGAATGTTTGCCTGTCAAATTCAATTCATCGTTGTCATTTGAGACTTTCTTATGTCAAAATTAATATCGTTCGTTCGATCGTCCGTTGAAATGTTTTAAACGATAGTAACTAAGAGTAGGATACGACACGATGAAGTCCACGATATATCGAATATCGTTTTTAAGAGTACGCCCACTGCACAGTAAGGGTTATCGTAGATATTTATAAGGTAACGTCTGTAAATATCGGTGTTGCTACTATATCGTTTGTAGATAAAATTCTTTAGATAATATTTATTTTTATTATATTTTGTTTATTTACTAGAAAAGCGCAAAACATTTTAGCTTTTTAAGTTACTTTAAGTAATATATAAGTATATATCTTATTTTTTAATGACGAACGAACGAGAAAGAACGAGAAGAACGAAAGTGCATGGTTGAACAAAAGGTGTACTTTGAAATAGAAATCGTTGGTTTTGGTAAAAAGATTATTCAACACAAAACTTGTAGTTCGATTAGTCTCATACTAAACTAGCTTGTATCGTGTGAAATATTGATATTACAACATAAGTTAAGGAAATAAGAAACCAACATATAGTTAAGGAAATAAGTAACTAAATGTAGACACATAGATGTATAATAAATATTTCAATATCTTATTATTAAGTACGATATGTGTTTTAATTAATCATTATAGGAATGATTTTATATTGTCCATGAAGCGCTAAGACAATGTGGGAACAGAGGTACAACATTTAAAACAATGTTATTTTTCTCCCGTTTCAGTATATCTGATTTTAGTTAATTACTCGATTACGCGACGCAATGACGTTTGTCAGTTTATTTCATTAAATAAATTATCCAACTAAATTCTTTTCATCAATGATGAGCCCTGATTGTTAAACTCTGTATGTTAGATTTATTTGTAGGACAGGTCTACTGGACGTGTTTTGTTTCTTTTTAGTAATTATTATTTATAGTCGGGTTTTAAATTTTTTAAACAATTTTATTACACTTAGTTTAAGTAGGTACGAGTAGTATGAATAATGTTGCAGGATTATAAAGTAAGTGCAGGATACATTTTTCGGAAGAAAGTTGGTTCGATTTATAATCAACATTTTTATACAAGACACAAAGTATACAGTAGATCCAAGAAATTACTAAATTTTCCCTACTTTTAACAAGATGGTGATAGAGCAAAAATGCATTTCTGAATTAACAAGATAAAACAATCAGTTATAAATAGTGACAGTCACATATTACCTAAATATTTCACAAACATAGTGGCGCAACTATCAACGAACAATATTTAATAACTCTGCTATATCGGCCTAGAAATTAATCTGGACAGCCTGTACGAACGATTCATAAAACGACGTAAAGCGACCCCAAATCTGTAAGCTTTGATCCATAATTGGTGTGCTCTTATTGGACGCTGAGGGATGAAGGCGCGCGTCGCGGACTGTGATTGGCCGAAGCCGCCACGCCTGTGCTTAGAGGGGGATGGAGGTGAACCGAGATTAAAGGATCGATGATCTTGATACTATTTTATTTGGTTGTTTGATTTGAATTATTTACTATTTAACTGATAAGTAAATTAGTATTTACCGCCACTCCTTTTCGTGTGCATATTGTAAGTGTAGACTAAAAGTGTTTCATAACTATCAAACCTCTGCGAAGAGATAGACAATTGTAAACAATACCCTACACGAACTGACTGACCAGTATGATGTACGCAATCAAATTATCTTGGCCCAAAACAGATCTAAGGTGATAAGTGGTACAAATGTGGGGTTAAGTAAGTGACGATGTTGAATTTATTGCTTATGATTTTCATATATAATTCAATATTGCTTTGTCACAACTGTTACTATAAATATTATATTTATAATAAAATAAAATAAATATTACATACACTCACACCATTTATTCTATTCAAAGTAAGCACTAAAAAGCTATATGATCTAGGGTAACGGACAGAATACCTATAGTAATAATAAACATTTTTTTATAGAATACACAAACATCTAACTCCATCGGAACTGTCATTCAGTTCCGACGGAGTTACTCACAGATGGTGATACCTTAAAACCGGCGTACTAATTACACGACCACAAATGTTCTTAAAATTATGGTAGTTGACTAGTTAGATTAGATAGAAAACGCACTTGAAACGGCAATTAAGTAAATTATAATTGTAGAAGAAAAACTATGAACACTAGTAGCACAGGATTGAAATATATTATTTTTTTGTAGTTGTTAATTTACGAATATTACAGGCGTGTCAGACAGGTCATATAAAAAAAAAAACAAGTATCAAAAATTATGCGTTGTTCTACGCCGCTTTGATGCTACGATCATCCGTAGTCACCCCGATCTCTCGTAGTCTCGTAGCTGAACAAGCCGCATACCTATAGAAGAGTAGGGTTAGTAGAATAACAAATTTTATAATTTGTACAATTGATATACATTCGTATGTTAAATTGTTTTGTAAAATGTTTGTAAACGTTAAAGTTATTGATGTATGTTTCAAAAATAAACAATTATATAAGAGCTTATAAAAATATTATAAGTTTTCAAAGTTATTAATTTATTTCGATTCGAATTACTTGTAACACCGATAAACTTATAATTTCTTGGATTATATTATATGGTACTGTCATATTTAACGTCTCATAGCTATGTTAGTCAACAATAATATATATATATATATACACACACACACACACACACACATATATATATATATATATATATATATATATATATATATATATATATATATATATATATATATATATATATAATATATATATATATTATATATATATACCATATATATATATATATATGCCGTATGCCCTGTGCCGCCTACACTGTATACTGAGTGTCCTGAGCAGCACACTCAGGCACGGTAGAAAGAGTGGGAGATACTAGTTCCTCTCCCTTCCCCTTGATCTTACGCTTTTTCGATCAGCATCACGTGACCCTGACGCGAGTTTGGAAGTTTTTACCCATACAAAAAGTGCTCAGCGCCGCTAAAGAAGTTTTCACTTCAATAATGTATACGAGTATGTAGTAACATACCACTATGAAATTATGTACCATAAATATAAAGATTTGGTTAATAATTTATTTTTGTCCGCGATATTGTTTATCGTCCCATCATCATCGTAACCATCTCAAACTTCTGGCTCACTCAGTGGTGGTTCTAAATCGTCCTTAAGGTATTTTAAGCTGATGGGTCAATTAGTCGGTCTGTGCCTCGGTCGGTAAGCTTAGTTTCATTAGGTGTTTTTACAAGACTCGAATAAATGTATAGATATTAGATATCTTCATATTTGTAATTGTCTATATGGATGCTGGGAGCAATGTGTAACAATGTCGGTTAGGTAATTACGGTAATTACGACGATGTTGAGCCTTATTCGTTTGCTAAATTTGCCTTATAGTTGCCAATTAAATTAAAAGCCAATTAAAACTAGGCTTTAAAATAGATTGTACATAGCCCGATCAAACCTACGTCATCGCATAATTGTCCTAAGAAATCGTTTATTGTGTTAATGGGTGCAATGAGTTAACAATGTTGATTAGTGCTTCAGTAATACACAATATTGTAGACAAATTTACTAGTTCGTTGTAATGGCCAGAGTTTTATTAGATTTATGAAGACTATTTGACAAATATAAATAATAAACATGAAAGTTTCATAAAAATGTAGTTTTGAGGAAATCGACTAGTGAAATCGCAATTTCAACTTAAGTATTAAAATTATATCGATGAGTCTCAAAATATTAAAAACGATTGCATTGAACGCAAAGCGAAAAATTTTAGATCGAACCCCGAACCCTGATCCATAGAAAATATGTTAAAAAGCGTCAACCCGCCCACCGGGCCGCGCCTAGCCCCACCCCTCCGCCAGCAACCCTCGACAGTTTACCTCAGTCCGGGCACAAATCACCTCGTTTGCGCCAAACAGCCGCTCTGAGCGACAATTATATCGTAATCGATTACATTATTTCGTTTCGGACCGCGTTCCGAGTTTGGCGGGAAATTTTAAATGAGTTTTTAATCACCTATTTAATTAGCAATAATTAAATTATACGAAAATAATTTTAAAACTTTTAGAAGACAGTTTTAAAGTAAATAAATTTTATATTTTAGAATTGTTTCTTCTATCAATGATGTGTTAAAAGTGTTCATAAAAAATAAGATAAAATGTGCAAGCGCGTTACGAAAAGCATTAACGGTGGGAAAAATTAATAGTTCCTTTTTTAAATAAAAATGGAAGAAACAAGAAGCGACACTCCGACGGACACACATCGTCAGGAGCAGACATCCAAAACCTCCTTTCTTATTGAAGACATACTCTACAGGGGGCAGCCAAACAAAAATTTCAGACCTCCTTTAGTGGATGCTAGAAGGCAGTTTGAGTATGAGCGAGAGCGAGAACCAAAACCGTACTTCCCCGTACCGAATGACGTCAGACCACATGTGCAGAGGGAAGGGTCTTATCTACAAGTAGCCATGGGCGCATTGGGCGCATATTTGCATACGCCCAATACTTATAAAGCTGTGGAAGCTCCCTATTTTCTGTCGCAAGGTTCGTGAAATGGTTTTAAATTGAAAGAACGGAATACCAGTATTGTTTTAAATATCTGAAACAGAAATTGACTTGATCGTATACTCAACCTGTCGGTTCTATTTAGTAAAAGGCTATGCGTATGCGACAACTACATAAATCCATTACAGTGAATATTACATTTCACTACTGAGCTACAAAATCTTTTTAGTAGTTTTTATTAATTGAATTTGAAATTAGTTATAGCAGCACATAGAAAAAATAAACTGGATACAAGAAAAATCTTGTCTTATATAGACTTTACTAGGCGATTACGCCTATATGAAATTCCTAATAGGAGGAATACATTGGTGCATTGCCGGATTCGAAAACCCGTAACGAGAGCACATCGCTATTGACTTTTGCTATATTACAGATACTGATTAGATAATTTTGTTTGCTTTTCTTTAAGTCCTTTTTATATATGTAACTTTATAATTTTGTAGTCTGAGTGAACGTGATTTGTTATTTTAATCAACAAAATAATTATTATCTAATGCGCATACTTCAGATTTTCGTGTTCAAGTCATTTTATTCGATTACAATTGGCAATCTATTGATGCGCTCCAAGATAGACCACCAAATGATTACTTATAACGAAATAGAACTACGGGCTAGGTGGGCACTTTGAAAAGGTACATGTTTGCAGGCAATTTTCGTAAAGTTGTCATCACATCTTCGAGAAATTTAGATGAGACGACACATGTTCATAACAGTATGGGACTTTTACGTGAAAATAGTGAAGGACTTGGTTATTAGGTACTGTTATTAATTTAAGCCAAAAGCACTACACGGACTTTCTTGTCGCATGGATTTAGCAATCAAGGCGTTGAATGTTAAATAACACTTCCGTAAGCATCAATACAAAGCAAAATAATACTACAAACTGTTAGACTAATACTTATACAGGTTGTTTCAGGGTTGGTGAAATAATATTTCGTGGTGTTTGTTCATCAGAAGTGAAGTTTCAGTAAATTAAATATCAGCGCTAATCTAGATCTAATCTTCCTTTCCCTTACAAACTGATTATTATTTTTTTATTTATCCTAGGTCTTTATTTTATATATCAAAAGTGTTACATCAGCCTACGAAGAATATTTTTTTAGAAAGAATAATTACTTCATCAATATACAGACGTTTGTGACGATGGTGATAAAGATGATGGAAAATAGATCTTTAAAAAACGATGGTTCGGTTGCGAGTACGTTTCATGTGTGTTACGGCTGTGAAGTCCACGTCACTGTACTTATTTCGGGTATACTGGTGCAATACTTATGAAACATCAGTATAAGCACGGATAGTCATGCCCATTAATTAAACAGGATCAGGAGACCTATTTTTGAATTACGAATGCAACTTCGAAATTACCTGTGACTACATAGTCAGCGATGACTTTGAGGTCACGGATTCCTAAACATCCATTTTTATAAAGTCGAAAGCAGAGCTGCCAACATAGATAAAGTACACACATAAATGTAAGAGTTATGTTCCACACAGAATGTAGCCGCTGCCGGTTATTGCCGGCTTATATACAGGGTGGAAATTTGTAATACCACCTGGAGGGGAATTACTCTTAATACTGTAGATAGAAAGTTTTACTTAAAGGAAACATTCCTTTATTTTTGAAAAGAAATAAAATTGCATTCAAAGACTTTTGAAAATTCACTTGCCCCACCCGAATCGAACCGACTAAAATGTGGGGCAAGTGAATTTTCAAAAATCTTTGAATGCAGTTTTATTTCTTTTCAAAAATAAAGGAATGTTTCCTTTAAGTAAAACTTTCTATCTACAGTATTAAGAGTACTTCCCCTCCAGGTGGCATTACAAATTTCCACCCTGTATATATATAATAACCATAATGGTTAAGCCGGCAATAACCGGCAGCGGCTACATTCTGCGTGGAATCGAACTCTTACATTTATGTGTGTACTTTATCTATGTTGGCAGCTCTGGGATCGACTTTTAAAAATTGGATGTTTAGGAATTTGTGACCTCAAAGTCACCGCTCACTATTTAGTCAGCGGTGATTTCGAAATCGCATTCGTAATTCAAAAATAGGTCTCCTGATCTTCGTGGTAGAAACAATTCATCATCATCATCAGCCCCTCTTCGTCCACTGCTGGACATAGGCCTCTTCGAGTGTACGCCACTGAGATCTGACATTTGCAATTCCGAACAGGTGAAGAATTATTTTTTTTTGTGCTATGTACGGTCGGCCAAGAAAGTGGTCTACCAGTTTTGACAAAATTTCATATGTGAGTAAAATAGCGATAAGGTTGAACTCCTGTACTTATTACCTTTTTAAGATTATGCAGAGTGATGACATTTAAACCTAAAATAATCTGACAGCTATTAATCTGTCAATTTTGTCAGAATATTTTTGCACGGGAAAATCAACTCTGTTACTTTATAGCGCGCGAATGATTTTCAACCTTAGGGTGCTAGACCACTTTCTTGGCCGACCGTACATACGTAGAGTAATTCGAGGGTTATTTGTTTTAAAAATGTTACAAAGGTCAATCTTAGTATGTACGACGAAATGTACGGCGGAAGAACGTGGCAACATATGTTGTCGAGGATTCTGTAAGTATTAGAAGGAACATCTCTATCTGAATACAGCCATCTGTAGGCCGCTATATTGTTAAAATCATTACTTTTATATATTCATAATCTTTTCATTATTATATTATGAGTAGAATACTCAATTTTTTAAAGTGGATCAATTACCACTATCAGCGAAATTAAAAAAAAGCAATTTTTTTTTTTGCGATAGGACCTACGACTAAGATTTTGGATTTCGAACGAACACCAATAAGTATATTTCTCTTTCTTGTTTTGTTGTAGATTGCTTTTCAGCCTGTTTAAATTGTATTATCAACTTCGATATTGAAGCTAAGGTGTATGTATTAATTTGAAGTGGTAAGACAATCTACACATGTATCCACTTGAACATCATCATTAAAATATCATATCATAAATAACATATGATTAAAGTCACAACAGATTTGATTGAATTTAAATAACGAATCCAGTCTCATAAATTGTTAGGTGAGTTGCTTCTCCTATTATTTTTAATAAGTTATTGATGTTATTTTTGCTGATTAGGTAACTTCCTTTCGATATTAGTTTAACGGTTTTATATCTGCAATAGTTACGGAATCATCACCTGTGCGCATTTAACGATTACAATCTAGTGACGATATATTTTCAAGTGAAGAGTTTCAATCTTGTATTTGAGGTAACATTAATATTGTATTACTATATTAATGAAAACAGTATTACGATGCCATTTGTATCAAATGGGTACAAACAATATGCAAAATAATGAAAAGAAGTATCTATTTGGATACAGATGAGCCATTTTATCGCTAGAAAACACTGCGAAACTGCGAAACGAATCTGGAAAGTATACAATAGATTATCTGCCAGTTTATGTGGCATACATGACTTAAAAACTTATAATAATAAATTAATTAAATTATGTCGACAGATTTATACAATTGTTATAGGGTAAGTTTAGATACGGGAGCAAATTTAATTCAAATGCTTTTCCAAAAATCATTTGGCACGATAATATAGACATGTCTTTGTTATAAGCAAATTCATGAATGTCTAAATGCTACTGCCACTGAACAGATAGACACGAGTCATTGCCTTCTCTGAAACAGAATTTAATTCTATCACGAGTTTGCAATAATTTTTGATAGGTGTTATCATACATTTTTATTTTATTTATTTAATATTAGGCGCCCCATACACCTACAATAATATTGTACAATCCTTTAATTGTGCAATAATATTGAATAACCACTTTGATTCCAAACGTTCAATAAATTCTCTCAATAAAATTCTCTCTCTCAATAAAACGTTCAATAAATAAGACAAACCAGTCTGAACAATATTTTCGTGCGAGCAACATGTCTGACGACGAAGTTTTGGCGGCAGCCGTGCTGATAATTTTGTTGAATAGAAAAAATAATAATACTGTGACAGACCGATCGCGATCGCTCTGAAAATTAAAGGGCGAGAAAAAAATATTGCCCAATAAAAATTAAGTTCCCTCAATCTTTTGTTCAATCATTGTGCAATGTTTCAATACTATCCCTAAACGTTCAATAATATTGTGCATGCAGATATATTGTACAATATTATTGTAGGTGTATGGTGCATTTTAAATTACATTAGCAATAATAATTACTATTCTTGAATATATTCTTGTATATAGGTATACATAATATTGGAGTGTGGTTAGTACACCGATTTCAAGGTGTCGCCATTTCTGAGGTCGCGAGTTCGAATACCAGTTGAGGCAGATGTTTGTGTGATGAATGCGAGCATTTGTACCTTAGTCATGGTTGTTAATATTATTTTTATCATAAATCTATACTTCTATACTTTATATTATAAAGACGAAAGATTTGTTTGTTTGTTTGTTTGTTTGTTTGTAATGAATAGGCTCCGAAACTACTGGACCGATTTAAAAAATTCTTCACCTTTGGAAAGCTACATTATCGCCGAGTAACATAGGCTACTTTTTATCCCGGAAAAATCGACAGATCCCACGAGATGCGCAATAAAGGCTTCGCTCAAAAACTACTTCACAGATTTTCATGCGGTTTTCATCAATAGATAGAGTGATTCTTGAGCAAAGTTTTGCAGTATTTTTTATCTCGGAAAAACGGATAGTCCCACGGGAAGCGTGATAAAACCTTCGCGCCATAAACCGACTTCCGCGCATATGTAGCCGTGGGCAAAAGCTATGACCCTTAACCCTCTATAAACTCAATCCCGAAATTCACGCAGGCGAAGCCGCGGGCAGAAAGCTAGTATGTGTAATAAATGTATGTCTATCCATTACTTTAGATCCCATAACACAAGCCTTACAGAGATTACTTTAGGCTAGGTTAATTGGTGTAAGTGTAATAAATATTTATTTATTTATTTAATTTAACGAAACTATTCCATGTCGAAGGATAATTTTAACTCATTATCAACTAAATGCACACGTAAAAATTAGGTTATGCATATAAAAGTAAAGTTTAAAATTATTAAATAATTTGAAAATATGTCAATGAAATATATGTATCGCCAAAATGTTTACGTTAGTTATGTTAGCTATCACTATATTTAAGTGGATTCTAGAGATCAATTGGCGGATGCGGGATTTAGGATAAAGAGTAAAGTGTAACGCAAATAAGTGCGAATGTTGAAGAAATTGATTTTTTGCTATCGATGACTTTGTGTAATGTTAAAGTTTAACATAAGTATATCGTTGTTACTTCGTCATACTTCTGACTCTAACTTCACTGTGTGTATGTAAGTTTATACGTAGGTATATCGGATTTGGATATTTTGAGTACACAGTTCACGGTCACGCAGCGTTCCTTGATTTCTTATTAGTGCTTTAACCGACGGTCGTCCATACGACCCAAGCAGAAACAAATATATCTATAAACAAATAGGGAAATATACTATTTATTTCAAGTAAAAAATAAAAATTTCAAGAATGGTATCTTGACACACTTGTGTCAATGTTTTGATACTCTTTTCACAAAAAGAAGCTCTGTTACTTATTTATAGTCGAAAAATGTCCACGATGTTCTGTTGACTAATCGGGAAGTTTCTTTAAAATTTTGAAATAAAGACTGTCAATCTACTTGTTAAAATATTGCTTAATAGTAAAAAAATCTCATCTGTAAACAAAATTTCTGACCGGATTTTTTAAAAATTCTTTCCTTAACTACTTTGATCGCCTTTTTTGAACGAACTGCAAGAATTTTAAAGTTAGATCTTTTTTGGTCACAAACAGAGGAGGTTTCGTTGTACCTATCAATAGCCTACATTGCCATCAATAGGTTAGGTACACAAACATTCAACAAATACCAATCGAAAGAAGAGATTCAAAAATTGTATTCAATTCGATTCCAAGTTTTGTGCAATGCAATGCAAATTCATAGTGAATCGGGTCTCTATCATCATACTCTATTTTAATATCACAAAAATGTTTATGTGTGCTATTACGGGTACTGAAATTACTATCACAAAGATTCTAGAACTTCCGTTAGTATGAATGGGCACACATAGACTATTTTAATATTTGATTGTCAAGGCTATATACTCCATAATGAGGCAATGTCAATTTGATTGATAAAAGATGAATAATCCAATCCATTCATGGATGACTGTTAAAGATTTGCAAAATTATGTCAGGGGATAGAAAATGAATAGGTTATTGTCAAGTGCCTCGTATATTCTACGAGTATACGAATATAGGGGCAGATGACAATTCGAAGAATAAATTTTGGCATTTTCGGAGGATTAGTTGTAAGACATGATTAACTGTATGCATGGGCGCAATACAAAGAAAAGGGCCTTACTATATGTAAGCAAAACGGAAGTGATGATATTTGAAAGGGACAGAATGATGTCAAAATGTAAGGTTATGATCGCAAACGAATCTTTAGATCAGATGAAGTTGGTGTATCTGGGATCTATGTTTACAAGAGATGGTAAGTATGAGTCTGGTATTGAAAGAAGTAATGGCAGGAAGCAAAATGAACAATGCTATAAATAGCTTCATTGACAGTCAGACCTTGTTATTTCTTAATACAATTTTGTCTTCTGGGCAAGTTTTTAGTTTCCTGACGTCTTTTTATTGAGATAATTTAATAAAAGCATTAGTGTTTATGCAATAAAGAAATTGTAAAAGATTCTAAAGTCCCTGAAAGATCACACAAAAATCACCGGACAATCTGTAAATTTATTAAAAAAATATTTATAAACATTAGTAGAAATATGAGAATGAAAAACATATGTATAGTATTTTATAATGTTACAATTTAAAGTAAACGTAATATTACATTTGAATTTGGTATTAGCATTCCTACCTATAATTTTTTCTCATCTACTCTAATTAGTTGTCAAATATTTAACAGATATACATATACTCACGTCTCTTCTTTCTTATGGGTGGAGACAGTTTTCAACTAGGTATATTTTGACTAAATAAATATATGAAATGTCTCGAAACAAAGGATTATTAGTTATTATTAAATGATTTATGTTATAATTGATTATTAGTTGATGTTTCATATTTTTGTGTTTTAAAAAGTTCTAAACACAACGCTTCAAAGAAAAGAAACTCGAGAAGAAATGCTTTTATTTTTAAAGCTTTTTCTTCCAAATAAATCGCACCTTTTTTGTTGTAGGTGTACCTTACCACGCTCTGTTCACCCCGTCGGAGCTGTCTCTGTCTGCCCTGAAGCATTGTCGGCGGCGAAAGGCGCGAACAGTGTTTTCAGATCCGCAACTTACAGGTAAATTATTTTTATGAGAACAGAAAAAAAAAGACACAGCTTAGTCATGGGTGATTATAACTTATAAAAAATGTTGCTGAATTTTTTGCATAAAATACGATAAAATATATAATTTATTATTTCGATGTAACAAGAGTATTTTTTTAGATTTGTTTATTATTAATCTACGAAAGTGTCATGATAACGTTTGTAATGATACATTTTGATTGTCAATTCCAACAATGGATATTCATTTGGTTTTAAGTAGTAGTTAGTTTTAAGTAAATCATGTATTTTTTATTATTGTATTCCACATGATCAGCTGACATTATAGCTAATTAATGTTAATTGTAAGTAAAAAAAAAAAATAATCACCTTTTACACGTATGGCATTGGATGTTCAAATAGACAATTTCATTAGAAACGATCAAGAGAATGTAGTTGTTGCAATCAATGTCACGGTCTCATTGTCAATCCCAAAACTGCCTAAAATTATAACTTCATAGAATCCTTTTGCTTAAAAAAGCACAACAGTACAAAAAATATATTTTATTGCCATACACGTTTCCACTAGGTCTAGAGAAGAGGTTTGAGTCCCAACGTTACTTATCCACTCCTGAGCGAGTAGAGTTGGCCGGCGCACTTAATCTCTCCGAGACCCAGGTTAAGACCTGGTTCCAGAACCGGCGGATGAAGCACAAGAAACAGATGAGGAAGCAACAGCAGCAAAGAGGTTTTTGCAATGTTTCTTTTTTGCTTTTGTGGGACTGAAGTAAGGTTATATTTATGTAAAGTTAAGATTGACGAGCTCTGTGGCCGAGTGGATAGTACACCGGTTTCAAGGTTTCGCCTTCTCTGAGGTCCGGGCTCCTGGTGGGGGCAGATGTTTGTGTGATGAACTAGTCATGGTTGTTGATATATATAATAATAATAAATAATAATATTTCTTACACTTATACTAATTAGCCTAGCCCAAAAGTAAGGTCTGTAAGGCTTGTGTTATGGGATCTAGGGCAACCGATAAAATAATACATATATTATCCATATATAAATATTTTTGATAGAAATATATAACAACCATGACTAAACATAATACTTTAATGATTTTATTGCTTTAAATAGATTAAATAGTAAAAAAGATTAAGAGCAAAGATCGCGGTCGATAGCCAAATAATAAAATTTTATTGTGGGTTAACTAAATAAATGTGTATCTGGATGAAAGTTCCGCAGTAGCACTTCTGTTTTTGTTGGGAATGTATATGTATGCGTCAACAAGAGACTAAGGTACGACAAGTATTTAATAAAAATATTTATCTTGATTTTATTTTAATATCTGGTCAATATAGTATATATTTAAGTTGAATAAAACCTATTGTGTTAAATTGCATTGTGATTATTATAATCACTTCACTCATACTCTAATTTTGCTCCAGTTTCCTGTGTAAATGCACCTTAAGAATTTCCAATACATACTTGGCCGAAGTTTCTGTAGCAGTGTGAGATAGTTAAAGCCAATTATTAGTTTCTCCTGTATTGTTTAGAGACTTAAATATTGTTGCGGAAGTTGAAATCTATGAATTAAGCTCTGAAGTATGTATGAAAATGTGTCTGCTTGCTACAGTATAGTGGATGTATTAATACATAGTTTTCGATAATTTGATTATATTGGTATTAGTTTTAAATTAAGTTTGCTATTACTTATTATTTATTAATATTACATCTGAACTTCAAAAAAATAATCAAAATTAAAATAATGTTAATCAAATATAGGCTTTTACCGGCAGTGAAACAACTATGTAACTATATGTGTACTCTACCTGTATACCTATTGTGAGTTTTCATTCGTTTACAGTTGATATCGAAAGCGTTATTTTTTATGAAAGAATTATACAGCGCCCCTGACGGAAACCTAATGAAGTAATATTGTTTCAATTTTAGTTAGAAGATTGACATGAGTTCTTTTGCTTAACTCACGGTAACTCACGGTAGGGCCACTATTCGGATAATGGGAGAGCATGCTTGAGATGAGAAGTCAAGACACTTTGATGGTCTGTTTATTTTCGCTTTTCAATGTTATTTAAATGTATTTTGTCTTAATGATTTCTTTGCTGAATACAGGCAGTGATCACTGTTTGGTGAATAACTACGTAACAATATTTCGTTACGACTACATACGCTTAATGAAGATCTGCTACGATTTCCTGATGAGGCATAATGCTACACAAATCCGTAGCTATTAAGTTTATTACGAACTAATTTCCGCTACGCTGTTCCGTAGCAACGTAGGTTGTAACTAGGTTCTCACTAAAGTAGGTTCTCATTATAGATAATCTGATGTTTATCTACGCCGCGCCGCCTGGACATATTCAGAGAATACTATTAGCTGAAAAGTTTGTAAAAGTTTTAGTGTACCTTCCTATTGAAAATAAAGCAGCATATTTGCAATTTTGTCGCGGATTTCGGATTCAATACACGGATTGCATAAAAAAAATCTTCATACTAAATACATTGCAATAGTAAAGTGTAAAGTTTATGATTGGTATGAGTGTAAACATAATTATATACTATATATAAGATAAACAAAGTTGACAACAAAACAGTTGTGCGGTAAAGTTTTGTATATTGTTATATAATGTAGTAACGTTCAAAACGTATTCGTTTTATTTAAATTGAGTATAAAAAAGCATAAAGTTTCAAGGATTGTAAGTGAATTTATTTAAAAATATATTTTGTGTTTGATATTAATTTTTGAAATTAATTTAAATTAGGCACTTATGTAATAAAAAAAAGTCACAATTCAGTTGTAAGACAGTACCCAATTCCAAAACATGCGCAGTGATGTATTTCGGTCATTACCCGTGATCCTTAAGATCTAATAATATTAATTGTGACTTAAGAGCCACAGAAAAAATCTTTAGAGATTCGGAATAGAATCTGTGGAATTATTTTTGGAAAATCACAGTCAAAACTCAACCGTACCGTTGCATATTATTAATAGCAGGGCATAGTTTGTTGGATAACGTGCTAATCTGGCGTAATTACTGGTTAAACAATTCGGTTGAACTTAATTTATTAACACAACACTGTTGGTTTGGCATAATAAATATAATTTGTATTATTATACAACTTCACACTGCTCGCAAGTATCGTATTTTGAGAAATAACATGCGTCTTACTGTCAATTTCCCTAAAATATTTTAACTATTATGCCCAAGTAAACCATTGTTAAAACCTATCTTTAATAATTAATGATACTTACCGCTAAATGATTAAAAATTGAGCGTAATGCTTAATAACGATAGCACATCAAGCCGAAAACGCTAGGAATTACCAACGTTACGTAATAATATGACAGCGAAATTCTCATTAAAACTCATTAGTGTCGGCCTCCGCTGAAGCAATTAGCGATAATGAGCGATATTGTATTAGTCGTTACAACGGCAATCTACTGTTATTAAGCACGAAACGATTTATTAAATTATCGCTATATTGTTGTAAATTTCGGTGTTGTCAAAATGTTGTATATTCATATAGAAAATAATCAGTTAAGGTTATGACTTATAATTTGTGTTAGCATATTAACGAGCAGCGAAGAACACAAGGAAAATTTGCTGTAAGTTGGTACTATGTGCTATTCGTTTAGTTATTTTGGGGTAGTAGTCCTCAGAAAGTCCAATCAAAACGAATTCATAATTGAGTTTACAAGTTAGAGCGTAGACATATATAATGAATACTAACTAATTTTCATCGTTATTTATAAAAAATGTTAACTAGTATATCAAATTCGGATCTATATAACCGTTTAAGTATCGCAGTAGGAGTTTTTATATATTTTATTATAGAGATTTATCAATTTGCGTCGAAAACTTTTTAAAATTGATTAATTGTTTGAAAGAGTACGTATTTATTTAATATATAGTTTCCATACATTATATATCTATTCGCGTATTTGAAAAATATTGTTAGGTAAGATCATTATATTATTTTGTCTTATTGTTAAAAATACGTTCTTAACTATGTACGAATACAGGCGTACACAGAGAACCTTTGAAGAATCCTGTGTTATCTAACACAGCAAACGGTTGAAAAACTTAAAATGTGCGTCATAAAGTTGATATTCCAATACCTTTAAATTTGTGCCTCTCTGCATTCGAGAAAGAGTAAGTAGCATAGGATTTTACATCTTAGCATTGACAAATTAAAGTCAAAAATCATTTGTCAGCAACGCCAAGACGTTGCTCGTTGCCGTAGCAACCAAGTCCGCCATCTTGCCGTAACTTTGTTAGCGAAACGTCTTGAGACTCGCCCCAAAGCGGCGTCAAAATCTAATTTACCATCTCTGAGGTTCCACCAATTACGCGAATATGGTAGTTGATGTATATTACGTTTTAGGGTGTATTAGTCCACTAGAGGTGCCTTTACACGAACTCTTGTTGATCTTGCATTATGTTTGCAATTTTGAATGACTGAAATTTACTTTGGTTAAATATAGGAAGAGGAATAAATAAAGTAAAAGAATTTGATAAGCATATCGGGAGAGTTAAGATTCTTTACATAAAAATAAGATTGAAGAAGAATGAAACTAAGTAAAACAAGATACAAATAGTCTTTTTTTTACTTTTAGGTGCTGCAACTGTTGATTTTACTTCCAAACATACTACCCAACATCTGGACAGCAGAAAGGTAAATATTAAAACCTTCAACTTTATGTGTCACTCAATATACTATATATATTATTTAGTATAATTCTATATGCGGCAGGAGATTCTATACCAGGGTCGTCAGTGTGGATACCTCAGTTTTACCTCTTTCTGCTACAAAATAGAAGACATTGCCTTACTGGGTTTCGATGTGAAAAAGCAGTGAACTTACATTTCACATTTAATGTCACATGTTGGCAACGTACACTATGTTTCTTATGGGTGTTGCAGATTTGCTTTGAATCTCATAGAAACCTCATGTAAGCTTTTTAATATACAGCCATAAAAAAATTATCGATGCAATTGTATGAATCAAGAAAACTGTATTACTGACTGTGGTTGGTTGTATTCTTGGCTTAGATTCACTGTCACATTTGAAATTCATTTGAAAGGGGTGGTATTGTCTTCATTGAGTAAATACCCATATAGATGATATGTAACGCATTTCACAGGTGGACGATTCAAGAATGTCGTCACATACGCACACTTCCGACTCGGACACAGAACACAGCGACAGCGACATCGATATCGTGGGAGAGGCAAATTATTCCCAACACTATCCACCGGATACTTAAAGACAAAACCGGAGACGCCAGAGCCACCAGTGTCGAAGCTAGTAAAAATGCTATCTCCAGCCCAATTTATAATACAACAAAATTACAAACAGTATTTTTCACTGTAATTGTTTTAACGTTAATAAAAATAACATAAATATAGTTCTTAGTTCAAATAAAATTAATTAAATAAAATTAATAGGTATATTTTCATTTTATTCTAAAAATAAATTAGGTCTTAGTGATGGCTGAGACAATGGCAAACTTGGACATAATGTTGAAAGACCGAAATCGCGTTTAATAATAATAGTGGGTCTGAGGAGTCAAAAATGGATAATACAATAAAATTGTGCTCCCTACCTGGTCACGTGAAGGTTGGAAGTTATTTATTTCTAATAGCTAGTTCAATTCAGTAAGACAAGCTTTAAACTTGCTTCGAGCGTATTGCCGGATTACCTATGAGACTGGAATGTGACAGGGCAAATGCATTTATAGGGGATGCCTATGTCCATCAGAAAGCGTGTTTCAGCAAAAAATTTACAAGATGTCATTTTATATTCGGAAACCGGCATGTTTCTTACTAGTAAAACTAAGTCACTAGTAATTAATTGTATAATTTTTTTATAAATTTAACTAATTAACTAACCATTATCGTGAATGTATTTTAAATGATGAAAATTAGAGGAAAGACTTTCCGAGCAACATTTGAAGTTATAGCTTTTCTGTAGTGTTTTTTTCTTAATTGTGGCAATGTTGTGTACGGACAAGGTAGGTGAAATTTTATATAAAAAATTTGTCAATATATGGATATCAAATACTATGTTATTATTAATAATACACACGTGCCATAAACTATTCAATTATTTTGTTTAAATTTACTTGTGATAGTGACGTAGGTGATAAAGAGAGGATAAAACGTATAAAAGATAACTTTCTATGTAGGTAATTTAGATTATTAAACTAAATAGTGCAATGAACATCTCTAGTCATTTCGTGATTGATCTAGTCGTTGTATTTAATGTAAACAGGAATATTACTGCTTAACTTTATTGTAATTCTTCAAACAAAGTATATATTTGTTTTAATTGTAATATCAAATATTTTATTTGAATGATACTAGTCTATAATATATAGAATATTATACGCTCTAATTTTGTTTTGATGTAGTTTTTGAAAAACAATTGTGAAGTAATTTTTGAAGATACAGATAGATAGTTACAAAATGTAATAATTTATTGTAAAATATATATATCATGTGCGAGGGTAAAATTATTGTTGTAAATAAAATCTTAGTCGCTTGACCTACTATAAGAATGGTGTATCGTCTCTACACAAGAATTTGTATATACAATGTACCATCATGGCCTTGGGAAAACGAATCGATGAAACTTTAAGCACAACTTTCTTGAATAACTACGAAATAATCTTGTGGAATGCATTGTGGGAAATTCTGCAAATAAATAGCAACCGAAGTGCAACCAAATCTATAAGTTTGACCAATAGGAAAGCATAGATTGTTGCTGAACGGAACTGGCGTTTTGATTGGTTAAACAATGTTTCGGTTCCTTTTGACTGCAATTTATTTCAGAATTCGGTAAGAATTTTTATCTAGAGCCGGCGACTTGTTGTAGCGTAGATACTTTTATTTTCGTATTTATTGACATATTACATTTATATGTTATATTGTCATTAACTTATATTGACGACCACTTTAAATGTTTTTATTGATTATATAACATAACATGGAGAATAGTTGGTTCAGAGATTATGGCAGCTAGGATATTAAGCCGTGCTCTTTCGCTTGCTTTTTTACACAAAGCATGAAAACTTTGCAAAAATTATTATTTGTATTTAATTATAAATTGAACATCTATTATCTGGCGCATGTACACCGTTGTAAGTAATAATTAATTCTATTCACAGCAAATAATTTAATGAAATGTATGCCGTCAATCCAATCAAATCAAAATTATGTCACGATTTTGTTACATAAATTATTTTTTATGTTTTTAAATTGTTTAGTTGTATAATACAATTTAGAATACGCTATAAATAGTATCCATATTATTTCCTAGAAAATGTACAACTTTCATAATTAAGCGTGTCTGTTTTTCAAATACAATATGAAGTTCTAAAGGAATACGTAAATACATTTATTTATACCATATTTATTCAGTGTTTTATATTTTTAGGCATAATATATTTATTAGTACGTATTAAGATTTCGCATGAGTGTTAACTCATGCGAAGGTAAATATACCGATCTAGTCTAGTAATAGAATTTCAAGCAAGTGTCACTGAAAATATGTATTTATGCTATATGGCACTTTTGCATATTGCATTTAAGAAACAATCTTGGGTTTCTTGGAATTCAACGATACATGTCAAACTTATTCTTTAGTTTCATCATTTCTTAAATCAATGTAGGTATTGTAGCCAAAATATTTATTTATCTGTTAAATTCACAATATATCAGATAGTGTTAATAAAATTGTTATTTCTAATCCTAATATCAAAAGTTCATTACAATATCACCTTCTCTATTGTTCAAAAACACTTATGTAACTTTTTTACTGCTCTCTAGTATTTATTAAACCCAGATAAGTATTACAAAAAAAAACTGCATCCTATTTAATTAAATTGTAATTACTTGTTAAATATATATATATATATATATATATATATATATTTCTATTTACTTGCTTTTCAATATATTTCATACATCGATTCTTATTCTTCTTCAACTTGAAAAAATCATATTCACCATATTGAACATAAACATTGTCATCGTTTACACTTAATTTTAGTACAATCAATTGATAACAATTGCTTTAAGTTCATTGACTGAGTTTTGACTTATACGTACATTAAACAGTATACATACGAAAAATCTAACTACAAACATGTAAAACATAATTAGTGAAATACATTATCGACAGTCGTCATCAGTATCCATTTCCAAAAGCCTTCCAATACCCACCCGAAGTAAATATTTCATGTCTCAAAATATAATGTTTTTAAACAAAAAGTAAAATTCGTAAATACCCGTCTCTTGGCAAATAAATAATTATAACATTGTAGATTAAATGTATAAAATCTATTGTATATCGATTCGAAAACGGCTAGAGTTAGATCTACGTAGTTAAATGTTGCTACTAATTTTGTAATGTTTAGTAATTTTTCTTTAATATTGTGAATTTAATTGATACAACAGGTAAATATGTGGTGTATTAAAACGGGTTACTATTAATATTTAAAATGATTGATTATGATGTATTATTTTGTAAATACACTGTAGAAAATTGTTGTGATGTAAGTTTCGTAATTAAATAAATTTAATTCAACTAATGCTATCTTTTATTCATAATTAATTATATAACTGCCTTTTATTTATTTACATAAAAATAGCGTTTGCATTTCTGTGTAACAACAATGACAATAACCGTTACATCATAACGGTGGAAAATTAATTAAAATAAACTATATAATTAGCATTAATGAATATTATCTCTAAATATATTTATCAAGAAATTATTTTATATTCTATTTCTTACAAAAACAGGCGTGAGTTTTAATGAATCTGTTATTATTGATATTTAGTCATACTAACTCGTCTTGTGACTTAACACGATCTGCCCTCTGATACATACATATTAATTGGTTTTAGAGCTACGATACATCCATCAGTTTCATTTTAAAAGTAAGTTTAAAATATTATTACGTCGATCGAGTCATATTTATTTGTTCTAGCCCCTTTTTTTTTTTTTTTTTGTTCCCCTGAGGAAAATGCATTAAATTGCATACCCCGGCTGTGGCGAGCCGGGGTTATGTGGGGCTCTCCTCCCCAGAAGGGGGAGGCCTACCCACTAAAAACCTCAGGGATGGCCTTCCTCAGGCATGTAGGGAGCCCCCGGGAACACAAAGGCCACTTCCAGGAACCCCCAGCCTCCGCTCCCCTTTCTAGAGGGGAGCCCTCCTCGGGGGAAGCTACCACCTCCCCCGGTCCCCTCCACCGACGACGCCCCCCGGCCACGGAAGGGGCGTGGTCCATCCCGGGTCGCCGTAGCGGGCGCGACTTCCTCGCGCCCGCCGGCGACCCGTGGCGGCGCCGCAGCTGTGCTACCGAGCCCGGCGCCGCCTCCTTCGAGCGGGATCGGCCATCTCCCGACCCCGCTCGGCGGCCTCCTTCTGGAGCATTACTGCTTCACAGAAGGAGGCCACAGCCCTCCAACCTCCCTCGTCCGCCAGCATTGCCGCAATCAATGCCGGCGGAGACAGATCTCGCCCGATCTCTGCGACCAAGACTCGGCGCTCGGAGGCCCACGCGGGGCACTCCGCCAGCGTGTGCTGGGCCGAGTCGAGGTCGGATGCGCAGTGGTGACAATGTGTCGATCCCTCCCGTCCTATTCGACACAGATACTCTCTAGCCCCAATCACGAGAAAGGGTAGTAAAATTGTAGATAAGGAATGGTGATTATCGTAAATTCAGGCTTTTTGAGTATATTTTTATAGGAAGTGCATTTATTTTGTTACGTCGTTTATGAAGTAAAAGTTATAAAGGATTGAAGCTAACGACGGTGTACGTTCTTTAAAATCTATTTTTGAATCGTAATGTATACTATTTCGGAAACCGTGGAACTATTTGCCAGGCTAAGAAGTCCTAACTCGGTAAATTAATTACATTTATAGTTAGTAATGTTTTCTCAATAATAATATTAATTACTACTTCAACATTAATACGCATAATACCGCATAGTTAGTAATTAAAAGTTTAGGATGAAGTATAGAATTCTTTATTACAAGGTTTTATTTTAAGCACAGGACGCGTACTTCGCTGTCGCGCTCTTTTGTCAGTCAGTGGCGAGCGGCCTTTGTGGGATATTTACAAAGCGTCGATGGATAGGAGGTATTATTTGTAAAATAAGGCAGGAATTTTTCAACCCGGTATTTTATTTTATGAACTAGTCATAACGGCAAACGGGAAGCGCTGTTATAGAAATTTTATAATGTGATGGTGAAAAAAATTACGGGAATTTAATGGTTGGAGACATATTATTATAGGAACTAGAAGACTAATGGCCGTTTTCACCAACCTTCTCTTAGCTTAGGTGACTCCTAAGAGACATGCTGTCTCACTCTTTTCAGTTATATAAAAAGTGACAGCATGTCACTTAGGAGTCACCTAAGCTAAGACAAGGTTGGTGAAAACGGCCATAAGTCTCGTATTTTAAAATCAAAGTTAAACTTAAATTGCTGCTTGAATACAGTGAGAAAGGGATGATGCTGTCGAGCTCACATATCCCCATCTCTTTTTAACTGTAACAATTCAAGCAGAGAATTAAGTTTCAATCTCGTTCTGTCTCTGAACCCTTTTAGATTACGAACTATGGTCAGAGTCATAATAATAACAATATAACGCTAAATTTTTTTCCATGGGTACATTTAAAAAAATTGTGGAAGGAAGGCTTGTATCAAAGTCAAAGCTAACCATTTTATTTATGAGACCTCACCTCAATAATATGTACGTACATATAAATTATATTAATATTACATTTCGTAAATGGATTTCATTTGTAACAGACTTTTTGGCCGAACTACTGCTGGTTTCTTTCATACCGCAGACTGCAGGTTTGTGACGGCTGCACACTTTACTGATGCTATTATCTTTAACAATGTTATTGTGCTCCGATTGTGTGTGAGCCTGCACAATACAGAATATTTAAAGGCACGTGCCGGTTAATTTTCCTAATTCCGAGGAAAAAGAGGCGTTGTTATTTAGATTGACGTAATCATGTTAGATTTATGATAAAATAAGAATTTAAATTTTATTTTGTTACATAATAAAATAAAATTTTATAACATGTGTTGAGCACATAGTTCTCGTTGCTTAGCAACGGTTTTGTTTTTTAGCTTGTCAGTTTGTTTATTGTAACAGATTTGAAATACAAGAATATACATAATCTCACTTATTTAACTTGCTGCTTATTTTGTCACGTAGCGGAAGGCTACGGAGCAAAATAGGTTAAGGATTATAAGAAAAAGATAAGAACAAGAGACTAATATATTAAAATAATTATTAAGACAGCACGGCCGAAACTTAATAAATAAATTAAAAATACAAGGTAGAGAAGGGGAAAGAAAGGAAGGCGGTACCAGGATCTAGGTAGACCAAGTATCGGTAGGCTGGCAGTATACAGCAGCAGGCAGGCAGGTATTCAGCGGCAGGCTGGCAGGAATTCCGCAGCAGGCTGGTAGACACAGCAACAGGTTGGCAGGTGTGCAGCGGCGAGCTGGCAGGTATTCAACGGCAGGCTGGTAGGTATCTTGTAGCAGGCTGATAGGTATGCCGCAGCAGGCTGGCCAGTATTCCGCAACCGACAAGCAGGGATGCAGCAGCAGGCAGGCAGGCAGAGAACGTTGGAGGCTCGATGTGGCAGCAATAGTACGTGGTTCTTTTGATGAAGTATTCAGCCGAGTTTTCACAGTACTTCTAGAGTTGAAGACTTTTATCTTCACGGAGAGCTCAAGGTAGTATAGAAGGTTGTTTGTAGCTTCAGAAGTAGAAGTAGAATGTCCTCAAGAGACCCTGGACCGCCTTATATAATAGCCAGATATGGTGTTCGAAACTAAATACAAAAATTTAAAATTATGACATAAAATTCATAAAAAGGAGTCCAACATGGCATGAAAAATAATAAATATATTCAAATTTAGACATTTGGAATTATGTGACGTCACGTCGGACTGTTGTCATACGTTGCCAAGTTCTAGAATGTTCCTAACAAACCAAGAGAAATCGTTGAAAATAATAAAAATTATTAAGAAATTATAACAAATATACAGCAAAAAGTAAAGAGAAAAGTAAATTACAAGTGTTCAGTACAATAAAAGTGCTAACAGTGAAAGTTATAAGCCAAAACAGTGCAATTTAGTGATACAACATAATATAAGATGATTTATAAGTGTTAAACGTATTTGTAAACAGTTAAATTGAAAATAATATATTATTCCAAGGTAAAGTTGAGACATTCTTATTTGTAGTTACACCAAAGACTCATATTTGAACATTACATAGGTAGGTAGCAACAGAGAAGTCAATGATACATACAAATCAGTCTATAAAGTAATAAATATATCCGTCCATCTATTAGTTTTCTAGTAGATTATGATTTACAGCTAATAGCATATGCGTAGTCCTCAGCATATCAAACATAACACTTACAGTACTCCTACAGTACACATTACAGACAGAATACAACCCATTTGCACATACAGTAATACTATACGCGATTCCGAATGGAATCAACACAAAGTTGTGTTGGGCTTGGGTGTTAATAGATCACCTCTGTCCAGCTCGCTTAACACTAACGGCAGTGCTGTGGGAGAGTACCCCCAGTGTATCCTACATACAAGTTGGGTGTAGCGAGCACTTTCCTAGGGCAATCCATGCCGACTATCTAGAGGTGTTCAATATTCCCATACTTGAACTCTATACATGCATGACACGATTAATTATAGAAATGCAGATGCGTAGATTGCATTAGCGTAGCCTGAAAACTAGCAGATGGGCAGATTTGCATTAAAAGATAACAATTTACTTATAATTGCAAGACCTGAGAAAATTCTAGAACATTCTAATAATATAGACGTTAGAAGATTAAAAGTTTACATATAATTGCAAGTTCCGAGAAATTTCCAGAATGTTCTAATAGTATAGACGTTACAATTTATCTATATTCTTCTGAAACTCTTTCTCTCGTTAATAAGTGGTCCTTCGAGCCGGATTATGTATATTCTTGTATTTCAAATCTGTTACAATCAGCAAACTGACAAGCTAAAAAATAAAACCGTTGCTAAGCAACGAGAACGATGTTCTCAACAACATGAAATGTCATCAAAAGTTTTATTTATTACTAACTGTTGCCTGCGACTTCCTCTATTTCAGCGCCGGTGAAATAATATTTGGCATACATATAATTTGGATATGAGATGGATCGTAGTTACTTGTCTAAAATGAAAAAATAACAATACTTTCCGAGTTCAGTGTCAAAATGAAAGGTAAGACTTTCAAATGACACTCCTAGTCAGCTGTTCACAGAAAACTAGCTGAAAACGCATATATTACTGCTTAGTATCTTATCATACTCTAATATAAGGCTGTCGATACTTAGGATAAAAAATAATAATAATTTAGCTTAAATTTTAGCGCTAATATTATTTCTATAGATTTTTATTGAGGATTCACACCACTAAATATTATTTGGCTGGTGCATGCAACCGGCTGGTATAATTTTTGTGCCCAGTAACACAAAAAAGCTTACTGTTGACAAAAACACCAGCACGAATGGGGTCGTTTCTTTAGCCTGCTGTTTTGACGTAGATTTTATTTTATTATTTAATTACTAACTTTCCAGCCACAGTTTAATTATAATAATATTATGATTGTGTGTAGGGAAGTGGCTAGAGAAGTGCCCATCGCCCGCTGGTGGGGCATTTAATACCTAATAACTGCCATAAATGCTCTATTGTAGCAGGTGTTATTTTGCGAAAGTCCATTGTATTACAAAGGATATTGTTTTTTGCTGATTCCGCGCAGTTCATGATGACTTGTCCAACAAGCAGACAAGGTCGACACGTGTTTCGTCTCTCAGCGAGACATCTTCAGGATGTGTTGCCCGCTCGGTGACTGCTCGGTGACTCACCAGCGGCTGCTAGTGAGGCAGCCGCTGGTGAGTCACCGAGCGGGCAACACATCCTGAAGATGTCTCGCTGAGAGACGAAACACGTGTCGACCTTGTCTGCTTGTTGGACAAGTCATCATGAACTGCGCGGAATCAGCAAAAAACAATATCCTTTGTAATGCCATAAATGCCTCAACAGCGCCTGCCTCCTTCAGAGACTTTAGAAGATAGTCTTTATTTTACTCACACATAAGGTATGGGATAATAAAATAAAGAGACTATATTATAATAATAATAACAACTTCTATATTCTTCAACTTCTATAATTAATTCACATTAGAACGGAACAAATCAAATAATAAAATAAAATCTACGCCAAAAACAACAAAGAAGAGAAACAAACCCCTTTCGTGTTTGTGTTTATGCTAACAGGCGTTTTATCTTCTACATATTTTTAATATTTAATACACGCAGAGTTATTTTATTTACATAAATTTGTATTCATTTATATACATTTCTCAAGTAGTTACACTCATTTGTAAACCACCACGTTTAGTATATGTTTTTATCCTAATATTACGCCTTCCTAATGATTCAGTTCAGGAATGACTAAAGTTAGTAACTATGATTATATTAATTATTACACGAATTACTATCTACATCTAATAACTGAAAATTATTTATTTCCTTCAAATAAATCTTTTCTTCTAATTTGATATTTCTATCAAATTAAAATATTTAATTTGATTTATCAAATTAGGCGTTTTAGTTTTTAAAGTATTCATCATTTAAATAATCTTTCAAGCCAGTATCCCTTATAGTCTTTATTCAAAATGTTCGAACGAACGCAAAGCAAAGGGGTTCTTTTATCAGCAAGCGTTCGAATAAGGTATCAGACAAAAGTGACGCGTTAAAAGCACGATGTCACCTGTTAGGAGTGCTGCCTGAAAACCCCACTAATCACAGAGTTCAAGGATGGTGTTATTCAACAAATATAGTCGTGAATAATTTTTTTCACTTTTAATAATTCATTATCATTTTAATTTAGATATTTGAATGGGCATTGTTTATTATTTCATGCATAAAGGACTTTGAAGATACCAATATATTAAAAAGTTATTTATCCAATTCAATAACAGACATGGAAGTACGGGATGTACTGTGTAGAAGTAAGCAATGGCACGTAATATGATTTTGTGTGATTTATTCAAATGGAACCTAAACAAAATTATCTTTATAATGTAATGTTTAAAAAATTTCACGCTATAATATAAGCACTTTCGCAGTGGTTTTTGTAAGACATAAAATCATCCATAATTTGATTGTAAGAGAAGCTTTTGTTCGTAAATTAAAAGAGTTCAGTCCTCACCCCAACCAAAAATTATATTGACGTTTGTAAACAATCTTAGCATTTGAGCTCATGTTAATAAGACTCGAAGTAGATTGAAACATAATTTTTTAAACTAAAATTTAAAGCCAGAAATTGCACGACACAACGTTGGTTCTACGCTTTGGTCACAATAAGAATCATGTTTGGATCTTAGAGGCATAATTATAAAGTTGAAAATCGTTCACTAAGCTAACTAGATCAGAATGCCATATTAATTATCTTAATTTGTCAATATTGGGAACTCCTTTGACGGCATTAGTCCGATTATGAGTACATTGTACAGATTAAATAGCATTCTGTACGTAATCAGTTGTTATTAGAGCTTATGGCCGTATTTGAGCTAAATATGAGTAAACTTAAACCAAGTAACTTAAATATTTTTGATTTTTGTATCGAACTAGACTACTACTTGTGATAATAATGCAACAGATTCTCTTATTATACTAATCTTAATGCAACCATACAAAGATGAAAGTAATAATTATATTATGATTCCTTTAAAAGTACTTGGTGTCAATTTATAAAACTTGTATCTATTTACATTTCGCGTTCCCTTTGCAATTTTGGAATTTGTAGTTTGTACATATTTGTTGTATCTTTATCGCAAGTTTGTTATATACCGGCTCAATATCAAACAAAAAGAACAAACATATTTTGGTAGAAATTATTGTAAATGTTATACGAAAGTTTACACGCAGTTTATACGAAAAACAAAGTTTATGTTATATTTTCGGGCATTATCTAATAATAGAATGAACGAAAGAGAACAAATTAATTGTGACTTCTAAGCATTGAGTTCTCTGATCCTTAAATTAGGAGAGAGTATGACATTGGCTTTCTCTACATGTTGAACAAAGCATTATTTTATACAACTAGAATAACAAAAATAATATCTTTTTGTATATAAAAATTGTGTGTGTGTGTGTGTATGTATTACACTATAATCCATTTGGTTGTTTAAGTTGTTGAAATGTGAATAAAATGTGTGTTGAAACAGTGTTTAAGTAAATTTTACAATGATCGAACCATTCCTATATTCATCATAGCAGCTGATATCTGTCCTTAATGAGCTACATTAACTAAATCTTAAGATCTAATAATCCTAAAACGTACGAGTAGTATGTTAGAACGATACGCTCGTATGTTTGGTAGTGCGGATTGGTACGGAAACAATATATTGTTTTATATATAAATCACGTCCGCCGTCGACTGTGCGGTAATTATCATAGAAAGCAAGAATTATTAGTGTGGAGAAACAGTGATTTCTACTGCAAAAAATATCTAATATGGAGTTTTAAACTAATAACTCTCATTCGTGAGTGAGTATACCTACTTATGCGATGGATGTAGATGTTTAAATTATATTTTTTTTATTTAACAATAGCGCTAAACACTACTCATAGAAAGGCAAGATTGCTACCAAATTAAATAACACCGAGCCCATTGTCTGCCCATTACCTTTTATATTTGACGTGTAGCAGTTTTGACAGAATTATTACGGCGGGAAAGGGCGCCATGTTTGATTGTGTCAAATTGGTTTATTACATTTATTTGCAGTTTATTAAGTCCTTTGATGTTTACGCTCGCTTAGGGGTTGACGATAGGATGCAGTACCAATATAGGGTCGGTTTGATTCGTTTAGTTTCTGCTTATCTGATTTTGTAGTGTAATAAAGTTGTTGCAATTAATTGTGAGGGCTTTAAGTTCGCTTTTGGATGAATGCTTTTGATATTTTACTTTTATACCAAAATCAAAATAAAAATCAAAATAATATTTATTCAACATAGACCTTTACAGGCATTTATTGACGTCAACAAACAAAACAAAAAAAAAAAAAGCTTAAATAATAAAAAAAAAAAAAACAAAAACCTTGTCCGTACGTACGAATAAGGAAAAAAAAAAAGAAAAAATATATTGACTCGACACCTGTTCGGAAATTGGGAGAGCCTTCTCGAGAAGAACAGGCAAGAAACTCTGAAGGTCTATTTTTTATCTCCTCTTTTCAATGTTAATAATTATAATAATATAATATAATATATAAAAATACAATATAGTATAAGATACAATCATACCTAATACGATTACAGTCGTATGTATGTTTACATACACATATAAAATAATACAATATTATAAATAATGTTACCAAACATGGCTCTATGAATAGTGTCCCTATTCCCAAATACTGTGATCATTTAGATAGTCACTTACTTTATAATAACCTTTACTCATGAGTGTATTTTTGATATGGATTTTAAATTTATATAAAGGTAAATCAATGACACTTTGCGGAAGCTTGTTAAACATAGATATACATTTCCCCAAGAACGAACAGCTAGTTTTATGGAGTCTGAACATTGGAACGGCAAGTTTATTTTTGTTTCTAGTATTCACATTATGTAGATCACTGTTTTTATTGAATTTATTATAGTTTCTATATACAAAAACTAAATTATCATATATATATTGACTAGCTAAAGTTAAAATATTAATTTCTTTGAACAATTCTTTTAGGGATTCTCTAGCCCGTAAACAGTAAATAGCACGAATCGCTCTTTTTTGTAAAAGGAAAATACTTTCAATGTTAGCCGCTGATCCCCATAGCAGCAGTCCATAGGACATAACACTATGAAAGTAGCTGAAATAAACAATTCTTGCCGTTTCAACATTAGTTAAAAGTCTAATCTTTTTTACTGCGTACGCCGCTGAACTAAGTTTGATTGCCAAAGTTTCAATATGTGGATCCCACTGTAGTCGTGAATCTAACGTAATGCCTAAGAATTTAGTATTATTTACCAAGTCAATGACATCACCATTCATATTTAAACTAGTATCAACCTGCCTTACATTGGGCAAAGAGAATTTGATACATTTTGTTTTCTTAGAATTTAAAGACAAATTATTAGTTGTGAACCAATACAGAACTCTCGAGAGAGCACTATTTACATCGTCATAACATTCCTTTTGTCTATCAACTTTGAATAGTAAAGAAGTATCATCTGCAAACAATACTGTCTCACACGATTCTGTAATGTAGTAAGGAAGGTCATTTATATATATTAGAAACAGTAGAGGACCCAATATTGATCCCTGGGGAACCCCCATAGTTATAGGCGAGCTAGCAGATTCTGATCTATTAATAACGACTTTCTGCAATCTGTCTGATAAATAAGATTTTAAAAGGCTAACAGCTCCATCCGAGACACCATAATGTCTAAGTTTACTTAAAAGCGTTTCATGACTCACACAGTCAAACGCTTTGGAAAGGTCGCAAAACACTCCAATTACATCCCGCTTGCCCTCCCATGCGTCAAAAATATGTTTCATAAGTGCAGTTCCGGCATCGGTAGTGGATCTACCTTTGGTAAAGCCGAATTGGCTTTCATGCATGAATCTGTTTGTTCTCAAGTGACCTATTAGTTGATTGTAAATAACTTTCTCGAAGATTTTGCTGAAAGTAGGTAATATGGATATAGGTCTAAAATTTGAGGGATCTTTTTTGTTACCCGATTTGAAAAGTGGTATTAATTTACTATATTTCATTAGATCAGGAAAGATACCCTCATCAATACAAGAATTAAAAATTTGTGCTAACAATGGGGCTAATTCATCGATGACAGATTGAATTATGTGAGTTGATATACCCCAGAGATCTTCAGTTTTCTTCTTGTTAAGTAAACGGAATGTTTTCTTAATTGAAGAAGCATCAATATGGCTAAATTTGAATGATTCACTGCACCTATTCACACTTGACTCCAGGAGGGTGACGGCTAAACTAGGAGATGAGTTAAGATTACTGGTAGTTATAGCAGGAATTTGAGAAAAATAATCAACAAATGCATTCGCAACTGCATCGTCCGACTTGATAGTCTTATTATTAATTTCTAAAGAGAAAGAGTTCCCAGAGCTTCTACTTTTTCCCGTTTCCTGATTTATTATAGTCCATGTAGTCTTAACTTTGTTCTTTGACATATTTATTTTATTTGATATGTATAAAGATTTAGCACATAAACAAACATTTTTAAAAGTCTTTGAGTATTTTTTTACATAATCTAAAAAGGCAGGGTCGACAGAAGTAGTTTTTAAAGCATATAATTCAAAAAGTGTTCTCCTGCTTTTATATATGCCTGGAGTAGCCCAGTCACTAAATTTCTTTTTGTTGTTTAATTTTACAACCTTTTGTGGGAACATATTGTTGCTTTCCATTCTTACTAAATTAAATAAATTATTATATAAATTATTAGCATCTCCACCAACAGTAGGCAAAGATGTAATTTGAGATGTTATTTTTTTTTTAAATTTACATAACCTTCCCTGGGATATAGGTCTACAAATCAATTCCGTTTTAGGGCTAACATGATGGTGCTCAATACAGGCTAGTTGTCCACTATGATCAGAGTTAATGTAGTTTATTACAACAGATTCAATTACTTTACAGTTACAAAAAATATTATCTAAGCAGGTAGCTGATGTGGGTGTTATTCTAGTTGGCTCGTTAAATACGTGATGCAGATCAAATGATTTATATAAATTAATAAACCTTTGGGACAGAGGTGATATATCTAGAATATTAATGTTAAAATCTCCACATACAATTACATTCTTATTTTTCCTGCACACTAATTGCAAAACATCCTCCATGGTGGATTCAAACTCTATATAGCTTCCAGATGGGGGCCTATAGATACACACTATAATAAGATTGTTAAGCTCCACACAAGATATTTCAATAACTCTTTCAATGGAAAGTGATACAACATCTTTGCGTTCTTTATAATGCAATACATTGTTTAATATAATTAAGACCCCCCTCTTATTGCAGATTGTCTAATATATGAGCTTACAATACTATAATTATTATCAAAGGTGATTAATTCATAGTTCTTAAGCCAATGTTCGGTAACACACAATATATCAACTTTTTCACATGTTAACAACAAATTAATTTCTAAATCTTTGCCAGAAAAGCCTTGGATATTTTGATGTACAATTCGTAGATAATGAGGCTTTTCTATTGTCTTTAAAGAGCCAGAGATAATCTCTGTTGTCTTATTATTTAATTTAAATTCTTTGGAACAGATTCCAAGAAATTATATTCTATATGTTGCTCAATAAAAGCATTGTCATTTTGTAAATTAGCAGCCAAGTTCTTGGCTGAAGTTAAAAAGTAATATTTTAGCACCATTGCTAATCGTTTTTTGTAAAATGTAGTCAGACTTATTCTATCCTTAATTAAAAAGAAATTATTTGTTATATCTGATAATTGGTTAATGTCAATAATATGAATATTTTCCATGTATTGAGTCATGGTATCCAACATGCAATTCAATTTAAATATAAAATTATTTTTCTTTTTGCCTAAACTTTGACAATAGGGAAATGAGAACATAATAACCCTATTAATTTTTAAATCATTTAAAACAGTGTAGAGGTGCTTAAGTGAATTCTTGTTCACACCACTCACATTTCCTAATAATATAATTAAACTGTCATTACAATTGAACTCATAAGCTGAGATTTTGCTGACAATATTATGAAAGTTAGAACCCGGCATACAATTGTTTATAACAGGTTCACCTAACTGGTTACTTAATATATATCCTATATTCTTCCCTATTTCATCACTAAATAATACATATCTTTCTTTCAATGGAGAAGACAGTCTAACCTGAGCAGAGGATGCATAATGGGTCACATTGTCCAACAATACTGGTTCATCAACTTGAGGTGATGACACAACTAATGACTGATTACTACTGGAGTTATTGGTTATGTCTTTAAATAAAGAGTCTACTTGGCATGTATTATAATGGACAGTTGGAACTAAGTCAGTTACTGAGTGGCTATTCTCCTCAATGGAATTTTGAAAACTGACATACTTGCAAGTTAAAGCGTCAACCACTCACACGGCTTACAAGTATTTCTCTACTATATATTAAATAGTTGCCGGAATCATACCGAACAATTGATAATGTTTCCAAATTTTTTGTTAATTATTTAACAGATTGGACGGGCCAATCGTTGACTTAGGATATCTGGAAATCATTGATGTTATTTATTAACACTTACAATTCCATGTAAATGTACAGCAAATAGTTATCTGCCTTCAAAACTGTCACTCATTAACCCTAGCTCGTGCACACGAGCGCGCACACAAACGCTAACAATAAATTTTGGACCATCGACTTCATCCTAACTTTAAAGTTATGATACGTGAATATACCTAGTTCTCTTATAAGTTTTTCAAAAAGTAAGCCGTAAATAGTAAAAGTAATATATTTTACGTAGTATAATAAAAATAATTATCGTCGACAATTTGGTTATAAAGGTACCGACTAAAATTATGAAACGAATGAATATAAATTATTTTTTGCAATGTATATATAAAGTAAATATATATTTCAAATGTCTATTCAATCAATAATTACGAAATAAACTTGTTTTATTTATGAATACACTTCGTTTGTTATTTTTTTGTATCACTTTGCTCTTTTTGAAGAAGTTTCTACCAAGGCTTACGTAAATCAGCACGAAGTTTTCTAAATTGTAGTATTTAAGGTTTTCAATATTAAGAAAACGATTCTTTTTTGTCTACTTGTGGCTCTTGTATGATTCGGAAGGACTCTAAATAGTAACATGGCTCGTAAATTCTGAAGTTTTATTATAACGTACAGTATTTTAGAAATAATCGAATTAAAATAAGAATTTATCACCTCATTATAAGTTTTCTTTCTCTGTAAAAAATCCAAAATACACTTTTATTTCAATTAAAATTTTATAAGTAGATTTTTTCTCAGTAATTATAATTGAAATAAGGTAATCTTTTTTTTATAAATGTGTAAGTTCATAAACTAGCACAAAATACATAAAACGTTTATCGTATCATCGTTTATAAAGGGGTGACATTTTGTCTAAATGTCAATTCCCTGGGCGCTTTTTAACCTTTTACGTCTAATTTCGCCACTCATAGGCGATTAGTAGATGTTTACGAACCTTTCGATGAAATTATTAACTCCGTGCTCCTGAACTCTGTTCTTGTAAGTAATTTTAGTAACGTCAATATTTACAGGACGTAAACAGCACTCAATCAAATCAGCGCATGATTAACTTAAAAGATATTTATTAAAATTATATGACATTGGATTCAGGAAAAAACATTTAAACTCAAAAATAAAATTAACTTTATTCAAATATGACTTTATAAAAAGCTCTTTTGAATCGTCCACATTTTTTTTTCTACTACCAATTCAGGACGTATTTTTTAGCTGATAAGAAAAATGGGCGTCAGAAACTTATCAGCTTTATCAAAAGCAATAACAACATTTACAATGAATTATGTCGTTATCATACAATGTACATATGTGTTTACAATTTGTACGAGAAAACAAATATCAACACCAAGCATTGGTATCATTTAAATAATCTTTGATTTTGTAATAGCCCTTACTCCTTGGCGTTTTTTTAACATGTACCTTGAACTTATGAACTTATAAGGTATTACTGAGGTATTTATAGTAATAGCTGTATGTTTTCGTGTCTGCGTGTAATCTGTGTTGGTCTTAATGTGTCGTCATCACGGCGGAGGCACCAGCTGTTTGTGTGGCGAAACTAGCATTTGGGTCATAGTCATGGCTTTAAAGGTATTATTACAGAACATATCCGTCGCCACCGAGAGGTAAGAGCCCATCCTATGTTAAGGCGATTACTAGTTAATCAACCAGACTGGCACGCGCGGATTTATCGACTTTACATGCATCTTTGAATTCTTTTTGCAGGGGTATGCAGGTGATGAAATTTAAAAAACCAAAAACTTTCTGAATTAAATTTAATAAAAAAATCAAGATAAGTTCATATTTTGAATTTATATCATTCACCATATTTTTTTATAATTATGATAACAATTAAGTTTGTCTTTTCTAGCATTTTATCTTCCCTGGGGTAATAAGCACCACAGCTAATGTTGACACCGGACATCAGGCACGCGGCCTCGAGTGTGAACGAGCTTTAACAAGGGTAGAAATATTATACCTTGTTTGTTTGGCGCAGGGTTATTACTTTTGAATTATACAAGGTTTTCTGAAAAGATTTTCATCTTACATTACCGTAAAACAAATCGCATGACATATATTTTAATGACATCTATTCCCCAGGGGAACAAGATTTTTTAGTCGATTTGTTTAAGGGATTCTGTGACTGTTACTCTGGCTAGGTACCATCGTCGTATCTAAGTTCGATGTGAAATAGTCAGTTCTCAGTTGTTTGGGAGTCCAGGTGAAGCTCTATTTCATCATAGGCCTTATTGTCATATACCATTAGATGAACTGATCGTCAAGGGACTTCCAGTCAGTAATAAAAAAACATGATTACTAATAACAAGTACGTCTTGAATAGCTTTTCATTTAATTTTGATTTAGCGAGATATAAAGTTTTTAGCTGTAGTTTATTAATATAAACAAGCTTTCGGAAATACCTATTTTAAAAATCTGTAGTAGAATTAGTACTACCAACCCTATACTCAAATTAAGAGGTCTTTCATTATAACTTTGCATAAACCTTAATACCAATAGTGGTAGGTTCATTTTGGATCGCGTGATATACTAGATGTAAACGGAAAGTAATGACAGATAATATGAACCTTAACTGTTAAGCAATAAGGAAGTGGTTTCTGATAAGCTCTTAATGAGCTCTCAAGAATATTCAAGTAGCTATTGCTATTGGCTTAGCTATTGCCCTCTACAGTCGACAAGTAGTTTCCCTTTTCAAACGCTTTCAATCAAAGGAAGGGAGTAATATAATGTCTTGACGTTTCACCTTTATGCTTGTACTAGGCTACTACAAAGTCTGTAATAATAATAAGAGATTTGTCGAGGGACCAGAAAGATAATTACATCTTTTGATAATATGTAGTTGTTCTTTTTTGATAACAGTGGGACTGTTCTGTGAGCTCGGGCGATAATTTTTAAAACCTGATATTGGTGTGATATATCGGTTGCCGTCGTTGATATCACCAAACTCTTAGATGAGAGTTTGGTGAAAACTGAGAAACATAAAGTCAGCAACTACCTTGGCTTGGCTCACGGGGTATTAAATTACTAGATGATCATTGTTGCAGTAGTTATTTCTGCGAGTGGCTTGGTAGCGAAATTCTTGCTGAATGATTTAATTAAGGGTTAGTTACCATCGTCAGTTTGAGCCTCGCCTTGCTGCTGGCGGTACCTAAAGTTTTTATAATGTTAATTTTCTTAGACAAAGTAGGGTAGAGTAGACTGTGAAAATACAAGTGGTACCATCTTTTGTGTTAAAATGGAGTCACCGTCTTAGAAATGCATATAAGTTCTTATTGAAGTCAATAAACAAATCCTTTATTGTAAATAATCAAATAAAAATCGTATTGTTTAAAATATTTCAACATAAATACGATACAATTTGTATGAAATAAATTATTCTTTTATTTTCTAATTTACATTATAGTTTAATTAGTTATTATTTTACTTTATAGTTTAATAGTCAAATATTTCTTATCTAATAGTTTGGGTAAAAAGCAAAGTGTAATATTTTAGCAACAAAATTTTTTTTTCTTTAGGCAATGTATTTTGAATTTGTTACTTCATTCATGATTTAGAAACACATCACAATCTACTGAAAACTAGAGCTATCAAAATGGAGTTTAAAAATAGGCAGCTGGTTTCTGATTTAAGAAGGTAGGAGGTGAGCGTACCGGAGGCCCAACCCCCCTTCCCCCCTTATTCTCTTTTAAAAGGCCGGCAATGCATCTGTGACTCCTCTGGTGTTCTGGTGGGTGTCCATGGGCAACGGTTATTGCTTACCATCAGGTGATCCGTTTCACAGTCACAGATGCATTGCCGGCCTTTTAAAAGAGAATAAGGGGGGAATATCTTACGATATTTTAAAGCATTTTTATTTAATTAATTACTGAAACTATTTCGTTTTTTACAATTTGATACATTGACTGGGTTAACTTGTAATATTTCATTTTGTGATGACAGTGAAACCAATAAATATACAGTCTTTTATCTTGTGATATAATTACATGACTGTATATGCAATGAAATCACGTACGCGTACTTTTTACCAGCTGTCATAACGGAATGTGCTTGTAAATGTTATATGAAAATACAACATTGTGACGTCACTAACTGGCGAATGAACAGAAATGATCAATAAAACATTGTGTTCTTTAAGACGTGCTATTATAATAAAATATATTTTGGTAATTAACCATGAGTGGTGGAAACATCTCGATCATCCCTACTCATTATGAATAGCAACATAAAATTTTATGTTGATTTGTATTTCGAACGATATCGTTAATTTGTAATTCACTTTTTTGGTGGTATAAAAAATGAATAAATCTATAATTTTATGCTAATGATTACTTAATTACGATACAAAATTTTATCGTTCACACTAGTTCTAACAGAACGACATTACAATTTACTACTGTCGATTTCTACGAAACGACAGCAATTGGTAGCAATTTCCCCTCATTCGTTGTCATCGCGGGCTTACGTCAATTACCAAGTGATTATCCTACTCGCCGCTAGATGGCGCGCATCAGATTACTGTCCATAGGGAACGACCAGCTATATCCAGAAACTCCTGAGCTCCCCTCATCTAACTTCGTCCTCATATTTCATTCGATTAATGTAACTTTGGAGGATCTAAGTAGATTGGTGTAATTATAACCAAAGATGCATGGGATATTGAACGTTGTTACTTATGTAATAGGAAATAAATACGTTTGTTTTGTCAATAAGTAGATTAAGCATGGTTTTGGGTATCATCTTTGCACAGATTATTATCCAGTTTGGATGTTAGTTGAAAGATATTCATGATTTAATGTTTGAGTAGATTATTAATTTATTTCCACCTTCAAGGTAGATTTATTATTTCTATGAATATCTCAGATAATAAATCAGAAAATAAAACATCTGTATTATATTTAGGTATAAGATTTTAACGTGTCCTCCTCCTCTATCCTATAACCTCTATCAAGTTTGTATTTCTGCCGGTGAATTGTACTGTTAGTTAGCAACTGACGTATTTTAGATTACGCCTTGGGATAGTCCTATGTTATCAGGAACAACTGCGAAGTCAGCGTATGTTTATTTGCAGCCCAAGATTTTTTAAATTGTGACTATATCATAGAGCTTTCATTGCACAGGATAGTAAATTTAACAATAGAAAAATAAATAAAAACAGTAAAGAAAGAAAAATAATTATTCATTAAGTTTAAAAAGAAATAATGGTTAAATGTTATTTAATCTAATCTTTATTTTCTAATTAATTAATAATATTAAGAAAAATAAGTCAAACGAGGGTATATTTTGCAACATAATAGGCATTATATCTGTATTATGAAATGTGAAAATTGTATAATATCTCTTGTTCTCCCTTGAAGATTTAAGATTTATCCAAGAAGTTTCGATTAACAATCTTACTTGTGACTAAATAAAGTGTTAGTAATTTCAAATATCTTTAATAAATAATTATCTATTTTTTAAAATAATATGTTTTTTATTTAATTTGACATATATTCATTGGTTGCAAATAATATTATACATTTATCTATATCGATTCCACACATAATACTGGTACAACAGATAAATAACACTATTGTCATATAAGTTCTAGTAAAGTTAGTAGTGCGCTTACGTAAACATTTAGAACAAAATACTGTTTTTATTGCGTATAGTTGGTCTCAAGTCTTACATGTATAGTTTACCGACTTACGAATAATACAAACAGTGCGTAGAAAATTATTATTTTTCTAATACGGAAATTTCAGTATCTACATGTAAATAATAAAATGAATTTAGGTAATTATATTCGCATTGTTGATTTGTATCATGTAAAAAAGCAATAGAAAACATGTATGATTCACAATTCCTACCTTCCTTTATAATTTATCTATATATTACCATCATTAGATAATTTACGAATATTAACTGTATTATTTTACGAAAGCGATGATTAATTTCGAGGTATGTTGTTAGGTATCGGAAATATGCTATGAAAATGCTGTTATCTGATAACAGTCTAGAGTGACTTACATTGTTCTTGTTCTCAGAATTTTATTTATAAGTATATTCCGTCGAAAATATCAATGCACGAGTGGTTGTTCTAAAAATTAAGTATTCTCGTTCCAATGTGAAAATTTTAAATCTCTAACAAGAATCCTCTTGCCTCACGGCTATCTTTCACAAGCACCATAAAAGCTTACTATGCAGTCCCAACCCCATAATCATTAATAAATTAATAGTGTAGTAAACCAAATACACATTTATTTTTTTTAATTATGATGTAGTGTTGTGAGTAAATAAACTCATTAAGGCATGTAATTATGAGTAATGATAAGGCTATTACGTCTCGGTCTCCTTGTCCTGAAACACTCTGTTTCTAACTAAACACTTTCGAACTTCTAAATTCAAATTCTACTCCCGCTCCTTTACTTTTCGTGCTGCTAGATTATGGAATGAGCTACCAGCCAGTGTTTCACTGATTGTCAATCCATTGCTTCTTTTAAGCGCAATGTAAAGGAACACTATCTATGTAATTTGTCTTAGATTACTTTCTGCACATATATATATGTATTATTGGTAAGTATATATGTATGTATGTGTATTTATGTATATATGATTACGTATAGGTGTATCAAATCGATTAAGCATATCTATTTTGATAATGTACATAAATAAGAATATTGTTTGATACTGTATCCCGCAAAAAAAAATCTCACAAAACCATCTAACCCTACCCTATAGAAGAAATCTCTCTGAGAGATAAGTCCGTCTTTGGATCAATTAACTTGGCACCTGCTATCATTTTTTTTATTGTAACTTTGTTTTATTTTGTGCAATAAAGAGTTTATATATAAAAGTAATAACTATATTGTTGATTTATACGTGGTTGAGGTAAATCTAAATAATTATGCTAGATATTTTAAGTAGAGGGATAAGTCAGGATAGTGAAGATTACTCATGCAATTGGGTCAACAAGTCTCGGGCGCTTTCAGTGGCTCTAGACTGGCTGGTGAAAAAAAACATAAATGGACAATTCCAAACTAGGATTTCTATATCCCAAAACATCCGCTATTGGAAGCAATGGCTTAGTTTTGGGTTAAACATAGATATCTCCGCGATAAAATCCAATAGATAAGATAGTGTATAAGGTTTGTCAGCCATTTTGTAGTGTTATTGTGAATGGAACATTGTTAGTGCAAGACTTGGGTTTTATTGTTTATATAAATTATTTGTGTTGAATGTGTTGATTTACCTATTAATGTGTTAAAAGGTGAGTTTACGTCTGGTAGAATTAGAATGTTGTTTTCGACAGCTATGATGAATAGGCACTCAGAATTGTTTTTATCAATTTCGAAAATAATATTTGTAATCTAGTATATAAGACAGCTATTTATCAGTGTAAAAGGAGTACACAGTGTACTCCTTTTATGTCCATGTTAGAAAGCATAAAGATATTTTTCTACGGGTTTGTAATTGCTATATGGATGAATCAGGTTAATTCTGAATTCCTTAAACACAATGGAATTGGTTATCTTATCTATCTATAAATTATTACTTTATTGCTCTAGCATTATAATTTTCTGAATAATATTGGATTTTCTCTTTTTACTTGTAATACTGACGCGCATCTATTTATTTGAGGTTTCTTTGGGGTATTAGTAATATTATACATAGTTGTACTAATTTAAAAGAACGTAGGCAATTCGAAGCTTAAAGGTGTGATAGAACTAATAAAATAGAAAGTGCTAAGAACAAAAAATAGGCGCGAAGTACGTGCAATTGTTATTATAAGGAGAACTTTTGTTAAAATAAAAATGTTTGATTAATTTATTGCCTTGTTTATTGTGTTTTGGTAATATGGAGGATAAAGTGTCTTTTACAATACAGTTACTTAAAAATTTGTACTATTAGTAGCTGTAAATAGCATGGAAAGTTGTTCGTACGAAACATTTGCTTTGTTCCTGTCCCACGAAACCTCAAAAAGACACTTGGTTTGATTTTCCTTTTACAATATAATATATTTGAAAGAATAACGTAGAGTTTTACTGATCTCAATGTATGAAATAGTAAACTTTATTGTGAAGCATACTCAAAGATGTTTAAATAATTTACGTATTAATTAATATTTAAGTACGATGTTCAATATAGCTTTATACAAACTTACTAAGTCATATCATGAATGTAAATTCGTAGTATTTGAATGTTTAAAAAGTACACATTGTTAAATTTTAAAGTTATTATAAAAATAAATAAATTATTAAATTTAATTTTTTAATATTATTTCTATTTAATAGTATCTTCTATAAAATTAGTAAGAAGAATCGGGGCTGCCAGTCACAAACACCTTATGCTTACTATGCAGTCCCAACTCATAATTATAAGTAAACTGACAATTAAGTAAACCAAATAAATTGTAACTAAACTCTTAACACATGTAATGATGAGTAATGATAGTCTATTATGGCGAAGGAATGCTTATTAATTACTGCTTTCATTGATGCAAGAATACTGTTACAGGTCAAATGGCTTTCAAAGTCACTATCTTCCTTTTACTCTTCGTTGTATCACAGCTGAATTCACAAGAAAGTAAGTAAATAAATAATTCATACGTTTATATTTATTTTAGAAACATTGCATTAAGCAGACACGCACAAACATTTGTAACGCCATCTATTGTTGAGTAGCTAAACAAAGTACATTTTGTACTTTTCAAGGCATTGCAAATAATAGATGTATCAATTAATCTTGAGATATACAATGATATCATTTTTATTGCATGCACAAATCATTTGTCATGCAATTTCAACATGTTTTATAATTCTAACAGTAGCGCTACATTTAACTTAATTTAACAAAAATATCCCAATTACGTGGTGTGGAAATGAATTTTTTTTGGGTATTTTTAAGTATCCAAGAAGTCGTAGCAGCGGGCTCCATTCCAGTAGTCTGGATTAATTCCAGCAGCCGGGACGCAGTTGGGACATTTCAATTACTTTTTTTTTTGCTATACCCAGTGTCACTCTTAAAGTAAATACAAATCTAACGACACCTCTTCAGCTGAAATTCATTATGTGTCTACGTAAGTACTATTACTATTGATGCGAAATAACAGCATCTATTTCTATTATTTAAAGGTAAAGTTGTTAGCGGAAATGATTAAATAAGTTAGTAAAAAGATAAAGAGATTAACAAATTAAGCAAAGCTATGTCCTGAGTACAACACATAAAACAACGCTTTATAGAAATAATTAAAACAATAATAATGTATAAAACAAGAATAAAACATGAGAAAAACAATATGATAATAAAGAGACAAAAACAGACACAATATCTGCTTTATTAGGCATGGGTATACTGTGTGTCTCGGCAAAGGTAGCAAAAAAAGGAAACTATTAACAATATTTAGAAATATAATAATGTTAAAGGTATAATTAGATTGACCACATCCAATTCTAGAATTATGCAGTTTTGCTTCTACTGTTTTGCTTGTTTTGCTACACGTAGGGATGATTTGTAATGAATAGCTGCGTTTTATCCGCGATACTTAACACTGAAAGAAAAGCGTTAGATCATTGTTCGGTGAGAAACTTGTCCATCAGTCTGCATCAAATGGCGGAAACAATAATAATAATAATAGTAAAGATTTGTTAAGATCCTGGGTTGACGGGCTGTTGTAATTTTCTCGATTTGTCTTCCTATGAAATACTAATAAAGAGATTACCATTATTCTTTTACTGTGCAGCTGGCAGCGATACAGTGACGGAGCCAATAGCGGCAGAATCTGGAATCTGTCGAAAATGTGTTTGCAAAGACAACAAGGTCGACTGTGCCGAGCAGGGACTAACGACTTTCTTTGACAAGACGGAATGGGAAGGTAAGGGCTTTTTTATCAAAATATCTAATGTGAGTCTTACTAAATCCTAATTTATAATCTTAACTGATAAATAAGTAGTACACAGGGTTCGTATAGTGCATAGTAAAGTGCAGAAAGTGTAATATGGAAATGAAGGACTCTAATGATTATGGCTGTATTGTGCATGCCAGTTTAACTTTTATTTTTTCAAATATGTATATGAGTGCGGAGCAAATAGAGTCCACGTCAATATTTACTTTATATAAGGTTGTAATTGAAGATAAATTCTCTAAGTCAATGTCGGAAATGCTACCAGCATTTTTTTTCCTTTAAGTTTCATTCCTTTAAGTGTATATTATGTAGCCTACACCATTCTTACCGCTTTTTAAACTAACCGTAACTCTGTCTGTGTCCACGTCTGAGACACTTAATACGGCAATTTTTTGTGTTTCCAATAGTCTCTGCTCCAATTTTGTTTGGCCGAAGATTTGGTCTTTCGACTGCTCGTCTTCCCGTTCGACACTATAGGTACCGTTAGAGTGCGATCGTGAATCAGATCTTAAAGAAGAGCAAGACAGATAAGACAGAATGTTTCGCGAGACATTTCACAAGGCTGGGTAAACTATAGTAATTTTATATAGAAGGCCAAAATCCACTTTGGGTTGTCGAGCCAACACAGTATGTAAATATAAGAAATATTTATATATTCTTACAGATAATATATCGCCTGCGGTATTTTCGATCCGATGCTATATTCAAAACTTATAAAAAAGAGTGCATTCCCATTTGAAAGGCTGGCAACGCACTTGTGACTCTTCTGGAGATGTCGCTCTACATAGGTGATGTTTATCGTTTACCGTCAGGTGATCCTCCTGCTTGTTTGTCCCTCTATTGTATAAAAAAATGAACATTTGAGGTTTCTCTACATAAAATTGTAACAGAAGATTTAGCTTAGCAATTACTTATGCTATTAATTGGCAGTATCACTTATAAAGCGTGATTAAAAAATATAATTTTGAATATGTGAATAAGTAATGAGAACAAATTTCACAGATAATTGTCCCGGGAAATGAAAATGTCTCCATTTCAGGATTGCAGCCGTTAAAACCGACAGTAGTCGATTTGAGCGACAATTCCTTCGAGAACATTACCGGCTTGGCCGCCCTTCCCATCCAGACCCTGAACCTGTCTCGCTGCGGTATAGAGTACATCGAGAATTCCAGCTTTAAAGATCTGCAGCAGATGCAGGTGTTGGACCTCAGTCACAATAAGCTTACATCAAGGCTGAGCCCACACGCGTTTGAGGTTAGTGAAAATGATTTTATAATATAGTTACTTCAACCTATTGAGAAAGCAGATTGCATTTATACAATAGTTTAAGTAGTTTCAAAGACCAATAGTAGATGCACTTGCTGGAATTCAGCTACAACAAGCCACTTTATACTAGACACATGCGTTTCAGATTGTGAAAATAATTTTACAATGTATTCAGTGTTAAAGATATGTTAAAACAAACAGAGTACATTGAAATTGTTATCCTATGACATGCTGCAAATGCCGGTTTCACGGCTGTACTCGCTTTTTGAGGTTGTTGAAATTAATTTTATAGTTGCTTCAACCTATTGCAAGAATGATAGATTAATAAGCATTAAATACAATATTTAAATTAACAACAATAAACTCTGAATTTCTTAATATATAATATTTTACATTCTAATAGAAATTTTTGGATAATTCTGAATAAGGTCACAAACAAACAAAACGAAATAACACCAAACAAAAAGTCGGAAAATATTTGGAAAATCTTGTCCTAAATTATGAAATATTGATGATAATAAACTTCACTTTCCTGACCATCAGACAAATATTCAATACATTATTCTTTACAAATGTCTTTCTAATTTGCAGGGTCGGTACTCCCCCGAGGAATATGAGCCACTAGAATCCATGCGTGTGCTTAACCTTGCATATAACGAGTTCCACTCCCTCAACCAGGACCTGTTCGAGCACATGCCAGAGCTGACTGAGCTGGATCTCAGCGGGAACCCTATTATAACCATTGACTATCCCACTCTCATCTCCATGTCAAGTTTGCCTATGTTGAAGGTAAGAGAACTCGATCACTTTTCTTGTGTCTAGTGAAAAATATGGTTTGTGATGTAGCATGCTTTCTTTTGTATATCAAATAAATTTACCCTTTGTAAAGCTATAATAAAATTGCTTGGCATTTAAGGTATAGTAATAGTTGATAAATAAATCCCGTTTTTCTGCATTAAGTCTTCTTTTTGGTAATTCAAGAGATAGATTACCTCTACAAATATATTATTCTTGGTACTTGGTTAGAGTACGCTGCACCTACTTGAGCAATTAACTTAAGTACGAGTATTTCACTTCATAATTAGGTTATTCTTATTTCAGTAGATCAACCTTATCTGTTAAGATGCCGATGGTGATAGTGATTCGTTTGGAGTTGTTTTCAACAATCAATTTATGAAATTTTATAAAAATTAAGAGAAAAAATAAGCAATATGAAGGATAATTAATATATTAGGGTGTCTAAAAGAGAAATAGTATTTTGTATCGATTTATAAATTCTATATTTGAATCTTAACTATATTTAAAGTAGCATATTCCGCGCTTTTAATTTAAAAATCACAAAGCTCAAAACATTTTGGAACAATTTTACGTGGTAATGTTTTTTCTAAATTGCTCACGGTACCGTTATGGTCAAATGCATACTCAGTCGAAACTAGGCCTTAGGTTAAGAACAAATCAGGAAAAGATTAAGAAGCTATGGTTCAATGAGATAATGATATTTAACTACTGATAAAAACTCAGGTCCTCCGCCTGCGTTCGTGCCAGTTGACAGAGATACCCGAGAAATTCCTCCATACACCGCTTCACCTTATCCACCTGGATCTCAGCGACAACCTGCTGGCCGCCGTCCCGCAAGAGCTGGAGGAGACCAAGAACTTGCAGTATCTGAATCTCAACCAGAACCCCATCAAGGAGCTGGATATGAAGTCGAGCGAGTTTCCGTGAGTTTTATTAGATTGATCACATATGTCAGTGGGCTCAAAGTGATTTTTTTTTTCGGCGGTACTTATACTTTAGCATTTTGCTTTATTAATGGAAAGCAAAAAGTGAATTATTTGATTGTCATCTAGACGTAAAGATTTTTTCAAAAACTATCGTTAGACTTTCGTTACGATCAGTAACGAACAGCCAGAATCATTTCTGTGTGCTTAATCTGAACTTCCTTGATTCCCATCGAGTAGGGTCATGCCTACTCGATGGGAATCAAGGAAGTTCCATTTATTTCTCATTTACTTGTAAAATCGGAAAGTGGAAGCTTCATAGAAAATAATTAGCAAACCAGATCAAAAGACGGTTAACAGTAAACGTAAAAAACGTTTACTGTTAATTTTATCAATTATCCTGTAATATTGTTCTGTTGTTTCGATAGAAAAATAAAAAGATTGTTAAGATGTACTAATCAAGTGGTTGTTAAATATTTCACTGGAAATATGTACTGAAACTCTATATATGACGCTTTAGTCAATCGGATGTCATTATGATCACAACCAAACTCGCGTCACTTTATTTGTTTCAGTGGATTTCCTACTTTGCGAAATCTGAAGGAGCTCCATATGTGCAATATGCAGTCCTTGAAGCGCATTGGCCAAGGAGCTTTGGCTGGGTTGCAAAAGTTGGAAAAACTTCATATGAGTTTCAATCCAATGTTGTCAGAAATACATGCTAAAGCTTTGGCGAGACCGGATGACATTGGGGAAACTTACGATTGGCCGCCATTGACGGAGGTAAAAGTTTCAATAATTAACGCCGATAGTTGACATGACAAATCAATATTAATTTTATTTTTCTTAGAGTAATAATGCCTGTTGTATTCAATTATAGCAATAATTTTGTTTTTATTGTTTGTAGAAAACCCTTTATTGCGTGCCGATAAAGTCTTAAATTGCAGTTACTTTGTGTGGTTTAACGTTTCCAAGGGATTTTGAGCAACATCTGATAGCAAACATTTTCTGATATTTGTAAATGTTGGCATAATTATATATGATAGGTACGATCTCTCTTTTAAGAGCTGTCAATTTGTAACGATTATCAACATTCGTTCCTTTAAATACTTTGAGAACTTGCCGTTCAACTCGTTACTGGAAGTTACCATTTTTATTTAGAAGATATGGATGCGAAGGGCACCATTCAATAAAATTTGTCAATTATGGCTATTTGTTCCAATTTGTTATAACTTGTGACTTTGAATGTAATTATGTTGCATAGTGTTGCTTAGCAAAAAGTAGATTACACTAAATATTTTGTATTCTACAGTTATACCTCCAATCGAACAGCTTACCAGAAATAGACTCAAGGCTAGTTTCACGATGGGATAAGCTGGAGAAGGTAGACGTTTCTGACAACCCCTTCATGTGCGACTGCTCCACTCAGTGGATGGTGGATGTCCTCGTTCCCGTCGTGGAAAGGAGGAAGACTAATGCTTCCATGAATATGATGTACGTATATATTTTTAGTTTTCAGTTTTAGTTGATAAGTTGTCTGGCAATTGCTTAGGTTTTACTTGTAAGTTATATTTTTTTCATATCCGTGTCGGTACGCCACCCATCTCATAGACCGAGTGTGGCAAAGCCTCCCTTAATGCCTTCTTATGCAAAGTAATCCTAATTTTATCAAATTTAATAAAGTTTACATTAGAATACTTACTTATGTACCATTTTTCCTTCCTGTACTTTCTGTATTACAGTTGCAAGTTTTAGAATGTTAGATTTGAGATATTTTCCATTTATTAAGAGAGTCGCAGATTCCTAGTTTCAAATATAGTTAGTAAAATAGTAGTTATACTATAATATATTCTACATATGTAATAATATATTTTAGAAACATTATATGCTTACAGATGTCAGGAGCCGATTGAAATGAGGGGTTATACGATGAAACATCTCAACGATATCCATCGTACTATGAGGTGCGTGGATAAATATGGACACCGGCCTGAGAGGGATGGCGCTATTCTTCTCGGAACGCTCATTGGTGAGATTAATTTTAAATGTTTTTATTTATTTATTTATTTAGGACAACCAACAAGACACACTAACACAATGTTCATGGACACTATAATACTTAAAACTATGCTAAATGCTGTCTTAATTAAAGGTTGCCACGGCATGCATTAACTACGAGCAAATGGTATTAATATATAAAAAGAAAACGAAACGAAACACAAAACAAAAAATCATATAAATTTATAGAAAATGTATACAGATGGACCAACGGTGCGCGAAAGATTCAACTACGTCTTTTTTGAAATTGTATAGACTGTTACAAAAGATCTCAATGTCAAAGTCGTTGCTCTTACATAAGGTATCTAGTTATAGGTGGAAAATGCTGAGCGTTAGTCCTAATTATGTATTAATAAATGATAATAATAAATCAATAAAGATTAATAATTAATTAAATAACTATTATAATTTTGGCTGCTCAACATGTTCGTACAACTTTTAACAAGGCAGTTACGTCCTCTATAAATGAAGCTTAGTAACTAATCTGTCACCCTGCATTTATAATTTAAGTATGAATGGATAACGCGTAAGCGTATCAGGTAATACAACAACGGGGGGGGGGGTCGTTAACTGAAATAGTATAATAAAAAAAATCAAAACCAACATTACCTATTACTTGACTTAAAACTCCTCGAACAACATTTATATGACTTAAAAATTCATCGAAGGATTATGAGTATCATATCGCAAGATTTAGAAATACATTTTACCTAAAAATTTTCAAATTTTTGGCATTTTTCTAATAGGTATTCTATGCATTTTAGTAAGAAAATCTTATTTCAAGGTGTAATTTTAAAAACACTAGAGTCGTCAGGATATATACATGTATACAACATACTGTTCGGCAGAATAGATTTAGCCTAAACGTGATGCGAATATCTTTTCTAATATATTATATGATGCCTCTGGCTTATGAAAATATATCTTTTTCAGGTGTTCTCCTAGCTCTACCGATAATGCTGGGACTGGTACTTTTGTGGCGAAGGGGATATTTCACTTTCATAGGGCTTCGTGGTCCCGTCGACGTTTCCAGAGCGTACTATAAAAGGGCACCGGACAACGACAATTTTATATAAACTGAAAAAAATAACTCTTTCTAATTTTTTCGTCATTCAACAATAATAATTTGAAAAACATTTATTTGAAAGAGATCAGATTATTATTAATAGACAAAGAAAATCTTACATCACATATAAATTGTAAATAAATATTGTGAGTATATTTTTAGATTGAGCCTGATTGAATAAAATTATTATTCGAAGTAAGTAAAGTGATGTTATCAAAAATCAAAGTAAAATAAATCAAGTATAGTCGTTATGAGATTATATTTCTTTGCAGTTGATATCGACAATTGCATAAATGATAGAGCCACAGTGGTAAAAGCTCATGGTAGAGCCACAGTGGTTCTATCATGAATTTGATATCGGTTCCGATAGGTATTTTTTAATATAGTAAACTATAGAAGTCTGGTCTATGTATTATTTAAAATTATATAATTTTAGTTACGTTTACATTACGTGTCCGTTAGACGCGTTGTACAAAGTTTTCATAATAAAATTACGCTATCGATACCGATTGCAACTAAATGTAAATTCATGTTAACTATATTTTATTATGAACCTGGTTGGTTATCTTACACTTAGCATAAGTATTCTTTACATTTAGGTTATATTCTTTGATATATATTATACTTTTAAATAATCATGTGTATGTTTTATTTTCATTTGCTTAATACGTTTCATTTAAGAACAAAATTTTACATTGCGCTTACAATACATAGATGGGCTATGTATATATATGTTATAATATGCATGTATTATAACACTTGTTGTTTCTAAGAGGTGTAAACAAACACCCATAATTATATAGTTTTATTAACAGGAAAATCACATAAACCAAAGGTCACAGTCCCTAAAAAAATTATGAATAAATTCGATGTATTTCAATTATTCATAAATTCTTGACACGTTAAAAGATGAAGTACGTATGTACGTACTTCATAATAATAATATACACAGTACAGTTGCACAGTACGGATATGTATCATACATACAGATAGTTAAATATTATTGCAGATGTCAGTGTTTTTTCTTCCTCATTGCAGCACAATATTAAATTTAGACTACAAAAAGAAATGTCAACTGTCAAGACTCAAAAAATCAAATTTGACGAAATGATTGAAGTCATCAAAAATGTGATATTGCTCAAAATTTTCACAAAATAAGGAAATGCATTAAAATATAATGAAAAGTGTATAAAAATTAAGTAAAAAAAATGGCGTAAGTAGATTCATAAGCTTTAATTTTTTTTTACTTTTTGTGTCTTGAAACTTTTTTAATATGATTTAATCTTTTTTACCTTGGTAGTACAAGTAACGCCGATAAATTTCTTCGCTAGGCGATTTGGCTTCCAAACCCAAACAATCCTAAGGGGCTGTTGTTTAAAAGTTATCTCGGTATCTTTAAAATTAAAAGCCAAAGATATTGAAAAGCGTTTTGTTTCAACATCGTAAGCATTTTTGTTCAATAACCAGATGCAAATATCTAATATCTTTTTGTTCTCTGCCTTAAAAATCATAAGATAGTTTAATACGTTTTAGAAAAGGATGAAGTCGAATTTCGCTAGTCACCCTTGTCTTGTTCGTTCTACAGTCAAATCAGTCGTAACTGAAAGAGATGAGATGTCTTGTAAAAAACATACAAGCTTTGTGTCGGCAGTCTACAGCTTGTATACTCTGACTGTAGAGTCACGAGTCCGTGACAATTTTCCTGGAAGAGATTGCTGTTTAGCAATAAGGCCGCCTATTGTACATTTGTTATTTGTCGTTTTCTTTTTTTTTCGTGTATTTTATGTATACAATAAAGAGTTATGTTATATTTGCCATTATGCCATCCAATAATCACACCACTGTATGTGTCTATTATATTAGGCGTGTGGTCTGCCAACACTGTCAAATGTATGTGAATGAAGCAGATAGCATTACTACGCGAAAGGGATACAGCTACCACACGCAATGTCATAAATGTTGTAAGTAACATAAAAATGCCGGTTAAATATAGCTGAGTTCTGTATCGAACCGAAGACCGGGTTTTCGATACGTTCCTCAAGTCAATCAATATATCTTTTATTTGGACTTCCTGAAATTTTAAGCTGAGGTATTCTGAACGCTGTAAGTAAAATAGCTTCATCATCCCAGCAGCAGTATAAGCGTACGTAGTTAAACACAAATCTCGCGTTCGCACCTCGTTGCGTGAAACTTTTGTTGTGCCATATTTAGAAGTGACTCCCCTTACTAACTATTTATTTATGATAATATGTAGTCAGTATTGTTACCATGTAAAATCTAACAAAGTTAAAAAAATGTATACCCACTTAAAGAAGTATGTTTTTTTTGTATATTACGCGATTATTCAAATTATATAACAGTAAATGTTCAAAAAAGAAATCTTGTAATCGACCTGTCAGATGTTTTATGCAATATATTTTTAAAGATAAAACGTACGCTGTTAGTATAAAATATACAGATACAAAGATACATTTATATCTAGAAGCTATCAATCCTAACGTTTAGATCCTTCTAGATATGTGCAGTGAAAGGGACCTTCATAGTGCAGAAATATTCATGGGCGTAATATTTTGTTCGCGTTGCTCAAAGCGGATTTTCCAAGGGTGCTCCTCAGTGAGGCGATCGAAAAATCGTGCGGCTGTGAGCACTGCTACTAAGCGGCGCGTGTGGAAGATTTTGCCTGTAGGTATTTTATATGTGCCATAAGGTGTAGTGCTGTCCTTATACCTATAGTTAAGTCCCTTAATATATCTTAATAAGCAATATCTTGCCAAGCATTAGCATTCCCGGGAGGGACCACGCCCCTTCCGTGGCCGGGGGGCGTCGTCGGTGGTGAAGATCGGAGGAGGTATTGTAGCCTCCCCTGAGGAGGGCTCCCCTGTATCGGCAGGGGAGCGGAGGCTGGGGGTTCCCGGGGGCTCCGTACATGCCTGAGAAAGGCCATCCTTGAGTTTGGAGTGGGTAGGCCTCCCCCTTCTGGGGAGGAGAGCCCGACATAACCGCCGGCTCGCCACAGCCAGGGTATGCAACTTAATGCATTTTCATTCAAAAGCATTGTGCTCGTGTCTTTTTTAGACTTAAATTTCAATTTTCTTATTCGGATTGGAAAGACACTTTTTTCTAGCTGTGATCATAATAATATGTTTCTTTTCGGGTCTCTAACTAAACTAAAACGATAAAATTGGTTCGGTAGTATCGGGTACCAGTAGTATCGGTACCGTAGTTTACCCTCAAACGTCCAAACTCACAAAAGCTTATCTTTTTTTGCACGACTGCGCGACGCACACGAGGTAATTAATGTGTTTATCACGTAAGCCGAGTTTGATGGTTCTTACATCTATTGATTCGTTTTAATCTTGCGAGTCTCTCGAAGGCATGATAATAATTAAAAATTAAATCAGCCGCAATATTGTGATAAAAAGTGTAAATACGACAGTACATTTTAACTGAAGAGAAATAAGTTCATTAGCCCTGTACAAAGTAATAAATTCTATCGTGAAATATACTAATTTCAACAGTCTGCATCACTTTATGGGTAGGTGCTACTAAAATTCATATCATCACAGCTGATATACGTCCTCACCGAGGGGCTCGAGCCTACCCTAACTACGTTAGGGCGATTAGGCCTCAGTCAACCACGCTGGCCCAGTGCGGGTTGGTTGACTACGTACACCTTTGAATCGCTTCGCAGATGTACGCAGGTTTCCTCACGATGTTTTCCTTCACCGTAGGAGCGTCGGATAAATGTACATATGAAATCCGGAACGAAAAACACATTGGTACACGGTGGGGATTAGATCGCGGGCCTCCCGATCTATGCGGCGCACAAACCAGTGCCGAGACCACAGCGCCACCGACGCTCCTTTCATTCAAAATTCTTATGATAGACTGGAATGAGCACTTCTGAAAGATGAAGCCTTCTGAAAGTATGCATATCACTCACTTTCGCTTTCCTAACGTATAAGCTATATCAATACTGCGAAGTGCTTAATGTTCGGTAACTTATTATTGTCTATACGATAATTAAGCATCATCACTATATTATCTACCTTCGTAACTCGAAGTCTCCACAATACCGTTTCAAATATATACCCTCGCAAAAAAATAAACGGCATCAAAGCAAAAGGTCCTTGCAAATCCTTAATTAATTACATTGAAACTGAATGTTTATTAATCCCATTTATATAACCATACTGAAGTAGTTTCGAGGGCCCAATTGCCACTGTGAGGGCTCAAGTACACAATATATACAATTAGTCAATACATATTATATCCATATGTATTGACTAGTTGTATATATTTTAATGTGTCAATAGGATGTGTGTGTGTATAAGGAATTCATTATATTACGTGTGCTTCCATTGAATACGTTTTTATGTTATTTTATTTAATGTCAAGTGATTCAAACTATTTTGTAATGATTTTCGCTTATTTTTGCTTCATAACTGAAGCCACATGTTAAGGTGAGAGACCTGGGTACTGAGGCCCAGGTATTTGCTTGGTTCGGGCACCAGTCACTTACAATCTGTAGTTCTTTATATATATATGTCAGATTTTGGAGATAAAGACGACCTCCGTAGTCGAGTCCGGGAGTCCCGGTGGGGGCAGATGTTTGCGTGATGAATGCGAGCATTTGTACCTTAGTCATGTTTGTTATAATTTATTTCTACCAAATCTATTATTTATTTATATATGTATGATATATGTATACGTTACCCTAGATCCCATAAGACAAGCCTTATAGAGCTTACCTTGGGCTAGGCTAATTGGTGCAAGTGTCAGAAATATTTATTTATTTTATTTATTTATTATTATAGGAAATTCTTCTAAGAATAATATAAAATAATAATATAACTTGGAATTATACTAAAACAAATAGAATTTTTATTATATCCTTTCCGTAATGACTATTATCCCTTTATAGAGTACAACCCTAATAGTCTTGAATTACAAAATTTGTATTTACTGTGCCGCTCTTTCGGGCAGGACAAGAAACATACCTTCCGGTCACGTCTGCAGACTACTGTTTTGAAATCTATTCGCAGGACTACATCAACAGAATCGAGCAGCACTTCCTCCAAAAACAATTCCAAGTAAGCTATCAACCACAGTAATCCAAATAATAACTCGCCGCTCAGGTGATGTGTAAGTCACCAGCGCGCTTACAGCGTTTTGTATCCTCGTCAGTTGCTCTCGAAACGTGCGTATGTAATATATGTGTTTTGCATAATATTCTTTATATTTCCAAAACTTGTAATTTAATTTACTAACGAAATGATACCATTTCTTCGATAAATATTATTAGCATTGATGGCATGGTACTCAAATTTGATAGAACCTATACAATCATAAAATTGTAACAATTTTCACCTCTTGTGTTAGTGTATATCTAAGAGTACTGTACTATAGAGAAGACGCTCCGGTACGACATCTATGTACCTCTTGATGTATATATAATCTTTGCCGAAAAAAAATTCGAGCTATAAGATACGTATACGACGAATACAAAACGATAAAAGACACCTGAATGAAATGATCTTTTAATATAGGTACCTTGTTCTTAACAAATTTTGTTTGAGATACAATTAACAAATTGACCGCCGCAAGCCACGTAAAAATGTACACGCGGATGAGGAAGTTACAATATTATTATATATACATATGTGTATATCCTCATCATGTTTCATACTATAGCATATCTTCACGTCTCTTTCTTAAGATACGATTGTTGGTTTATTTGTTTTAATCTGTGTATAATTCACTTAAAAACCCAATGACAAAACATTAAGATTTATTTAAATAGCCATAAAGGATAATTTTTATCAGAATGCCTCATCTCTTAAACTCTCTTGACTTTTAACTAGCACTAATAATTTGGATATTGAAAAGAGTAGCAAGTGAAGAAAAATTACTTTTTTGTACTTATACGATATATAAACGTTTCCAATATCAAATAAATATATTTATAACTTATAATTTGCTTGCAAACTGTGACATAAAACTTCATTCTTTGCAGACATTTTGCTGTGCTATCGTCAGTGCTTCATCCTATGAATCAAGAATTATATGACGATGTGAGTTCAATGCATTTTGTAGCTGCATTCAAAATACACATTTTATTTCACGAAGGACGACCTTCAACGTACAAAAATATAAACTAATACCATACATAAACAATGTACATTATTAAGTTATATTCAGCGGTTTTTATTTCTCACGGCGCCTATTTGCGGTGACTTTGAAGTTTTGTAACTTAAAAACTATTTTATATTGGGTACTTTAATAAGTATTAATCTTTTATTTCACAGAGCTCAAAAAATTTGAAAAGGTCAAGCAAAGGTAATTTGTATTTAATATATTTTAAATATTGTTGAATAATGTATTTAATGCCATCGTAAATATTGTTATAAGGAATGAAATGGTTTGTTGCATATAACATTTATTGTACAAAATTAGAGTAGTAACAGAGAGCCAATTAAAGGTTCACACATTAAAAATATAGGAACCTTATTCAAAATAATCTCAATTGGCCGCAATACAACCCTTTAAAAGTTTACGCACGCACTCTTTTATGAGAAAATTGTTTATTGTCAATGTTATAGGTTGCTTTAGGGACTCCCGATGTGAACCAGATGATAGCCAGCCTTCAGCTCAGATGAAATCGGAAACGTTAGTTTCTAACCAAGCTTGAGTGGATCGAGATTCATGACTCGGCGCTGAGTTTCGGTTCATGTTTGTGAAACATGGTGTTAATAACGGGCTACCAACAACATTCTAAAGAAAAGTGTCTTGATACACTTATGTTGATTTTTAATATCTTTCCACTAAAATATAGCTCAGTCACTTCTTCATAGCTAACATTCCACCAAACGTACTCTGTGGTCTAATTGGGAAGCTTTTACAGAGCTTTGAGCATAAAGAAGTACATTCTGTTAAAATATTGCTTAATTGTAAAAAAATTGTCATGCGGAAACAAAAATTTTAGCTTAGGTAGTTCTTTTGATTTTATCACCTTATTTTTTTTTCTAATTATTCGTTAAGTAAGGACCAGTATCTTTTATAGGTTGCAAATTTTAAATCATATTTCAAAATAGACGAAATGGTTTTGGATGCTATGATATGATACAATTTTTTCAAATTATTTCCCTTAATGCTTTGATCGCTTTTTTAGCACAAACACAGAGTAGACAGACATTCGACTAATACCAAGATGATGATTGATGGATGGAGAGATTCAAAAATTGTATTTGGTTCCATACCCACTTTGTTTAATGCAATCACAGTAATTCGGTTCTATTTATTACTCCACTCCGTTTTAAGATGACATATATTTGACAACCAATGGGTATGAAAATGAGAAAACTTAATGAACATTCGTACACATAATAACTGATTCTAAATTAAATTGTAAAAATTTGTTTATTTTTCATTGATGTGTGTGTGTGTGCATGTAAGATTCTATTTGTGACTGCACCCACGATACAGGATAAAATTTCTAGTGTGGATTAACGATTATTTTTTTTTAAATTATAAGATGTAGCTCTATCGAGTGACGTATACGAACTGGTGCTCATACACATACTTTGCCACAAGTAATTGTATAAAATTATCTCTCCGTTTTGTAGACATTAGTGTGACAACGAACGTAACGCAAGAGCTGCTGCAACAGATGAATTGCCCGGTAGCTGAAAAGTATAACAATAAGTGAGTGCCTTTGTTACCTTCTAGAATTAACTTATTTAGTTCTTAATAAAGCTAGCAAATCTCAAGTTTCGATAATTATTTATTAGGTTTAGAAATAACTAATACGTTTAATTAAAATAGAATACAAATGTTGCAAGAACGCTGAATTCTGGCTAAACATTGAGTATAGAAAATCTTTTGAATATTTCTAATCGATGGGAGAGTAGGTACACTTGTTGGTCCAAAAGAAAATAAGACAATATACTATCTAGACTGATAGATAATAGACTTATCTAGACTGGATCCCAGCAACGATAAAAAACACACAAAACTTGATTTATAATGAATATTGAAAACTTTCGTATTTATTTCCGATGATTTGTAATTTTAATATGCGCCCGCGCAGTCTCATATAGACTCATAGTGATGTGCGTACAATAGGGCGGTGCGCACGGTATCAATCGCAGGTACACCGATTCGATTTGTTGGTGATGGTTGTTTTGGTGATTAAACTGTCTTCCCTAAATAGGAAGACCACTCGCGCGTGTTATTGCGCTTTTCTTTAAATTCAAAATGAACAAACAAGTCAGCTATACGAATAACAACAAGGCTTATGAGAAGAAGATACCCAAACGACATTATATTGTGCCCGTCCGAGGTCTGGAGAAGGGAGGTTAGATGCAGGTAGTCTCGAGCTTTTAGATAAGAAAATCGGGGAAGTATGGCTACTTGCACTAGCGACAATGGATTTTGCACTGGGATTCTAGTTTTGACTATTTTAACTATATACCAGAAAGATATATACATATACTATTGAGAATATTGCTGACTCGATTATTACGACAGCATATCGATGTATCCTAAATACATTACATTGAAAAAAGTGTGCAATATATTAATTACCGTTTATGTAAAATTGTTTTTATAATAGAGAGTCTGTAATCATATTAGAATACATATATAATTATATTTTTGAACTTGACTCTGCCTATAAGTCGAACTTGGTAAAATAAAATATATAAACAAAGTACTTGTTTCAAGAAATGGTCCATATAAAATACGTCCCAAATCGTCAAGTAAAATAATATTATTATTTTCCTTGATAGATGCAATTCTCCCTCATCTGTACAGATATTCACAAAAGAAAAAGGAGACGATAGATATGTAAGTATTTATTTCCACATATTTGCTTGAGATTATTTGTATTATTATTATTAATTTAGTTTGTATTTATTTACATATTATTTACTGGAATAAGGATTATTAAACAACAATAATCCAACATATACATATGTAGTCAATCTGCACTGGGCGAGCGTGGTTGACTAAGGCCTGATCTTTAAGATCAGATTTAAGAGTAGGCCCCTGCCCCTCAGTGGGGGACGTTCAAAGGGTGTGATGTTAAAGTGTAATGATTTTTTGTGTACTCATTGAATCATTGTTTTACGCTAAAATTGGCTGTATAACTTGTTTCCGATCGAAGAAATGGACTGTATTAAAATGAAGTACGTGAATTATGATAAATATATATTAAAATAAATACTATAAGTAAATAACAACAAGAAATATAAAAATATAAGCTATGTGGTATTTGCAGACAATCAAAACCTATCGTAAAAAAAAACAGATGACAAATCTGAGACTAGCAGACATTTAGTCTGACCGGCCAATCGCCCACATAACTTATTTCAGTTACTACGAGCAACAATTACTTTTTACTCCCTGAGGTCTAAAATAGTTACTTTAGCCCTGCTCCGTATGGCAACATTAACGTACTTTGAAGGCATGAGAAGTAAAAAGTGCATTTTACTGTACATATATTAACAAAATCGAGTACAAAGTAATGTTTGAATTAGACGTTTATGTTTTCATCTGACTAATAAACATGTTTTCGTTAATGATTTTTTCCAAACATCAGTATCAAATAAAAAATAGTCAGAATAATCGAGTGAGCACGCAACGATATAAAAAATGGTGAAACTAAAGCTATATAACAAAATTTTGCTTTACTTAAAATATATGTAGACATGTACTGAGTCTTATAAATTTTTACCAGTTCCTGAACAAACCGAGAATATGCAGTGATTTGAGGATGGCAGGTGAGTATTTCTCATTATTAGTGAATACTAGGTTTTAAGCTTAACAGTATTGGTGATGTAAGTATACTATAACCAATATCAAAATAATCTTTATTTCATACTAATTTTTACAGGCATTTATAAAAATTGCTATATATTACGCTACTGTTGAATGTCGTTTGCAGGACGACAAGGATTAAATTCGCTTGCAGTTCGATCTGACAATTTTTGTTTCTGTATTTATCTTATTATCGGTCACGATAACGTTATTATATGAACGAAAAGCCAAAAATATGAAAGCCGTCGCTTTAGAATGTAGAGAGCACTACTATCCTATATTATCCGCAATCATCCTCTCCTTTCTATGTAAATGGTTTTTAGTCCATTTCGCCAACTTTAAAATCCCTAATCTTCCTACCTAATAAAAATGACATAAGTAGGCTCCTTATATCATATCAAAGACATCATTATTGTGCATTTCTTACAATGATATCCAGTATGAACCATGTTAAAATGTTCAATCATTAGAACTCTAAAACAAAACAGGTGAATCAAATTCTTGACCAATCGTTTCAAGAAAAATAAAAAAGTATGTTCTGCGATAATTGTATTGGCAATAGGATTTAATATTATTCGTTTTTAGAAATTTAAGCACTTTTATCGCAACCTTACCCCATTATATATGCTTATGTACACATGAACTATAAAAATGTTGATGAGCTAACAGGAATAATATTTTTAAAAGCTTAAATTAAGGTGCCTCCCATATTGTGCCATTTTTTCATAAATTATATGAAAAAATAGCACAGATATACTTAATACGACTGTATGATGTATTGGGTTATTTTGCTTCAGAGCTGGGTGCTTCTACGGAGATCACTCATTTAGCATTGAGGAAGAAGTCTACGGTGCCAATCATTATCAAATCCAAGTAACAAACAAATTAAGATTTCTGTATTATTTTAAGTTACTTAAGAGCTTAAGAGGTTCCTAAATCTAGAAACACTGCCTGTACCTTGGTAGGGGATATTGCAGAAAGTTCTTGAGTGGCATAAATATGCCGAACATTGCAGCGTTGGTATGCCTCTCACAACGTGGATCGACGATTTGGTGAAGAACGCGTGAAGATACTCTACGCTAGCAGTGCAGGACCAATCGGTGTAGAGATCCTTAAGGGATGTCTATATCCAAAAGTGAGCTTCTATATAGAAGCTTACCAAAATGATATCTCTGCAAAGTGACTGGATAGTGGCAGTAAGCTCACACCTTATTACACTGCGACTTAGTAAAGAGTTATTTGTTTGTATTATACTTTTACTTGCCTGATATGTGTGTAAATTTTAAGGGTAGGGTCTCAGTATTTTCTAGAATTTCCACGACATATTTCTACATATCGCGCTGAACTGTCAAAAAGCGATATAAATATATTAACAGTTTAGTGTGATGTAGGATTTTATTATACTAGTAAGGCAGACCTTTTAATCGCAAGGCCCGGGGTTGATCCTGATATGTGATATTCGTTTTTTTAATTTCTTATTTACATGTACCTGACGTTCCTATAGTTAAGGATACATCAATACAAAACTGCATACATCATCGCGATCAAATTCAAATGTACTATCGGGACACTGGCGCCTTACCAGTCCTAGAGCGTTAGTCGCTTGCACACTGCACGATGGTAAGGCACAAGCCACGCCTTCCGTTCATTCAACAATTGTGCTTGCGCGGAAACATGCAAGCGAGATAGCGATAAGCGAGCGATATTAAAAAAATATATCTCTGGAAAGGGTATTACAAAAGAGATTAAATCTCTTTTGGTATAATGAATGGTCGTAGTAAATCGTAGTAAAATACGTAACCAATCAGGAATAGCTACGGATCACGTGGTCGTGCTCGGTGCGAGCCGCTTGCACACGAATATTTCTAAAAAGTGGTAAGGCGCGAGAGACCCTGATAGTACACGGGACCAGTCCGCACAGCGTGGATGACTTAATCGCTCAACATAGTTAAGGTATAAGCTCGTACTCCTCGGTGGGGACGAATGAGCTGTGATAATGACGTAAATATTGGGGTTAGATTTTGTGTATGTAAATACTGGGGATAGATTCTTGACACCTGTACTAAATAACTGCTAAATCGTTAGTATTTCTTTACAGTACACCAATAAATGTTTTGGATTCAAATAGTTTCGCTTCGAGGAAACGATCAGGTGAGCATTCTTTATTATTATGGACTTCGTGTTGCGAGGCCGTGTGGATATGATGAGACCAAGCATCATATCTAGTAATTAGTAAAATATTACCCATATATGTACAGGGTAATCTACTAAGTACCTTATGCCGTTGTTTTCGTTTGGTACACAATATAGGTTGATGTGTATTTCATGTATAATAACCCTGTACTCTGCGAGAGAAGAGTCCTACTCACACTGGTCTACTATATATAGGTAGATATACCACTGGTAAAGCGAGTATTCCATAGGTTTTAGAACCACTTTTAGCTATGAATACCGTAGACGTTGGTAAAAAAGAATAGAATGATAAAAGAATAGAGATATTTTTTCACTCTCTCTGTAAAGTGTTGTATACATTTGTCGCAAATAAAATCTTCTGTTGATGATTTCAGCTGATGATTGGTCTCTTTTTAAAATATTTACATTTATTTAAAGCGATATTAGAATCGAAATCGCGAAATAAGGATAGAATCAAAAATTTATAAGTGACTAGCTGACCCGTGCCCACTTTCGTTGGGCATAATATTAATAATCCCGAAGCGAGCACGAACGCGATCCGAATTAAACCCGAAACCATCGCGCGCCGTCCGCTGCCTGTTTTTTTCTCCGATTCACTTTGCAAAACGGACTACCACGTAAAAACCTTTTTATTTTTCGGTTTTTTATATAACCTATGACACTCAGCAATAACGTGGCCTTATATTGCTGAAAGAATTTTTAAAATTGGTTCAGTAGATCCTGAGATTACCCCTTACAATTTAACAAATATACAAACACACAAACTTTACTTCTTTATAATATTAGTATAGATTTAATTTTTACTTTAGCATAATAAACATGAAGTATATTTACCGCTAGGCATGTTTCACACTTACTGCAATATGAATTTATTAATTTGAATAGTAAATTCGGAATATATATAATACTGTGCAATATTTTTTTATAGATATGTCTTCCAATCATAAAGGAAGTTGTAATATTTCACCCAAGGAAAGTCGAAAGATGTAAGTTTTAAGCAAGTATCTAACCTAATGGTATATATTTTACAATCACTTTCCAATTCCTCTGTGATCAGGTAATGCTTCAGATCAATTAACTTTTTTACCATAGAAACATATCTGTACTATACCAGTAAAACCTGCGTGTTCGTTTTGAAAACAGCGAAGCAGTATTTCACGCTTGAAATTCAAATCCTAGCTTCATATATTACTTGCATTTCGGATCTCCTAAGCATCAGATTCTCTGTACTACCTGCAATAGCGTGAACATCGTAACGATAGCGATTCAATGTCACGGCCCCAGCAGAGAGCTTGGAGCAACTGAGGGACTTCGGTTTTTTTTTTTCTTTATTTAGGTAAACAAACAGCGACCATACATGTATAAAGTTAAAAATAAAAGTTTTGTTTGCCTTGTGGAACTTCAGATCAATTGCGGCGGTTCGACCGCACATCGGTGGAGTCGCTTTGATCGGTGTGCTAACTCAACCTAGGTACCTTGGTCTTCATCAGCTCTTGGCTCGTAGTGAGAGCGACCGCTCTTAGGAGAGAGCACGCAGCTGATGTGAAGTTGTTCATGGAATACTCCTATGTATGTATATAAAATTAAACCACCATCATTAACCGCTCTGCTTTAACCGCTACGATTTCTGTTTGACGTTGTGTGGTTGCTTATTAATAAGCCGCTAGTATAACCAACTAACTAACAACGAATACAACGTAATTAATTTTGTATAGATCTCATCTACGGATTTATACTCATTTATCGTCTGCTGAAAAAACATAAGGCAGACATGTTTTTAATGTGTTTAAGAAAAGTAAATTCTGTATAGATAATAAAGCCCTGTTTTGATCTTTATTTGTACTGTGTTATCTGATGAAATAATTAGTTATGTCTTGACTTATTTTATTTAATTTTGTACCTTTATAAAATAGAATTGCTGTAGACTAGATTAGAAATATGTTTTCAGCAATTTTGGTTTGGTTTTTGTGAATTTATAGTTGTGGAATATGTGCTTACATTTATTTGTATCCCGTTGTAGGAATTGGTTGGATAGAAGACTTGGTAGTATTATCAAAATGCCAGTCGAATTTTGTAAGTATTTTTTAACCAATTCATTTATTCGATTTAAACTCTTATTTGTGTTATTGTGTTTATTTGTTAAAAATATTTTCTTAATATAACATCATCTATATGTAGTGGGTATTAAAAATAAATAGATATTGTATTTGCGCCATTATATTTGCGCAATAAATTAACAGTTACGTCTTGTCCATCAATGCTCAGAGATAGAGGTCGCCAATTGTCCCTTCCCATCATAAAACTGTCATCTACCAGAGGTTCCTTTAAGTATGCTGCTGCCAAAATATGGAATAACTTGCCACCACCCATTCGAATGGATTCATTTTCGCTACAGTCTTTTCGAAAGAAATGTCGTGAATGGCTACTTATGCGGCAATCCCTGGAGTGCCTATTTTATTTTATTTTTTATTATTAGTATTTACTCAGTTTTTATTTTATTTTTCCTTTTTGGTAATATTTGATTTTGTACCTCTAACACTGCTTTTAAAAATAAATTGTAAAAGGTTGCGACAGAATAGCAGAGGTTGTCGCTAGTCGGCAACTACTGAGTTGTAAACCATTTTGTCTTTACGATAATGATAAAATCACAATGTTAAAAATCAAAATAATGTAAGTTTGTTAAGACAAATAAATTGATTTATTATTATTATTATTGTATTTGGTCTATATATACACACCATATACACCACAATTAACAATGTAAATTTAAGAAGATAAAAAATTTAAAACTTTCTTGTGGTAGGACCAGGGACACAGACCTACGCCATACGGGGTCATTCGGGATCTGCTGCTGCAGCACAAAAGGTCCATAGGTCAGCGCCAATATTTGGTCAAGAGCAAAAAGCGTTGATTTTTAGCTACAGCTCTGGAGGCAACCACCTCGAAACTTGTTCTAGTATTTTACATTTATACGTAATTAATAAAAAAATTGTATCATTGCATCAAAATCAAAATTAACTTTATTCAAATATGACTTTATAGAAAGCTCTTTTGAATCGTCCAATTTTTTTTCAACCGAGCGATATCACCTTAATTTGTTTTTGCACTATTAACATTACATTTTATATAATTAATAGATAGATAAATAGATAACACTTTATTGTACACTAGCGACCCGCCCCGGCTTCGCACGGGTGCAGTGAAAAAATGGTTATGGTGGGTTATCCCTAAGAGATAGACATATACCATCGCGGACTTTTTTGTGGATTTTTGTAAGTTGTACAATACTGTAGTACATTATTTTGGTCTATCTCGTAGGGTTCAGCCAGCGTTTGCAATATAAGCGCAAAAAAACGTGCTTATTTACGACATCACATTAGAAACCTTTAAATTTATCAGTGTTTCTCTACTATATTATGCATTTATTATACATACAAACCTTCCTTAAGAATCACTCTATCTATTAAAAAAAACCGCGTCAAAATCCGTTGCGTAGTTTTAAAGATCTAAGCATACATACGGACATACAGCGAAAGCGACTTTGTTTTATACTATGTATTGATTGATGATACACCACAAAACAGAGAGAAGAAAATAACAAAATACACTTAAAATTACTTGTACAATTGGCGGTCTTATCGCTCAAACAGCGATCTCTTCCAGACAACCTACGGACGGAGAGATATAAAGAACTGGAAAGACGGGGGTGTAAGATACTTACATATTAACAAATAATTAACAAATAATATACAAGTTTATCTGTATATCAATATCTATTTATTAATAAATATAAATAAGATAATATTTTTTTTTTGTAGATAATGCGATGAGACTTGAGTGTAAAAATGTAAATATGTATAAATTGTTACTGTAATAAATGAATCACACTGTTCAACCTTTTAAATCTAATTTAGACATTTCGAAGTTCCCTTTTTTTGATAGTCTAGAAGTAACTTTCTTATAACAGTATCATTTATTTCAAATCTTTTGTAGCATTTGTACATCTGGAGTGTAAAAGTGTGACAGTGATATTGTAAAAACTAGGATAATTATAGCTGTGAAAAAGATCGCTAACTAGCTTAAATAGGGTAATCAATAAGAAGTTATGATTTTGTTACAGTCAAAAGAAAAATCTTGGAACGTAGTTCTCTTATCAGCGTGATGATGAGCAGCGGTGGTGGAGGACGGTGAGTGATTTATCTAACGCGGGCAGAGTAATAGGTATTTGTATGTAGCAAGTTTACGTATATAGGAGTATAGAAAACAATGGGACTCTATTAACATTAATAACCAGGAGACCTATTTTTGAATTACGAAAGACTTCGAAATCACTGATGTGACTAATAATCACCGATTTTCAATAATTCTTATTTTTTAATATCACTGATGTGACTACCTTAGTCACAGGTGTGATTTCATTACGAGTGCCCTCACCCACTCGTAATCAAGTCATACTTGTAGAAATGTTATCTGTGTTTTGTTTGATTTTTCAGTCTATATATACAATATATATATATATATATGAATGTGTCACATATATTATACATATAATATTATATATAGTATATATATATATATATATATATATAATAACCATAATGGTTAAGTCGGTAATAACCGGCAGCGGCTACATTCTGCGTGGAACCGAACTCTTACATTTATGTGTGTACTTTATCTATGTTGGCAGCTCTGCCATCGACTTTCAAAAATTGGATATTTAGGAATCCGTGACCTCAAAGTCACTGCTGACTATTTAGTCAGCGGTGATTTCGAAATCGCATTCGTAATTCAAAAATAGGTCTCCTGTTCTACCAGTTCCAAGTTTGTTTACAAGTTTTAATAATCGATCTACTCGTAGCTGCTGAACAGCCACTAAGCACAGGAATTCGGATTTCGAACAACCTTCTATAATTAAACTTGCTAAAAAATCTCGTATACAAACTAGTAATAGGCTTGTTTCCACTAAGAATGAATCGTATGGGTTAGAGTTTCTAATGATTAATCATGATATGTAGTAAACAAAAAACTACTTTTTTATTAAAATAATATAAGATTACTAATATGTTTGGAAATTAAATTCGTCAAAATTACTTATTTAATCACGTGACATTAAACACCAATCAGAGAAGCGTGACGTCACGCCTCGCGAAACACCGGCTGTAGTGTAGTGTACATCATCTATCTAATCTGTGCTGTCAGTGAACACTGAACAGGTTATTTCGATACACTTTGTTTTCAAAGACTATTGTTAAATTAATACAGTCTGTTTATCTTAAAAGACACGGACATTTGCCATGGAATCAAGATTTACCAAAGCAAACGGCAGTAATTTGCCCAAAATTGACGCCGTTATGCTTGGGAAATTTTTCGCAGCAAACACAGATTTTGTATATAAATAATTTGTTTGGCGTTTTTATCGTTGTGCTTTTACATTGGGGCACTATACAGTATTTATAATAAGAGGGATTAATTATTTATTATAATGATCTCGTTGACTGACATAAACAAATTCGATTGTTTCGCGAGGAGTGACGTCATTCAAGACACCATGACAGTCTTGGCCTTTTTCGAAGTCAATTATAAGTTCATTTCTAAAAAAGCAAAATACTTATGAAAATGGCCTATTTTTCTAAAAATAATATATATTAGGTGTAAAATAGATACTAAACTATAGTTTTAAACGAATTTCCAAATTTTGTCAACTAGCCTATTCTTCATCTTTTTGTTATTCAACAATTGTTTTTTTTTTATTATTTTTAACTTATGACTTGAATGAACATATGACCCCTTTTAAGCACCACCCATGCTAACAAATAATTTGAATTGATGTGAAAATGTTTCATAATATATCCTATCGGTTGCTTAACAACAACAAAATAGTCACTAAAATTGATACGAAAATATTTAACGGAACAGAAATTTGAAAGGAAAATCTAAACGTTTTATTTTTTTCTGATATGGATTCTTGGAATTTCTGATATGAAATATGGATTCAGTAAGTGAAGTAATGGCGTGAAATTAAGGATGAGAATATTACCGACATAAATATACAATATTAATTAGTATTAATAGGTATTTATCATTGTACTGATATTTTGATTTTCTTTTTCATTTATCAAATATTTAATTTCAGGGCGTTTTGCAGTAAGTTGGGGATAATGTTTCATCAAGAAATCGCGGAACATCATAGTAAGTAAACTCACTGACACTGGATATATAAAAAATATTACAAATATTTTATTAATTAATTTCTATGCCGGAATATGAGTACATATGCGTAAATTATTTGATTATTGGTTCTTTACAGATTGCCTGTTTGAGGCATACAAAGTAATTTTAAAATAAACTTGTCAGGTACACATATGTATATTATATTAATAAATAAAACAGTGCTAATTAATATACAAATTAAATAAAAAAAAATATTATTACGTGTCAAGTCTAATATTAAACAAATTTTCAAACACTTATATGGAGAATTAAATAGAATGCCAATTACGAAAAAAATTATATTTATCTTATAACTATTTTTCTTCTCTGCAACTATTGACCCACTGTCATATACAACAGACTCATGTGCGCGCTTAATAGTATAAGTCAATATCGTATTGATGTTAGAACATGCAAATGTTGCCTACATTTGCCTACGTAGAAACAGTATTTTTTTGATAGAATTAAAACAATATGTTCATAATTATTGTTATATAAAATAGGCCACTGTTATACAAAACATTAAAACAATAAGTTTTCAGAGTTTTTGTACAGTATCTGTAGTAGATAAGGTTAAATATAAAGTTATAGTGCAAATCACGTAGGACAGTATTTATTCTAATCATAGACATCTAAATAATTATATACTTAAGTAAAATGCACGTGTGGCCTTGACACCGCCGCTTAGGCGGCACTTATTCCACCAGCGCACTTTTAGCCTTCTGTTTGCTCGTCAGTTGCTTTCAAAACATGCATTGTGTAATCATGGTATTTTACAGTATTAAGCATTTCGGAAGTTCTTTCGCAACATATAATTTTAATATTATTGAATTTTTTCTTTGGGGTTTGTGAAAGATAAGGTTTATGGCAATTGAAAAAGATCTTGAAAGACAGTATTCGTGAAAGGGGGCAATCTATCAGGAGAGTATGGCTTTACTAAAGAGTTTTGTGGAAGCGATCAACCCGATATAGTTTTTCATTAATAATGACAAAAGTTTCCAAACTTTTTGAAATACAAATGATACGCTACAAAAAAAAGGAACATGCAAATTTTCATTAGAAATTCCTTTATTTACAGAGCGTGGTATTAGGAAATTGTATTCCACTATCAACCGAAGAAAGAAACCATATAAGATGGGGTGGTATGTACTCTACAATTATACCAATAATTTTAATGATGATAATTAATGATGATGATAATAGGTAACCTCGCTATTTGTGCATCAAAACACCTACACCATTACCTATTAGAAAATTATGTTCGAGTCAATACTAGAACATAATTTTAGATTATTGAAATAAATAGTTGACTGTGTTATCTTGTATAACATTTACGACAGTTAGTATATATAAGCTATACCTACCAGCATTTTATAGCATAAAATTATTATAATTGTATATTTTGTGGTTACACTAACTTCGAGTACCCATTCGTAGTGGCTTTTGGCGTAACCACAATACACACACACCAGTACCCAATACACTGTGTACAAAGACCTTACTAACTTCTAAAGCAGTCTACATTCATACATACATTTTCCTAATACAAAAAGCATCAAATTTTCAAATATTTATCAAATAGTATCCACTATTAAATTATATGTTATATAACATATATTGTATACATATATAATGTATACATTATTTGAAAACATTTGAAAAAGTTTTTGTATCATCTGTGTATTGACAAGTATCAGATTTTGATCAGCCATAGCTTTGTTGTCTTAAAAAGAGGTTGTAATATATCTTTTAAACTTTATAAAGTTATATACATAAAAACCATCCTATGGTAAACTTCTCCATCAATCTGCTTCTTCAACTAGGATATTAATCGACGATGCTCTGGTGGTCTTATGGTCAGAACGATGGCCTATACGAATAGGATCAAGGGTTGTTGATTATATCGATTCTGAACATACTCCGAAATGAGTTCAGAGATTTTTGTTACATCTAGGAACATTATCTAAAAACTTCATGTATATGTTTATACTGTGGTCTAACTGCAACTAGCAAGTATGTTTATATTTTACCCGTGGCATCATAAGTAAGGCTTTGTATTTTCCACTTCTCCACGCACTGAAAGTATGTCAATACAGCTCGAAATATATGACTTTATGGTTTCTCAGTACGCCTAATATTGGAAAGTAAACGTACTTTTTCTCTCGAGATCAACATTTACTTAACTTTCATCAAGTTACGAATCTGGTTACTTTTTACATGAAACTATGATCCTTGAAGATTGAGTTGTAAATAAACATTTTGTAAACGTGGTCGTTTCTTAAAAATTCTAAAAATTGATTACAATTGGCAAATCGTGAAGATAGAAGTGATTCTGATACCACACGACACAAGAAAGCTTATTCATATTTTTAATGACAATTTTCCGGCCAATATTGCCTGCCTAGAATGTTATTGTCTGTGTTTATCATCATGATATTTCCGCAAAGATTTGAGCATAGAGTATGTTGCCATTTTGCTTTTCCCACATTATTCTATTTTATCTATAAATTATATCCGCGAGTTGTTTTTTAATTATGTTAAGAAAAAGAAGTTATCGCAAAATTTTCTTATTGTAGAAAGAAAATTTCACAGATTCGGTATATACTCGTATCTATGGAAAATCCATTTTTAAAAACAAATTTAATAAAACAATGTCCAGTGATAGCAAAAAGTATTACTTTCTAATTTGAAAGTTTTTCTCATTATCGAAGTGAAGAGTGCAAGTTGTCACCTCGAGAAAAAGCTAAAATCCCGTTAGAGTCATATCGACTCTTTTAAGTCAACTCAGTCAAGAATAGACCTCATTATAAAATATATAGTCCAAGATCCCGGTGCCCCCAGACGTTACTTATTTTCTCATAAGAAATATAAATGGGATAAAGTAGTGTTAGTACGTACTTTGAGTGTGTGCATACCTGCTACCTTGGGTCGACGGCCAATTCATAGGTACCAGGTGCTAAAGGTAGATAAATACAGTACTGATTTTTCTTAAATTCTCAGTGCTGATTTTTACATATGTTTTAGATATTGTTGTTAAAAATTAATAATCATTATTGCCAGACACTTTCCATCGGCGCTTACCCTTACCAGACGCTTTAAAGCTTCAAAAAAAATAACATATTCTTACTTATAATCTCATTCTTGATTTTTATCTATAATACTTGGGGAACTATTTGAACACCCCTGGTCAGCAGCCAGACCAATTGGAGGGGTCAAACATCCCCCAGACACACATAAAGTGTCGCTAAAATTCTGTTCTGTTCGATATAATCAAGAGAGATTAAAGATTCTTTACATACAAAATCGAATCTGAAGATTACAAGGTATTTTAAAGTGATCTGGGTTGAGAAAATTTTATAAATAATAAATATAAGTTTCTTTAACCTATGTTTTACATCTTATCATCGAGTTAAATTGAATACTACTATTTAAAAAATTCATGTTTATTAAATCTTAAAATTATACAAAGCTATACATGTCTTTCTTCTTTCGGATTATTTGTAGTTTGAACATTCAGCGTGATCTTTACTGTCATCATAGTTTGATAACTCATCATCAACCCAATGTTGGCATTGACTATCTTCATTATCATCCATATTACTTTCATTTTCTGTAACAAAAATAACATAATTAAGAATAAGTATAATACCTGATTCTTCTTGAAGCGATTCACTGACAAAGCTCGGCAATTGGTCCCCATCGAACCAGTTAAAATGATATTTATTATCTTTCAACGTCCACCCATTATTGTCAGGACTAAAAATACTAATTTTCTTCGTAGGAGCATTCTTCCAGAGACTAGTGATATAATTAGCTCGTCGAAACTGCTGTAAAAGCTCACTTTTACATGGTGGTAAGTTACTAGCATCAAAGTTTTTCACATTTTTACGATTGAACTCTTCATTTTCGTCACAAACCATATAAGTGTTGATGAAAAGTTGGAGTCGGGCAGCATCTACGTCAATTATTCCGGCCACGTTGTACAGTTCACAAATAAATTTTTGTATAGTGTTGAACACATTTTGCTCCAGTTCTAAGTCACTGAATAAGTCGCCGCCGAGTAACTACATCGCCGAGTTTCATAAATGCTATCTGGTACTCTACTTCTTTTTTCAATACATTAAATGGCCTTTGCTTGCCTTTTCTAAAAAAAGCTGGATTGTAATCACAACCAGTTATTGCGTGAAATCCTGGCAAACAACGGCTTAATGTAGGTCCTAAATGTTTATAAATCTCAGTGATATCAATGTATCTAACTTTATTTCCAGTGCCAGTCAATATCCACACATGGGAGTCATCATTTTTCAAATGATGCATATTGCCCAGCATAATTACTGCAATATCGGTGTCAGAACACTGAATAACAAAATTAGCTTCATCAACAAAATTCATTGACAGTACTGAGAAACCTTATTTTTTTTTAAAATTATACAAAGTTTTGGCGACATGAGCCTTATACCAAAAGATGCGTAAAGCGTACAAATAATGACCTCGCGCTTATACACATAGCGACACTTTATGTGTGTCTGGGGGGATGTTTGACCCCTCCAATTGGTCTGGCTGCTGACCAGGGGTGTTCAAATAGTTCCCCAAGTATTATACATAAAAATCAAGAATGAGATTATAAGTAAGAATATGTTATTTTTTTTTGAAGCTTTAAAGCGTCTGGTAAGGGTAAGCGCCGATGGAAAGTGTCTGGCAATAATGATTATTAATTTTTAACAACAATATCTAAAACATATGTAAAAATCAGCACTGAGAATTTAAGAAAAATCAGTACTGTATTTATCTACCTTTAGCACCTGGTACCTATGAATTGGCCGTCGACCCAAGGTAGCAGGTATGCACACACTCAAAGTACGTACTAACACTACTTTATCCCATTTATATTTCTTATGAGAAAATAAGTAACGTCTGGGCACCGGGATCTTACTCTAATACTATTACTAGCTGCCCGCCTGATCGCTTCGCGTCATTATTAAGTCCACAGAAATATATTAAATTTTTTTGCAGATTAGTGCTTCTACACTGAATTGAATCTTTATAGATTGAATATTGATGAATGATAGTAATGGTTTAATGTAATATGAAACATGAAAACTAATATCATGCTGTGGCCTCCTTCTGTGAAGCAGTGATGCTCCAGAAGGAGGCCGCCGAGCGGGGTCGGGAGATGGCCGATCCCGCTCGAAGAAGGCGGCGCCGGGCTCGGTAGCACAGCTGCGGCGCCGCCGCGGGTCGCCGGCGGGCGCGAGGAAGTCGCGACTGCTACGGCGACCCGGGATGGACCACGCCCCTTCCGTGGCCGGGGGGCGTCGTCGGTGGAGGAGACCGGGGGAGGTAGTGTAGCCTCCCCCGAGGAGGGCTCCCCTCTAGGCAGGGGAGCGGAGGCTGGGGGTTCCCGGAAGTGGCTTGATGTTCCCGGGGGCTCCCTACATGTCTGAAGAAGGCCATCCCTGAGGTTTTTAGTGGGTAGGCCTCCCCCTTCTGGGGAGGAGAGCCCCACATAACCGCCGGCTCGCCACAGCCGGGGTATGCAATTTAATGCATTTTCCTCAGGGGAACAAAAAAAAAAAATATCATGATAGGAAAATTTATATTTTTGCCATAACATTCTAGAATTATTATGAAACTATCTTTATCATCACCTTTTTTAACACAACTAAAAATCATACTTAGTTTATGTAACATTTTATGTTCAAACCGTCACATATTTTTTTCTTTTTCACAGGTTGACCTCATTTGCTAACTTATCTCAATGTGTAAGGTCAGTATAACGGTCATTTATATTTTCCTAAACCATTGTTGGGGTAATCTTAATAAATAAGTCAATCATTACAATTATATTATTTTGGGATTTGAATAATACTCGAAGAGATGTTTTGGAAGTCTCGATAATCTTAGAAAACGAATACATCCGGGCAAATCCAAGAGGGTTTATTTTTCTGTCCCTTCTGTGGTGAGATTTAAATCAAACACCCTGGCAAAATAAGGGTTGGTCAATTCCACAAAGAATAAATAAGGCCACAATGTCACTAACGCTCTTACAACTATATAGTATTATTAAATAGTAATGTACTACTTAAATTTATCAACATCAATAACCCACATCATAAGCTGTTTTTGAAACTGTCCTGTGAGGTCAAGAAACAAGTCTCAGAAAGAGACTCGAAGCTATGATAAAATCACTCTCACAACTACGCCTACCCTAATTAATTTAGGATGATTAGGCATAAGTCAACCATGCTGTTGTCGTAGGTGTTGCTTTATTAAGTTACTAGCGGCCCGCCTCGGTTTTGTACTGGTGGGAAATAGATAGTCGCGTTTAAAAAAAATATATATTTTTCCCCAAGAATCTTCACATCGATCTCGACTAAAGGACCTTTTCATCCCAATGATAAGCCATGCTCTTCTGCGATCTTTAGAAAATCGTCGGTCTACCTTGTGAGAGGTCACCAACACTACGTTTTGTATGCCTACCACTCAAGTACCTTTCCGCCCCTACGACCGCCAGACTTCTTTTGCGGATTTCATTATTTCTGATTCGATCTCGCAGAAAAACTCCGTGCGAACTCTTTAATACATTTTGGGTGACTTTGAGTTTCTTTATAAGGCATTGACGTTTGGAGGAGGGGCAAGTTGGGAAAATGAAAATATAATAGTTTACTAAAGAAAATATGTCATCACAGCTCATATACGTCCCCACCGAGGGGCTCGAGCCTACCCTAACTATGTTAGGGCGATTAGGCCTTAGTCAACCACTAGTCAAGAAAATATGTAATCTACAAGATTGAAAATCTTTAGGTTAGAACTAGGTGTACAAAGAAGTGAACTAAGACACTAATCTTTGTTTTTAGATGTTTGATACACGCTTTCTGTACCTGTATTGTATACTTTGTTTTATATATTTTTACCTTTAATCAAAATATCGAAGGTAAGAAATTAATGAAAGATATATCTATGTTATATAATATTTATGTTATTTATTTCAGCACTGAAATGACAAGTAGGTATGATATGAAAAGAAAGAAAAAGTTAGTATTATTTAATTTTTTATTCAAAACGGGTAAGCTGTTGACATTTATCTCACCTAATGGTAAGTTAAAACAAGGTCTAACATGTCAGATAACTTATACTGTACATGCGTTCTGCCTATCTATCTATTTTTATTTCATTTAAATGCCCCTGATGTTGCAGGAGTGCATAGGTTACGATGATTGCTTACCATCAGACCGGCCGTAAGTCTTTTTGCCGTAGAAAAAAAAAACCATAAATATTATATTAAAATCTATGCTTCTTGTTCGTCGCACCATCTCGTAAGAAGTAATGAAACTACGTTTTCTGGCATGTGACTAAAGGACCTTTCCGCCATAACGGCTAATTCACTGCCATTTAAGATTCCTAGTTCTTAGTTCAAGTCGGTCATCTTTGTTCCTCCGTGGATTCCATTATTTCTAAATTGAGAGACATGGAGAGGAACTCGGAGAGATCCCTATTTGACTTTCAGCCTCCTAGTAAGGAAATAAGGTTCATTGTAAGTGGCTAGGTTTCGGTGCCATATTGACATCACTGACAAAAAGCATATATCAATATTTTGAGTCTTTAGGAACTGCGGTAGATGCGCAGTGCATATGTCCTATAAGTTTCCGGACGCTGCCCAGATTAGTTACATTCATTGATTGCCGGCTACTGCAAGTTGAACTTACCTAATTCCACTATCTGTCCCAAGTAAACGTACTTTTCAACAATCTCCAAGGTTGAAGCTTCTTCTTTCATAAAGTCTCGATGCTACGCGGGAATAATTTTTGTGTTGTTTATGTTTATTTTAAGACCTACTTGTCTGGTCAGAAGTCTTCGAGCCAGCTCTCGTAATGGTCTCAAGTTCTGTTCCAGCCATTGGAAAGACATGATTTCGTTTTGCTAAATAAAGAATGATTTGGAAATAAATATTTATTAATGTATAGTTTGTAAAATATAGGAATATCATAAAATATCAAACGTAAGGTTTTTACATAGGTTGGTATTAGTAGGCACCGCGTGCTGAGAAGTACTGCATGCCACCAACCACTATGAAAACGGTTAAATATTTTCAAGTGTGCGTACATTGATTACAAATAAATATTTATTTGGAATCAAAATAAGGACTTGAATCAATATTATTTCCCCTACAGATGCAAGCATTTCCGGAAATCTCATAGCTACAGATGCATGAGAACGCATGTAATGAAACGGGCTGGGCCAACGAAGAGCGAGTAAGTTGTTTAGCTATGTGCAAGCGAAAATATGCATTATTTGATGTATGTGTTATACAAACAACTAAACTCATAAATAACAGCAAGAAATTAAGCTAATGATAAATAAAAAGATAATTATTAGGACTATTCATTTTACTATTTAATAATATTTTCATCTGTACATAAATTATTAAGTAACTATATTTAAAAATAAATATTTTTCGGTAAACTATAATTAATATTGAATGTTGTTTAGAAAAGGAATGAAAAGACATAACTTTACTAATAGTATTCAATGATACGGAAAAATCATATTATCATATGTTTCTGATAGGCAATTAGTAACAAGTAGTCCTCGTATTATAGTCAATAGGTTGATATTTTTATTTTTCAGATTGGCATATTACAGGGCCATCAGCAAGAAGTGGCTGTCGCCGCTGAATTTCATCAAATACGTCAGGGGTCATGGTGTGTATACAGACTTGTGTAATTGATAGTACGTACGATATCGACGATAGTTAAAAAAGCGGAACCAAGCACATCAGTTTCAGTGACAGGAGTAAACTCGGGAGTTCCGGGTCAATCATGCGAGGTGGCGGAAGCGTGACCCTATAGTGGCTTCTGTTCAGGAGACCTATTTTTGAATTACGAATGCGACTTAGAAATCACCGATTTTCAATCATTCTTATTTTTGAATATCACTTATGTGACTACCTTAGTCACGGATGTGATTTCATTACGAGTGCCTTCACCCACTCGTAAACAAGTCATAATTGTGGAAATGTTATCTGTGTTTTGTTTAGAGAACATATTGACAAGAGTCTGAAGTTATAAGTAATTAAGGAAATAAATAAGTTTGAAATCTTGTTTTTTTTCTCTTTATCAAGCCATACACCATAATGGCCGGCAATAACCGGCAGCGGCTACATTCTGCGTGAAACCGAACCCTTACATATGTGTTATCTATGTTGGGAGCACTGCGATCGACTTTCAAAAATTGGGTGTTTAGGAATCCGTGACCTTAAAGTCGCATACGTAATTCAAAAATAGGTCTCCTGGCCACGATGACGTTTCTGATAAGGGGCACGCTTGGAGCTTACGTTGTTTATAGTATATACTGAGTGCATACATTTTTGATAGTCGATTGATCGGTCATTGTATTCGAATTCGTGTACTTGATAAAAATTTAATTCATCACTTATTAGTCGATCAAATAGAATCGATTCATAGAGTAATAGCAAATCGAAACATCGTTGTTAAATAAATATCATTATATTGCTTATAGATGTTAAAATATATGTAATACTCACAGAGGTATTTTATCATATTCTTGTAGACTAGTAGTATCCTAAACTGACAAGAAACTTGGGTGCTCTCTCAATTGTAATTTAATGTTTGTCGTAATAATATGTTAAGATCTGTTGACGGCGATACAGGGTTCTATGCTCTGCCTCTATGTTATGTCTATGTTACCTATTTCTGTCATGACAGAAGGCGTGAAGGGTATGTAATAAGTTGCAACGTATTTGAGGTCCTTGTGTTAGTTACAGATTTGCTGCGAATCTAACAGGTACCACATAAAGAGCACTGTCGCAACGGCCTAGTGGTATCGTTTGAAATAATTTTACGTATAGTTTTTTATTTCTATAGTTGTATGGAAGAAAATTATGAATCTTCGGATAAATGTTGTGTATGCTTAATTTTATATACAGGTAAGCGAAACCCAGCAGTAACGGCATAATATGCTTGCGGAGAAGACGGACATTAACCACGCGCGCCAAAAAAAAAAAAGAAATATGAATTTATGTAATGTAATAAATATATTTAGAAAATGTAAGGATGTTTCATTGTATAGCAGACTATACGATGGTAATACGAAGACTCGACCTCAATCGGCATTCTCGGGTACAAATTCAATAGAAATATCTCTTATCTATTATTTTGTATTATCTCAAAAACAAAGACAAACGCAATTTCTGAATAATTTATTTGTAGCCAGCCATTTGAAAGGCATAATCTTCATCCTCAGAGGTAGGTTCGGACCTCATTCGTTTCCTACAACGGGCGAAGAAACCGTTTTTCCACATCAACATTACGATCAACACCAGAGGGAAAGTTAGGAAAACACCTGGAAAGCAAATCTCCATTAAAATAAAAACCATAATAATCTTTATTCAACATAGACCTCTACAGTAGGCACTGCTTCAAAATAAATATAAGTTGAAGCGAATAAAAACCTACTTGGATTCGAACTAGGAAAATAAATTGACTACACCTGTTCGGAAATTGGGAGAAGCTTCTCGAGAAGAACAGGAAAGAAAATCCGAAGGTCTACTCTATGTTCTTCTCAGAAATTATTTAACACTTATACCAGCCTGCATTCATGTAACAGTTCCAAATCTCTAAAGTAATAAATGAATCCATAAAGGACTATTTTGGTGCCCATTCATCTATAAAGATATACGCGTTATACAAACATCAAAAAAAGTCTAAGCGACACGACAAAGTTTTATGAACGTTTTATAAAATATTTAAAGAAAATTATGATTTTATGTACCATGTCTTATTGGTCTAAAATAGAGTTAATTTTAATAAAAAAGGTATAATAAGTAATGTTTTTTTGTTTGTTTTACGAGGGTTTTTGGATTAAAGCATTTAGTAGTCTGCATCAAGTGTCGAAACATCGGTTGCAAATTTCGAACTGTCATTTTGAAATACAATTTATATTCAATGCTATTCAAAGGCGTATCTCTCAAATTACTAAGTTGGCAATAATGGAACTGGTCAAAGTTCCCCTCAATCAAAACTTATACTATTCTTGCTTTAGCTTTTTACCTATCATCACTCCCAACACAATGGCCACGTCCGGTTCATGAAGGTTTGTTTCCTCACATATCAGTGATTTAGAGCTATCGTGCAATAAAGCGAAGCTTAGACCGCGCAGCTCAGGGGGTCTGGAACAGCTGAAAGAGTTTGTTTGAAAACGAGATTTGACATTTGCACTCATATTGTATTGACCGTCTTATTGCCGATAATCGGTCGAGCTACGAAAATACAACAGAGTATCGGTACCTACTCTCTGCTAATGTTTTTTCGAATATCGATTCATCCGATGTGCGATGCTGTGAAGGAAAACATCTTAAGAAAATTTGCATATACCTACGAAGAAACTCTACCTGTATCTGGTAACTATACTGGTAATCAACCAGTGTGATGGTTGCTCATGGCTCGTCGTTAGGTAGACTGGCAAGATTTGTGCTATTAGTTTGTATGTATGCGAGACGTGATAATGTTTAGGAAACTGGACGCTACCGTAGGAAAGATAGGAACCAGCGGAGCATACTACCTAGTTTAAGCTGCCCGACTCTTCTATCGATTAGAAATACTTTAATGTTTTACGAAACTCAATGTCAAACAAGATTTCACCGTTCTTACATCACCTATTCTCTCGTTTATATGGTCTTATACTTACATCAAACCGTTGACAGATCTATTGAGTCTGGTGTACAGTGGCACCAACACGTCTACCATCCACTGCGCATGACAGTCGCACACGTAATGGTTGCCCTCAGCGGTTATGTCAGTCAGTAGGTCCCAGCGAAACAAAATGGCCGAGTTTATCGCCGTCAAGTTGTTGTTATGTAAATGGACCTGTAAGTTTATTGTCTGAAAAGTCTGTGGTTTTCTTCACATGCGAAGAAACTCTAGTCGACCAACCTGTGCCCTCGGCTAGCGTGGTTGTCTTATAAATATTTATACTAATTTACGGAATGACCGCAACCCCCATCATTTAATTCTACTCGCCACTGTAAGAATAAAACGTGTTTTCCACTCCACACTGCGTGTCTTGAAAAACAAGCTACTTATGTAATAATCTAGAATACATTTTATCACACACCTAACTCTAAATTAATGAATTTTATCTACATTAAAAAAACAAACTACCGAAATATACGCTAATACATTAATTTAGTAAGCAATTGGATTTGCCATAATGTCCTTCTTAATAATCGAGTCTGTATAAAAGGAATCTATTAATAACTGTCACATGTTTACGAATTGGCGAAGAAGTCACTAATCAAGATTGGCGCTCTTTCGCACTTTATCGGAAATGAACTGTACCTTGAACTAAATTGCAAAAGTATTTTTTTACATTGTTAAATTATTACCTGAATTAATTGGTACCATATATTAAGGTTCTTAGTACCTTAAGTGACCTTCCAAAAAAGCATCAGAGTCGCTAATATAATATTCATTTGAACTCATAGTTATTATAACTAAGACTAACAGCTTTTTAAATTATACCAATATTTTTATGTATATATGTACACTTAGTTTATTTTACTACGTGTTACAATGGCTTCAGAATGGGCTTGCCGTCACGTCTTTTTTTCCGCGTTTAAAACAAAATGGATATCTAGATTTTTGAAATAGTTTTAAAGAATGTGTGTTTGTCCTACCACCAAAATTTACATTTATGTTTAGTATCAGATCTAATACTATGTCTGTGATTCTCTATTCTAAATATTGATTGTATGAACTTGATATAAAACTACCTGAAGTAAAGAAAAACACAGTGAAAAAATGTTAAAGAATTCTTTTAAAGTGCACTGAATTAAAGTCTAAAACATAAAGCTTGTGTATTAAAACATAATAAAAACGAATCACAAACTTTATTCTCACCTCTGTAATCGGCGGCCACATTTTGTTCTCATCATCGTCCAGCCAAGTCAGAGCATCCTCAGATATCTCAATAAGCCGACGATTGTTGCATAAATAAAGCACTTCCAAACTCTTCAGACTACCCAATTCTCCTGACTTAATCACTTCCACCTTCGTATTGCAAAGATGAAGCTCCTTTAATTTCGACAACGATAGTGGCCTTAAAGTAGACACAGTATACATAATAGTTTATGAATAAAGTTGTTATTTGAGAAAAATATAAGAATTAAAGTGCTGACAAAGTCAAGTAAAGTAAATAATATAATAAATATACTGTACTTTTGTCTTATCTATTACTGCCACAAAGAAATCGAATAGTGGTGTTCCGAAGTGAAAGAGAAAATAGACAATGAAATTACCGAGTCTTTAGATGTTATGAACAACATATACTGTTCTTTGTCAATATACAGCAATAATAAATAGTTTACAAATTATTTGTTATATTTATTGATATTTTATGAAGAAAAAAATATTTAAAATATAGATCTATAACAATTTTTATTTTGACACTATGAAATGATTGAATATTATACACGTTTATAGTAATTGCGTAGAAAGTTTATCGTTCTTTGTGGAAAATTAATTTTATTCGTATTTTATATAAGATATTATTGTTTTATATTAAATAGTCGTTTCCTTTTTACAAATCGCTCGTTTTTTATGCTACGTATCACTCTTGCACGTAATTAAAACAGTTAAAATGCAATCATGTATTATACATTGCAATATCAGATCAAGTCACAAAACATAATAGAAAATAGATGGGATAAATTATTCTGTTTCGGTTATTTTCAGGAAAATACTGTTCTTTTTATTATTATATACTAGCTTCCGCCCGCGGCTTCGCCCGCGTGAAATTTGTTTTTGTCAATCCTGGTCCCTTATGTCAGAGACTCTTACTTACGTGATATTTGACGAACTTGCTTACTAATTTTCAACCCTTATTTTACCCCCTAGCTGGTCGAAATTTTAAAAATGTTAGAACAAATGTTTAGTGATTTCTTATCAAGTGTTAAAATATAAAGTTTCATGGTTTTATCTTTTAAAATTAAGAAATCCCATACAAACTTTCAACCTCTATTTCAACCCCTTCATCCCTTTTTTTCGAAATAAAAAGTAGCCTATGTTCTGTCTCAGGGTCTAAAGATTGTCTGTACCAATTTCATCAAAATCGGTTGCGAGATTTAAGCGCGAAAGCGTAACAGACAGACAGACAGACAGAGTTACTTTCGCATTTATAATATTAGTTGGGATAAATAGAATATTACATTTATTTTATATTTAACTAGAAAACTAACAGATTTCAATGATCATCTATTTGTTGTTCAGGCATAACAGAATAATTATTCTAATATCAGCTATAGAAGAAAATTATTTATTGTGTTATAGTGTTATACCTAATCTATACATATAATAAGACAGTAAAAATATTTTGTCTGTACATTTAGTATTTTTGACTGAAATGGATAGAGGGGCACTTAAATAGATTATTAGAAAGCAAAAAAAAATTTTTGGAATTTTTTGTCTGTCTGTCTGTCTGTATGTTTGTTCACGTTTATCTCCGAAAGTACTGAACCGATTTGCTTGAAACTTTCACTATTTGCTTTGTTTTAACTCAGAATAATATCTAAACTTTGTTTCATCAAAATCGGTTCATTAAAAAAAAAGTTATCGTCATTTTAATGAACTCAAATAAATAAAACTGGAGTGTCATCTGTGAAAATTGAAGACGGTGAAATTTTAATCAAAAGTACTGTGAAAATAGTATTTGTGGAAAAGCTCATTGTTTTGTGCCATACTATACATACATACATACTAATATTATAAATGCGAAAGTAACTCTGTCTGTCTGTCTGTCTGTTCCGCTTTCACACCAAAACTACTGAACCGATTTAAATGAAATTTGGTACACAGATAGTCTGGAGCCTGAGAAAGGACATAGGCTACCTTTTAAAGCAGAAAAGGGTTGTAAAAGGTTTAAAGGAGGGGGTGAAAGGTTGTATGGCAGTATTGTTAAAACATATCCTTCCTGTGGGAAATTCGAATATAACGCGGGCGAAGCCGCGGGCGGAAAGCTAGTATTTAATATATTATAATATTATTTTTGGAATTCTGCAAACTGCAAACTTGCAGTTGAGAGTAGAATAAACTCATTATTCATAATTTCACGCAAGAAACACTCATTACTGGACTCACGCTGGATTGCTGGTCACCCAAGAATTTTTATACCTTTCAGCGTTTTTAGCTTCTACCTGCTATCTTTACTCAAATCAAATCGTCAATCTACAAGTACACTTCTTACTCGAGGACCTTTTCATCCCAATGATAATCAGCGCTGTGAGCCTTATCCACTAACTTTATTTTAGATTTCATAATTTCTGATTCAACCACTCGGAGAAGTTCCGTTCTCCATTTCCCATTGTTCGTTTCCTAGTTCAGTTACCTTATGTCACATATGCGACTATTACGTGAGCAATATAGAAAACAATAAATGTATTTGATGTGAATTTTTGCAATCCTATCTAAACCAATAAGATGACGCAGTTGCTATAGAGGGCGCCTCCTACCCACATGTCGCATGTCATAGCCATGTTTGACTCGTCTCAATCACTATATAAGAAGTTGTAACTTACATCTTATTTGAGAGCGATGTAATAGGGTTTCTGCTGAGGTTAAGCATCTTCAAATTAGCAGGTTCGCTCAATGCTGAAGGCAGTGTGGTGAGATAATTGTCGCTCATGTCGAGAAACTCTAGTCTTCTCAGCGTACGAAACATACCGATTGGCAAATCTTCTAACCCGCATCCACTCATCTTTAGGTCCTGTAGGTATAATATGTGAAACTAATGTGTTAACGGAAGTGAGTGTTAACAGCGAGAGTTTTTTATACAACTAGGTATTTGTTCGTTATTTTATTATAAAGTAATAATATTAGATATTATTTGTAATTTTATTTCGAATGAATACTTGGTTATGAAAATAAACATTCATTTAACAAGTGTAATAATAAATTACTAATTATATGAAAATAATAACATCAAGCCAACAAAATAATTAAATAGATACGACAGCGATTTTGATATAAAAAGGTATTATGATGAGAATTTTAAGAAAGAATAAAAATATGATTACACACAAAAGGTTAGCTCTGACTTTTATCTCATCAGATCGAAAGTGAAGATAAGAGCAAAGGTGCCTCAATTCGGATAAAAATGTATTTACGATACCGGAGCCGTTCGCCTGCAAAGCTTGCCTTGTTACCATAATTCTTAGATTCCTCAAACTAGTCAATTTCGCAACACAGACGAGTTCCGCAGACCGGTGGTTAGTACACCGGTTTCATGGTGTCGCCATCTCTGAGGTCCCGGGTTCAAGTCCCGGTGGGGGCAGATGTTTGTATGATGAATGCAAGCACTTCTACCTTAGTTATAGTTGTTAATATATATATCTATCAAACATATTTATATATGTATAATATATATATGTTTAACCGTTACCGTAGAACCTATAACACAAACTTTACAGAGCTTACTTTGGGCTAGGCTAATTGGTGTAAGTCTAAGAAATATTATTATTTATTTATTATTATTACTGTTAGCTCCATAAAAAGCCAAAAATGCAAACGAACGTCACTATAGGTGTCTATTTGCAGTTATTTTTTACAATGATACTTAAAATTGTATTTGTTATTACTTTTGATTATTGGTAGAGCCCTAAGATGATAGTATACTCGTATACCCTTTTTATAAAGATAATATTTTATAAAGCCACAAGGATACTTATGATAATTACTCGCATGAGAATGTTGGTAAATAAAATATTGAACTATATTATTAGTGTATGTGCTCTATAAAACTCCGTGTCGAAAGAATTCAATTAATATTACCTTTAGAAACGTGAGTTCGCTCAACGCAGCCATTGCTACTTGGTCGATGACTTTCAGCGGGTTTCTGGTTAAATCCAAGTGGCGTAAGCTATGCATGAAGGAGAAGGCGTCTTTAGATATCATGTGAAGATCGTTGTGAGCTAAGTTGAGGTATACCATCTTTGAGAATTGTGTTATTGTGTTTTTCATAGGTAAACCCTGTAAAAACTTATAGAAAGTGACCATGCAAATGACTCTACATTTAAGTTTTAATAAAATTTCTCCCGCTCATTCATTATTCAAATTATAAGTTTATAATAAGCTTAAACTGCATTACAATACTCGTAATCGTACCTGTGTATTGTCCCCGGTGTTATATTTATGCTATACAATTAATTGGATTTAAAATCTACGCGACGTGCACATAGATGGACAACAATGGAAATCGACTTTTTTTCTCTATATTGAGATGATGATAGATAATTCATCACAATGCAAGGAATTGAACCAAACCCCTTGCCATTTTTTTCCTAATTTTCTTTACTTCAATTCCATACATACATTTATCTGAAGCTACTACTTTGTAACCTGAATCTTAATCTAAAATCAAGTGAAACACTTACCCAAAATACTGTTTTTTTGAGTTCAGTGAGCAGGTTGGAACTCAAGTCAAGACTAGTAAGGTTCTCCAGGTTTTTGAAGCACCACGGTTCGATGTAGTGTAATTTATTGTTGGATATATTTAATTTCTCGATTGGTAGTATCGGTATAATTGTCAGGATATCGATTGAGTTTCCACTGAGGTCAATCTCTTTCAAGCTGCGCATTGACAGCTCTGCAATTATTTTAGTAATTATGTTCCTACAAGTTTTAAGCCAGATTAATAATTTAAATCCTCTTACCATTCCATTCATCTATTGTAAGCGATTCTGAGAAGTTTTTCTGAGCACAGTCCACGGTTATGTCTGTGCAAATGCACACAGCGCACACAGCTGGAGTCGGTGTAGTTGTTGGTAAGTCTGTAACTGTGGAACGCAAACTTGTATATCGTGTATTGTGTGACTTCATATTTGTATATCGATACAAATTGTTCGATGTATACGCCTATTGTTAATTCTGTAACATGATACCTCAATTGTATATGTATAAATCTTTTTTTAAAATCGCTATTTTTTGTGTCGGATATTACAGTACGAAAACTTCAGATCGTTCAGTTAATAAGAAAGTCGATTATTAAATGAGTAGCGATGATAATGTATTCCTTGCATTTGATAAATTAGACAAAGCCATCTTAATGTTTCCCCCTCGGTGATAAGCTTAAGGCACACTGTTCAAGTTAACTGCACATGCTAGCTGCAACCTATATACGTACATAAAATATCTGCCATCTTTGTGATTTATCGCATTTGTCAAAAGACTCCGTCGTATTCTTAAAATCAGTCATTACTACATAAAATTACTTAAGTAATTTAACGAGTTGCTTAATTATCTTTTCTTGTTTCTAATAAGATGCTTGGGATGGTGTCGGGAGATTTCATGTGTGTCTTTTGTGGAAATAATTGCTGCTTATTAACATGTAACAGGAAAACTATTTACTTTTATCTAACATAATGGTATGCGACGATAAGGTCGAAAGTCAAAACGAGCTGAGAGAGATCCCCTGCTTCTACGAGTAATTATGTAAAAGATTCAATGAATCTTCATAAAGCAACACTGTAATAGAAACATCTGTCAAATTCAGTCAAAATCTGTTAGCAACGGAGTTACATAATCAGTGTACTGGACTCCTCAACAACTAACGAACTGTCGGTCTCTCAATTTCTGAGCACAGCGCTAGCAACAATGTCATTTAACGATAAACTTGAGTAAGTCCGTGATAAATAGCCAGATGGACTCATAAGCATTTTCACTAACAAAATCGGGCAGAAAAAACAGGAACCAGGTCCTTCCGGTCATCCTATGTTCACATTAAATTACACGCATAGCAAAACTAAAGCTAGAATGACAAACATTGTCATAATAGCCTTTGTCACACTGCACCTCTAACTTCGATTTGTAAACGGTGTTGTATTACAAGAAAATGATCCAAGATGATCGCCTAAAAGCGTTAACACAACCTGAATAACCTTGGCGGTTAGGTAAATCAAGCTCTAGGATTTTATATTCGTATTCCGACCAAGCACATGGACAGAAATAAAATTAAGCAGGATGGTCGGTATATCAACATCACACTAATAGAAAATATTGCCGTAACTATAACTGTAATTTGAAGTTATGCTATTAAAAGAAAAATATTTGTTACAAAACAAGTGACACATTACATACCTTCTTGACTGGAAGCATGGATAACACACATGTAAAACACAACACATAAAATGTACATCTTTCGAACAGTTTTGATTTGATTTTATAATTCTGTTTATAATATGTACTTTTGATATGTTTTACCAAGTAGGTAAGTATCAGTCCGAGGACACGGCGTAAGATGATCGCCTAAAAGCGTTAACACAGCCTGAATAACCTTGGCGGTTAGATAAATCAAGCTCTAGGATTTTATATTCGTATTCCGACCAAGCACATGGACAGAAATAAAATTAAGCAGGATGGTCGGTATATCAACATCACACTAATAGAAAATATTGCCGTAACTATAACTGTAATTTGAAGTTATGCTATTAAAAGAAAAATATTTGTTACAAAACAAGTGACACATTACATACCTTCTTGACTGGAAGCATGGATAACACACATGTAAAACACAACACATAAAATGTACATCTTTCGAACAGTTTTGATTTGATTTTATAATTCTGTTTATAATATGTACTTTTGATATGTTTTACCAAGTAGGTAAGTATCAGTCCGAGGACACGGCGTAACAGGGTCTTCGATCGGATGTTTACAGATAACGGTCGGATAATAATATTCAAATACAAATATTGTCAACGATTAATGGATTTCGCAGAATATCTATCTAACCTCGGTAGTTCGGTGCGGACAGACAGTTATAAAATTGCAAGTGTAGTTACAGTTATCTACTAAATTATAATTGTACATAATTTCTTTATTCCATAATATTCTAGACTGTAAGCGGTTGCGACTAGCACTAAGGTAGAGAAAGTGAACCTCACCTGCACCCTGGCGACAAATGGATTATAGGTTCTAGCTTTTTCCATCGTCTAGTACTGATACAGCTTCGAGGCGGCCGGCCTGAGCTAATACCATCTAATAAATCAGATGGATATAAGCGATTTCAGTTATTCCGGGTGAAATTTTCAAGAAGCATACAAACAATGTTTCTGTTAGAATATTCGTTAAGATTATATGTGACTGATACTTAGGATATTATTTACAAAAATATAATAGCTCAAAGGGAAATGAGGGAATGCTGGCAAGACTTACACTAAAGGACGGCAAGTCTAAAATGAGGTGCAGTACAATTGTGTAGATTCTGTAACCACTCGGTTACAGAATCTGTTTTACGAAGTTCAGCCTTATATTAAGCAGATATTTACAATTAAAAAAATTTGCCTTGCTTTATTTGAATATTAACAACATTAGATATTATGTGACCAAAGAAAGAGAAAGGTCTTTTTATAGATATGACTAAAGAAGAGACATTGCGGGTTAGAATTAGATATTAACTGTCCAAAACAATACCAATGAAGGCATTTGTTGTGACGTTTACTTCAAACTATTTGTTGAAGAAGCCTGAAGAGAAATTCACGGAGAACGCGGGAATATATCCCGTAAGTTTTCCCCATTAAGATAAAATATATGAAGAAATAATCTTATAGCCTTGTGTGTAATGAGCAGAGTTTACGAGTAGTATTTTAACACATTTATGAGGAACACAAAGACGTATTAACTATACTGTTTTATTATTAAAACATTCGGTGAACGTACAATTTCTAAAGCGATATTGATTTGGGTGGCTAGTTAGTATTATATTGTTGTTTTTACTTCTTTTGTATTTTTTATTCTGTAAATGTTGGCGACAAAGGGCCAAACCCAGTAACTTGGGGCTTAATATATTTAATGTAATAATTTTTTGCGATATAAAACCTATTAGAAAAATAACTATATCACGTTATTAAATTAAGAATACTCTGATTACTAGCATATAACATACAGTGAGGTACCATTTTAACTTTGTTGGGATAATGCACATTTTAGTTGTAATGTAATTTTATTGCGCACGTGTAAATAGCTCTTCTAAACGTAAGTAGTGTAATAAAGATCACTTGACGAGCAAGTTTATTGCAAAAAATTTTAAAACCGTTTTTACTCCAATTACATTGTGCAAATCACAATTTTAATTAACTTGTTTAATCCAATTATGTGTATAATATAAATGTGTCCGTGAATATCTACGAGAGAAATATATCAAGCTTAGATTTGTAATCATTACTTTTTTAGCCCCCGATACAAAAAAGATGGAGTGTTATAAATTTGATATATATATGTCTGTCTGTGGCATCGTATCTTCCGAAGAGTTGAACTAAATTTGATTTAGAATTTTTTTGGTTGAAAGATTAATTAGTCGGAAGTGTTTATGATAGCTATATGTCATTTTCGAGTATTTATAGTTTTTTTTGTGGATATTCTTCCTTATTATTTTTTAATACACTAATTTAAAATTACTATATTGATTTTGAATTGTCTAAGTATCACTAAAATACCGACCAATTCATTTTTTTTTCAAATATCTAAAAATGTTATATCTATGTCACACATATCACAGTATGTGTGATTTAATATACTAAAAATCCGTTACTTATAATAAAGAATTAAACATTTAATATAGTTTAGGAATTTAAATACAAGATATTTTTCTTTACTCCATTTATTCATAATGGATCCCGAACGACGTTCTTGTTATAGTTTTTTTTAAATTCCAAATTACACAGAAACGCTAGTCACGTTTTTAAAATTGTTGTGTAGTGAGTGGTATCTCATGATGTTTCATATGATCAGTAAATTACTCTTAATTACAGACATGACAGGTGACTGGAATCTGTTCACGTAGTGCAATTTTCATACTTATCAAAATCATAAGATCATAACGTTTTGAAAAGGGGTTCCAGTATCTAGCTCCTATACATTTGTCTTTTTGTCTTTAGTTGCATTTTTCTTAGTACTGATAAATACGAGTATGAGGGCTGCTACTTATGTATCCGGAATAGAAAAATTAAACAAACGTATATGGCTAAATTTGGGTTTATTGTTTTTCAAAGTATTCTCCGCGATGATCGATACACTTTTGCATACGTAGAAACCAATTTTTAAGCATTTTTTCCACTCTGATTGCGGTATCTCTGAAACGTGCTGTTTAAACGCGTCGACGGCATCTTCACAGGTCGAAAATCGTTGACCACGTAATTTATTCTTTACATTTGGGAATAAATAGAAATCATTAGGTGCCACGGTGCCCAATCAATTCTATTTTTTGACCCTCCAAAAATGTATTTGTTTCGCGTGATGTGTGACAGCTAGCATTGTCGTGGTGTAGAATGATTCTGCGTCGCTTGTTGTTTTTACGTATTTCTTCAAATAGTTCCGGCAAACAAATGGTCGTGTACCACTCCGAATTGACCGTTTTACGATTCTCCAGTGGTATTGTAGCCACATGACCATTAATACCAAAAAAGCAGGCCACCATTTGCTTTAAAGTGCTTTATGCACGAGTCACTTTCGTAGGGTTCGGCTCATTTTGAAACACCCAAACTGTAGATTGTTATTTAGTTTCGGGATCTTACGCATAGATCCAACATTCATCACCTGTGTAGATGTTATAAACAGATTTTGAGTCACCTCCGTTAAATTTTCTTAACATATTCTTGCACCATTCGACGCGAGCTTCTTTTTGATGCTGAGTTAAGTTGTGCGATATCCAACGCGAACAATTTTTTTTACGAACAAATGTTAATGTAATATTTTATTAATGCTTGTCATACATATGCCCAGAGTCGCCTCTATCTCGCGATACGTAACATGACGGTCTTGCATAATTAGTTTTCGTACAGCTTCAATGTTTTGTGGCATAAAGACTGATTTCGGGCGACCTTCCTTAACTTCGTCCGTGAGCTTACTCCATCCACGATTGAACTCACTAAACCAGTGATACACAGTGGTTTTTGATGGAGCTTCAACACCAAAAGTTGAAGTTAATTGATCTACGCACTGTTGTTGCGTTAAACAACGTCGAAAATCGTAATAAATCATAGCACGAATATTTTCACGTGTGAGTTCCATCATTTCAGCGATATGACATTTTAAACCCATCAGCAACAAAACACTAGTGTACATAAGGAAAAAAAAATAGCGGTGAGTATTTCAAAAAATGAACGAATTTTACCATGGAGGTCATATATTGCGTTTAAAAATGTTGAAATCCCAGATTCCGGATACTTAAGTAGCAGCCCTCGTAATTAGCTGATACACTTAATGCATATTCTACTGAATTCCATAAATAGCCTAATGAAGAATCTAAACAAAACATCTAAATTAAGGTAATTTTCGTTAAGTGTTATCGTTGTTTAAATGTGATATAATAAATAAAACAATTATTAATTTCAGTCAATTTATATTATAAAAACTTTATAATCTTTTAAAAAGCACCAACCATTTTATCGTACTATAACTGCAAAAATCTACCACTAGTTAAGATAATAATAAAAAAGTACAAAACTAATATATAAAACGTTATTATTTACTGGCCGCCCAAAATGCGTCGTATGATTAAGTATCAAATTTCTTACTGACAACTAGCTATAAACTTAAATATATGCTAAACAAAGTAATTTTATTAATCTAATTGCATTCATAGCCCGCTGTATAAAAAAACAACTTTAAAAGAAAATAAATGTTCAATTTTCATCTAAACATCACCTTTGACTCAACCCACCTTCTAGATCTGTAATGTTAGAAAATATTTTCGTTTGTGACTAATATTTGCGAACGTCCCGCCGCTATGGCTGAGCTGTGAATACAATACATAAATAGAATTCACCGTGAAAATTTTATTATCGAACAGCATTCAAAATAGAACAGCAACTTAAACAGAATTTTGACACATTAAAATATATACTTAATTAGTAAGTAAATTTTTAAAAAATATTGGCAAAATACTTATGAAACTTCTTTAAACGACAAGACACCAGGCTCGAGGGATTTTTAGGAATTATTACATGAACCCATACAACATGTCAACGTACAGCTCTCTGATTCAATAAATACGAAAATCTGGTCGCAAAATTATTTATTCCGCAATACTTTGTAAGGTTCGACTCCAGCCTCTATTCCCCTTATTCCCCCTATTCCCTTTTAAAAGCCGGCAACGCATCTGTGACTCCTCTGGTGTTGCGGGTGTCCATGGGCAACGGTTATCGCTTACCATCAGGTGATCCGTTTGCTCGTTTGCTGCCCTATGCTATAAAAAAAAAAAAAAAAAAAAAGCCCTATACGTATTTTAGGATAGTGGTCCAAACCCGGTTCATTGTATTTGATTAACATTTGTCCTTAGCTATATCTATAGCTCTAAGGAATCTTCCTTAGAGTTTAATACATATTTGCATATGACAGCAACATGGAGAATAAACTACGATTTTTAATTCGAGTCAGTAAAATGACAAGTGCAACTGTCACTGATACAAAAAAGGGTGACCCACTACAATAGTGATGTTCGGCAATCAATAGATTTAGACATCATGCTTTATTTTATTAGGTATCAAAGCGTTTTTTTATTGTAAATATGTAATACATACCATATTAAATAATATGATTTGTGACACATGACACTGGAAATGTTATTATTTTCACGTAACTCAATGCTCAGAAATGTATGAATTCATTAGAAACGTAAACCACTATAAAATCTGTATAATATGTAAGTAAAATTTTTATTATAAATAGTTTACTGAGCTAATATGTGCCTGTATATGGCGATGGGTCGTTAACATTTTTACCGTGAATGCCAAGACGATAGTAAAATTCGTGGATTCACGTTCCGTTTTCAATATTTAGGTAGACTGTACCCTCTAGACAGTATAATATACTGTTATGTTGCGATTAGTCAAACCAAATGGACTGTACGAGATCATGGCCAACAGCGCTTATGTTTTTGCACGTCGGGCGTACCTACTAATCGATATTTTGTAAATAAAATCAAACATATATTTCATTCTGCTTATTTTTATATAATTATTATATACGTCTTAAATAAGGAAAGTGACAAAATTAAAATTGTTAACTTTCCACATAAATAATAAAGTTTAGTTTTCTTTTCTACTTAGTCTACTAATTGAACCAGTTCATCCAATAAACGTAAACGGTTGAACGGCCAACGCAACATCGACCAGTTCGTTCGTTCAACGTCCATCACTGCTAAAATGATATACATAATTGAAAATAAAATTATCACGGCAAATAGTTTTTTTATTAAGCTAATTTTATCACAAAACTTAACAGTCCAAATTATAAGAATCACAGAGGATTACATTTGATTGCATCAAAATAGTAACAGGTTTTACGTGATTTTTTTAAGTGAACTTAGATTTTATGTTACTTTTTAAACATTCTAGACACCGAATTGAGATCAAATACAGAGATAGGAATTACCAATCTGAGATCAATTAAATTCATAGTTACTATTTTTTTTTTTCACTTTAAGCTTCGTATCCTTTAAACAACATTCCACAGACATCCATCGGCAGGGTCCTATCAACTAATAGACTTCGGATTCACACTTACAATTGTCCGAAGCAAAACAGATATAAAATTGGTTAGTCGTTTGATATTTTCGGCAATGTTGTGAGGCTTTGAGTATAGTTTTTAGAAATATGAGCGAATAACACATTTTGAGTAAATTACTCAATTTACTAACATTTAAACAATATAATATGTGTTAAATGTTTGTAAAAGTAAACATATCATATCTCACTGCATTCTTTATGTTGTCAATGGTACGCTAGGCATAAGAAATAGAGACGCCTGTAAAATACATTCTCTAGACGTCTGAGCTGTAAGACTAATAAAATAATGTTAAGCAAGCAAACATTGTTACACAATTATGCTCCACAGTAACAGGAATACAATTTGAATCAAATTATTTAACATATCACAATGCGTAACAGATATCACGTGAATATATTGGCACGTTAAGGCAACATTTTTTTTAGTATGTCAAAATATTAATGTACAGTTAACGGCAAGTCTATACAGTCTATAGTTTACACGTGAACTATGAAAACCGCTTGAACTGCGTAGATAAAAAGGCGGTCCCATGGTCAATGTTAATAGTCTTAACTTCCCTAAAATATTTATTGAGCATTTGTGATTCTCGTCTTCTATCACAGTGAGAGATCGCACCATTGCTATGGTTCACTCAAAAACGCCTCAAGTATAATTTTTTTACAAGATGTACGTCAAATGATGGATACTGGATGCGAAGCTATATAGATATAAACAAAACATTATAGGTGAATAAGAGAAAGATCTCGAGTCGTTATATATCTAATTATCATAATTCTACATAAACTGTGTACTATCTTAACAAATTATTGTAAAATTAATTAGAATAATAATAATTTCAAAAATACTGGCCCCGAAATATCTTTTGTCAATTTATTATTTTCACTACATATACTTACTTATATTTCTGTATCTACACTAAATTGTATACATAACTAATGGTAATGAATTAAAATCTTTATAAACATGTATTTAATCTGTTATGTACGATTATATAAACATTTGAAACAAAACAATAAGAACAACAAATAAAACTTTATATCTCGTCAACTTTATACATGTATTTAATTATATAAATACTTCTTTGTGTATGTTAAATTTCCTGACATTTATATCCGTTGTAGACAATATGTTATATAGGTAATAGGAAACACTTTTAAAATTTTATATAACAACAATATTTTACATCTCTCGAATGTAATATATAATGTTTTCATTAAATTCTAATATTGCCACAAAAGCCCTGTATAAATTATATGTAAGACAACCTTTATAAGATTATATTTTGTAAATCGTGGAACATTTTTGAGCAGAGAGCCTAGCCTAGTATAATTTAAGTACTAATAATTTATTACACAAATACTCTACAGTCCAGCCGGTTAGAGAATGAGTTTTGACAGGTGATGAATGACAGATCTTTATGCACATGTAATAAGGGTCATTTTTGAATTATCACAAACACAATTCTCGAATATGAACTTTAATTATATTAGGCTTAAGAAACTGAAATATCCTGTCCAAAATGCACTAGGCGGCCGGACTATAATGTACATTTTAGTGTAACATACACACAATAACAACACAATGAAGAATGTAAAGAGATGAATGAATAATAAGCTGACTGTCCACAACGACGATTAGTACTATGATGGCAGCCATTTTTTTTTACGTTTTAAGGAACGCAACGGCGTATATCCGCCTATAGAGTTTCAATTGTGTCTTCGCAACATGATCAATCGTTGATGAATGTTAGCGTGAACATGTATCGCATATATATGGCATGTTTTTTAAAATCATAAATATGTTCATTGGTATAGTCCTAACCGGTGGACAACAGAATAAAGTTCTGCATTTCGTCCCACTAGAATTGTGAATCACAAAATACAGTCTTTAATATTTAAACCGTGAACAATACATTTTTTCTTCAAATATTAACTCAACATCATAATATTCGTATCTCATTCGAATTACTTAACACTACCTAAGGATATCTTATTAATAATAATAAAAAGTGTATAATTACATCTAAAATAAAATAAATGTATCAGAATTACTGGCCTGACGTTTACAATAATGCCATTGTGGTATACTAAGCTAAAATAGTATGTCTAAAGAATTATTCGTGTCGCTCTTCTTCCTTCACTCACAGACGTCGATTAATTATATTGTATATTAAGTGACGTGTCATCATTTACTTTTAGTGCAGAATAGAAAGAGATGGACTAAGTTTAACGAAGAATTAAAAATTAAGCGACTTTTTCGAGTACGAAACTTAATGTTGTCTAAAGCTAGTCATGGTTACTGTAGACAAGAAATTAAAGCGATCACTTGAGATTTTACAGCCATTTCAACCTAAACTTTACACATTATGTTTCTAGCATCGCTACATTCACTACACACGTAACGTTTGTATTTTGAATTAATGTTCGAAATAGCGCGTTAACAAAGATCAAATCATAGTTTGAAATTTGATTAGTAAAGTACGAGGGCATTTTAAAAGTAAGTATTTAAAGTATATTCAGTACTGAGAAACTTTATATTACCGCCTTACGTTTTGTTATATCGACGAATGGTGCTGCTGCATCGATTCGTTCGCATGTACGGCAGCGCATGCTATTTGTTGAAGCACATGCGTTTGTAGCGATATTCAAGTTGTTGTAGCGATGCTACCGCGTGTTGTAGCGATGCTACCGCGTGTTGTAGCGATGCAATCGCGTGTTGTGGCGATGCATACGTGTGTTTGTAGCAATGCATATGCGTATTGATAGCAATGGAATTTATATATTTAATGCGATTTATAGATTCTAGAATCTACAGTCTGACGCAATAAATCTAAAGCACGTAAAACATGACTAACACTAAACAAAATTTTATGTTAAATTTTATTTTAAACTCATAGCTATATATAAAAATATAACAAATGAAATGAAGATTAATGTTTTATATCAAGTAAAAACAAATAGAGTCAAACAGTATTAGCGTAGATCGAATAGTGTAAACATGAATCAAAGTGATGTAACGCATATAACAAGTCAAAGAATTAGTTTGCAAAAGAAATAAGTGAAATAATAATATATTGAAATTACAAATATTTGTTGATTAGAGTTTAATTTGTTTTAAAGTTGCATAAGGGTAAATTGTTAACATTAAAATAATAGTACATCGATTATAGAATGTTCAGTTTCGTGACAGTTAATATAAATATAGGCAAAAGCATAAAACTTTACTTGATGTCAAGGAATTTTTATCAAAGTTAAATACGTAATGAAATATTATTTAATTGCCGTGACATCAGAGATTTGATCAATGTCTCCTCAAATGCAGCCTCAGGTGGTCGGATCGCGCGAACGCCCTCCTGCAAAGGGCGCAGGCGAAGGGTCTTAATCCTGTATGTTTGCGGGTGTGACGAGTCAGCTCATCGGAACGCGCAAATCTCCAACCGCAGCCGGCCCATACGCAACTGTATGGCTTCTCCCCTGTGTTGAAACCGAAATATATTCTTGTTTTATCTGTAGTACAGTTTTGTTGTCTGGTCAACTGGACTTCGGCTATAATTTTTATAAAATCCAATACAAAATCTCAAAAACTACTTAATACGAGCAATGTTAAACTGATAAAACCTCATGGTGACGTTGTCATTTCGTTTTCGTTGTCATATTTGCGTAATATTGTTAGCTGATACAAGAAACTTGACTTATTCACAGGAGCACAACACGACGTAGGATTTAAAAAAAGGTTTTTTTTTTCTGGATAGTGAGTAACGATATGACTGTAGTCACCAACGTTATTTCCGTTAAATTCTCAATTTATAACATAAGAATTGTCTTGTGTCTTAAATTAGAACACAGCGATGTATAGCAAGTACTGGTGCTTAGGGTCAGATAGAGATAAAACACACGTGATCTATGCAAACAATCTTAATATATATATTTCTTGTGTGCGTGTGTATGTGACTGAACTCCTCCTAAACGACTGGACCAATTTTGATGAAATTTTTTGTGTATTCCAGGGGGCTTGAGAATGGTTTAGATTCACAATACGGTCATATAGATATTGTTTTTCAGCTAAATTATTTATTTAAAAACATTTGAGACAACGTGAGACAACGTGACATTTGAGACATTTGACAGGACAAGACAACGTGACATTTGAGACATTTGACAGGACAACGTCTGTTGGGCCAGCTAGTATAATATAAAATCTTTGACATCTGCTAATCTTTCAAATGGAGGTACGGTCGGCCAAGAAAGTGGTCTACCACCCTAAGGTTGAAAATCATTCGCGCGCTATAAAGTAACAGAGTTGATTTTCCCGTGCAAAAATATTCTGACAAAATTGACAGATTAATAGCTGTCAGATTATTTTAGGTTTAAATGTCATCACTCTGCATAATCTTAAAAAGGTAATAAGTACAGGAGTTCAACCTTATCGCTATTTTACTCACATATGAAATTTTGTCAAAACTGGTAGACCACTTTCTTGGCCGACCGTACTTTCCCAGTTGAACTGCCTAGTACAAACGAAATCAAACAAGCGCCACTTTTTATTGCAGAAAAATAACAGACACTTAATGTATATAGAATACATACAATATATATAGAATTTAATTATATAATGTGTATATATATATAATTATTTGATTATTGTAAATAATATATACATAATTATATAATGTATATAGAATATATAGACCCAACTATATCATTTTATACCTAGCGTTTTGTAACAATAAAACGTATCGACTCGAGCAATCTATACCTGACTGACATTTTCCTGGCTTCCTACGCTCTGATGAACACAATAAGTTTAAAATTATGATACAATTCATTTTACATCTTTTTTTCTACAGATACATACATATATGTATTGTGACATTGGATGTAAAGTAGTAACGGTACCGAATAATTGTATTGCCTGCATTGATTGCGTATCTGATCCTTCACACCGGAACACAGGTAAGATAAAATCCTCTATATAAAATATGGCTTACTAGCGGCCCGGTACGTGCTTCTCTCCATATAAAATGAACTAATAAACAAAAATAATTTTAACATCAAATTTATTAATTCAAACAAAAAATATTTTATTAATTGCTAACTATTTTCAAACTTAATCCAAAACAATTGGATAAACAAATGATCGCTGACAATTTGCTTTAATCGAAGCACGTCCAAAACGAAATGTCCGAATGAATGACAACAACATACTTGTACTGTCAACACTGAAAAAAGTTTAAAAAACGCCATCAACAAAATTACCCGCCATTTTTTGAATTCATTTGTTACAAAACATGTGATAAAAGAAAAACCGCTCGACCGATTTCGTGCAAACTTCACATAAACCATCTCCTTAATAGTCCGAACAAAGCCTAAACATTTAATTTGGATAGGTAATTTTCATTGTAGTTATAAAATTACAATTAAAAAAAATAATTTTTATAGATATAGATATGTCAATTCAAATGAAGACGAATTTCGCTGACTAACAATTAAAGAAATTATAATTGTACGCTTGGTTGCCCTCACCCTACGAGGTCCCATGTTAAGACATACGATTGATACGTTGTGATTTACGTTTGAATCAACTAAATATTCACCTGTATGCGTCCTCTTGTGTGCCTTGAGATGCGAGCTCTTCGTGTAGACTTTGTGACAGCCCGCTTCATCGCATCTGTGTAAGCGGCGCCTGCTTTGGTTATCGCTCGACAGCGACATCTCTATCTCCTCCTGAGACGATTTAGAGCATGGTTTTCTTTGAGTCAGCTGGCTGAGGGAGCCTGTGGGTGTTTAAAATGCTATGTTCACAGGAAATATGTACAATGTACGAAAACAACCAATATCCAGTTCACAAATATACACTTTCAATATAATCACTGCTTCAAATTCAGATTGCTTTTCACATTAACCAATATTATAAAATTAATGTATGTGTGTCAACTTGTGTCAAGATATACATAGTTTGTGCTAATAGTATGGGATATATAAATAGTTTTTTTTATATAGACCTAATAATTTCCAGCTGATCAAGTACTATGACTTTAATTATAGAAATTTAATTCAAGGAGTTGGTCCCTTCTCTATTAATTTATGGTTGTAACCACAGATATTAACATACTACTCTATCAAACATCCTGATTTCGTATCGATTGATCTAACTTATGTTGCGTTGCGTTGCAGTCCATTAGTATTTAATGTATTGAAATTGTTAGTAGAATAATTTGATTGGCCTAAAAATATACCTGTCAACGCATTCTGCAACGCAGTGTTGAGCAGAAAATTTTTTATCTCTTCAGATGACGGCGGCTTTGGCATTTGGAATGGTAGTATCGGTGATAGGAAACTCTTAGCCGTTTGCGGGCCAACGTTCTGCGCTGGCGCAACTGGATGTAGCTCACTGGAGACCTCTGCAATCGGTGGGATTGACCTGTAACTGGGGAATGTCAAGATTTTTATACACCATTATATCATATGCCAATTGTGTACAATGAAATAAGTCAGAAATAACTAAAGAAATATGGCATGACAAAATTATTGTATTGGAGAAAACCGCCCTATTTCATGCGCTCGAGTCATATTTCAATGGTCATGCTGCTAGTAGTAGCATGACTGAAATCAATACAGATATTAAGGGGTACATACTTATTGTGTTGGTACTTCGGTGTCTTGTTACGTCTCTGATCGGAATCCATCTTGAGTTTTGGCGCTTGTGTGGAGCTGTAATTAAATAATACTAATATCAATCATCACATCAGTTGATACACGTCCCTACCCCGCAAAACGCAAGAATCCACACTAAGTTAGGGCGTTTAAGGCTCATTACCAACTGATGGACCAATTACTTTTAACTATCTTTGTAAATAGGTAAAACTTCACCGTGGGAGCGTCGAATAAATATACATATGACATTTAAAAATGAAAAACATTAGCGCGTGAAGCTTCCTGAACAGAAGGTCAATACCGAGATAGACCAACCGACACTTATTATTCAGAAAATATTTCTTCATTCATTATCAAATGACAAGGCTATGTTACTTTGAAGAAAGGCAACAATGCTCAACACTGATTGTATCGCCAAACATTGTAAAATGGTGGTACGCTGGATAGTCCCAGTGATACTGTTATAAAATAAACCAAGCAATTAGCTATTTTTCATCTATTATGGAGAAATCAGATTAGCTATCATGAAATGGTGATCTATTTCAGCACAACAAATAATCTATCGAAAATTTAAAAGAACATCCCAAATCTTAAAAATTGTAAGGAATATTGAAGAAGGCACTCACCTAAACACCTGGATAATTTCAACATCCTTGTTAGACTTAGAGGTGGCGGGAATAATAGTACCTGAAAAAACGAAATGATCAGATAGTCATTAATATTTAGTACGCTGGAGAGTAAATATGCCACTTAGAAGGTAGAATATAAAAAGATTTTCTGGTAACGTCGTGATAACGGTGGTCTAGACCAATTAGGGTGTTAGGTCTTAAGGTGGTTATTATTCACTGGTGGTGACTGAATTTCTTGTCCTAAATTACGGATTGTATAATCAAAAAGACGTAATAAACTTTTTAGTTAACCACGCTAAGTTATTGCGGCTTGGATGAATTCAAATTACACCTTTCGATTTCTTAGCAGTAGCGCTACTTCATCGACCACTAGACGAATAGAACAATATAATGTCATATTGTGTAGATTGCAATTAGGCTTATTCGACCTGAAGTTATTCGGTCATAGGTTATATACATTCACGTTGATGCCTATGCGGTTAGAAACGCGCCGTAATCGTTTGCCTACAAGGCTGGAAGAACTACTAGAGTTCACAAATATCGCTAAACAGCAGCTTTACCAAATGAAACGCAACAATGGGTTCCGATTACATTTAACTTACACTTTTATAACACATTGGTAGTGGGTGAGTTTCGGAACCGTAAAAATGATGTATCGATGGCCAACGCTGAGACTTCTGAGGGGTTTTGGTTAATACCATTTATGGAAAACCATTGACAGAACATTGCCAATACTACACGATGCCAATTAGGGAACGACATTGCACGTCGTACAGATATGATCTTGACAAGCCTCAGACCAGTCACGGTACGGCACGGGATAATTGTTCGCATTTCGGACCGAACATTCTATTACCTTAGATTATTCTGAATTTGACAAGTTGGTTAACATAAGATGAGATATTTCATATACGATATTTCATCATTACAGTTAAAACAGCGCAAAGCAAAAATTAAGACCGGCTAGATTCTTAAGAATCTGAATAATAAATTTTACTCTCAGCCTCGAAATGCCTCCTAACGATCTCTTGAGATGCGGTTCACTAACAATTGCTGATTCGTTCTCATATATAACCGTATCATATATTGCTCTCTTTGGTTTAGGCAAATTTCCTATTGTATATACAGTTATTGAAACAGATCTCTTTAATTATACATGAAATGGGAGACTTTTCTTAATATCATTTTCAGTGCTAGTTGGTGAGAGGAACCAGAGCCTCGTTTGTTGGTTAACAGAGTGTATCGCGAGTAGATGGAGTTGGCTTAGATTCCGTCAATCTGGAAATAGAAACTATTATATCCTTTTGTATAAAATAGACGCACTAACGCAAGTTTCATACGAATCTTATTGACCTATACATAAATACGTTATATTGATATTGTTGGTTGTCTTTTAATACAAGAGCCGTATTGAAGTAACAAAATTATTAATTTTACTTATACATATTTATTAATATAAATATAAAGTATAATAGTAGTATAATAGTATATAGTATTGAAATCCGTTTGTGATTATTTTTACAAATTTTATATTTAACTATTTTTCTCCATTATATTTTAAAATTCTGAATCATTTTGAATAAAATTTATATGGGACTACCTCAGAAATATTACCAAACTAAAAAAAAAAAAATCAAAAATCTATTCCTGATTGTCGTAACGTAACACATAATCACGTAACAAACATAAGAATACATATAGTTGGATTGATAAACAATTTTTTTAAGTCACTTAAATATTATGTTTGTATGAAAATTAGACCAGTAGCTTTTTTTTGCAAATGTGTAGTTATGATATGTAACTTAAAATATTATCTTATAACACGCCAGTTAAGGTTTTCATACTAGATCCCACTGGGTTAATCTTTATGCGATGCACACAGTACATCAACGAATATGTCTCTGGCGGTCCACCAACTCTTACTTGGGTTGGTGGATAATAGTCTTTAAAAACAAATCAGTAAACTTATTTATTGCTCAAAAACACAAACTAATTGATTTGAATTTCATTGAGTAAGCCATTGAATCGGTAGTGAATTAGTGGACAAAACCCCAATTTTGATTATGTTGGCTGCAACAATCTTATGTTGAGGGTTCTAGGAGTATCTGAGAATCAAAGGCGGTACAAGTATTATAGTGAGTTTCCATGACTTCCGATGACGCAAAAGAGAGCAAAATACAAGTGGAAAGAATGAAAAAGAATACGGAAATATACAATTTTATCGTAATAGTGTTTTGGAGTTCATGCTAATCCGGCAATATTCATAAAGAGGTAAACCATTAATTCACTCCGATAACGTAATCAAAATCAAAATAATCTTTATTCAACATAGACCTTTACAGGCACTTATTGACGTCAACAGACAAAACAAAAAAACAAAGCTTAAAAAAAAACAAAAACCTTGTCCGTACGTACGAATAAGGAAAAAATGAAAAAAAAATGATTCGACACCTTCGGAAATCGGGAGAGCCTTCTCGAGAAGAACAGGCAAGAAACTCTGAAGGTCAGAAACACAAACTGACACAGAATAATGCTTATAATAAGTAAGTGGAATCTATATTATTTACGAATACTTGTCAATTTATTATACTGGTGTAACTTAAATGTATAAGAAAGTTTCAGTGGTGGTATAACAAATCTATATAAGGCACAAATTTCTTAACTTCCCACGACTTTTCGCTTTCCATTTGACAATTTAAAGGCGCATCAATAATTCATAACTTTGATATTGTTCCAGATACGTCATATTGCAAGCACCACGCACACTAAACAATGAAATTCTTAGACGGTCGAATTAAGCCAAGTAGGAGTGACTGCGGTGAAAACCAAGTCTCTCTAATGGCCGTTGGATTTTACTTCTCATGATATTTTTATTATTGATAAGGTACTAATTGAATAAGGTCAAGTTTAAGAAACCAAGGTAGTGTTTTCGATATCACAATTTTAGTTTCCTATTAGTTAGAAAGTGTTCGACTCCTGATTAGAATATAAACTATTCTAAAAAACGGAACGGAATGTAGTCTTACTTTTGTTCAACAATAATAATTCCGACATATACAAAAGTCCAGCTGTACCTCGAAGTATTCTCGTTTTGTATTACAAATTTTACTATGACTTCTAGCCAAATAAATCCCATTGCAAATCCCAAAATAGCATATTACTCTTCAAAACAGTCCTAACATATGAGTTTAAGTATACTATTAAATCAAACTTCAAATAAACCCTAATATAAAGGGTCTTCCAACAAGAACTTTGTTTTCTAAAACTTAATAAAACAAAAAACTTAGATGAAGGTGATTCAAATTTTTATTGTATTACAAAGAGAAAAGTTCGGCAATTATGAATGAAAAATGAAATCTTGCAAAAAAATGACGGTGCCATATGTCACACAGCCAATGAAACGATCAATTATTTATATTAATAATAATAAAGCCTTTTATTCCGAGTAATAACAAAAATCTCACAATGCAAATGAATTAATATATTTATTCACACACTTATGATTGTTTTGATGGAATTGGTCATAAGCTTGTGGTCTTACTTGGGTTGGGATCATTTTACGACGATCAATTTATTGCAAACCAAATTTGCTGATCGCATAATTTCCCGAAATTTAGCTGTTAAATGGCCAGCCAGATCGTGTAATTTAACACCACTGGATTATTTTTTGTGGGGCTCTTAAGGACAGAGTCTATATGGAGCCAATCAAATCGATCACAGCCATAAAACTCATAATCCGTGATGTGATAGCCGAAATAGACCCAACATTTTGCCAAAAACATTTTGCCAAAAGTGATTAAAAATTTTGATGAAAGAATTGAATTGGTCGTGGTGGACATTTGCAAGATACCATTTTTCATTCATAATTGATGAACTTCTCTCTTTATAATACAAAAAAAAATTGAATCTTCTTCATCAAAATTTTGTTTTATTAAGTTTTAGAAAACAAAGTTCTTGTTGAAAGACCCCATACTTTTATTGATAAAACATTCATACTTAATAAAATGTATTTTTTTTAATGTTTGTTTATGGACTGTTTATGTACATATCACAAGTTTTTTAATAATTTAAAACATACAACAATATGACTACCATAGTGTTCACTCTTCTAGAATATTGTTTTTTTTTTACTGCGTAACGCAAAGGGGGAGTATGTGTGTATGTTTTTGCTCTTATGGCACTATATTAATCTTATGATATTAGAGATCTTAAAAATATTTAAGCCTAATTAAAAACAAAGTGTGTGAGAATTACTACTAGAAATTTATTAGTTCAACAAATTTCTAGTAAAAGTTAGTAGTTTCATTAAATTATATGTATCTTTATATCACATGCCTTTATAAGCTACAGTCCTTTATAAGGCGTGCGCGGGGATACATACAGATCCAACGCGTAGAGGCCATTTAAGCGAAATTTAATGAAAGTGCGTGGAGTGTACCAAATGGGTCTAATCTCTATTTGCACAGTGAGAAATGCAGCTAAAGACCATATCCAGTTAGATGTATAGAAACTATTGTCATTACTGGTCAAAACTTTTGTGGACTATTGCAATTCGATCCTGGTGGTAACGAGAACCTGGCTATTTAAAAGACTCCGGTCACCTGCCTTCTCAAAGTCTCCTAATTGATTTAAATATAGCAAGTGGTGACTCGCCGCTCCCCAAATAAGCCTTCCAAAAAGCAGAGCAATATTGGTGTGAAGGGAGTAACATTGGTGTGAACGGCTAAAGGTGTAGAGAGGTGTCTGCGACAGCGATCGAGATGCCGTCGGTGTTATGACATTATCACACTTCCACCCTTCGAGCTTCTTTTGTCCGGCCGGCTAAAGTACGGTAGAGTCGGGTGGCATACGCCCCCTTGTGTCGGTGTCGAGTCAATTTTTTTTTTCCTTATTCGTACGTACGGAGAAGGTTTTTTTTTTTTTTTTTTTTTTTATACTACAACGGTAGCAAAAAGGCTTACGGCCTGCCTGATGGTAAGCAGTCACCGTCGCCTATGGACGCTTGCAACACCAGGGGCATCACAAACGCTTTGCCGACCTTTTTAAAAACCTATTTACTCCCTTTTTGAAGAACCCCATACTGTAATCCCCGGGAAAGCCTCAGCAGGGAGCTCGTTCCACAATCGGAGCGTGCGCGGAAGGAAATTACGTTGAAACCGCACTGTGCGTGACCTAAATGGTCACGCACAGTGCGGCTCCAGCATGTGAGGATGAACACCCTGCCGATGGCGAGCGGTGCGATGGTAGAATGTGGCCGTGGGCATCATGTCGAACAATTCTTTGGAACACAACCCGTTGTATAAGCGATAGAAAACACACAAAGAGGCACAGTCTCTTCTCAGACTTAAGGGCTCAATACCGCATGTGAGTATAGGATCGTCAACGATACGCTCAGCGCGTCTTTGGACCGAATCAAAAGGATCAAGTTGGTATCGAGGTGCTCCCGCCCACAGGTGACAGCAGTACTCCATATGGGGCCTGACTTGCGATTTGTATAATAGCAGTCGTTGCCTCGGAAGGAAGTACCGCTTAGCTCTGTTAAGCACACCTAGTTTTTTAGAAGCCAACTTGACCTTGTCATCTAAGTGACTTCGGAATTGAACGTCACTTGAGATGTTGACACCGAGGATCCCAATACTCTTCGAGATGTTCAAGGTTGTGTTCTGGAATTGTGGGGCTACAGTGAATGGGGCTTTTTTAGCGGTGAACGCACAAACTTGTGTCTTGGAGGGTTAAATCGGACTAAATTGTCCCGCCCCCAATCGGAGACTCTGGTTAGTGTACTCTCGATTTCAGACACAAGTTGTTCACGACTTTCCTCCACAATGGAACGAGGGGTATTTGCACGGCCCGTGTAAACAGCATCTCCAGTGCTGTCGTCCGCATAGCAATGGATGCGCCAAGTGACAGCATATCATTGATATGCAGCAGAAAACAGTGTTGGAGATAGCACAGAGCCTTGTGGGACGCCAGCATTAATTTTTTTTTTATTAAGCTTTATAAGCTTTAAGGTTTTGTTTTTTATTAAGCTTTTTTTTGTTTTGTTTATTTTGACGTCAATAAGTGCCTGTAAAGGTCTATGTTGAATAAAGATTATTTTGATTTTGATTTTTTGATCTTGTAGCATCTCTCGATGACGACGACTGCTCGCCACAAACTGCCCTAAGGGAGACTGACTACACTGATTGGGCATTTATGCAGTAATGGGGCATTAAATACCCCACCAGCGGGCGATGCGGTCGGCACTGCCCTACGCACATTATTTGTATTATTATTACAAATTATATGTATTACTTATTATAAAAAAGAACAATAAAAAATTCACTGTAGTCCGAGTATCAGTGCATGCCCCGCCAGCGTTTAGTGTTGGAACACCCAGCAAATGATAATGTAATAAATAATAATACTTTGGGTACGTGCATGCTTAGCACAATTATGTTATTATTACTAATGTAATTATAAATACAAAATAGATATTAACCTATTTTGGGTATGTTACTATTGTTTGATGTTTGTGTCAAATAAGTGATTCTATTTTATGGTTGAATTCACCAGAATACGTAATAGCACCCACTGGGATTTGATTTCAAGATTGAAATCAGCTGAAAGGTGCATACATTGAAACTCTGGCGTAACGTTTGTTTATTTTTAACAAGAGGGAATGCATTCAACCGCATTTACCCATAACCTACCTTGCCTTATACCTGTCGATAGCTACTCCAAGAGCGTATGATAGGGCAGAGCGAAGAGAGGGTATGATAGGCTTTCATTCTCCCTATATTAATCAATTTCCTAGCACGTTAACTCAAAAAAGCACGCCCTCTACCGCTTATCCATCTGCAGTGTATGTTGTGCAATAAAGTTTAAATAAATAAATAAGAGTTTCTGAATTACATCTAATGGGATCCAAGACAACCTCACCTGCTCACGGTGAACCCTTATAACAATCAAACGAGGCTTTGGCACTCCTCACCAACCTGCACTGGGTCTGCGTTTTGGAGACGACCCAAAATCACAAGATTTTGCTATCTAAGTAAAAAAAAATAATCGCCAGTTATAAATTTCCCTAGTTTTATATATCGCTTAAAATCCACCCTATACGCATATCAACTTTCCCTGCGGCGTTAATCCATTAAAACAATAGATCCAGATCTTAATAGCCTACTATAGTCTGTTGGGCCACGAGATTTGCCAATAGGTGAAATCAGAATTACGGTTACGGTCGCAAAAATAGGAAAGGTGAAATGGTTGTAGTATATTTGTCTTAGTTCAAAGGGTTTCACTTAATTAGAACGTTTGCGAGTGTGCTTCGGATATAGATTAAAAATAATAAATTCAGATACGGTTACTAATATGAAATCCAAAAATTTCTAATGGATTCGTTCCAAAAAGAAAAACATCAAAATTTTTATATCTGGTTGGGTTACGGTTTCAGTTATATTAAAACGGATATTTGAGAGTTTCGGTACAAAACGTTTAACATCGCTTTTTAAAATATTCAATATTAAGCTGAAAATTCTTATCTGAATTATATGCTCTTATTTCTTTATATTGTTGGAAAAAAAACTAGTTTTTGTGGCCCTAACCGCACACTCCAGTAACAGTATCGTTGGCAGCCTCTAACGACCCTGATTGGTTCTGCTGATTGGACTTCACGGTTGCCACAATGCACCCGATAAGCGATTTTCAATTATTTCAAGAAACATATTTTTGTGACTATGGAATATATATATATATATATATATATATATATATATATATATATATAATATATATATATATATTAGACAAATCATAACTATACTGATAGCATCCGAAGAAATATTGGTATTGTTCAATTAGCGATTAATAGATATCCGAAAAAAAAATGTGTAATACAATTAACAATACTTAGGTACAGTCAGTGTTGTGTCAAACGGTCACATAGCTTAGCTATTGTGAAAATAATATAAGTCAAGACTTTAGAAATGTTCCATGGATTTTCCAGAAACCGACGTTCCGGACTTTAGACTTTATTAAGAGCTGATTGATGGCCGATCCTCGTCTACCTCAGATCTGCACCCTTTAGAGTACAAAGTACGAGGGGTGATCAAAAAGTAATGATAAACGGATATTTCTAAATATAATAAAATTCTGAAAAAATATTTGTTCAACTCCCTGGTCCTGTACAAGTTCCCGGACAAAAAATGGTATAAATAGGACGTCATTTTTAAAAGTTACATTCATTTGAATACGAGCAGTCGGAGTGATAACATCAAAAATGGAGAAACAAGAAGTACGAAGCGTCATCAAATACTTCTGCTTGAAAAAAATGTCCACCAGACATTCATACAGACTTGGTGGAAACATTAGGGGACTCTGCGCCTCCAGATTCTACAACTGCACGCTGGTGCAAGGAGTTTAAGATGGGAAGAACATCCACGGAAGACGAACACCGCGAAGGCCGCCCATCCTGTTCCCTCACTGAGGAAAACGTCAAAAAAGTTGAAGATCTGGTATTGGCAGACCGAAGAGTGACTATTCGACATTTGGCTGAGAACACAGGCATCTCATTTGGTAGCATTCAAAGGATCTTAACTACCGAGATGAACATGAGAAAGGTATCCGCGCGTTGGGTCCGAGAATGTTAACCGACGAACAAAAGAAAAAACGACTTGACATTTCAAGGACCAATCTTGAAATGTTCCAGGCTGATGAAGAAAATTTTTTGGCTCGATTTGTGACTATGGATGAAACGTGGATTCATCATTTTGATCCCGAAACAAAACAACAGTCAATGACATGGAAAAGGCCATCCTCACCGACACCAAAGAAATTCAAAGTTTCAAGCTCTGCTGGCAAGGTTATGGCATCTGTTTTCTGGGATACTGAGGGAATAATTATGGTTGAATACCTTGATAAGGGAGCTACAATAACAGGCTCCTACTATGCTGAACAAATTAAAGATTGCGAGAGGCCATCAAGGAAAAAAGACGGGTAAACTGCGCGCAAAAGTGCTGTTTGATCAAGACAATTCACCTGCACACAAAGCTGAAGTTGCAATGGCTGCTATTCAAGAAGCCGACTTCCAGCTGGTGGAGCACCCACCCTATTCTCCAGATCTAGCCCCCAGCGACTTTTATTTGTTTCCTCGGCTCAAGGAACACCTCCGGGGCAAGAAATTTGAAGATAATGACGCAGTGATGGCCGCTGTAGAGGCATTTTAGGAGAGTCAAGATAATGAATTTTTTTTTAAAGGTATTGTTGGTTTAGAAAAGAGATGGACTAATGGCCGTTTTCACCAACCTTGTCTTAGCTTAGGTGACTCCTAAGTGACATGCTGTCACTTTTTATATTAACTAAAAAGAGTGAGACAGCATGTCTCTTAGGAGTCACCTAAGCTAAGACAAGGTTGGTGAAAACGGCCATAAGTGTATCGAACTGTTAGAAGTTAAGTAGAAAAATAAATTTAATTTTTAAGTATATAGTTATTTTAATATACCTATTCTCATTATTTTTGGATCACCCCTCGTATTATCAGTTTTTGGAACTAAATTCAATTTCCCGTAGTCGCATACTGCGTATATATATAAACTTGTTAAGTGCGAGTCGAACTGGTACACTGGGGGTTCCGTGCGTATGAAGAAGTTTATAATCGTCTTTTATTTATATATCAATATAAAAGTTATAGATTTTTAGATATTTCATTTACTTCTGCTGTTTTTTTATGATTCTAAATCGGGATGACCGGTTTCGATCCTGTCATGAACTATTGTGTTTATTGTATTTTGTATGTATATTTTATCTGACGCTCATATGATAAAGAAACAATTTAAAGTGCACCAAAAAAAAAAATCTAAGGTTGTTCAAAGTTGACTGATGGCCCAGTGTGGTTAACTAAATAATCATAACAGAATCATCATAACATAGTTAGGGTATGCTTGTATCCTTCGATGGGGATGGATATGACAATGAGGTTTATGGAATGGCCCTATAGGCCTTGAATTCAATGCAAAATTAAAAAAAAATCTCAAACATTCCGTATCTCTGGATTGTGTTCATCTAGCTTCTGTATCTTCAAGCTTCTGGATCTTTTGTATCTTCAAGAAACTGCAAAGAGCAACAAACAGCTGACTGTTGAACTAAAATTGCCTGTGATAGAAAAGATGTTGGGAAGGAAATAATTTTTAAATGACTCGGGCATTAAGTCCACCTTTGTACACCTTTATTGTACATGAAGTATAAATAAATAAACATAAATAAATAAATAATAAGTAGCAAAAGCTTCATCTCATGCTTTAGACCACGGCAACAAATTGATTCTCACACTTTACTCTCTACAATTACGCGTGGATTTATACATTCGGTAGTCTTTGTTACGCCACGGAGTTGCGAAACGAAACCCTGTGCTACACTAATAGCGGCATAAAAGAAACTATAGTACGTATTTTATATATATAATAAATTTAGTTAATAGAACATTTTAACTCATAGGAAGTACATATCACCACGTGTGGTTTCTGTGAAATTTGGACCAATCTTTCTTAAATTGACAACACGTTAAGATTACAATACCTAGCAATTTCAAAGCCTTGTTTCAACCATCGAAACAATATAAATACTAATAGTTTTATGGCAGATATGGATAAAATAACTACTTATACAAGAGGCTCTCGACGACGGTATAGACTTCATAATATTATAGATAATAATTTGAAATATTATGTTTTAGGAAAAGTAGAAAATAATCTGACCTATTTAGTAAATGCAAAATTTCTGGCAAATAGTCACATAAATGCAAAGTAATTAACGAAGACTATGGACAGTTGCAAATCGCCAAGCCAGGCAGTTGACCCTCATCCATAGTGCAACTCGAATCTGTTAGTTATTTCATCCTGACTTATGCACAAGAATTTGTATTCTTGTGCATAAGTGCAACGTAACGTTTAAATTTAAAGACGCCAAAGTATTTCTTTTTCCTTTTTATGTATGCTATCTCGATTCGATTAACTATAGTCTGTCTTAAATATATAATAATCTAAATATTTTTGTATATTAATTTTTTTTGTTACGAAGACGCAATTTTTGAAAACATTTGTTTTGTAGATGGCGTTATCTTGATGTGGTAACTTTTAATCGTGCAGTATCGCCTAGCTTGTGCTGGTCACAAGCTTAATCACGATGTATATCAGCGAAATTCAAGTGTCATGTTTTATCGCTTACAGCATTTTGTATCTGCTGCGGATCGTTTCGATAGAATTATTGTTATTGTTCGCTGTGTACGGCCAGTTTTAATGGTTTAAATCGCGAGAATCCTCCGGACAGGTATAGATGCTTACTAGATTCTGTAGTAAAAGAGAAACCTCGCAAGCAAAAGTTAACTAATGTTGTGACATTAATTTTACACGTAGTTCTGTTTTTCTATATGTAGAAAAATGGGCCAAGATGCCAACAGGAATATCATATTATTTTACGGTAGGGTGCCTTTTTCCCCTTTTATCAAAAATACCACACAGACAGACTACAAGTAATTAGACATGTTGAATAAAACGCTTTGGAAGCGTAAACACGAACAGCTATGTACTTTAACACCTTTGAAAATGCTGTAAAGCGAAACCGGTCAGGTCGATAATAATTAAAATTAGTGGAACAGTACAAGAGTTTTATTCAACATGTATAATAAGTTCCACCAAGAGCCAACAATCAACTCAATACAGAATAAAGTAATTAGGATTCCAGTGAAATTCATTACCCAGTTCCTTTTTTAAATCATATAGATTTACAAGAAAGATAATATCAACTATGATACACATAAAATTTTTGTCATCGGCGATGATGAAATTTACTATAAGTCATATTTAACAAGCACTAAGTTACACCATTGTGTTCCCTTTATGTAAACGGATTTACTGTTATTCCACTAATACGCAATTAATGCTCTGATAGTTGAAATCTTTGTTATTTATTGCTTAATCTTATTTATACCGGTCATAATACTCAGTAACCAGCAAAATAGACACACTAACTAATCGGTTTATCTTATTATTAATCTATCCGTACAAAGTTCGCCGCTACGTCTGTCGGTAAGTTTGAATAAAAATGCAATAAAAGAAAATATAGAATTCCCATATAATTTTTTAATATTCTAAGAGGGAAAAGTTTGTGGCTGCTTCACTTTCCACCCACGGTCTCATCCGCGTTATATCGGATTTTCCTATAGGACACAGGCAATTTTCCGTAGTAAAAAATCAATTGTATGTCGTTTGATAGGCCTTCCCTGTAACTTCTGGCTGTTAAACACAAAAAGAAGTGTATGTAGTTATTAGATTTCGAACGTACCAGGCATACCAGTTTTGATACCGGCTAAAGATCGGATACTTTTTGAATGAACCTGGTATATCTCCGCATATAAATTTTAGAGGACCATACCTATCTTATAAGCTCAAGATATAAAGAGATATCAAATACATAATCTGCAAAATTGGTAATACTCAAATATGTTTATTATTTAAATGGACAAATAGATCAACATTTTGTGTATATATACTGATCTAATAAAAAAGACAAAATGCCATCAGTTCTGACGCTCGGTAAGAACTCGGATTGAAGATGAAAACAGAGCATCCGGTAATCATACACTTCGTAGCTGGTCGTTTACGCTCAAAAGAAATCCTGTTATTGGCAGTCTCAGGTAGCTTGACTGGCAATAGCAGTGACATGAGAAATATTGTGTTCACGCAGTCAGTCTATTAACTTCTCTGTTTCCTGAATGTAAATGTTGCTTTAATTTCATATCTGTGACAGCATGTATAAGTACTAGCATGCAAACTTCTATCGCAACAGTCAAATTGTCACAGTTGTATTAACGAGCCGCTCGCCTAATAGCCACATTCCCTTCCCTTATACAGCGCAGAAACGGTAACATCTGAGACGAATATTTGCCTAATTATCACAACAAACCGTCCACTTTGCATCGCCTAATATAGATGGCGAGAATCCGAGAACATGTACATATTAGATCGCCTATAAAATTGCGAATTTCAACCGTCATTGGATTAATACAACCAAATTGTTGTTTTCATGTTATAGCTCTGCGGCACTGGAGACCTATTTCTGAATTACGAATGCGACTTAGAAATCATCGATGTGACTAATAATCACCGTTTTTCAATAATTCGTATTTTTGAATATCACTTATGTGACTACCTTAGTCACGGATGTGATTTCATTACGAGTGCCCTCACCCACTCGTAATTAAGTCATACTTGTGGAAAATGTTATCTGTGTTTTGTTTGATTTTTCAGTCTATATATATATATATATGAATGTAGCATATATATTATATATACATTATATATATATATAAGTTTATATACATACATATATATACCTATATATTATACTATATATGTAGTATATATTATATATATATATATAAATAATATATATATATATAAAAACCATAATGGTTAAGACGGCAATAACCGGCAGCGGTAGGTACATTTTGCGTGGAACCGAACTCTTACATTTATGTGTGTACTTTATCTATGTTGGCAGCTCTGCGATCGACTTGTAAAAATTGGATGTTTAGGAATCCGCGACCTCAAAGTCACCGCTGACTATTTAGTCAGCGGTGATTTCGAAGTCGCATTCGTAATTCAAAAATAGGTCTCCTGGTCTAATTGGGAGGCTGTGATCTGAAGATCCTGTGGTGAAATTCAAAATGTGGTATATGTATGTAAAGTCGACCAATCTACACAGGGCCAGCATGGTCGACGTATCTATACTAATATTATAAAGAGGAAAGATTTGTTTGTTTGTTTGTAATGAATAGGCTCCAAAACTACTGGACCGATTTCAAAAATTCTTTCACCTTTGGAAAGCTACATTATCCCCGTGTAACATAGGCTACTTTTTATCCCGGAAAAATGAACAGATCTCACGGGATGCGCAATAAAGGCTTCGCTCAAAAACTACTGCACACATTTTCATGCGGTTTTCATCAATAGATACGAGTGATTCTTGAGCAAGGTTTTGCGGTATTTTTTATCTCGGAAAAACGGATAGTCCCACAGGAAGCGCGATAATACCTTCGCGCCATAAACCGACTTCCACGCATATGTAGCCGTGGGCAAAAGCTATGACCTTTAACCCTCTATAGACCCAATCCCGAAATCCACGCAGGCGAAGCCGCGGGCAGAAAGCTAGTATACAATAAAATACAAACATATGTGCTGGGATAATGATGAAACATCCTTTGAATATAGTAATATCGTTTTATTTATGTATTATAATGTTTTCAGAATTAATGTTGCGTTTACGTTAACTGTTTATAAGTATAAAAAATAAAATGATATTTGAGCCGCACATTCATTCTTACCAATGACTTGAATAATTTCCACTTTTTTTCAATCTATTCAACGCTTCAAAAACGTTTTAATTAAGGTTTTTATTGGAACTTCGAAAAAAAAAGTTTCTTTTTACTATAACATCTAATACCACCTTATCTTAATTCATAAGAATGTATGCCGCTACATATATCGATTCAAAACCTGTGAATCAAAAACCAATTTAATTTTGGATAGCTAGGCCATATTTAGAAAAAAATACAACCCTTTTTAATATGTTATTTCTGTTTTATACGGACAACTGGACCGGACCTCCTGAAAACCTTCCTAATCAACTTTACGTAGATCATTTGAAAATAGTCTCGTCCGCTCCAAAAATCACCTTTATCGTTGGCATAATAGAGTAGGTACTATATAACTTATGCGGGGAATAAAATCATTCACAAACGCCATTAACTTCCATGTGCAAATTTGGACGTAAGTAATAAATTTCTCTCAACGAATTTCATGATATAAAATGCATTAATAGAATGTTTTATTCAATACAACACGATCTGTGTTTCGGGAGGTGCCGTTTCGTAACATTTGTGTAACTTCATATTTATGGCGGGCGGTCGTCCGCGACTCCAGTGTTATAGACTACGCCACGACCGCCGCCGCCGCCTTGGTCTGCAACGAGTACCGGGTACTGACTACCAAATGAACGCAAGTCGATATCGACATGGCTGTTGGGAATGCATGCATGCTATCGGAAGCGGGCCGGGTCTCTACTCATAACATGTCCGGTCTGCGTACTGCCAAGTTCATATTGGGCATTAAGACATGTACCAGTATATACCTCTCATCCCTCAACTCAATCTACGTAGGTACTTTGGGTGTACTTGTGTGCGAATACATTGACGTTTTTCGAGAAAGGTAGCAAAAAAGAATAGAGGCCCAAAACATTAAACAGAACTATATAAATTATATTTTTGACTGATTATCAGTCTTTTTGGGAAGTTGCAAAACCGTATATCACATGTCACACTACGAATTCACAATCGTAAATGAGCTATTTTTTGACGGAGAACTGCAAAACTTTGTCTAGTATTACGTTTGGTCAAACAGGGGAAAAGAGGATTGTATTATTACTATTTGAACAAACATTTACTCATAACATTTAAAAATTTTACTTAATTAATAAGAATAATGTAAAAAGCAACAAGGTACAAACAATATAAAGACAACGTTGTAATGCGATCATAATGCGATTTGGATTAGTCTCAAAATCTTCTTATATTTGAGTCACACCGAACAAACTTAATATTAATGAGGTAAAAGAATATTTATAAAGAAAAAAAAGTTTGCTGTGAATTTCTGCTATAAGAGATTAGCAGAATGTCTATTATGCTCGCACAATATTTACCGCCCAAACACTCGGATATTCTTTATAACAGGACGATGGCAAAAAGAATTAAGGCCTACCTGCCTACTAAAAATTTTAAAAGCACCTGCCAGCAATCAATCACTTTCTTCTCTTGGTGAGCAATGTATCATTCTAACCCCATTAAGTTGTAGCGGTTTCATATTTAATCTCAGTATAAACACCATTTATTTATAGGCCATATCGAGCAGGAATCGTGTACAACATGGTTCTAATTAATAGCGGCAGTTACGACACAGCTCTCTCTATTCTGTTACAAGTTGTTTATTTGCTTTTTAGCTTCGCAATGAAGTGCAATACTGATCATAAGTTCCATTTAACATTATTAAAGATAGTACCTACCTATATACAGTATCGTCGGTTTATTGTAAGATGTCATCAACTACACAATTAAAGTGAAGTTAAATTGCACGATGAATGTAAGAAGAATGTTTATGACGCTTTTATATGATAGTGCGTTTAACTTAAAAATATATTTTTCCGCGCCTAATATATTTAATATATTTCTGTACTAATAATCACTTCAAATTGTATGTAGAAAAGTAGTCTAGAAATGTAAGCTTGCCAAGTCTAAGTACTAGTTCTAAAATAAAAAAAAAAACTAATTGATAATATTAAAATGACATGGGATATTAGAAATAACTAACTGACTCGTCGAACGTTGTCTTTCCACATACATTATTACTAGAGAAATCATATTTAATAATAACTAAAATGACTGTTAACAATAGGGATTAGTGATAGAAGGATATAATTGGGTTGTATTTATTTCTATCAAGCCACATTTAAAAAAATTATTAACATTCCTGTTTCAATTACAAAATGTATGGAATCCTTCCACGCTATTGCTGAATATAATCTCTGTTTATCTATTTTATCTAGTGGCCTGGACCTTTAGCTGAGACAATAGCTTCAATTCCCTCCCGCTGGATATTTTCTCTGATAAATACAATCTGGGCCTTTTCAAGGCAAGAGTGAATAGGCACTATCTGGACAGGCATGGACCATCTTCGGCCTCAACGTCACTTACCATTAGGTGAGATCGAGGCCAAATGTCTGTCCATAATACATAAATAACAATTAAAAAAAAATGTAGTTTTGGATAAATATGTTGGAGAGTCTTTTTATATTATTGAATTTTACATCTACATGTTTTTGTACTTCTATGTTTTAGAAATAGTAATAAATATGAAATATCACAAAACCGATTATAAACTTATACTCTTCGCCGGATTTTTTATTCTGTGATATAGCTAGTGAAGTTTTAAATTTGTTTTTTATCTATAATATTTTACTAAGAAAACTTAAAAATTAGATCAAATACTCATAGTTGCTGTACAATTTTAAAATTAATTTCATGTCAATTGTCACTTTAAAATTTCACAAATTGATTAGATATTCTATATGTATAATGGCCGGATAGTATAAATAATATCGCTGTAACATGGGCAAGTTATTTTTAATCAGTTTTATTTAAATTGTTTAGATGACATTTTTTTTTTTACACATAACAATGTATTGAACATCTTTCTTTGTATATGAAATTTACATCATCATAGGAAATTTAATCGCTTACGCTGATGACTTGAGCGACATACAAATTCTAATAGGTGTTATTTTGATTTCTATTCCAATAACCGAAGATATAAAATGTAACCTTGCAACAGCTAATGCATAAAGAAGTATCAAACACGAATTAATCAATCAACTAGTCGAAGCATTGTGCTGTTAAATTATTAAAATGCTTAACAACTCACTTTGTTTACTACAAAGTAACTAATTGTTCAACTATGTCGGTATCGTTCACGAATCAAATTAAGTATTGTGCTATAAAATACATTATTGGTAATATTTCTAGGATCTTCTAAGTCGCTTTAAACAAATCCAGGGCACTTACAAATCTAGACACAGAGACAAAAAAGCTAAAGCGATTTTAATTGTCCCATAAATCGACTACAGCGCCTTGCAATCGCGTGGCTGTTCACGCGCATCGTAAGTCCTTGACTTCGACATCTACGAAGTATCGAAATGAACGTAATAATCCCAGAATAAATGTTTTTTTAAAACAAACATCATGCTTCTTTTCTCGCATACGTAATTAAGCACTATCACGGCAGGCAAGTCTAAAGCCGAATATAAAGATTCCGATCTGCCAGGGAGAGCCCAGACTGCTGCGATTACCCTATAACTTTTATGTTTGGACAAAATTAACACAGTAAATGTTAAGGGTGCTGCTTAATAGAACTATGGCAACTTATTACCAATTTTTTGAAGCATTCTAAAATATTCCATAAGTATGTATGTATATAGATAATTCAAGTTTGTTATTTGTAGAAGTAACAAATACTCTGTGGTTGTAATGTAAATACAGAATTATAAATAGTTTTTATTTAAAATTAAAGTATTTTTGAGGATATGCTATAGATATAAAGCTTGTATATTAGTATATATTATCCAATAGACGCTTCCAAATGATGTCAATTAATTCAGTGAATGGGAACTTGCTATTGTTCTTTGCTGATAGCATTCGCGCTATTAGCAAGCAAACGGCTACTTGTGTATACATTTATGATCAATGAAATTATATATGTGCACACGATATGTAACATATAAGTGCCTGCATCACTCCCTCTCTAAGGGTGCCGTCGCCGTCACAAGCCAATGTGATAAATAGGAACAATATAAGTATCATTACTCGACACTGGCTAAATGCTCTGGGCGAAGCCAGGAAAGAAGAGAAAAAAAATAGGAACAAGGCTATAGTTTAGTCGGTACACGATTTAGACCAGTGATTCCTAAAGTGGTCTATATCGATCTCTAGAGGTCTATGACCAACTGCAAACGTAGACCACGTTAGCGAAAAAAAATTTGGGGGACCATGAAATAAAAATGGGATCCACGATATTGTATCTCAACATACATTGATAGTACCTATTTACTTACATTATACTGTCTTAAATAAAGACATATACATATAATTATAAAATTTTGTAAGTGGATGTAGGCATTCACTTTGTGGTCGCAATACATTTTGAAGTTGTAATAAACATGCGGGCCCATAAGGGCCGTAACGATCAAATCATAATATGATTCTTTTTAGAAGTCGTCAAATAGCCAACATTTAATATTATATTTTATGTTTCATAAAATATTTTATGTCCATTTTATGTTACGTATATTTTATATAAGAGATACAACATTTTATTTTGAGTAGTATTAAATTCAATTAATAAGCGTATAAAACTTTACACGTGTTTTTACCTTAAGTTTTAAATACTAACTTCCCTCCAGTTAGAAATTAACAAAAAATTAATATCAGGTAAGTAGGGAGTCCGAAAAACATAGCAAAGGGTCTACGACACAAAAAAGTTTAGGAATCTTGGGTTTAGACCGAGTCCAACATAACATTATTGCACAAATACAAATCAATAATTATCGTTAAATTTAAATTTCATTACTAAATTAACGAATAAAATATTAGTTATTACTTATTAGCATGTATACAATGGAAAGATGAGTCACTGTGCATGTCAGTGTGAGATCGTCCCCAATACTCAACTTTATTGACATTACAATCGGGCACTAAAAGTAAAACAATAAATATGCTCCGAGGAATTGTTCGATATGGCGTAGTACATGGCCACTTTCTATGATCATGATCACCTGTTCGCCATCGACAGGCAACACATACTTGTACAATGGAACCTAAATGGTCCCATACAGTGCGGTTCCAGAGGAATTTCCTCCTGCGTACACTTCGATTGTGGAATGAGCTGAAGTTTTTCCGGAGGGCTACAGTGTGATGCGGTTCGTCAAAAGGGGAGTAAATAGGTTTTTCAAGGCAATACGCGAGTAACGTTCCTGGTGTTGCAAATGTCCATAAGCTACGGTAACCGCTTACCATCAGGCGGGCTGTTTGCTACCATCTTGGTATAAAAAAATTGTTATTGTCAAAATATTGACAAATTTACATTCATAATGCTTTATTATTATAGTCAATAAGAATAAACGCAGATTATACTCTAGCAAGTCGCCTCAAACTCGCCCGCTCGGTTTGTTGAGACTTATCTTAAGCAATTTGATGATATAAATACGTCTGTACGTAAAGGACCACGCTCTTTGTAGATAGCAAGTGGGCGTACTCTTAAAAACAATATATATAATATTTAAAGTCTCATTCGTCTCAAATCGAAAGTGTCCTCAAAAAAGGCCAGGTCAGAAGTACCCGCAATCGTCGAGCATGTATGAGGAATGTTATGAAAGTAGATGAAGCGAAAGAGATATGTAAGGACCGTAGCAAGTGGAAGGACGTAATCTCTGCCTACCCCCGTGGGAAAAAAACGTGAGGGTATGTATGTATGTAAAGTCTCATATTGTATAAAGTTTCTTATTTCATACACTCCCTAACGTAGGGGAAAAAGGGTAATGGAGGGGAAGGGAATTTTAGCACTCGCGAAAGACTACCGATAGGTAGTAGGAGCGTTGCCGGGCTAATACTAAGAAAATGTTTCACTTCTAATCAGTGGTTCCTCAGATTAGCAGGTTCAACCAAGCTGTTTAGCTTTATAATTTGGTTTTTATCATAAACAAAATAACAACTTATATTCAACCACACCATTTTGTATAAGGCAGGATAATTATTAATATAGCCTATAGTACAATATACCTGAACACTGATGGGTAGGCGGTAAGTAGATGAGTAGGACTCTACAAGATCTTATACCATTAAATCCTAATCCCTATCCTACAATTTGTTAATTGCTAAAATCTGTTACATATTCACATTTTCATCTAAATAGTTCTTAATATAACACCCAAAAGTTGAGATTACAATATCATTAACATTTAATAGAACGCGATATATTTTTTACAAGATCTAATACCGTGCGACCTTCGATTCGTTCGCAATTAGCAGAAGACACGACAAACCAGGCAACTGCAGGCACGAAATATTCAAAGTCGATCGTGGAACGTGCACTGTGGATGTAGCTCATTATATAATCAATTTTTCGACTTAGACAACTTAGGTAATAATAATTATGTATGTTACTTAGACACAAGTGTACTAAAGATGCGTATACATCATAATTAGTACGTTTTGTCTTCAGTCCTATATTTTTTCTATTAAATATAATCATTACATAGCAATGCCGTACGCAATAGTACGCTTTTAAAACAATAGTAACTAGGTAATAGGGCTCCCATGAGGCGTACTTACACATACTGTATTGAAATGCTTACCTTAAATAAAAAAAGTACACTTACCGGGCAATCGTCCTTTCTTTCTCGGCACTGGAGATCTTCTTTTGAGGCTTAAATCTACTGGCTCCATCTGTATTGAAGGACCGCAGGCCTAAAACAAACAAAGTAAAAATGTTGTTTTATTTAAATTTGCAATGACTTGAATGATTAATTGACATAGCTAATTTGATTCATTATCATTTCACTTTCAATGCAGCTACTACATGGTGAGCACATATTCACCCCTATATCGCATCGGAGTAGTCAGAGATTGCAATTTCCATTAACTTTAACGTAAACATAATTGTTTAACTTCCTCAAGTTGTAGTGTCCTTTTATACACGCTCTTCGGTTAAGAAAACTTTTGACTGACTTGCACTACCTAATTGCCTTCATCTGGATATTTTCTGTTTGATCCAGACAAGTTCATCCGCGTTCACGCTAATCGTATTCGCCTTATACATTAATTTCGTCATTCGTCTTTTGTCCATCCTTGCGACATACCCAATTACCTATCTAAACATTCCCTTCTCCATTTTTATCATTAAATCTTCAGACAGGGCATAATGAATCCATATATATAATACGAGGGTCAAACTGAAAGTTCTTAGAACTGGCCACTTATAAACAATATAATAAAAAAGTAATTCTAAAATTTGAAAATAGAACTCTTTGCCAATATTACTGAGTATATATTTCATTCATTTGTCATTTGTTTTACGATTTGGCGGCAAATTGAAAATTGCCTGTGTCACGTCAACATGAATTTAACACGAGAAAATTTTCGTGCAATGATTTTTTATGACTTTCGATGTCATTTAAGTCAACAAGAAAGTTATGATAGACTACGATTGGCCTTTCACGATGAAGCCCCATCTCGTGCGACTGTTTACAACTGGTTTAATGAGTTTAAACGTGGTCGCACTAATCTCACTGATGCTTTACGTGAGGGACGGCCTTCTACGGCGACGACTGAAGATAACATCTGTGTTGTGCGGCGTATGATAGAGACTGATAAAAGAGTGACCTATCAGCAGATTCGGACAAGCTTAGGCATCGGTATGAGTCAAGTGCAGAAAATCCTCCACGAACATTTAGCGGTCAGGAAGCTTTGCGCCCGGTGGATACCTCATAATTTGACTGAGGCTCAAAAACTCCATCGTGTGGATTGGCCGTAAAATGATTGAAAGATTTAACGGAGGTGACTCAAATGCTGTGTTCGACATACTAACAGGTGACGAAAGCTGGATTTACTGTTATGATCCTGAAACCAAAAGACAATCTGCTCAGTGGGTGTTTCCTTTCGAGGAGTTGCCAACTAAAGTGAAGAGAGATCGAAGTGCGGGAAAAAAAATGGTGGCCTCGTTCTTTGGAAGGATAGGTCATTTCGCAACAATTGTGTTAGAGGATCAAAAAACAGTTTCTGCAGAATGGTACACTACCAATTGTTTGCCACTTGTCTTGGAAAAAGTTCGTGAGAAACGACCTCGCAGTAGGATCCTCCTTCACCACGACAACGCCTCGTCACACACCGCCAAGCGAACGATCGACTATTTGGCGACATCAAACGTTGAATTACTGGGTCACCCGCCGTATAGCCCCGACCTCGCGCCTTGTGATTTTTATTTATTTCCAAAAATTAAAGAAAAACTTAAAGGAAAGCGGTTTATGAATGCTGAAGAAGCGGTGGCTGCGTATCGCGATGCCATTGAAGAGACCCCTAAGGACGAGTGGGCAAAATGCTTTTCCCAGTGGTTCCATCGCATGCAGCGTTGTATTGACGTGAATGGACAATATTTTGAAAAGATATAATAAAACTAATAACTGGCTAATGACTATCAGTTTTTGATTTTCTAAGAACTTTCAGTTTGACCCTCGTACTTAGATTTTATAAAATAAAATTCCAGTATTTTATAATGTCAGAATTCATCAATATAGTGCACTATTAGTAGGATTAGTAATAGTACCATTTTTTTGTTACTATATTTTTTTGTTACTATCAATATAATCATTACCTTTACAAATTAAAATTTTTATCCAATACATAAAATATCGAGGCGTGGCTCCGGTTGCTTACGCAATGGTACATGCACGAGGCATCTTCAATCAAATCAGACTCTTGTCGTGTTAGTGTCAGCGATAGCTCAATTATTATGACTTTCGATTTTCCATCAAAAATGAAAGATACTTTATATCTTAACAAGAATAGAACTATCGGCGAAATATATAATTCAATAAACACATTGAAAATCGAGAAGTACCTACTACGGATTTCAACCAATCTATAGCTTGTTTTGAAAATTCTTTGTGTACTTTTATCCGACGTACCTACGGTGAATAAACATATCCCGCACTGGGCCAACGTGGTTGACTAAGGCGGCTCATAATGAAACATATGATAGGAGCCACTCCGTGGGAACGTGAATGAGATGTGATATGGACACAATAGTCATAATTCAACCGTACAATTATCCGTAACATAAAAAAGATTGTAAGTAGACTGACTTAAAATTTCATAAACCTAGTGTCAGTTTTCAAATACGAGATAACGACAATACATCAAACGATGTAATGATATGCGGATATTTTCCGTCAACGCGTGCAAAATTAATGAAATTCCTCAGTTGAGGTTAAGAAAAGGAAATCTGAACTATCCCGAATTTTGCATTTTCACTATTATTTTAATTAATAATTTATATAGATTTGGCACTAAAATACACACGGCACAATCAGTACAACGTGTGTTTCGCATCATTCATTATATGAAATAACAGGTAACAAGACAGCCAAAATATTCGACACCAAACCGCTAACACTGCAACCGTACACCGCCGTGCTATATCGCACACACGAACCGACCCCACATGGGGCGTCACGAACTCACGACCGGTTGCTTACGATACAAGTTTGTACGATCGTCGACACTTTAATTTAAATCTACAAATACACGCACATATTTCTCAACTCTACCACTCTAAGCTTGTGCATCAAAGTTGATTGAGTAAGTATGTATAATACGGATAAGGTGATGAGCTGGCAAGTGTACGTATGCTCGTACAACTACAATCGTAATTCACACCTCGCACTAAACGATATGCTTCGGACTGGATGCATTCTTAATCTGGTTATTTTTATGATTACACATTTGAATGAAAAAAGCAATAAATGGTATTGTTGATGTACGGTTTCGAGCTAGCTTTAACTTAACTTTATTCAAATGTCATCCAACTGCCGGACACGTGTTAGTTTCCATTTCTTCTATGTAGCATGACATTATCGGAAAATCGACAAAATTTTTCTCTAATTTTAACAACAAGGCAATATCCAAGTCTACTGTTATAAAATATATGTTAAGCAGATTTTTCTTAAGTCTTGCATGACAAATCGTTCCATAACACTTATATATAACGCACCATAATGTAGGTAGAGGTACAGCACTTATTAGAACAGTACCTATGTCTCTCTTTTTGATTTTCGGATACGCATTTTTGATAAAAGGGGATTAGGGACAAATAACATATTTCTTCGAATGTGGTCTTATTTTAGATCTTTGATCAGCGCAATATTAATCAACGTATAAATAAGACCTTAGGCCACTAACAATTATAATGTCACAGTGCATTCCTGTAGAAGAATTCACCAGAGCCATAGCTTATGGGACGGAGAAAAACACTTACGATTTTAGGGCTGTTTTTGCAGTCTAAATAATTTTAATAGACACTGTATGTGTGTACGAAATTAAAAACATTTAAGATTGATTTTAGCAAACTCGCTAATCTAAAATAGCACAGTAGCATTCTCAGACAGGATGAGTACGTTACGAAAGTCACCGCGCCTTTGCCACGCCTCGGTCGGCGTTAGAAATCAGCACGAAACAGCGGTTTCGTGTAGTTAAATAGTTCTTATTTTGTAAAGTATAAAGGCTAATTTTGTATATAATTTCAAGTTTTTTTACTACAATTAATACCGGCAATGTAAGCGAGTAGAACGCTTACGCTTTGTAACTAGGCGTCAGAAACATATACGAGTACTATGCAAGAATGTACGAGTATTATAGAATCTGTACATATTTAAGAAAAAACTGCCAAGGTTAACTTGCGGTGAAAAAGCTTAATAACGGTATTTTATATAAAACTCCCATTTTACTATTATTTCTAATGTTCTGCTGCGTAGTATTAGTGTGTCAAAAGTCTTAGTGTATTTGTGCTTTTAGGCTACTGGAACATACTATTTAAACATGCTGACCCGAAGAGCTGCATCTCTCAACACTGAAGCAAAGTTAAAAGAAACCTTGCTAGAATTGAAAAAGGTAAAGGAGTCTTATGACCAATTATTGCAGGAGAGAGATGATAGTGAAGTAGAAATAAAATAAGTCTAATCATAGGAAAAAACACTGAAATCAAAAGTGAGTTAGGGCTAGTACATGCTCAATACCAAGATGTACTTGATGAAAGGGATCAATTAAAACAAGTATTAGATAACCTTGTTCAATGCAACAACACCTATGAGAAGGCCTTGGATAGAATCGCTGAACTTGAATGTGAGCTTAGAGATGCTAATCGACAAATTTCCTATTACGAAAAGCTGAAACAAAAACAGGAAATGAACCATACACATAGTTTATTTGAAGAACTCGTTCAAACTCCTGATGGTAAAAACCTTGCATGCCACTCACAGATAGATCAAAATAAATATGCACTTAATGGACCTTCCAGTAAGAAAAAATTGAAGAAATATATAAAAATTGGCAAGTTCATTAAAAAAACTGAACAGCTGATAAAGAAACAAAAATATTTTAAAATTAATTTAAAACTCAGAAGGGAGCGTGCTGACTTATTAGATACTATAGATATTTTTGATAGTAAATTAAAACAGAGCAGAGACATGTATAACAGGGATACAAAATGTCTCAATAAAATGATTGAAGATCTCAACATAACTATTGACGCATTAACTTGCAAGTATGTCAGTTTTCAAAATTCCATTGAGGAGAATAGCCACTCAGTAACTGACTTAGTTTCAACTGTCCATTATAATACATGCCAAGTAGACTCTTTATTTAAAGACATAACCAATAACTCCAGTAGTAATCAGTCATTAGTTGTGTCATCACCTCTAGTTGATGAACCAGTATTGTTGGACAATGTGACCCATTATGCATCCTCTGCTCAGGTTAGACTGTCTTCTCCATTGAAAGAAAGATATGTATTATTTAGTGATGAAATAGGGAAGAATATAGGATATATATTAAGTAACCAGTTAGGTGAACCTGTTATAAACAATTGTATGCCGGGTTCTAACTTTCATAATATTGTCAGCAAAATCTCAGCTTATGAGTTCAATTGTAATGACAGTTTAATTATATTATTAGGAAACGTGAGTGGTGTGAACAAGAATTCACTTAAGCACCTCTACACTGTTTTAAATGATTTAAAAATTAATAGGGTTATTATGTTCTCATTTCCCTATTGTCAAAGTTTAGGCAAAAAGAAAAATAATTTTATATTTAAATTGAATTGCATGTTGGATACCATGACTCAATACATGGAAAATATTCATATTATTGACATTAACCAATTATCAGATATAACAAATAATTTCTTTTTAATTAAGGATAGAATAAGTCTGACTACATTTTACAAAAAACGATTAGCAATGGTGCTAAAATATTACTTTTTAACTTCAGCCAAGAACTTGGCTGCTAATTTACAAAATGACAATGCTTTTATTGAGCAACATATAGAATATAATTTCTTGGAATCTGTTCCAAAGAATTTAAATTAAATAATAAGACAACAGAGATTATCTCTGGCTCTTTAAAGACAATAGAAAAGCCTCATTATCTACGAATTGTACATCAAAATATCCAAGGCTTTTCTGGCAAAGATTTAGAAATTAATTTGTTGTTAACATGTGAAAAAGTTGATATATTGTGTGTTACCGAACATTGGCTTAAGAACTATGAATTAATCACCTTTGATAATAATTATAGTATTGTAAGCTCATATATTAGACAATCTGCAATAAGAGGGGGGTCTTTAATCATATTAAACAATGTATTGCATTATAAAGAACGCAAAGATGTTGTATCACTTTCCATTGAAAGAGTTATTGAAATATCGTGTGTGGAGCTTAACAATCTTATTATATTGTGTATCTATAGGCCCCCATCTGGAAGCTATATAGAGTTTGAATCCACCATGGAGGATGTTTTGCAATTAGTGTGTAGGAAAAATAAGAATGTAATTGTATGTGGAGATTTTAACGTTAATATTTTAGATATATCACCTCTGTCCCAAAGGTTTATTAATTTATATAAATCATTTGATCTGCATCACGTATTTAACGAGCCAACTAGAATAACACCCACATCAGCTACCTGCTTAGATAATTTTTTTTGTAACTGTAAAGTAATTGAATCTGTTGTAATAAACTACATTAACTCTGACCATAGTGGACAACTAGCCTGTATTGAGCACCATCATGTTAGCCCTAAAACTGAATTGATTTGTAGACCTATATCCCAGGGAAGGTTATGTAAATTTAAAAAAAAAATAACATCTCAAATTACATCTTTGCCTACTGTTGGTGGAGATGCTAATAATTTATATAATAATTTATTTAATGTAGTAAGAATGGAAAGCAACAATATGTTCCCACAAAAGGTTGTAAAATTAAACAACAAAAAGAAATTTAGTGACTGGGCTACTCCAGGCATATATAAAAGCAGGAGAACACTTTTTGAATTATATGCTTTAAAAACTACTTCTGTCGACCCTGCCTTTTTAGATTATGTAAAAAAATACTCAAAGACTTTTTAAAATGTTTGTTTATGTGCTAAATCTTTATACATATCAAATAAAATAAATATGTCAAAAAACAAAGTTAAGACTACATGGACTATAATAAATCAGGAAACGGGAAAAAGTAGAAGCTCTGGGAACTCTTTCTCTTTAGAAATTAATAATAAGACTATCAAGTCCGGACGATGCAGTTGCGAATGCATTTGTTGATTATTTTTCTCAAATTCCTGCTATAACTACCAGTAATCTTAACTCATTTCCTAGTTTAGCCATCACCCTCCTGGAGTCAAGTGTGAATAGGTGCAGTGAATCATTCAAATTTAGCCATATTGATGCTTCTTCAATTAAGAAAACATTCCGTTTACTTAACAAGAAGAAAACTGAAGATCTCTGGGGTATATCAACTCACATAATTCAATCTGTCATCGATGAATTAGCCCCATTGTTAGCACAAATTTTTAATTCTTGTATTGATGAGGGTATCTTTCCTGATCTAATGAAATATAGTAAATTAATACCACTTTTCAAATCGGGTAACAAAAAAGATCCCTCAAATTTTAGACCTATATCCATATTACCTACTTTCAGCAAAATCTTCGAGAAAGTTATTTACAATCAACTAATAGGTCACTTGAGAACAAACAGATTCATGCATGAAAGCCAATTCGGCTTTACCAAAGGTAGATCCACTACCGATGCCGGAACTGCACTTATGAAACATATTTTTGACGCATGGGAGGGCAAGCGGGATGTAATTGGAGTGTTTTGCGACCTTTCCAAAGCGTTTGACTGTGTGAGTCATGAAACGCTTTTAAGTAAACTTGGACATTATGGTGTCTCGGATGGAGCTGTTAGCCTTTTAAAATCTTATTTATCAGACAGATTGCAGAAAGTCGTTATTAATAGATCAGAATCTGCTAGCTCGCCTATAACTATGGGGGTTCCCCAGGGATCAATATTGGGTCCTCTACTGTTTCTAATATATATAAATGACCTTCCTTACTACATTACAGAATCGTGTGAGACAGTATTGTTTGCAGATGATACTTCTTTACTATTCAAAGTTGATAGACAAAAGGAATGTTATGACGATGTAAATAGTGCTCTCTCGAGAGTTCTGTATTGGTTCACAACTAATAATTTGTCTTTAAATTCTAAGAAAACAAAATGTATCAAATTCTCTTTGCCCAATGTAAGGCAGGTTGATACTAGTTTAAATATGAATGGTGATGTCATTGACTTGGTAAATAATACTAAATTCTTAGGCATTACGTTAGATTCACGACTACAGTGGGATCCACATATTGAAACTTTGGCAATCAAACTTAGTTCAGCGGCGTTCGCAGTAAAAAAGATTAGACTTTTAACTAATGTTGAAACGGCAAGAATTGTTTATTTCAGCTACTTTCATAGTGTTATGTCCTATGGACTGCTGCTATGGGGATCAGCGGCTAACATTGAAAGTATTTTCCTTTTACAAAAAAGAGCGATTCGTGCTATTTACTGTTTACGGGCTAGAGAATCCCTAAAAGAATTGTTCAAAGAAATTAATATTTTAACTTTAGCTAGTCAATATATATATGATAATTTAGTTTTTGTATATAGAAACTATAATAAATTCAATAAAAACAGTGATCTACATAATGTGAATACTAGAAACAAAAATAAACTTGCCGTTCCAATGTTCAGACTCCATAAAACTAGCTGTTCGTTCTTGGGGAAATGTATATCTATGTTTAACAAGCTTCCGCAAAGTGTCATTGATTTACCTTTATATAAATTTAAAATCCATATCAAAAATACACTCATGAGTAAAGGTTATTATAAAGTAAGTGACTATCTAAATGATCACAGTATTTGGGAATAGGGACACTATTCATAGAGCCATGTTTGGTAACATTATTTATAATATTGTATTATTTTATATGTGTATGTAAACATACATACGACTGTAATCGTATTAGGTATGATTGTATCTTATACTATATTGTATTTTTATATTATATTATTATAATTATTAACATTGAAAAGAGGAGATAAAAAATAGACCTTCAGAGTTTCTTGCCTGTTCTTCTCGAGAAGGCTCTCCCAATTTCCGAACAGGTGTCGAGTCAATATATTTTTTCTTTTTTTTTCCTTATTCGTACGTACGGACAAGGTTTTTGTTTTTTTTTTTTTTATTATTATTTAAGCTTTTTTTTGTTTTGTTTGTTGACGTCAATAAGTGCCTGTAAAGGTCTATGTTGAATAAATATTATTTTGATTTGATTTTGATTTTGATTTGTGTAAATCTTTTCTTCAAAGAAAGATTGAGCCTTGGAAATGTATTCTTCTTGAAGAACAATTCGTAGCATTTATCTATCGCTGCAGACAATACGTAATGGCAAACACCAAACACGATACCAGTATCTCCCTTTTTAAGAAGGTGAAACAGTTGGTGTATTACTAGTTACTGAGTAGTTACTGAAATGAACTGCGACGATCAGAACGATGACTAAGTACAAAGAAGAAAGGAAGATGTTTGTATAAAAAATCGATAAATGAAGGAACATACGTAAACATAAATCTTCGTTGACTGTACCTCAAGAGACAAATAGCCCTAAAGACCACGCAATAAAAACCAGTAAATACTTTCGTTTACAGTGTTGGTTTATATGCTTGGGATATACTAGCTAGATCCCTCAATACCCTGTTAAAACATTTCGTATTGCCAAGAGTTTCCGCAACTTCTGTACTGCAAGGATTAAAAAGAAGACAATCACGGAAACATATCGGAATTGGCTAGATAGAGTAGAGGAGCCAAGGTCATTATAGCAAGTGCTGATACATCGTCAGTAGGCTGCCCTAACCCTACACCTGGGTTACGCGTTGTTGTCCACAGCGTTGTTTCTGGTACTCACCTCTATGGACCTGCCACTCTCTTTTTATATGAACATATAGAATACCTAAGTAAAAAAAAAATACTAAAGGTAAATTTTCCCACTACGGATTCGAGCTACTTTTACCTAATCATTATAATTTATATATTACTTCATTCATATTATAAATATATACACGTACGTACTGATTGGTTATCTAATTAGTAGGTAAATCTGTTCAATGTTTCATTTAAAAACTTGACGTGTGTTTGGAAATTCTGCGACCAAGCAAATAACTGGCAGTGAATTAAATATCGATTGCAAGATTACTACTTACTAGATATATAATTACCAGATAAAAAAACAACGCAAGTATTAGAAGTCTAGTAAAAAAACAGAAATGTCTAAAAAACTTCATCAAAATGGTAAGAGTTAGTTGATTTCTTGTAGAACAGCAACAATTTTCATTCAAATCACTTTAATTTTTTTTAACATCGTTAATAGTTTTTGCCCCACCACTGATAACTAATCAACGTAATGGAAGCTGACTTCTGTTCTATCAATATCTGGCCCCCTGTATTCTTTCACAAACCCAATTTATTTCCTTTTCCGTCTTTGATATGCTAGTCAGAACCATCATAAGCATAATCCGTCGGACGATTTGAGAAACTTTTATATAGTTGTAATTGAGATAGTTATATTCACCTTTAATGTGAATATAAAACATTTTCAAACCAACGAAGCCCGTTCCACTAGCAGCGTCGTATAATCAATGGTTAGTAGAAACGCCAAAACTAGCCCTAAGTGGCTGCGAAAAGCATTGCAACATCGCTAATGCTCTAATTTGACGTTTGTATTTCATAGGGTTAGCAACACACTATAGATAAGGGAATACATCCACTATGAGATAAAGATACATCATATCTTCAAACAAGAGAGCAACACTCATCTTTGGTAGCTGTAGATACAATTCAATCAAGTAAATACAAAATTGTGCGTTTTTTAATATAAAGAAATTAATATAGAAATCGACGACGGGATTTTCTTTGAGGACTTGTACAAGACTTTACAAGACAGACAGGACAAGCCTTGTTAATTTAAATTACAATAAAAAACTAAGAACAAATTATGCGAAAAGCAATAATATATTCAACCTCTCCAGCGTCAATGGTGAGCTAATTAAATATAAAACATTATGAAATAAGCAGTGTTGGTCTTTACTGTTTAACGGTGCATATTTAAAAAAATAATTAAATTAAATAATATTCGACAAGTAGACGACAGAACAAATATATATTCTTATTATACCTAAGTGAAAGATGATTATTTAATATAGCTTTTAAATATATAAATAACATGGTGAAGTAAAGAGATTTCATGCAATGGCTGACAGAATATAAGTATTATAAAAAAGTGGTGAACAGTGATAAACCCTATTTACAAAGAATATGTATATCAATTATCATATGCAAAATGTACTGGTGTTTTTTTGTAATTTAACTGAATTTGTTCATTACGAGTCAACCCTAGCCACGAAGTATAGTAAAGCATTTAATTGATCCATTGATTTGTCAGTTCTTTAATGATGGGGGCGAGGAACCGCCAGAGCACCTTTTACAGATAACGGGTCCCGTTTCACACGAACATTACAAGTGAAGCAATGTTACTATTTGGTTGGTTTGGGATAAGTGACTTGATAAGATCTGTCTACAACAATAATTCTATCAGACGTTTCCCAGTGTCGTCTGTTTAAATAACAGCATCTCAACTATTTCTGTCGCAAAGTAGCTGCTTGCAAAGCTGTATTCCTGTTTGAACAGTGGAGAGTAATGCGTTGTGCAGATTTGTTGTGAATGTCACAAGAACCTCGTGCACTGTAAAGAACTATAGCTACCTACAATGCGGTTAGCAGTGTATCAGCATTAAAAAATTACGCCATACAGCACAATCAACAACGTACCTCTTTTGAGACGGGCGCCACGACGCCTAGACGGCGTCCTGCGCCTTCTGTCCTATCCTACAACAAACATACAGACATGTTATTTTTCATTTTCTTTCCATATGATCTATTTATCCAGTGTTCACGGAACTAGCACCTTTTTTTATGTAAGACCTCGGTCGCTTATTAGCTAATCTCTTCAACTCCGATAACAAAGAATCTGCCCCTGTATTATGAGCATCAGAACAAGGTTTTTTTTTGGGGGGGGGGGGAATACGTCCCTATGCATCATAACACCGCGCTGGCAAGGCGCGGCCGTGTATGGGGCTCTCCGGTCATAGAGGACCGGCCTACCCACTAACACCCCCCCCCCCCCCCGAGTTCTCTAGGTCCATATGGGGCACATGGCGGGGTGCGCTTTCGCGATTCGACCGCCATGCATATATATATATGTTCGGTTTCAGTTCATTCGCAACAACATAAACAACAATTACTGAAAAATGCCAAGGCGAAGGAAGCCAAGTACTATTGCTATTCCACATATCGTTGTTTTATTTTAGTATTTCACAAATTATTCAATTTTAATTACAGAAATACTTTAAATTAACGAATTATAGAAATAGTTACATAAAATAGTAAAATATGTATATTTGTAATTGAATTAAATTTTAATTAAAGGTTTTCGATTAAATATGTATTTTATTTTTAAATTTTACAAAATTTGTATTTGTACATGTATACTAAAAACCCATTTGTCATACGCGCATGACAGCGGTTATGAGAAAAATCATACCAAGGGTAGTAAAAGACTGTCTTGACTAAGAAAGAATTTTGATGATAAAAGAAGCACTATCTCCAGGGAAGAATTCACTTTAAATGTTGAACTGAGCCGTATTTATATACAGTTACGATGAGCACTCAATTTAGAAGAGACGACGAGTTTTTGAAAGAGACGTAGCCGCACAACTTTTACGTCGCTAATGCACAACGAGGGCCAACACATATGCGCTGCATTTTACTGCAATTGTAATCACACTTACTTCAAATCATATAATAAATATCTAATACCAATTGAAATCCGGTTGGATTGAGCGACAAGTGCGGGCTGACTAATAACGCGCGGATAATCTGTTGGCGGTTGAGAGTTTCGGCGTTTGGTAGTAAATTTCCTGATGATTAGACTTAGTAACAAAAGAACCTTTTCAAATATGTTAAGCAAACCCATGACAACTGTATTTTACATTTTAAATTAAAAATATTATTAAAAAACCACCTGATGATATCATGATAGCAGAAGTAGCAATTGCCAATTATTGTCTGTGATGTTACAATTATCAAATTTGGTTAAATAATTTTGGACTTCGGATGGAATGGATTTAGGAATAAATAAAATAAATATTTGTTACACCTACATGAAATAACCTAGCCCGAAGTCTGTCAGGCTTGTGTTATGAAATCTGGATGCACAACAATATATTAATTATATATCTGTCCGTCACTGAATACAGAGGTCTCCGTTCCCTTTGTTCCCGTGGAAGTCGTTAGAGCAAATATATCTGCCAAATGTCCTAACAGTGGCAATTGGCCCGCTCCGTAGTACACTGGCACCCACAAAAATTGGCGACATATATATATATGTATGTAGGCTTTGGTGACCTCGTATCCAAACACTTAAAGACATATGCTACCACAAAAGCTGATCAACTAATTAGGAATATTTCTCTGATCCAATAGTGGAACGTACACTAGAGTAAACAATTTAGATGAGTCTGAAATCCTTTAGTATTTTGCAACGCGCACATCTAAGCACAACATTCGGCTTCGTCCAGTCAGTGAAAGCGCAAATGCTATGTTCCCACGATACAGTTTGCTGCGGCCGCACCTGTGGCCGTCTCACTCACGCTTCTATTTGTTGCCTATGTCAGAAAGGGACAGCGACAGACCAGACAAAGCTGCAGAGATCTAGATCAGAAGCGACTAGTTTGAATTATAGCGTCCGTGATATATGGTAATAGGTATATTAGAATCTATAAATAATTATAAGCAATCCTTCAAAGATATGCAAAAAACAACAGCTGTTTCAAATGGTTATGTCCAGCCCAATGTCTGCTAGCCAAAAAATGGATCATAATTATATGTATGTACACACGATCACGATAAATGATATAACAAATATATACGTTATTATTTTATTGACAGATGAATGGAGTAGTTACTATACAGCATATCTTTAAAGCAAAAGTCGAATATAATGTGGAACTGCCTAGTTAGTAAATTATTGTTTTACAGGAATGAACATGGAGTATGGTTTTAAGGTGAGATCTGCAGAGAACATTTTTTTTTTGAAATGAAAAAAAAAACATCTTTCTAGAAAGAAAGTTAACTACATAGTTAGGTATTTTTGCATAATAGAGGTTTTAACATTACGGTAGGAACAAACCTAACCAAGCTATTATAATAAGTAATTAATTTATTAAGTTGGTGGACCTAAAATTATTAATAAGTTAAAAAGATAGTTTACGAGTTGTCGACATTGTTGAACTCACCACTTACTCATCCTAGTGTCCATAAACCGAAAGCAACTTCAGTATTTTACAATATTATACATTTTTATCGAATATGAATCGAATAGAAAGAATTTGTAGATGCTTACGCTTGCCAAATAGCTCCTTATAAGCATCGAGAAATAGGCGTCGGCAAAATCTATCATTGGAAGAATTAGTATATTTGGTAATGTCTTGTATTTTTTGTATTCGTTAGGAAGAAGTGCACTTTACGATTTATTTAATTTACATGATCATGCCAGGAAAGATAAAAATCAGCTAAATAGTGTCAGTAATAATGATCGGTACGTTACTAAGCATGAGAGAAGAAAGAGAGAAAAGCTACACATCATTTCTGAAACAATTACTACAAATAACAATGGCCAGAGATATGAAAGAATATCTCCACATATCCTAACCTTGTGCACTAAGTTCAGACATTTTATCATTTTATTTAAGACGAACTTCACGAGCACTTCTCGTGCACTCATTATGACTGTCTTGTCCGAAATGATGAACCATTCCCAGTATCATTGTGCGTGGTTGTTTTTGAATACGGGATCCGGCAAGTACTTGATATTTGGTACCCTGGATATACTTAAGTGTCTCTCCAATTTGGAGACGAGTCACAATAACCTGGTCCTCTATTGCACAGACAAAAGCCCTGTTGGTCCAGGCCATGGCCCTTTTAGCTTTACTGTAAATTCTGTGAATGGCGTAAATATTAAGGCGCTACATTAAGACCAATAGGCTCTCAGGGGGCGTATTTTTACCGTTGCTTAACTACGAAGAACTCGCTATTGCTACTCGTAGCAGAATTTATAAATATATTTGATGAATAAAAAATAGTAATATCAAATTCAGATGTCGCAAATAAATAGAACCAGACAAACGATTCCAAATAAGGCTTAATGTCAAATGAAGAGGAGTCATCGCTTCTTTAAGCGAGATACACCTTCTTTTCGTTTGCGAATACTAGATATAAACATTCATATTTGTATTCGCAAATTCTACGTCGACAAGTATATTACTAGCAGCTCAGCAGAGGAGATGCGCTCGCGCAGACTAGGTGAAGGTTGAATTGAAATGGCGCCGGCCGCGCCTTAATCTCAGGAACGCCCTCAATCATTAAACGCTGACTTAATTGACACCAGTTCACGTTACTGGCTGCAATAACTAAAGAAAACCGTTACGAGTATATTGTTTTACGACGGATCATCGAGAGTTAATTGATTTCGTTTGGTTTACTTTGTAATTTTATCGAGGATGCTTTAGACTTTATCAGACGCATTAACGCTGCGAAGCAAAAATTATTTGTTATCCTTTAAATTATCTTATTTAAATAAATATTCTATATCTTATTAAATATTGTAAATATTAATAAATTCGTTGCACTTGTTACATGTCTTTTCCATATGTCCGGCAATACTGATCAATCTGTATTCGCTGGGTGCGAAGTACTAGGTGGGGGTAACATAATCTATCACAGCGCTCATGGTGGTCAAAAGTAGAATTAATGTGGGCTCTGTCATCTGATGTATCTGTCAATGGCAAAGCGATTCTACATAATACATTTTAATATCATTAATTAATACTTGTTACGTATTAAATTATGTATAGAATTTTATGGGTAAAACTTAACTGTACTTACTGTTATGCAACGATGTTATCTGGATTACTCTAAGCTTTCGCAAGCTGATCTATTGACCCACTATAAAGTTTTTGGCTTAACAGAATATAAACATATTTTTCTAAAAGACAAGAATTTTCTTTCGTCTTTTATCTTTACCAAAATGCCAACTTCTGATAATAAGATTTTCAATCAACTTGCTGCTAAGCCAAGTTTTATCTTCTGCAAATTAATGATGATCAGATAGACATTGCCTAAATTATATTATAAGATTTGTCATGCTTAGTCGATAATAATAAATTATTACTTACTGTTTAATTGCGCCGTGACTGATTAATCATCAATTCTAATTCGTGAGAATCAGCTTTCCTAATTTGGGAATTAAATGTATTTTAATTTGTTGTAAACTAATTTAGTTAAATATATTTTTAATTAAATATTTGATTTGGATAAACTAGTTTTATATTATATATGAGGGATTTGTTATGTGAGAGTGAATTTTGTCAGCGAATTGTATACGAGAAAGACGAATGAACGTGACGTCGCGTCGTCCATTGTGTTTAGTAAATATTCATAGTTGATGTAATTTATTTCATTGGAATATAATTAATTTAAAGCTTGTTTTTTTTATAAGGTCAGTGTCAGTAACTTCCGGTGTAGATAAACAGCATCCTCACACATTACGCGGTTTTAGGAAAGTAATGAAAACAGCTTAGTCTGATATTACTTAAAATTTATTAAATGCGCGATAACACGTTTCATACATTGATAGTTTACATTAATCTCACATCTTACAACATTAACAGTTACATCAAAAACAATCAAATCGACCTATGATATATCCAGCCAATACCAAAAACTTTCCTTTAAATACGGTTTGTGGTTGGAATTTGATATTGTGAGAAACACTCATAAATCCGGTCCTCAAAACAATACTCATTTCGATCTGAAAACGATATTTAATTTATTACTAGCGATACAGGAACATTTAAATATATTTACTGTGATATAATGAAACCATTAAAGTAGCTTTTTCTTTTTATTTTACTGTAAAACTACAACTATAAATGAAGTAAACAAACCCTGACACAATCGAAATTAAACACACTTTTTGAACTTACCTCAATTGATTTGAATGACCAAAATGATTACAGAACATTTTTTACACCCAAATCGTGGTATCATAACAATTTATTGGTCGAAAATATTGGTTATTTTTTCATTTCGATATTTTTTCAAAAATATACGACCTAAATGTCATTGTGACAGAGCCCACAAAGTTGTGGACGCTAGTTGGCGTTGTAATCGTGCACGGAGCCAATAGGTGAGTGTACCACGACAGGAAAATGCAGATGTCATTTAAAAAATAAAACAATTAGGGATTTGAAAATAATATAAATATAGACGTCAATTCCATAAGGTATGCGTTGAACTTTAAAAACTATTATTATTTTATTTATTACTTAAGAGTAAAAAGTGAGCCGCCTGGAAGTGAATAGTTGATATATTTATTGGACACATACATTACAAAATCATAATTGATGATTTGAAAATACAAAATCTCAAGCGATGTTGGAATATGTAATTGTAAATGTTTAAAATTTTTGGCAGCGCATGTCATACAAGTGAACAAGGTTACTTGTAAAGCAGAATATTAGAAGAAGAATAGAAAATAATTTATATTATTAATTAAATAGCGAGAATTTTTCGTGTACCTACAAGACACAGAATCGAAAACAGATTGCAGTGCAGATCGTTGCTACATTTGATGTTGAAAAATTATCAAGAGATATCGGCTAATAATAGAAAATAATAAATCAAGTAGAATTTAAGACTCTTTTCCCCTACAACAATTTATGGATGTATTGTAGGAGTATTTAGTTGCAGACTAAAAAGTCAAGGCAGCTTTCATACCATTTGGGTATGAAGCCTATCCGAACCTAGAGATTAAACGCAATTTGAAGGATAAGATATGATAATAAAATTACAATCTAACTGAAAATCTAATACAATTTTATTGAAGTGAAATTTCAACCGAATAATATCGTGGATGCTTCACGTATCTTTAAGGAGTAGGTAGTGCTCCAATATACGCTCTTAAGGTATCTACGGCAAAATGGAGGGCGGTGACACGTGTAATCTCAAACCCTTGTCGTACAAATCAAATCGTTAACGATAATTGCATCCAATCAATGTCGGAAAAGTGTAATTTCTATCAAACACAGCGACAGTGATGTACAGCGTAATCAGAAATTGTTGACATACCATTTACAAGAGAAACTAAATTACTAGTAGTGCTCGGGTAACTGCAAAAATATGCATAGTTCATATTAAAATATTCTGACGAATAGGCAAATTCAAAAGAACAGAAATTTCGAATGATCATCCTAAGAGGTTTTTACCTAAAAGCAGAGAAATAGAAGTACACAGATTTACATTTCTGAGTACATCGTTGTGATAAGAGAAGTGAATCTGACTTAAAAAGGGCCACAGTACCATAGCAGTTAGCTTCGCTCCCTCCTTATCTATATTCATAAAACTTGTTGCATTTCTTAATTAAAATTTTAATTATAGAGGCATTTCAGCAAAGTTCATGATTACCATAACTTACATCTTATGATATAGTATGTACTTCTTGTACTGCTGTTTGATGCGAGTCTCATTAGATAGTAGACTGTATGTTTGAACAAATAGATTTATTAAAAAGAAGTATTCTTGAAATGGTGGTAGTTGAGACGCTTGAGGTATGATTGAACATTGAGGACGAGCTACTCGTCAATACCTCAAACACGCAGTCCGCGAGACTTATAGTCGTTACAGTAACCGATAATAAGGCCTCAAACAAGGAAGACTAACGATATGATGAACATTGCAGGAAAACGATGCCAGGAGCACAGAAACTAGGGATGTGGAAATCTTTCTTTGGGGCATGCCTTACAATATTACAACTCTTAACCCTCAAGAATGCTGTAGGCGTACTCTATGTTAATTAATCGGAATAGTTCAGGTCGACATCACAACATTCATAATTTTGAAATTTTCGCAAATATATGCAGCTAGCCTCACGATGTTTTTCTTCGCCGTTAGAGAATCAGAACAAGGTACGTGATCCACCCCGAGACTCGCCAATCCACTTCAGGGCTCTTAGGCAGAGTATCATTCGTAATCTTAACGATTTCGATGTCTAACGACAATGTATGGAAATGATTTCAAATATCGGAATCATTTCCATATATTTTGTTGAAACCAAAGAGAATTTATTATTCTTACTTTGGCTACAGACCCTGGTATAATATTGTGGTCAGGACCACAATATTATACATACAAAAAAAAATTAAAATAGTTTACTAATATACATTTTTCTTAAATTAAAAGAAATTAAAATTTCGAAGATTAATCAAAAATACCTATTTATTGCCTTCTTAAGAGCCATATTACATCTCGAACGCGATTTTTGTGTAAAATGGTCAATTTTGGCGTTCTCGATCTCAGAAACAAAGATACATTATCAATTCTGACTTAATGAATAATGCAGAATAGCTATTGACATAGTTCGTAGCGGCCTCGCTTTTTGTAAATTTTGCTTAACTTTTTAACAAAACCCAAAATTGTAGAGAATGATTTTCATAAAATGCGCGAAGGTACTTTTTTGAGCTCCTGGATTGAACTACTGTTCTACATAAATGAAATTAAAAAATGATAATTTTATCTCTTGTATAGTCATATAGTTCGTAGCGGCCTCGGAATTTTGATATACTATTGATTTAATATAGAAAAAAAATATTATTCTAAACGAAAAAATTACGAAAATCGCTTTAAGTTGACTGTGAATATCTTCTATCTAACGATAGTATTTATTAATAAAATTTATACCAGATTAAATGTCACTTTATGAGGAATAAATATATTATATTTATTAACCATGAATTTATTATCTTATTTTAATAAAAATCATACTAACTAAATCATACTGCAAAATTACCACAAAATGCGATGCACAGGCCGTCCGAATTTCCATTCAAGCCGTAGGGCCAATAGGGCCAAGGCTAGGCTGAGTTTAGTCGGTAGGTCTACTGGGTCGAGCCGCCTCGATTCACCAGGAGTCCGACATAATCAACGCATCCCTGCTTGCCTGTTGCGTTGGTATCCATGGGGATTCTCAGCCTCCTCTCCTGAGAAAAAAAAAACCGTCCGAATTCATTAGAGCTTTAGCGCTCCTCAGAGTCGGACCTATGTCAAAGGACATGGACAAAAAGTACTAAGACTAGATATTCAAGTAAACACGTCCCAAAACGTGGTTATATAAAATGATAATATATTTAAATCTTAAATCTTAGAAAATGAACAAAAGAAATGTAATTTAATAATTATAAATTCATGCAGTTCTAGAATGTTGTGTTACTGACAACCCTGAATGTACATAGTATGTGACCAATGATGACACTCGTCCGCAACATGTGCACAATGTTACTAAATCATACAAACAAGTTATTCGAATAGAAAAAATCGTTTATTTAGATGATTTATAAAAGATTGCAGGTATTCGGGCGATCTATTTATTTACACGAACAAAGAGTAAAGTAGATAAATATTTATATATTTATATATAATAATCGACTTCTAATTATATAGTAATCTTTAATAGCATGTGAAAGTTATTAAAGTACATAATAATTAATTAAATATATATATATATATATATATATACACACACACATAGATATATACATCGACTTATTACGACATATTTGTTTTAGCTATAAGGCTGCTCTTTGTCTGACTAGCTTCATATTCTTTGAGTTTCAAAGCTTATCTAAACTGTACGTTTAAATTGAATTTGGTTTGATTAAAAAACAAAACTATTTAGCAATAATATAATCGATTAATTGCCGTAACCATAAAAAGTACTCGATTAAAGACATTACCCAAAGCCATTAACTTAAAAAAAAATCCATCAACTTGCTAGTATTAAATAATTTAAATTATTAATTACAAAAAAACGGGAGATATTTAAAATCTAATCTTTATCCAGATGATCTACAATAATTTATACTCTTCTCTGGTAAAGTTTCGTCGCTGCACATTACTCAGGCCCACCTTCCATACAAATTTTGACCATCACCTTTCTTCGCGCCAACATCGATCGAATCCAGTGATCGTGCCGTTAATCGTCAGTGCGTTAATCGTCAGCGCGATTATCAGTTTTGATCACGTAACTAAAATTATTTTTCTGCGAATTTAAACTATTTTTTTTTAATTTCATATTTTTTCTAAAGTTATTAATTATATATATAATTTTTAGTTATTATTTCTAAATCTTTTTCACACCAAAACCATTGGATCGATTTGACGGAAATTCGGCAATTATGTGATTCTGTTTTATGATGATTTATACTCCTATATAATTGGTAACTAGTTTTTTTCTAATCTGACTTATTTTTAATTTAAAACTAAAACCGTCTTTTGCTAAATAACATACTAGGTAATATTTAATAAACATTATTTTTAACAATATCATCTGTCCTATTTATAATATCATCTTCATATAATATGTTTCTTCATATACGATATATATAGCAATAACGAATTATTCCATAAAATTATAAATATAAAAAATTTGGGAAAAGTATCAAAATCGCTTAGTCGTAGCGTCAACACAGTATTTTGGACGTGTGACCTTCAATGAGTTGTCGGGACGCTTCGAAATACCTAATCTCGCAGACTGAAGAATTGTAATAGGCCTCTTATGGAACCTCATACTGGCCCTGGGAAAACCTCAGAAAGGTGTTTCCACAAAGGCGTAGGCTGCAAATGGAAATTCCTCAATAAGAGCTCACCGACCGCTTTGTACCACATATCCAGGTGTTACCATATGTATTACAAATTGATTTGAATTTGACTCGAACATTTAACTTACCATGTAAATCATCAAGCACTTATTTGAAACATATGGTGGTGTTGCTCTTGCAGCTGCAAAAAAAAAGAGATAATGAGCAATTGAAATGTATACTAACACCTATGAGTACAATAATTTTGTGGGAAATTTTGCAACTACAGATTAGTTTTCCTCCTTCTTCAGGACGTTTTCATGTTTCGATTCATACTACTAGCTATTTATATAATCTTGTGCCCGAACAGGCAAGAAGCTCTTATGGTAAACTAAGATACGAGTTGGATTTGATAAGATTTTATCAAAGCCAAGATGTACACATTTGTGGGTGATTCCCTCGGATAACATAGCTTGTCTTATTCATGATTAAAGAAGATAGTTTTTGTTTAGGCTACGATAGGTGTGATATAATCTGAATTAGTACACACCACATTTTAAGATTTATTTAGTTCTTATAAATTTCATTCCATAATAATGGAAGCAGTGTGGACAATATGACCTCCATTTGTGGAAAGCCAAATTTTAATCATTTTATAAATATTAGTTCTTTAACACTTATAATGCATTATAAAATACACAATTTAATGTTTTTAACCTGAACAAAAAATGTTCTGTGGGGTCAATGGGTACTTTGCACATTCTATTTTGTATGGTAACATCACCAGTAGTACCCATTATCAACTGTAATAGAGGAAAACATTTGCCATGTAGGGTCATTGGTTATAGGAAGATTGTGAATATGTAAATCCATGGTTAATGCTGGATAAAGAAAAAAAATGATACTTACAAAAGAAATTAACAGTGATCCAAACGCTCCAAACATGTTAGTGGAAGACTTTTTTATGATATATTAAAATATCATTTATACTGTGCAATACTGGCCTTAAAATTTTATTAAACATTTAGGAAACTTTACATATTTTATGTGGATAAAAATAGATAGAACTTAGTTATTTCAAGGTTTAGTTAAAGTAAATGTAACATTTTACTCATTTACATTTTTAATTAGATTTTAAATTTTCCTTTTTATTGGATAATATGAACATTACTTGGTACCATTGCGAGTGATTCATCTGAAACAAAGAACATTTTATTTCAACAAAGCAAATATACACACAAAAGACAAACATCATATAAATATCATCATATTAAAACCTAGAAATAACAATTGGAAGAGACTGTAGGAAATATATTAGCACTAATCAATCTAATTCAAATTATTAGTATATACAATCATCCGATCTGATGTCTAGCAAGCTAAAGGTACTCTCATAGTTTCTTGCTTATGGTAAATTTTATCAATCAAAGCTGAGATTAGGTAGTTTACGTATGAGACAAATAAACCCATTGCAGTTCTATTCTTAAGCATTGTGTCTTGTATTTTCTTACTATCAAATAAACAGTTTAATATTACATTATTTTTTAAATGTCTCTTTTCCCAGTTCCATAGACTACATTCTGAGTAATTTTTCAGGTATCTATTCAGTTACAATGAATTTATTAATAGTAGATTAATTTTTTTCCGTTACATACCAGCTTTATTATTGAAACTAACTTTCACATTAATTTTGTATATTATTTTATCTTCTATTTTATCATTTATCAGAAAATTAATTCACTTTCTGTGTTGTTAATAACTTTCTTAACATTAAGAATTAACAAGAGTTAGCATGGAAGACAGATAAGCGAAGTTTCAAAAACTTCTTATAAACTTATTTAATCTAAATCCGATATTCACACTTACGACTAGTTTCATTTATACTTACCACAAATAACTTGAATAAAGTACTTAAATTATCACAGTTTGGTTGGTACCACGATTATATTATGTTTCTAACACAGAAATTTTCACTTTTTTACTGTTTACAATACGATTTGCATTCCATTTGTATGTCCTGTCATTTGTCATTTCACGTCACTTTTTCATTGAACTGTCAAATTTGTATACGACCAATATGCGTTACTCATTCAATACCTACTAGAAACAACGAATGCAACGGTACTTAAAAATGGTCGTCTTATAAAAAAGTTTTCATTTCAAAAAGTTTGTATCTATTTAGTCAAATCCACGATTAATTTCATTTTTATGTTTGTGCAAAAATAGACTTTTGGGACATATATTTCGCGTGTTTAATAAGAAATCGTTTTGCGACAAAGACCACTTTCCGTTTGTAGCGGCCTTCTAATACTGCTGCTCGAATGCAGCTAGATAGTAAAATAAATAATACTATCCACCGCTCGCCGTGGCCGGTTTTGCGTACTGAAGCACGGATTATGTGCAATGCACATACAATGCCATTATAATTATTACGGGTACAATTACGGATACAAAATGTTCTCGCTATGAACTGCTTTTTTACCTCGAAACAGCTTAACGACTTTACCGTCTTCATTCTTTAAGTACCTATTGCGTTCTACAATGTAAAACATAAACTATTACAAGTTAGAGAGGCTTACATAACAAAATAAACGACAAATCGCATATGTTTCTGATTTGATTTTGTTCTGATAAAAATTGTAATCGTGTAGGGTCTTACATCGTTCCCATCATTATGACATATTAAAAAAATAAATTTGATGTGATCTTCTAAAAATAGCTAAACAAAAATCTATGATTTGTAGCGGTGTTTCAGAACCTTTGATCAATATGATCTTTACTGAAGTAAAAACGGTAAACAACTACGAGTTTTAAATAGCCTTCTTGCTAAATTATTTTTACCAGGTACCCGATAAAAATAATTTAGGAAGGAAGCTACCCATTGTCATATAGACTACAGGCCCGTGTTAAAAAAATGATGGGTCATTTGAACCACCAGATGACCTATGTAGAACGATATAAGAGCATAAAATAATAAGATTCAGCATTATGCCGTCACTTGTAAGCTGTCCAACTGAGTGCAGGTGAGAATTCAAAAGTACAGGTAGAGTGGGTATATTTTGGTCATATATTTTTGTACAGCATTCTTACTATCGATAGATCCATGAAAAATAATAAGACAACGCGTAGTGCCGTAAAAAAATGGTGCGCCAAAAAGTCGGATTTTTTTTTTGATTTTCCGACAATTTCCAGGGTGAATTTGATCATTTAATTTTGTACGGCATCAGTTTCATGCTATTTCAGTACTGCTTCTAATACATTATTCCGCAACGCCGTACAAAAATCATGCGACAAGGGGAAAAAACCGAGGGTTGCAACCCCCTCTTTTCCGTGGTACAAGGGGTGTTTTGAAAAAGTACGGCTTTGGTTCCAAAACATTATCTGACACTTAAAAGTACTATTAAAAATAATGCCGTCAAAAAATGATGGTTCATTTGAATGTATATCAATAATTGTCTTAATTTTATCGTATATTTCTTGATTTATAAAGGTGTAAAATCATTTGATCCTGTACGGGAACTTTTTTTTTAACATGATATTGTAAAATACAATTGTTATATAGTATTGCCGTTCAAAAGAAACTGTTCTGAAAAAAATTATAGAGAAACACAAAAACTGTAATTTTTCAAATTATTGAAGAAATTTAAATATCATACAAGAATGAAATATAGCAGTTTTCTACATTGTATCCCATGTTTTAAATAGCATTAACATAAATAAATTAGGAAAAAATGATGCCGTACATTTTAATGCAGACCATATCTTTTAGGCTGATGAAAATGACGCTACTATCTAAAGGGTACTTTATGGCCATCTGATACAGTACGGCATTAACATATTTTTGAAGAGAACAATTGATAATATGATTAAATCACTATGACGTCTAACTGAAGTGAAACGGTGTGTATATTATATCCAAAAATTGAAACTGTCAACCACAGTATCAACAGTTTTGTATACTTTTTGGTTTACTATATACTTCGAACATTATTGATACATATATATAATTGATTTGTTTCATTGCAATGATGTGAAGAAATAAAACAATTATTTTTAAGAAAAATTTGATATATTTAATAATGATGATAATACAAAATATGGTTTCTATTTAAATTATTCAGTGTCGGAATCAGCCGCTGAGTTGTTATCAGAATCATCGATGTCCGAATTATCTTCTCTATCATTTTCTGAAACATACATATGTTTTTGTCAAAATCAAAGTCTTACGTACAGATTAAAGATGTTAAGATTTACTAATTTACCTATGACGTCATCATTTTCTTCGCCTGATTCCTCATCCGGTGCCGTTATGTCACATACTTTTTGGGGACATTCCTCGCCGTGGAACCAATCGAAATCGTACCGACCGTCATTAAGGATCCATCCATATCTTATTGGTAACAAATAAACTATCTAAATGCCGTACTTTTCGTTATATGAATTTTTTCTTTTTCATTTTTTCTTTTTCATTTTTTTCCCCTTTGAACCAACGAAAATGTACGGCATATGAAAAAATATTATCTATGCATAAAATACTTTCGAAATAAATTAATTTGATGTTGTGTCGAATCACCCCTTGGACCACAGAAAGAGAGGGGGTTGCAACCCTCGGTTTTTTCCCCTTGTCGCATGATTTTTGTACGGCGTTGCGGAATAATGTATTAGAAGCAGTACTGAAATAGCATGAAACTGATGCCGTACAAAATTAAATGATCAAATTCACCCTGGAAATTGTCGGAAAATCAAAAAAAAAATCCGACTTTTTGGCGCACCATTTTTTTACGGCACTACGCGTTGTCTTATTATTTTTCATGGATCTATCGATAGTAAGAATGCCGTACAAAAATATATGACCAAAATATACCCACTCTACCTGTACTTTTGAATTCTCACCTGCACTCAGTTGGACAGCTTACAAGTGACGGCATAATGCTGAATCTTATTATTTTATGCTCTTATATCGTTCTACATAGGTCATCTGGTGGTTCAAATGACCCATCATTTTTTTATTTATTTATTTATTTATTTATTTGACACACAAAACAGAATACAATCGATTATTGATACATTTTTTTTAAATATAATATTATAGACCAGATTGTATTCCTAGGTATGTGTGTACAACATGAACGACACATAACTAGAGTAGTACACATATTATTATATGGTAATATAAAACTTAAATTTACTTTACTTACTTATAATTACTTTAATATAAAACATAAACATTCAATATAACAATTACGTATAACACAATATGTTCATCACGCTCTTTTTAAATTTTGTGAGACTTTGACCAAATATGTCTATTGTCTCGTGATGATTCTTTGAGACATCATTGTATTGGCGACACATCCTGACAATTGGACTGTAAAAGGAAGTATTGTTTTTGAATACTCGCAGTAAGAAAACGTTTGTAAAGCCGTTTCGCGCCCTAGGTTTGATGTTAATGCTTATTGACGATAAAATAGGGGGAGAGTCAATTAGGGAATTAATAATTTTAAACAATGTGACCAGATCTCTTAACACGGGCCTGTAGTCTAATATTTTTTTTATAATAATACATTTTACGCACATACTTAGAATCACGTGTCTTCTTCCCGCATAATTCCTGATTAATTATACTTCTGCCTTAAGTAAACTTTCCCGAAGGACCTCCACATCTAATAACCCTACACTACTAGTATCCAACGCCTTCCTGTGACCTTTACAAAATCATCGGTTCTTCTTGTAGAAGGTCTACTAACGTCACGTGTACCGGCATATGGTTGCCATTCGAGGACATTGCCAGAACATTGCTGGTAATGTCCTCGAATGCAATAGCCCCAGCAATTTAAGGTTCATAATTATTCGGACTATGTCAGTGACTTAGGTTCTTCTACGTATTTCATAATTTCTGATTAAATCACGCAGCGAAGCTGCATGTATAACCCTCCCCATTCCCCTTTTAGTAATTTTGATTTTTATAAGGTCTACTGTAAGCGGCCAGGTTTCGATGCCATGATATGCGCAAATCAAAGATTTCGCTTGAGGCACTATTTCATCTTGACGCACTGCATTAGATGGGCTTATACTATGCCACGTTAACTTTCTGAATGCTTCCCAACCGAGTTGAACTCATCGATCGCCTTATTTCTGGAACTTACACCTACCTAAGTACAGCCTTGTTGTGCTAGGTATACATACACGTCAACGAGCTTCCAATTTTCACAAGAGCTACGTGGCAATTTGATATAATTTCTGTCTTGTTCATTTTAGTACCCATTAATATATATTTCTATCAAATATATTTATGTATGTATGTCTATCCGTTTTTTTATAGGATAGGGCTGCAAACGAGCAAACGGATCACCTGATGGTAAGCGATAACCGTTGGCCATGGACAACATGGCAACACCAGAGGAGTCACAGATGCGTTCCCGACCTTTTAAATGGGAATATGCTCTTTTTTTGAAGGTTTCGATATCGCATCGGTTCGGAAATACTGCAGGCGCAATTCATTCCACAGTTTAGTAGTGCGTGGCAAAAAATTCCACGAAAAACGCACTGTGGTGGAACGCCAGGCGTCTAGGTGATGAGGATGAATGTTGTGTCACGTAGAACGGAAACTAGCAGCAGGAATTAATCCGAACAATTCCTCGGAACACTCCCCGTAATATAAGCGATAGAGGATACATAGCGAAGCTACATCTCTACGCAGCGCCAAGGAGTCCAGTCGACATGAAATATCCGGGCAGTCGACGATTCGGGTCGCTCTCAATTGGATGCGGTCCAGAGGGAAAAGCTGGTACCACTGGGGAGCTCTGCCCCTAGATCCCATAACACAAGCCTTCAGAGCTTACTTTGGGCTATGCTAATTGGTGTAAGGAATATTTAATTTATTTATTATAGGGAAAATCCACTGAGCATTAAGGCCAATTCTTTCATAATCTTCTTGATTATTACAATGTCATTCGCAAAGTGAAGGTGTGTCATGTTCTCGCCGTTGAAATTCTTTTGTAAACTGGAAGTCCTGCTCGCGAAACAATTCACTTTAAGAGAAAACATCAATGCTGCGGTAATTGAAATAAGACTTTTATAAAATATATTGATATCGCGTTCTATGCAAACTCGCCGGTATAGTAACAGCAGCAGTGTTCAGACAGAGATTTCTTTTTGTTTAGGGCGGAAGGAGGCGTTGAGGAAATATTTACTGCTAGGAAGATGTTGGTCTCGGCGTACTATCCTTCTTAAGGAGGAAGGGAGGAGAGTTAGTGTGGGGCTCGTACTCACGATATTGACTCTGTTGACTTTGCCATGTTCCTTCTCTTCATTTCGCCATAGAATGGTATGATTTTAGCGCGACTCCAGTGAAGAACAGAAAATACATAAGAATAGAAAATAAAAACGTTTCGTACTCCCTTATTTATTCCTTCAAAACTACAATTTAGTTTTTCTGCCCTACGTTTTACTTATTACAATGACAGCGTGTCAGTCTGTCTGTTACCAGGTTATCTAATGAACCGTGACAGCTAGGCAGTTGATATTTTTATAGATGATGTATTTCGATTACTGCTATAACAATAGATGTTGATGATGCTAAAAAAGATACAATATTGTATCTTATGTTGTTAGATTTATGGTTCAAAATCCAAGTCAACTGTCACATGTCATATGATTAAGAATAAAACAAATTGTCATTCGCTTCTCTATCAATGTTTCTTTTGCAAATATAAATTAGATTTCAATTTAAAAGGATTTATTTTATTTAAACTCTGCGCTCATTTCCAATAGGTTATGGGCCCAGGCCACGCGTTTAAAATCAGTGAGCTTCAATAAAACAACGACACTACAAAAGTGCAAATATAAAAATGGAACTGCGCAATAAACGGAACATTCAGCAATTTACTGGCGAACGCTATAGCACCTGGAAGTTTCGTATTAGATCTCTCTTGGAAGAATTACAAGTATGTGATATTATTAATAATCCTATTCCGGAAAAACCGGATGCAGAATGGCTCAAGAAAAATCAAGTTGCAAAGGGCGTGATCGTCGACTATTTGGGTGATGCTTTTTTGAATTTTGCCAAATCACAAATGGCAAAAACAATACTAAGTGATCTGGACAAAGTGTATGAACGTAGAAGTTTGGCTAGTCAACTGGCTTTGCGAAAGCAACTTCTGAATTTAAAACTACAACCTGATGTCACGCTTTTACAACATTTTCTGAATTTTGACAACGTTATCACAGAGCTTATTTCTGCTGGAGCAAAATTGGATGAGATGGATAAAGTGTCACATTTACTTCTGACACTGCCTACTTCTTACGACGGAGTGATTACTGCACTCGAAACTTTAGGTGAAGAACATCTGAATTTACCATTTGTAAAGACACGCTTGCTTGATTATGAAGTAAAACTGAAAGCAGAATCTACCACTGAATTTAAAGCTCTACACACATATATGCCAAAGAATGCTAAAAACAAAAGAAGAGACAACACACAAAACAAGTTTTATCATAATCATCCTAATAAAACTTTCAAACCCTGGAGTACTACTAATGCAACTCTGAATTCTACTTCTACTTTCAAAAAGTCGAACATGTACTGTGATTTTTGCGGAAGACGTAACCACTTTAAGAAGGATTGTCGATTCTACAAGAAGGCGCATGGGGCCAACAATAGTCAGTCAAACGGTGTCGGTAGCGCTGGCGGACACAAGCGAGCTGCGCACCATCTCGAAACCACCGAGTTTGACGAGGGCGGTTTTGCTTTTATGCTCACCAACTGTAAGTTACCTGAATCTACAAGCCATTCTATTAAGACAGATGTTTATTTTCTTTTAGATTCTGGTGCCACTGACCACATAGTGAATACACGGGATGTATTTACGTCATACAGTGAGTTATCCTCTCCTCTCAAGATTGGCGTTGCGAAGAATGGCGAGTCAATTCTGGCCTACGGTAGAGGGTGTATCAAGGTGACAACAGATGTAGGTTTTGAGGGTTCTATTGATGAAGTATTGTATTCACCCGAGGTACGTCACAATTTACTGTCTGTGACTCGTATGCAACGTGCAGGTATGATAGTAGTTTTTGGCAACAACAGTGTTCAGGTGTACTATAAGAACAAATGCATTATGTCTGGTGAAAATAGTAATAGTCTTTATAAGTTAACTTTTCAGATTACGGCACAAAAGAATTTAAATTTAGTAAAAAGTTCAATTAACTCATACAAGTTATGGCATAGTCGGTTAGGTCATCCTAATAAACAAAAGTTTAATATCCTCAAAGGCTTGATACATGAAAGTGATTTTTCATTGATCAATGACATCACTCCTAGTGATGAGATTTGCGAACCCTGTATTTTTGGTAAGCAGTCAAGACTTCCTTTTGCGAAAGCTAAAGATAAATGTAATAAAACTCAAAATAGGCCTCTTTACATCATTCACTCTGATGTTTGTGGCCCGATAACACCAATTACTGTTGATGACAAGAACTATTTTGTTACTTTTGTCGATGACTTTACCCATTACACAGTAACATACTTAATGAATGCCAAATCAGAGGTACTAAAATGCTTTAGAGATTTTGTTGGTAAAAGCGAGAATCTTTTTAACACAAAAGTTACAAATCTATATTGCGACAACGGCAGAGAGTATCTTTCAAATGAGTTCAAAGAATTTTGTGTTTCTAAGGGCATAACATATCACTTAACGGTGCCATACACACCGCAACAAAATGGCGTATCTGAGCGCATGAATCGTACATTGACCGAAATGGCACGAACCATGGTCGCAAGTGCGAAATTAGATAAATCAATGTGGGGTGAAGCTATACTAACAGCTACATACCTAATTAATAGGCTACCTACAAAAGCGCTATCAGATAAAACACCATATGAGATGTGGCATGGTAAAAAACCTAAAATCCATCACATAAAGGTATTTGGTTCAACAGCTTACGTACATGATAAAATAAGAAGAGCTAAGTTTGATGAAAAATCATTCAAAGCTATTCTAGTTGGGTATGATCAAAATGGATATAAGCTATTTAATGTTGAAAATAGTCAATTCTTTATCGCCCGCGACATTATATTTGATGAGATTAACTATGTACAAACAAGGCCAACAAATCAATATCCTGGAAGTGTTGAAGTTAGCAAGCTTGACAATAACTATAAGTTAGCAAAGCTAACGGACACTCAACAGGATACAGAACCAGATACAGAAATGTCCGCCGAAGTTGGTAAGCCTGACGGTGAAAAGAAGTCAGCAAAGCTAACAGGCACGAAACACACTCTCGTTCCCGATAATCAATTAGCTGATATCGAGAATTCTAATTCGTCAAATAAAATAAGGCGAAGTGAAAGAATACTCAAACTGCCAGCCATCGATTATAAACGTTTGGTTGATCCAGATTTGTATCTTTTGTCACTAACAACTATACAATCACTGCCTAAGACCTATAACGATATATCTGGTAGAAATGATAGTGATAAGTGGTTTGAAGCTGTAAAAAGTGAACTAGATTCGTTGTATAAAAATAAAACATGGATTCTTGTGACTAGACCAAAAGGTGTAAATATTGTTAGCTGTAAATGGGTGTTTACTATTAAAAATAATGAACTAGGAGAACCTTCTCGTTATAAAGCTCGTTTGGTAGCTCGAGGTTTTACCCAAAAATACCACCAAGATTATGACGAAACATTCGCACCAGTGGCACGCATCACAACCCTTAGATTAATTTTAGCTTTTGCAAATCAGCATGACTTACAAGTTCATCATATGGATGTAAAAACGGCATTTTTGAATGGCATTTTAAAAGAAAACATATACATGGAGGTTCCTGAAGGAGTAGCAGCCGGTTCAAATCAAATTTGCAAGCTAAACAAGTCGTTGTACGGGTTAAAGCAATCATCTCGGTGCTGGAATGAACGTCTTAGTCATGTTTTAAATGAGCTAGGCTTCATAAGTTCAGAAGTTGATCCATGCTTGTATATACTTAATAAACAATGTATATATGATAATATTTACATAGTATTATATGTCGATGATTTGGTTTTGTGTACTAAAAAGGAAAGTAACCTAAAGTTTTGTAAACAATTACTAATGCAAAAATTTGATATGACAGATTTAAATACAATCAAATTATTTCTAGGTATACGGATAGAAAGAACTAATGACTCAATCACATTAGATCAATCAACATACCTACAAAATGTTTTAAGCAAATTCCATATGAGTGATTGTAATCAGTCAAACTCACCTTTTCCTTCAAAATTAGATCATAATGCTTTGAACTCCGATGAGCAATACGATGCTCCATGCAAAAATGTCATAGGGTGTTTGATGTACGCGATGCTTTGTACGCGACCAGATATTTGTGCAGCAATAAGCATACTCAGTAGATATCAAAGTAAGAATAACCCAGAACTGTGGAAGTGCTTAAAACATCTTTTAAGGTATATCAAAGGAACTGTAAATCTAAAATTGACTTATAAGAGGTGCAATTATACACAGTTGATCACTGGTTATGCAGATTCTGATTGGGCTGGTAATGAATTAGATCGTAAAAGCACGACAGGATATGTATTTAACATTTTTGAAACCTGTGTAATATCGTGGAATACACGTAAGCAAAACACAGTAGCCGCCTCCTCAACAGAAGCTGAGTATATGGCTCTTTTTGAAGCTGTGAAAGAGGCAATATGGATTAAGTCTTTGTTAGAAAGTATTGCAATCGAAATAACACAGCCCATTGTAATATATGAAGACAACAATAGTTGTATATGTATCGCTAATAATCCCACAAATCATAAAAGATCCAAACACATTGACGTAAAATATCATTTTACAAGGGAAAACATAAATAAGAAAATCATAAAGCTAGAACATATTTCCACAGGACAACAACTAGCTGATATATTCACGAAGATGGTGCCCTCAGCCAAATTTCACCAAATGAGAAATAAGTTAAAATTATTATAAAAAAATATATATATATATTTTATTTCATTGGTTTCTACATATTATGTTTAATAATTAAAGTCTGTTTAATAATAACTGTCTTAATAAGAATATTAATTATAATGTATTTGTATGTTTGTGCTTATTTAATACAGTGATTTGGCTTGGAAGACTTGAATTTTTGAGGGGGACTGTTAGATTTATGGTTCAAAATCCAAGTCAACTGTCACATGTCATATGATTAAGAATAAAACAAATTGTCATTCGCTTCTCTATCAATGTTTCTTTTGCAAATATAAATTAGATTTCAATTTAAAAGGATTTATTTTATTTAAACTCTGCGCTCATTTCCAATATATGTTTTATAGATCTTTCATATCGGAGTCCAACTCGCAGTTAGCCAGTTTTTTTTAATGGTCGCGTGAATTTTATTTGCTGTATGTCTGAACACATAGACACCGCTATTTTTATAGGATTTTGAACATTTATATGTCTTTAACATTTTGTTAATAGTATTAAAAGAAGTCGCTTCAGCTTTATATTCAATTAGATCTTTTAAATTACGCAACGGATTTTAATGCAGTTTTCAGCAATAGTGTTTTAAGATAAAGGTAAATATGTATCATACATGAGAAAAGCATACTGCAGCTGTGCGAAGCCAGATTGCAATGGATATTTTGGTTAAAGGATAAGGCCTTTCGTCAAAGGGTATCCTTACTATAACTTTTTTTGGCTGCTGTTATAGGCCGAAGGATAATAAACACACATTAATCAATTCTACAAATATATTGTTAAAAAAAGTTATTCGCATGTTACATTTGGAATGAATACACTTTCTACCTTAAAAACTACGAATAAATAAATAAAGTAGCCACATTCTACGATATAATATACCATACTATTACAGTTTTATAGAAGATTAGAAAATATATAATATGAATACGCAGTCTACTGATTTACGCAGTTTATTGATTAAATATAAGATTAAGAGATAACTTGATATTGGTGGATGCTTTTCCTCATCCCATATTGCAATTATTCCTCCTTCTTTTCAGGCCCTTCATCGAGTCTTCTTTTCTTAGCGTAATATGCCATCCTCTCTTCTAAGCTGGCTAGAAAAAAGGAATGTAAAGAAAAAATATATAAACAACACGGCATGCAATACTTAAATTTTGCGATAAATAAGAATAAGAAGCGCGTTGTTCAAAATAGCGCAAGGAAGCAAATTACGGTACCTATAAAATAATATTTAGTTTTGTTGAAAATTACAAATATATAATTTATAAAATTTATATATTTCTTCATTTATTTGAAGCATTACTTTATTGATGATAAATATGTATATGTGAATCTCGTTTTCACTTTTGGCATTATTATTAAATGAGATGAATACAAAGTTATCATTTTATTTCGCTAATCTATTTTTGCGACTACATTCTTTATTTAATAATTAAAATTGACTACTTTAATAAAAAGGCACCTTTTATAAAAAAAATATTTAAGATTCTGCGAGCTTCTGTATTATAATATGTTATATATTGATTGTTCCTAACGTCAAAATGGTTGCTTTTCTTTTTGCACTAATTTTTGTTCACCTATTATTGTTTTAATAATGTCCACAAAGTACTTTTTATATGATAATGTCACAGTCATGACCACAGACTATATAGTGTGTGTAGTACTGTCTTTTACGTCCGATGTCGGGATCATGGAGGCAATATGCAGCGCTTTTGCTGCGTGTAGCAGTAATAGCATTAGCTGAGGTAGGGACCTTTTTGGCCATTTATTTTTTTTTTCTTTCTTTTATTATATCATAAGCGACATACTGTACAAGAATGGCCAAATAAATATCTCTTTCTTTCTTTCTAAGATGTCTAAGTTGAATGGTGATATTAACAGCAAATAAAGTCAACTTTGATTTAACAAGTTAAAGGTGAAGAATTTAGAATAAATGTTCAATTAGCACTTACTATACTACTCGATGGCGGAAAGCTTAAGGCGATAGCAGGGTTTGCTAAAGACGCAGGTTAGAGTAAAAAATGTGGTTTACTTTATTCTAATACAGGGGTGGGCAACCTGCGGCCCGCGTGCACATAAACTTTGGCCCGCGAACATATATAAAATGTATATAGTGGCCGGCCCTTATTCAAACGTTTCAATGATATTTATCAATATATTGAGTTATTTATAATGACACTCATTCCTAAACTAAATAACATAGCATTGATGAAATGTCCAATGACTAGCAGTCGACGAAAGTAAAGATTTAACTGACAGTTCGCAATTATGCATTTTTATAAAGGGGAATTGATAAAAATTTCAATATTCCTGAAGAAAAAATGCGAACAATTTTTTTCGATGACTTTTTTAAAATCCAAATATAGATCGCGAATTACAGTCGAGAATTTAGAAAGTAGCTTAGTACTTGCTACTACTAAAATTTAACGAGACATAAATACCTTATCCACAAATAAGCAGTGACAGGTGTCGCACTAATATAATTGTATGACTTATTATATATTTTTTGTAATGTTGTAGTGCAGTAATAAAAAGTATTATAAATTAATTATCAGAAATATTTAATTTTTGTTCAACTTCTAAATTTCCTTCCGTTTTCTGAGAACATAATTTTATCTACAAAATCAATGTTAATGGCCTATTAAAGTTTGGTTGTTTTCAATTTTGGCCCGCTTTACAAAAAGGTAGCCTATCCCTGTTCTAATATATTCTTTTCTCAAATCCATTAAAGTACAAAATGTATTGTGTAAGAAAGAGTACTCACAACAAGTGCCTCTCTGATAAATAGGCTTGTAAACTTTGGGCTTAAGACCAGGTGTCAGGTAATCTGAGTATTCTATAATGCGATTATCTTGGCTCATAGTGCTACTGCCCGCGTTTTGTGATTCATCGGCCTCTTTCTCCTTCAGCTTTGCATACTCAGACTCGAGTTCTTCTAGGCAGTCTTTTATCATTGTAGTCCTGCAACAAGCAGCGAAATGTTCGGCAACGTTAATCGTTGCATTTTTATTAAATGCAATTAATACAAAAATATATATGATAATTGCTTAACTAATTTCTTAGCTACACATATAATGTTACATCTATATAAATAACAATGAATTGTTTTAACGTCGCCCCACACTAGCATTTAATTCTGTGTCGTAGGTGCAGTTACATGGGTCGCCGGCGGGCGCGAGGATGTCGCGACTGCTACGGCGACCCGGGATGGACCACGCCCCTTCCGTAGCCGGGGGGCATCGTCGGTGGAGGAGACCGGGGGAGGTAGTGTAGCCTCCCCTCTAGGCAGGGGAGCGGAGGCTGGGGGTTCCCGGAAGTAGCTTGATGTTCCCGGGGGCTCCCTACATGCCTGAGGAAGGCCATCCCTGAGGTTTTTAGTGGGTAGGCCTACCCCTTCTGGGGAGGAGAGCCCCAATAACCGCCGGCTCGCCACAGCCGGGGTATACAATTTAATGCATTTTCCTCAGGGGACAAAAAAAAAAAAGGTGCAGTTACATACATAAACTTATCACATATATACACACGAAAGCCGGAATAAATTTCTGCAGGTCATACAAAACGACCATGCTGAAATGTATATACGCCGGGACAACTAGTATTTAACATTTTGATTCGTATTTTCTGCTATTGGTCTAAATACACACAAGACTTGTAGATTGTGTACAATGTAAACAGTTTACAAATATTTTTTCTTGAAATCACAACGGTAGTTTAATAAGTTAATAGACAGCAGCATTTATCGTGAAACGAACCACGCCACGAATTTCAAAAAAACTCGTAAATTAATAATCAATTACATTTTAACGTGGTCAAATAAACCCTAATTCTGTAAATGAAGCCTCATTTTTGGTTTCGAAATTTTTATTGACTGTGATGACAAAAAGTTACGTGCTTAATAATCTGGAATTTCATTCATTCAAATAAATATCGCATTTTAGTATAATTACATTGTGATTTTTCACAATGTAATTATACCAAAAGGGGTCATCCATAATTAAGTCACACGAATTTCGTGTTTTTTTGCCCCTCCCCCCGTCCTTGTCACAGTCACATTTGTGAGACTCCCCCCCCTAGGGTGACGTCACAAATTTTGAAATTATTGAATGATAAAAGCGGTTTCGAAATCAGTTTTATTTTCATTTTAATAAAATTAACATCAAATCAATTAACAAAACAAAAAACGATTACTTATATTAAATAAGTATATGGTCATTTCATGATTTTCTTATCATATTTTTCAAAATCACCTACTATAATCAATTAGAAAAATAGTACGTTTCGGGAGTACCCCTATTAATAGATAGAAGAAGATACTATTCCTTTATTTATTTATGAGAGTATACAGACTTTACAATAAAAGTTAATATTTACAGCACTTTTCATACTAATAGTAATAATTTAAAGTTTGTGTTTTAACAGTTAGCTTATTTGATTTAATAGATTTTATAATGTGACGTCACGAAATTTAAGATCCCTCCCACCCCATTGTCACACTTCGTCAACCCCCTCCCTCCCCTAACCGTGTGACGTAATTTATGGATGGCCCCAAAGTTTAGTTCAATTTTTTTTTTGTGTTGAGACAATGGGATTTGAGAGGATTCATCTGACATTTGGAACTGTGGTCTGGTCCAGAGGTGCGAAAAGTACTCTGTATGCAGTCCCTCTAACTATACTAATATTATGTTTATATAAGAAAACTCACTTCACTTGATGTACTGTCCACTCCTTCTGCACATGAATGATGAGCGTTTTGAGTTCTTCCGTATTGTACACCCATCGGCTATCCTCTAGTTCATAGGAGCAATGGAACAAGTTTAGAGGGACGTCTAAGGCCATAAAGTAATGGGGCTTCCTGGAAACAAATATCTTTATTCAAATAAGCAAATTACTAATATATGTTTGTTTTGGTAATTACGATATAACGTGGGTTAGTAATTAATATAGAAAAACCTAACTTTTAAAAGGTAACTTTTTATTCTTCAGGAGAACAGAAACTGAGAAATCTCAGGGATACCACCACAACCAAGTGTCGCGGCCGATTAAAGGAGGACCGATGTGAACTAACGACCAAACTCAGCCCAAGAGTAACCAAATAACTTGATTGCTTGTAATAGAGCAACCGCTGCACCGAGCGTAGTGCTGAAGGAACTTTGTACAGACTCCCGCTGTTATTAAATATATGCATAGACAGAAGATAAATAATAATTACCTTGGATTTGCCACAATATCCAACAGCTCTAAAATAATGGAGGGTTCCTCCTTTCTCTCGCCTACCAAGAAGACTACTCCCATAATACACCGTATCTGATGCCAGAGGAATGCATTCCCTTCTATGAGTACGTAGTACATTGTTGTCGCTGAAATATAAATGAAACAGAATTATTACATGATGAACAATATATTCACGTAGCTTAAAGAAACGACACTAATTTTAATTCGACGAGCGTAAAATTAGAATGTGTATCACGGAATGTTAGGTGAGTGTAGCATACTCTGAATAGTGATTACACTTTTGATACAACACATTATTATGTTTATTAATAATTTAAATACATATTAATATATTATTTACTTCAATTTTCAATTCTTAATTTTCTCGTTTGCACCCCCTTTACAATAAAAAAAACATCATCACTTTTTACCATAAATAATATATCAACTTAAATTTTACCCCTTTTAAAAGAAAAAAAATTCAATTCATTAAAACAGAAACATAAATACCACATGCAGTAATTTTCATAGATTCAGTAAAAATAACTTATTTATCTTAAGATCTCATACAGTTATCAATCATCAGGTCTGTGTTAATTTACCGGTCGCCTGAATAATGGTAAGACTCAGTTACCGACACCTCGCTATCAAAATATTTAAGCTTAGGCTACATGCGGTGACTAAGCTGGTTGCATCTTCATCAGGAATATACTTATTTGCAACATTTATAATAATTTTATAGCATTTGGTGCATGCATTTCAACATGAAGATTCATTTTGATATGGTAGCTATTAATTAGTTTTAAAATTATTTATTTAATTTAAATATTAAGTAATATTTGCTATAACATATCCTACTTACTACCTCTGTTAGATAATATATTCTTATTATGATACTAATAGGATTGTTGTCTATATACGAATGATAAAGCAATAAGGCATGAAAAAGTGTACTCCGTTATGATGTGGTTATTTCTATTGTATCCTACTGCCTCGCTAAACCTCCGTCCGGAATAACTTTGTTTCTGCGGAGAATTTATTTTGGATCTGGAAGGTCTATTCACTGAGCAATCTCAGTTATGTTAAAATGTTTCATTTTTAAGACCTGTTGCTGTTCACCACAGACTGCTTCTACAGCTTGAGATTAGTCTTCAGTTTGGCATGCAAAGACCTATTAGGTCACTATCAATCAGAGGGTGATCAGGTAGTCAGCAGGCAGTTTGAGCCGGTTGGGATTGACATAAGCATATTTCTTGTGTAGTTAGGGAAATACCAAATCAATATCTAATATCTTAATGTAAAGTAGAAACCACAAATTAACACTTACGTGTCTCACTCTCTTCGTTCACAGGCAAAATTTCGGCCTTGAAAATCTCTCGACAAAACTCGGTGACGCCATTTCCAACGTCCATCTTGCAGAGGTTGCGGAAGTCATGTGATCCGACTAAGTGCGCACACGCAGCTCTCATCGCGTTTATGTCAAGCATGGAACGCGGAAAATAATATTTGTACTGCCGCTTCTTGCAATCGAAACTGTGAAACAAGACTTCATTCACCAAACTGTAGAATTCATGTTTTCATTGATTAAATATAATACAAAACACGAGATACATTATTTTTATTTATGTAAATAAATAGATATATAATAAGCATGTAAAAAAAATATTTTATAACTCGCAAATTGAAAATTGCTGTTCACTTATTATGTATTAGTCTCCGCATCTAATATTAGATACAATGAAACATACAAATGTATATGTACTCTGTTCCACTTCATTTATTCATTATATATATTTGTTATGGTAAATTATTTTTTTCTTAATCAACTCAAAATATATTATTATTAAGATTGAAGTTTATATCATGGCCATTGCTCCAGCCTATTGTTGTGTGTTCAGGTATTTAGGTCTTAGTGAACCAAACTGGCCCATTGAATGTTGAAATTATATGCAACTTTGAGTTTCATTGCAACTATCCCAGCCAACCACCCTTTTTTTTTCTATCCCAACCAACACTTACCGAGCACTAAATTCTGGTTTATCTGCAGGTATCGGCATCCAGGCTACAACACGAATCTCTTTGGGAAGCAGGCGATTCAATATTTTACAGTAAGGAAGTTCTGCTGCTATCGAACTTGGCAGATTTTGATCTTCTGGTGCAAAAGAGCTCCGAAGGGATATTGAGATTACCTGTAACAGTAGAATAAACTTTATCTAAAATGGTATAAGACATGTATGAAAAGAATAATAAAAAATAGGAGATCTGACGAAAGATCAAGTAAGATATATTTCATATTGGGTGCATTCCTCAATGCACCTAATAAAGTAGATACCGTAACATAGTTGATTTATAACTCACATTTTGGTTGCAAATATGTAATATCCATGGTATCTACTTAACACACACCACTGTAGATACAGCAAGCTTAATGTCGCAAATTAATGGAAATTCTAATTATAAACATGTGTAAACGTTCTGTACATGTAAAAATTTAAAAGCACAAGAAAAATTGACAACTCAGGTAGTTTTCGGACCAGAGTCCTTATCGAATCATGTTGACGTCTTGACCAAGAAACGTTCTTGTCTTTATCATTTCCAAAGCATTTTTAATTTAATGCAATAGTTTTATTTATGAACTTATGTTGATACTGTAGATGATTGCATTCAGAGTTACCTATGATTAATTTGAAGAACTATAAGTCATCCATAACCTTGCAGGTAAACGAATCCAATAGATTTCAAATGGAGGGTGGGGAAAGCAGCCCAGTTATATAATCTATCCCCTAAATGTGAAAAGTCGGCTCATATAATTATGAGGCGACTTTTCACATTTTTTCTATGAGTGTCGTCTGTGGGACTAAAACATGAGTGTGTGAACTCGGTTAGAACTTAGGAGTAATGCTGGCTCACTCACATTATATAGGATTGGCAGACCAAGAAGGATGTTTCTCAGCCGACGATCCCGATTAAGAAGCAGCGACGTGATCGGTAGGACTATAGTCTATGGTTTATTAACAAGTGGATTGTTGTGATTAGAAGCGGTAGTGTAGTAGGATTTGGAATCTTTTATATGGGTCTTTGGTGAGAAGAGTATATTGTGAAAGAGATCTTTGGACCGCAGTACTGCAGTTCACCTATTGTGTGAGATAAAAACCAGACTTAACAATGTTATGGCTAAATGACGTAATTTAAAATTGTGACTATCTGTCACAATCGGAAATTAAAAAAATTCGGAAAGTACAAAAATTTGTCAACGGGTGTTGAAGAAGTTGGTTCGAACCAACGGCAAAAAAATTCTTCCATTATATAATGTATATATGATTATTTATCATATGAAAATAATATGCAAAGTCATTTATACAAATTTGTATAAAAATATTTTTGTATTCATTACCTGCCCAAAAGCACTGACACCTTTGTCAGTTCGACCACATCTGTGGTAGTTTGAGGTCTCGCGTCTCTCTATCAGACAACCTTTCATTAGTGCCTTGAATAGGTGGTGCTCAATAGTCTGTGAGGTACCTTCCTGGACAGCAAGACCTTTGTAATCCCATCCAAAATACATGACTCGGAGTAACACTCTGCGATAATCACATCTGTCAATAAAGTCCTTAATTTTATTATGCATGATTTGAAAATCCATTGTTAATTAATGATATGATTGGTTTAACTGCAATATGTCATATATACAAATAAACACATATACCATTTAAACAAATAGCAACTGCACAAACATAATTTTTATTTATTTTACAATATACTTGTCTGTTATTAAATTGTTAAACATAGACTTACATTACACACAGTAAAATATACATATCATATGAATACAGTCACTGGGCTGATATAGCTACTAAACTATCAATGTGAGGTGGCAGGTATGGGAATTGGCAAAAATTTGAAAACAAACTTGTTGATTATTTTTCTGTATTGATTTTCAGTGAAATAAAACAAGTTGTGGCTAGGCCATCCGTACAGAGGGGCTATCGCACTAATAAATCGCAAGCGAAACGCAACCGAACCGTTCGGCTTAACCAATCCGAACGCCACAATATACTCTAGCTCTCGGATTGGTTGAGTGGAACAATTTGGTTTCGTTTCAGCTGCGATTTGTTAGTGCGATTGCCCCCCTGTTCCCGGGAGTCGCTTCGCGTTCCCGGTGGCTCCCTACATGCCTGAGGAAAGCCATCCGTGAGGTTTTTAGTGGGTAGGCCTCCCCTTTCTGGGGAGGAGAGCCCCACATAACCGCCGGCTCACCACATCCAGGGTATGCAATTTAATGCATTTTCCTCAGGGGAACAAAAAAAAAAGGCCACGTCAATCACAGTGATCTTCTTTAAAAACAAGGCACATATGTCGCAGATGAGAAATGAGGTGAACTACTATTGAAAGAGCATTGTTCCAATGCCTTTCAAAAACTACTGGTTTTAAACACAAAGGGACAACAGCTTAACATTCTGTGTGCAATGGCATTATGGAATGTTTTCACCGGTTTTTGATATATTGCTTTATATAGAATAGAATAAATATATTCTTCTGGATACCTCTATTAATAAAAAATCCTTGCTAAGAATATAAATGTGTAAGGAAATCATTAGTTCAAGCTGGAACAATTGAACCAATTTAAATAAAATTTGGTACACAAATAGTCGAGAATGTGCGAAAGGACATAAGCTACTTATTAATGTGAAAATAGAACTATAAGTTTACCCTAAAAGAGATAAAATAAGAGAATTATAGTTTTAAATTTATTCATCTGCTGTAAATAACAATTTATAAAATTCAATATTAATTCAACATCATGGTCAGATAATTGCCAAAAAATCTTTACAAAACACCCAGTTGTCTCTCCATGGTAAAAAAGTTACAAACTAAATAATCTACAATTACATTCTTTAAAAAAAATATCATTAGTAAAAATATAATTTTAGTGAATTTTTATGATATTTTGAAAATATTATTGTTTTTATGTTATTGCAAAGGGTTTTTTAATAAAGTTTGTTATAGTATTGATTAGTTTAGGAAATGTTGCAAACACTTCGCGAGAATCGCTTTAGAGAATACCTAATAAAAACAATCAAAAACATTTTATTTTTGATTACTTTTTAATATTGATACTTTATATATAACGTGTATATCTAAAAGGGATTCTAGTATTCGCTGGGTGTGAAGTACTAGGTGGAGGTAACATAATCTATCGCAGCGCTCATGGTGGTCAAAAGTAGAATTAATGTGGGCTCTGTCATCAGATGTATCTGTCAATGGCAAAGCGATTCTACATAATTAATACATTTTAATATCATTAATTATTATTTGTTACGTATTAAATTATGTATAGAATTTTATGGGTAAAACTTAACTGTACTTACTGTTATGCAACGATGTTATCCGACTTATCTGGATAACTGGGTAGACGACAATTTTTTAAATACTATATATAATAAGAGTACTCTTTTATGTGAGAAATATTGTAGAACCAACAGTATACCTGCGCCTATTACTTTTAAAGATACATCGACATGTTTGCGGCGCTGTCGCGGGTCGCTCAAAAACGCTCCATACTAAAAACACTGCAATTGTGACGTCATAACTCAGTAAACTCGCCTAATTTGTATGAGCGTATAAACAAATTTTAAAATAACTTTGTTATTTGTACGTTATAGGTATACTTTCTATATATAAAAATGTTACTTTTAATGTGAGAATGCTAGAAATGTGTTCGTTTCATTAGAATTACGTAAATAACAATTGCTCATTTTTTAGAAATCTAAAAACAATATATATTAATAATTAAACTGAAATTTCTATTTTGACATACTTTCATGAGATATAAATTGCTCAAATCAGATAATTATGGTATAAAAACGGCCATAATCAATTGTAGTCGTCTACCCTACTGTAAGCTTTCGCAAGCTGATCTATTGACCCACTAAAAAGTTTTTGGCTTAACAGAATATAAACATATTTTTCTAAAAGACAAGAATTTTCTTTCGTCTTTTATCTTTACCATAATGCTAACTTCTTCTGATAATAAGATTTTCAATCAACTTGCTGCTAAGCCAAGTTTTATCTTCTGCAAATTAATGATGACCAGACATTGCCCAAATTATATTATAAGATTTGTCGTGCTTTGTCGATAATAATAAATTATTACTTGCTGTCTAATTGCCCCGTGACTGATTAATCATCAATTCTATTTCGTAAGAGTCAGCTTTCCTAATTTGGGAATTAAAAGTATTTTAATTTGTTGTAAACTAATTTAGTTAAATATATTTTTAATTAAATATTTGATTTGGATAAACTAGTTTTATATTATATATGAGGGATTTGTTATGTGAGAGTGAATATTGTCAGCGAATTGTATACGAGAGAGACGAATGAACGTGACGTCGCGTCGTCCAGTTACTGCGCTCTCGCCGACTAGAGCGTATGTCATTGTATTTGGTAAATATTCATAGTTGATTTGATTTATTTCATTGGAATATAATTTATTTAAAGTTTGTTTTTATTATAAGGTCAGTGTCGTAACTTCCAGTGTAGATAAACAGCATCCTCACACATTAAGCGGTTTTAGGAAAGTAATGAAAACAGCTTAGTCTGATATTACTTACAATTTATTAAATGCGCGGTAACACGTTTCATACATTGATAATTTACATTAATCTCACATCTTACAACATTAACAGTTACATCAAAAACAATTAAATCGACCTATGATATATCCAGCCAATACCAACAACTTTCCTTTAAATACGGTTTGTGGTTGGAATTTGATATTGTGAGAAACACTCTCAAATCCGGTCTTCAAAACAATACTCATTTCGATCTGAAAACGATATTTAATTTATTACTAACGATACAGGAACATTTATATATATTTACTGTTACATAATAAAACCATTAAAGTAGCTTTTTCTTTTTGTTTTACTGTAAAACTACAACTATAAACGATGTAAGCAAACCCTGCCACAATCAAAATTAAACACACTTTTTGAACTTACCTCATTTGATTTGAATGACCAAAATGATTACAAAACCTGTTTTTTACACCCAAATCGTGGTATCACAACAATTTATTAGTCGAAAATATTTGTTATTTTTTCATTTCGATATTTTTTCAAAAATATACGACCTAAATGTCAATGTGACTGAGCCCACAAAGTTGTGGACGCTAGTTGGCGTTGTAATCGTGCACGGAGCCAATAGCAGAGCTTGTTTTCTGAGGTGTGTTGTGATAGTATGTTCTGTTAGAGGTTGGATGTTTGTCTATGATTCGCTATTTGTCAAAATTTAAATATAGTATTATGAGTTTTAAAAGAATGAAGTGTGCTGTCTTTATATTTACTTATTGGAAGAATGTTTTGATATTGTTATGTTGATATCTTAGAAGATGAAGTGGGGTTTGGATTTTTATAATGTAACTATGTAAAAGTTTGATAGAAATATATTGTGAGTAATATATTGTGTGTGAGTGTTATAATGGTATTTATTTTATAAAGAGTAAATTTATCCTACAAGATGTTCTATTGAAATAATGGTTGGCAAATGTTATGTATTTTTTTTAAATCAATGATGTGTCGAAATAACAAACTATCAAAATTGACACAGGAACAGTCGGTAAAAAACGGGCAATTTATTAAAAATATATGTTTTTCACAAATTAAGTTGTAACATAGGGTATACATACCTTATGAAAAGGGTATTATCTCTCTTAATTTCTGCTTCTATGTCACCTTCAATACCAAGATGTTTGTTTATAATATTTTTCAATTGCAAATTGTGCGATTCCAGCCTGACTATTTTACTAACCAGGACCTGAAAATTAGTCCCGACATACATTAAAATAAAAAGCAACACTCCGGTCAACGTTTAGATTAATGAAATTACAGATTTAGTAAAGGTATATACATTTTTATCCAAGTTTAAAAGTTCGTCCCGAGTAAGATCTCTATTAGGTGGTAACCTAGGCATTTTATGAAATTTTACTGAAAACTGAAGACAAGAAGCGAAGTATAGTGTGTTAATTGAATAACTCCCACAAACTAAAACAATTTATAAATCTATGTATTACTCCATATGAAAAGAAAACTAAGAACATTGGCCACCATCTCGATCGATCACGATAGGGTTATACTTGTTTTATTGTCAAAAGTGTCAAACAAACGGTGGGATCCGTCCGAATGGTAATTACGTAAGTCTTATTCAAAGTATTTTCTTATGGTCTACTTATGGTTTAAAAGATACCTTTGAGCTTATAAAATATTTACTTATGAAATCATTTAAATTTTTATCAGAAATTCTTGACATTCTGATAATTATAACGAAATCATGCTAACGATCGCTCCAATTCGATATTGTATATGTCTGTGATTGCCAGTGGTTATGGTCATCACTCTTATCACTAATCGGAACGCACGGAAATTAACTCTTTCTTAAACTCTTTTCTTTTTGGATTCTAACCAAATGATTCTGTACCAAACAACCATAAACTTATGTAGCAATTCGAGCAGTAAAATAATGTTTTAAGCATGCAAGCAAGAAACGCTTGTAATTAAAATTTAAGATCTATTAAGATACATAAATTGCTTTGAGAATTAATTACAATATGTAAAAACAAAGACTGAATTTAAAATACACATCTCTTCATAGCTTTTATTCACCACATATTCTTTCAATGTTCTCTTATAATTTTCCTCTATTTCTTCTACTAGACAAACTTATAATATTTCTACGTTTTATTTAGATTTACTAGAAATAAAGTTAAAATATATGTTTGTAAGCACCAGAACTCACTATTAAGAAATATAATAGTTTTAATTCGGACTAAAATAACTACCATCACCAGTGTTTACAGTTATTATTTAAAACTGTCATGTTTGTCTAAAACTATAAAATAATTTATCTGTACAATATCGATAATACTTGTTATTATACTTAATAAGACTACAACATCAGACTCTTTTTTGTTGATGTTGTAGAATGTTTTTTATAAATAATTATGATAATATAAAGCGATATGAACTATATCAAACTAATAAAATACCATGTGGCGCAGTCAAAGCTATTATAACGTTCGTTGTTCATCTTTAAGTTTTTAAATGAGTGTTATCTCTGATTAAAATGTATTTTAGGTATGACCGTACACCCGTCTACAATGGTATTATCACCGTCCCCCGGTAAGAATTGGAGTTAAGGAAGGGCAAGTGGGGCTACTGCATTAGGGCGTAGGAGTGTTCAACTATAAACATAAATACACATATTCAATAGTTTTTTTCCAAACATTCTTTTTTATTTTTAAAATTTTCGGACAATTATATATAATCCTTATATTCTCAAAGATTCAACTTCCATTTAGATAACGGTTGAATATATTTTTATTTTATACTAGCGACCCGCCCCGGCTTCGCACGGGTGCAGTGAAAAAATGGTTATGGTGGGTTATCCCTAAGAGATAGACATATACCATCGCGGACTTTTTTGTGGATTTTTGTAAGTTGTACAATACTGTAGTACATTATTTTGGTCTATCTCGTAGGGTTCAGCCAGCGTTTGCAATATAAGCGCAAAAAAACGTGCTTATTTACGACATCACATTAGAAACCTTTAAATTTATCAGTGTTTCTCTACTATATTATGCATTTATTATACATACAAACCTTCCTTAAGAATCACTCTATCTATTAAAAAAAACCTCGTCCAAATCCGTTGCGTAGTTTTAAAGATCTAAGCATACATACGGACATACAGCGAAAGCGACTTTGTTTTATACTATGTATTGATTGATAATGTAATAACAAATTAACATAGTAAACACACACAAGGAGCAATTTCAAGTTTGAAAACACGAATGATATTAGCTACCACATTCTCGGTAGGATCTGTAGTCATTTTAATTCCATAGTATTATTTCCATTATGTTACCTACTGAAAAATTCTTTTATAATTTATCATAATATAAAGTGCCAAATCGATGTGCTGAATAGAATCACATAAATGGATAAATAACTACTACTAGTAGTTTTCAAGAACAAAAGTTCTTAATATATTCGTTAACCTCAAGTTAATATCGGGACTTATTGAAAAATAAGTATATCGATAGTAGTTACTTCTTCTGTTATTACAATATTGTTGTAAATAAATTTAATATATATAAAGAAAATAAAGAGCTTGGTGTGTATCCGAGTTTGTTTATTTGTCAAGTAAGGTAAACGTCACAATTTAAATTTTAGATTACCAAGTAATAATAAAGTGACACTATGTACGATATAAATAGTTCACATAACAAATATACATAGGATATGTATAAAAGGGTGGAATATTAAATGAAATGGACCCGCGGCGAATAATGATTTATTTACCACACCACATACTCGTACGCTATGGTAATTATGGCATCTTTTAATTAAAATAATAAAACAAAAATAGCCTAAGAACAGAAATAGACTCGGTTCAATAAATGATTCTCGATCCAAAGAATAGGAAATAGGTATATTATATTTAAAATAATGTACAAGTCAATAAAAATTGTTACAATAGTTTCTTTTCACTCTTTTTATAAATTTCTTTTTTCTAAAGCTAAATAAATAACAAATTACAAATTTACTATATGCGGGACAGGGAAATTACATTTTCCCTGACCTACTCGTATTATTTATAGCAGTATAGGGAAAAAATACCTTCGCTGACATATTATTATAGCGTTATAGGGAATCAGGCCTAATTCTAGAGGTTTATAAATGGCAATTTCATTTGAATCGCTCGAATTGAATCGAAATATACTAAAAATTAAGAGAAAACATTGCGCATATTAACATATTTTCCATATAAACAAAACCACCCGTTTTCTCCCTGTAAAATAGAAATGTTTATTGTTTTGCTAAAAAATTAAGACTTTTTATTTATGTCCCTAGATTTCATTTTATTTAATTATATTGTTTGATTAAAAATAGTCAGATTGTTTGATATGAAGACACCAAATAATAGAAATGATTTGTATACAACCTGATTTTCTAGACTTACACATTTTTAATCACAATCATATTTATGAATGTACTAGCTGTGCCAACGACTTCGTCCGCGTGGAATAGTTATTTTGAACATCATATTTATTTTTGCAAACAACCACCTCAGCTGTTACCCGATCTTGACAACGCGACATATCCAAATTTGATTACCATAAAAACGATTCTAGTGAGTTAACATTAAAAGATAGACATATACTGCCGCGGACATTTTTTTAGATCATTTTAAGAGGAATAATTCTTTCATACGAATAGTTCCACAAGAGGAATAATTCCACATTTTCCATTATTTCTTCGCTCCTATTAGTCGCAACGTGATGTTTTGTAGCCTTCCTCGATAAATGGGCTATTCAATAAAAAAATAATAATTCAATTCGAACCAGGAGTTCCAGAGATTAGCGCGTTCAAACAAACAAATAAACAATCAAACAAACAAACTCTTCAGCTTTATAATATTAGTATAGATTTAAAGAGTATGTTTATGACTTTATGTTTTATTAAAAATGCTAAATAAGTGACTGTAAGAAATATAAAAAATACCTCTCCTTTGATTACGACTGTAAAAATATCTTATAATCTGTAGAAATATAAAATCTACGGTAATGCTCACAGAATTACAAGATATATGTACGTCAATGTGGATGAAGGAACTGGCGTGGTTGTACAAACACTAACGCAACCATGACGTATCTATTTCCGAGTGGCTAAATTATTCAGCCAATTCACATTTTGGAGCTTTGTGACGTAAACACCACCTGTTACTACTTGAATGAAATTTTCATTTGATGTATATATACCCTTAATGCCTAAGGTAATATTTAGCGTAAATATACTGTAATTTGTAAAATATCTTTACGGTAATAATGTGAATTTCAGTTATTGCATGAACTTACACAAAAATTAAAATTTGGTATTATATAGGTACCCGGATTTCTTAATAATATTACATAATCATTCAAAGGAGAAATATTCCACTATTCAAAAGACTTTTTAATTAATTAAAAATGATTTTGGTTTTAATATCTTACTATTAATCCCTTTATTTTGAAACAAACTTTACATGAAAATTTTTACAAAAGCTACAAGAAATCAATCAAAGCTCTAACTTATATTGAAGTGAAAAGGACTAAAGAAAAGAAGTTTTCATTTAAGGAATAAAAATTGGTGAATATAGTTAATACAGTTTGAGAGAAATTAGAAAGAAGTGGTATGGTGAAGTGAGTGATGATAGATAGTGAATTATATTTATTGACGAAAGCAAGAGAGAAGAACGCAAATCAATAGCGCTCTTTTTCTCATAGGTATATACGAGTAGCTATCATATTACTCATGATCATTGTATAAAAGGAAATAAATAATCAATGAAAATTGCCAATGGCAGAGATATTACTGGATACCATGACAATACAACTTATGTCAATAGTTGATAACGTTTTTCAGATATATTTCCGAATTTCACGAAATAACGAAAAAAATTACCTACTCATTATTTCGTATCTATTCTGAATCTCAAATAAATGGTACTTATGATCAAGCTACGGAAGTAATAACGTGCTACGGTATAGCTACGCATGTAGTTTTGATTGTATCACTGGGCTCGTAGACACATCTTGATTGCGCTTGCGTATGGCTTTAACAAATATATTTTTTATGTGCAGTGCGTAATAAATTTAATTAAAAGTTATTTGCACCACATATTGTGACAAAACAACATCGGATATCTATTGATGTTAGAAGAGTCTAAATAACTATGAAAGTCTAATTTCACTATTAAAATTCGTATAGGTCATTCGCCCTTTACTTAATTATTAACGAGTACTACGATATACACGAGCGATGAGTCACCAGTCAACAGTGCACTTCCAAATTTGTTTGGTTACGACGTCATGTCATGTCTAAGCTTTTGTGACGTCAGATCAATGAATGGCAGACAGTTTAATAATGAACTAAGTTGAAAAAAATCTCTTTGTCCCTTATAAGAAAATTATGTCTTTACCTTATCCCAATTGTGGATGCGCATTTTGATAAAAAAAGTAGCAAATTTTTCATATTATACAATAATAATATTTTTAATGGTAATATATGTTTAATGGTTTTATGTAGGTATATATTAGGATAGTTATTAGATAAGAAGTACTATTGTTAGATAAGTAAGTGCTGCGCAACTCACGTTAATGTTAAGTCACGGAATAGTATTATAAGATAATATAACGCTGTACGTACAGTACGTAGTAGATCCAAACGAGGACAGTTTTAAAAAAGGCACGGACTACGAGTCCGTGGAGTAAACATATCATCATCATCATCATCATCAGCCCCTCTTCGTCCACTGCTGGACATAGGCCTCTTCGAGTGTACGCCACTTAGATCTAATATAAACCATATAAACAAAAAAAAATATTTTTAACTCATGGTAAGAATATTTTATTATTTACATTGACAGTTAATAAAAGTACATAAATATAGAAATTTTTGGTTTCAACAACTCTATTCGTAAGTTTTGCAGCTATTGTCGCTGTCCACTCCGGAGGTATATGCCGTCAGAGCCAACATAAGACATTTATTAATAATATTATTTCTCACTACATAATATAAAACAAAGTCGCTATCCGCCGTCTGTCTGTCCCTATGTATGATTAGATCTTTATCACTACGCAACGGATTTTAATACATAGAATGATTCTTAAGGAAGGTTTATATGTATAATACATGCATAATATAGTAGAGAAACACTGATAAATTTAGAGGTTTCTATTATGATGTCGTAAATAAGCACTTTTTTTGCGCTTATATTGCAAAAACGCTGGCTGAACTCTACGAGATATACCAAAACAACTGTACTACAGTCCACCTTAAAAAGTTCAAGAAAAAAGTCCGCGGTGGTATATGTCTATCTCTTACGGATAACCCACCATAACCATTTTTTATCCTTTACTAAAAATGGTTATTTACGAAGTCATTTTAAACAATACAGCATTAATCCTTATCCAAATAATTGTGCATTTATTATAGACTAGCTGTGCCCGCGACTTCGTCCGCGTGGAATAGTTATTTTGCGCACCTCAGCTGTTACCCGATCTTGACAACGCGACATATCCAAATTTGGTACCATAAAAACGGTCATTGTGACTAAACCTTAAAAGATAGACATATGCCGTCGCGGACTTTTTTTTAGATCATGTATAGAGGAATAATTCTTTCATACATATTTTTTGTGTATCTTGAACCGTTTTCGCAGCGCACGCAAAGAAAGCCTTCAAAAATGAATAATTTTCCCCGTTTTTTACACATTTACCGCTCTGTCTTTGCTCCTATTAGTCATAGCGTAATGTTATTTAGCCTATAGCCTTCCTCGATAAATGGACTATCCAACAAAAAAAGAATTATTCAAATCGCACCAGTAGTTTCGGAGATTAGCGCGTTCAAACAAACAAACAAACTCTTCAGCTTTATTATATTAGTATAGATTAGTATAGATGTATAATAAGTTCCACCAAGAGCCAACAATCAACTCAATACAGAATATAAGTTAAAATCTGCAGTTGGATTCTTTGTTGCCTACTTGCCTATATAATGTAATAGAAATGAATTCGCTTGGACAGATGTCCGATCTTTTTGTATAAAAAGAATACAATGGCACTCTAGTTGATTGTTTTGTCTTGTGGAAAGTTGAGAATGCCTTGTATTAAGTTCACTGTTTGAAATTTTATGGCGTTATAAAGATTAAATAAATAAATATGGTTGGTGTGTATCCAGATTCAAGACGAAAATTAGTACACATATCGTCTTTGTCTATTTCAAAGGCATTATCATGCACTTTGTAGAGAGAAATTGCTTATATATCTATGTGAAGAGAGAAATATATCGGGATGAAAACGTAGACCACAAAACTAATGTATAGTCAGCAGAACAGCAACATAAACAGATAAATCACGAAAACAGTTTTTATTACGTAGATAATAGAGGTTATTTCAAATTCAACTTGTATATACAAACTTGCTGCCATGAGTACTAAAATTCTCGCCTTAATAAAAAAATACAATTAATTGTCTATTACCAACGGGTTTGATTTCACTCTATAATCGCAGAATGTCGAATAATGAAAAAAGATTAACATGTCATCGTTCTATCAAATTTAGACTATAATAAAAAGGGTTAAAGTCTACAACTACTTGCATTCAGTGCCACGTAGTACGGTTTACGGGCAGCCAAATTACACGATGTAGCATAGCATTTAGAGATGAACTTTGTAGTCGATATTATGATTATATAAAATATTCATAAACTATTGCAAACCATTGTTTTGTCATGTTTGAAATATTTAAGTCAAAACCCAACATGGCTATGTACAAGCGCCGTATAGCTTTGGTCTATATACAATATAATATCATATTTGATTACATAGTAATTTTATGATAGCTTAACTATTACTACTACCAGTATCATAGCACAGTCTACCATAAGTATAAGCAATATGAAGAAAGCAATATACAAAAACTGATTGAGAGTGTCTTGCTTTGATTTCCACACGATTCTGTATTCCTTTATTTGTGTAAATAAGAGGGATTCAGATGCTACAGTTGTATAGCTGATTTCAGACAATTGTCTAACCACATATTGTTACCACAATTGCATATTCATTATATTTAATAACTAATAGAAGAATGATGTATGTATATTATGACGTTTAGATTCATTTAAAATACGCTGATATAGAAATCTATTTGTGTCATTAATTTCTCATATTAAAAATGCAAAATAACGACATAATCATGATTAAAGAGAGTTCCTATGGTCACTTAATAATTATTAGTTTCGATATGAATATCGATCATTTTTCAGGGCCAACCTCCACAGCACTAGCACATTACTGTGTCACTCTGCCATCTTGGATGGTTTATTTGAAAATCGAACGTCGCCGGAAGCGCACGTTACTATAAACGGCGGGAAAATACAGTGAAAAAGTTGATAACGAAAAATTGATGGCGTTGTGACCTTTGGGAGTGCTTAATTTTTTTCAATGTTTGATTGGTACGGCTGCGGATAAATTGGTAAGTTTATTTACCATAAATGTTTTGATCTTAATAAAAGTTTAGTGATCTCTCTTCACGGTTGTTGAGTTTTGTAGAGAAACGGTACATTTATTATTAATATGTGAGAGAAAATTGCGGTTATTGCAAAACATAAATTCTATTTAGTTTGTGGACAAAATTCCTTCAATGTTGGCAGCGGCATTGATTTGTTTGCATTTTTTGCATACGTAGTTTCGCTTTTATTTGCGGCACCTGTATCAGTATATAAAGTACCTACGTATGATTAAAAAGTAATTTTTGTCAATATTAAACAACCTTTTCAATTAGAATTAAACAGTGGTAAAATCTTAGAAGATAAGCATCAATTTTATTTATAAATCTTTTACAAAGATGCAAACAAGGAGAATCTGTCTCCTATACAGTTATGCACCTACATTTATTTTAGAAATACGCAGATGGTCGTTACCATCCTCTTCATTCTTCTTTGAATTTATCGGTAAATTTATTGCTAAATAGCAGTCCTGATGACAATGCACCATCCCGTGGCTTAACATTTTAATAAGCTGTTTATTAATTTCATAAAAATCATTTTGTTTATCAATTAATTTGAAAGATTGATGTTTTTATTCATAAAAAATATATTTCTGGGTCTGGACTGACACGTGCGGATAACATAACCAGATACATGTTACGTTCTTATAGATCAGTTGGAAAGACGAGACTCTAATTTATTAGAGGTGATATAGAATCCCGACGACTGATAGAAAAAAAAAATATTAAAAATAACATAAGTTATTGAGAATTACTCTTATTGAGAATAAAAAATGCCTTGCAATTTGACTGCAAGAAACTTATCAGTTTCAATTGAAATGCCAACCAACATTTTGCGACTGTGTAGTTATGAGTCGCCAATTATGTGTAACTAATTGTTCAAAGATTTAGTACAAAACCGTAGAATCATTTTAATCACGAATATATGATTGCTTCATATTTAACAATGCACATCACCGGTATTCATAATGTTTTGCTCGAGTTCGGAAAATGCCTTCCAGTTAAGTTTACATGAAGTTGAATATGCGAAGTGTTGAATACTATAATTTCAAACTACTCATAATGTTGAATTATGAGCGAGCCTTCAAGTGTATATAAGTATAATAATTAGATATAAATTTTAACAATGTCTAGAAAAAAATTGCTTAATTAAGTACTAGTTTACGGTATTATATCGCATTGTGAGCGTGAGAATATATACAAAAAACTTTGTTATTAATTTTGTTCCGGTTATTTCAAAGTACGTCTAGTATAAAAATCACTATTTTCGTAATGGATACATAATTGTCATTTTTTTTTGATAATGATATAAATTCTATACTTTAGTAATTTATGTACAACAATGTGACTCTGTTTCCTCCAAAGTTTGTAAGTTCAAATTTTCACGAGTTCTGAGAATTATAACTTTATTGTATAAGAACATCACAATATTCCTTACGATCCTTGTATAATATGAGTTAAATAGATAGTATTTTTGCCTGTGAATGTCATAAAAGCGACTAAGGAAATTTACCGCAAAAAAAATCTCAGTGAGAAGAAACACGCAGTATTACCCTAATTGATTTTAACAAAGCATTTGATACTCTATGGTATGACACATTGCTTCTGAAGTAATGTTTTAAATTTTCATGTTTCTCATATCGAAGAGGTCCTAAGCATCGAATAGTGAAATGATTTACCAGTTAACTTATTTAAGGTTTAAGATTCACATATTGAAAAGGTGAAAGCACAAAATTAAGTCTTAGGGCCCCTTCAATACTTATTATATATCACTGACATGAATAACTGCTTCAAAAACTGCACAATTTGTACAGTATTGATAAAAAATATGCTGCAGATAGGGGAGGATCTTGTAATAGCTAAACAAAAATAGTAATCAGATTTTGATCGTTTGAACACATCATACTAAACTTGTGCTCAACTCTAAGGAAACTAAGCTCATGTACGTCCATCCCAATGATTCCATAACTGTTCAGCTTGTTAGAATTGCGAATAATAATCAACAATGTTTATTGCATTCTACATTATCAACCCATGATTGCAATTATGAACCGCTTCAACAAGTTAACAAGCAAAAGAGTCTTGATTAAGTTTTAGATTATAACTTCAATTGGGAATCTATAAGAGACAAGAGCTTTTTATTTATTTTTTATAAGATTATAAAAGATATTTTACAAAATTAGTTAAGTAAAATATAATATCCTAAAATTTGTATAGGATGCATCTCTCTACACAAATCTCATACAGGTTTACAAATGCTGTTGTTTATAAGTAAAATATAATGAAATTAAAACAATGCGCAATTATACTCGTACCTATGTATATCTACGAAATACCCGCACAGTGACAGTAGGCCGGCCCTCTAGAACACTGGAACTTCATTAAACATTGGCGAAGTGGGGATTTTTTTTACATTAAACCTGGGAATGACAGGCGTGTATATATATTATGTATATAATTAGATAAACCAAACTAACAGTAGAAATCAATAGCCATCATCCACTGAACCATATCCAGCTGTTACAGAACAACGCCCAGTTACCACTAAACAATGTAGAGTTATCACTGAATAATAATAAATTATCATTGAGTCTTCGAAAATTTATTATTATTCAGTGATAACTCTGGACATTTCCAGCTATCACTGAACAATATCTAGCTGTCACTGATTAATATACAGTAGTCACCAGAACAATGTTTTGCTGTCACTGAATAATGCCCAGCTTTTATTAAGCCTTTGTTCTAGTTGTCAGTTTGGGCCATCATATTAGTACAACAGATTTAACACTACATGTGTAGCAGATTTTGCAGTCATGTAACAGATTTATCAAATTTTGAAAATATTTATTGTACTATATGGACAGTTGTCAGCCAGGAGTACTTATTTGTTAAATTGAGAACTACAATATATTTGAGTGTGTACTAGGATATTGATAATTCCGAAAATTTACTACTTTGAGATGCCTTAGTATCTCGCTCCAAAATTAGTGTTATTAGAAGTAATGAATATGGTTTAAAACAAGAATTAAATTATTTAATAGAAAATCTGATTTCATGGTTGATATTGTATATACACTTTATTGCACATAAATTTACAGTACGAATCATAATAATAAAATGTAGTTCACAAAGGTGGACTTATTTCTAATAGAAATTTCTTCCAGCCAACCTGTAAGTGTGTATCTAATATTAATAGTGAGAACCTCAAAGCAAGAGACAGAGTTATACATAATTTAAATGAGCAATAGAATAATAACTTGTGCAATTTTACCTAGAATATTTTTAACTAACTTACATAGGTACAATAAATAAATACTACATAAATTGCTTACTGTATATACATAAATATATACATGCATATTTATACCTACATACATACATATAAATACTATATATACACATATACATAATACATACATACTTAATTAATAATATAACAGATATATAGAATGATGGTGAGAATGTGTTACTTATGACGATTTTATAGCTGTACAACTTGACGACTGTAAGCTCTGCTTAAGTCTGCGTTTAAATGTGTTAGCAGATGGGCTCTGTTGTACTGCAGAGGGCAGATGATTCCACATTTGGGCAGCTCGAAAGATAAATGACTGTAGAAGGAAGTTGGTATTGCATTTGGGTAGGTCAAGATTGTCGGAATAGCATGGACGAAGAGAACGAGATGGGAGAGGCAGCATTTGAAACCGCGATCGAAGGTATATAAGGATATTTCACTTGAACGAAACTAAGAGAACTAAAAAAGTAACTAAATATGTTAAAGGACAAAAAAATCAGATTTAGATAACTGTGAGTTGTCCGTACAACAAAATCTACGCTTACATTGATTACGGGAACTGAGCGAAATTTCGATTGCGAGTATTTATAATTTTTTCTGAACATACCCACACGAAACATAATAAATATGCTTCGTGTACACACATGCATTCACAGTTATTCACTCTATGATGGCGAGAAAATGAAATAATACAATCTTAAGTAATTTGTTTTACTGGTACATACCAATGGTACAGACACCGAACTGTGAAAAAGACAGAATGTTTATTTCCAGTGAAATATAAACTGAATTTCGTAATACTTTCTGAGCATCCCACGTGTCTTTAAAATGTCCCATAAACAGCCATAAACAGCAGCAACACATATTAAGTTTTTCTACTAATCTCCAACAGATACAAAGCCTGTACTTAATTAGAGAACAATAAATGCGTGTGAACCAATTTTAGTTATATAGCGTGAGTGATTACCATCGACCACTTTATTAAAAACTCCACGCGTCTCAACACCATCGAACTTCGTCAGTGACTAGAAAAACAAACAGAGCTCAATCGGAACTGGTCAAGCGAACTGAAATCGACATGTCAGGCCTTGGGTGATGGACAGTGAAATCGCTGTTACTGTCACGCGATTATAGGCATTAATACATTCGTTGTACGGTCAATGGAAGTAATGTCATTGATTATATGGTATTTATGTACTTTAGTAATGACCGATAGAAAATAATTTAGTACTTCATGTTTTTTAAAACGCCCTACACAATGAAAAGAGTACAGACAAGAGACAATTCCTATAGATCAAATATATGGGAAATAATGTTTTTCAGATCTCTTTTTAATCTGAATTTTCGGAGCTTTTTGTCATTTTAGGCCAAGTCAGCTCCAACACAAATTGATAATATTGTTTTTCACCACAAAATATTAAAACATCATAAATTGTGATTTAGACAGAATCTCATATACATATAAAATATTTTTCTGGTTAGTACTGAAACAATGCATACTGGCATATTTTACCCGTAATGAATATAACATATAAAATTATTTTATACTAGCTTTTGCCCGCGACTTCGTCCGCGTGGAATAGTGACTTCCGGCAGATTTTTGGTTTTTCCCACATAGTTCCCGTTCTTGCGGGATTTTCGGAATGGTCGAGTTTCCGCAGAATTTTTAGTATTATTATGTTGATACAACTTAAACAAATTATTTCGACCAAATTTGGTACCATAAAAACGGTCATTGTGACTAAACCTTAAAAGATAGACATATGCCGTCGCGGACTTTTTTTTAGATCATGTATAGAGGAATAATTCTTTCATACATATTTTTTGTGTATCTTGAACCGTTTTCGCAGCGCACGCAAAGAAAGCCTTCAAAAATGAATAATTTTCCCCGTTTTTTACACATTTACCGCTCTGTCTTTGCTCCTATTGGTCATAGCGTAATGTTATTTAGCCTATAGCCTTCCTCGATAAATGGACTATCCAACAAAAAAAGAATTATTCAAATCGCACCAGTAGTTTCGGAGATTAGCGCGTTCAAACAAACAAACAAACAAACTCTTCAGCTTTATTATATTAGTATAGATGAAAATTGCTGAAATATATATTATCTATTGTCAGATTGTCTATAATTTTTTGCTTGTCTTAGTTATTGGGTAAATACTATATAAATTTTGACTCCGTCTGCAGGATAGTCTATCTATAGTATTTTATTGTATTTCTCATCTTAAATCTACGATAAATACTGACTATACTTAACTTGCAATATATATGTTACCTCCAAGTCGTGAGGTTGGTGGTGACTAAGAAAGTCTTAAGAATTGTGTCACAGTTATTAATATCGTATATTTAATTATCAATCTTAAATTTAAGTTTTTTTCTTTATAAATATTTCAATTCAATTCATTTTATTGCATAACCACAATGTTACAACAAGATGTTATTTAATAAAAAAAAAAACAGATCATTATGGACCCTGTCTGTCTGTCTGTCGGGCACGCAACAATTAGAACAATTAGAAGAATTAGAAAAATACATAAAACAAACATAAATACTATAAAAAAAACTTAAGCCTAGTATACCGCCGGCAACGAGGCAAGGACCAAACAAACCGGTAGTTAAGTTAGACACAGAGAAATCTGTGGACAATACGATCCGTGTCGAGGATTACTGCTTTTTGTACCCGGCCCCCCTTAATCCACCCGTCAAGCGAAAGTCTCTTAAGATGCTGATCGAGATTCATCGCTATCAAGCCATTCGCAGACACAACTGGTACTGGTACAACTGGTACTGGTACAACTGGTACTGGTACAACGTGCTGGCTTTGTTTTTCTCGGCTTTTAAGATGTTCTCACCATAAGGGATGGTAATATCGACGAGCATTGCATGGCGTTGGGAGCGGTCTACCACCACGATATGAGGTTTTTATAAATATTGTGGCTTATATCACGCGTCTTTGTAAGACACGGTTCTTTAAATGGTGTGCGCGAGGATACAGATCCAACGCGTAGAGGCCATTAAAGCGAAATTTAATGAAAGTGTGCGTGGAGTGTACCAACTGAGTATAATTCATGCATCATGAGCAAGAAAAATGCAGCTAAAGACTATACCCAGTTAGATGCACAGAAACTATTGTCATTAGTGATCAAAACGTTTGTGTACTATTGTATTTCGATTTTGATGATAATGAAAGCCGCGGTCTGGTCACCTGCCTTCTCAAAGCCTCCTAATTGATTTAAATATGGCAGATAGTGACTCGCCGGTCACTAAATGGGCCCTCCAAAAAGCAGACCAATATTGGTGCGAAGAGAGCAACATTGGTGTGAAATTAATATGTATTATTGTCAAGAAAATAAATGTCAGCAAAATTTGCTTACATAAAGTTTATTACCAATGGATTATAAGTATCGTAACAAGAATAAGGATAAAAAATAAATATGAGATTATGCATTAATTAACTGGAAAGTGGAGAGGGCAATGCTCGCAGTATCTTTGCTTAATCGATTCACAAATTATGAAATCCGCAAAAGAATCAGGGTCACAGACAGCGCGAGATATTGCGAGCCTTAAGTAACAATGTGCAGTGCGAATTGCTTGCTTGACTGATGGTCGTTAGCGGCAAGCCCCGTGAGTGCCAGGGATATGTTGACAAACGCAGCGCATAACGACCACTCACGATCGTTGTGGACATCCTTGAAAGAAGCTATGTGCAGCAGTGGCTAAGCGATGATGATCATTAAACAACTACTCTACTTCAGTTTAATAACAGACTTTGCAAAGAGAAAGTAAAAGGGATATAACTACTTTGCATTGTGCAATTGGCCTTCACGCCGTGGGGTGTATCTAATAACTTGCTTGTTTGCAGACACCACTAAACTAGTCGTATAAGTTGCCAGAGAATATATTATCTGCCATAATATGAAGGCCAATTGCGGAGTGTAATAAATATATCAGGATGTAAACTTTATTATATCGTATAGACATTTACTATATCAGCACAATACCCGCTTTAAGTATAGGTACAGCAGACAATATTGGAAATTAGAGACTCAAAAAAAATTAAGAATTAAAATCACAGCTTGTATACGTCCCACGTGAGGAATACAAGCCTAAGTTACCGGGTTAGAGTGATTCACCTTGATCAACTACACTGTAGTTAATTAAGTTTAGTTTACTGCGTATCGGTTGGGTTATTGGTTACTTGTCGATTAGTGATATATTTTTGAATTTCTTCGCGGATGTAGGTTGCTTAACCATTCTATTTACAAATAGCGTTCCCGACAGACTTAGTCCTGTCAAAAAAAAATGTAGTGGCAGTTTTTTGTTCCCACTTATTTTATAGATAATATCGCATAGCTAATCAAATTGCAAAAAAAGGTCCAAATGAACTATTACATTTTGTGACTATTCAAGTTTGGAACGTGATATTAAATCCTCCAACGATGTATTCTGTGCTCCAACGCACACACGCACACTGTTTTAACAGATATGATTGAATTTAAACTTTATATATAAAGCAAATCGACTCTTTGATGTTAGGAAGACATCTACATTGCTTAGACAACAGTGAGTGCTTGCAATATGAACTTTATGTAATAACAATGAAGCTCAAATTGACTGTACATTTTAGTTAGAAAACGTTTGTATGGGAATGAAGGGCTATTTTAGGATTTTTCTGATAATTATTCGAATTATTCTCGTTTCTCTTTTCTTTTCCGTAAAAACCATCCTTGAACTTCAACGAACATTTTAAAAAAGAATTGGCCTAATTGGTCCAGGCGTTGCTGAGTTATGCGCTTATCAACACATTTTGCGATTAATTTTTATATATAAGATAGAGTAAGAAATGTATGTGAAATACGAAAAATGAAAACGATTTTGTACGCAGGGTCAAACCCCAGACCAATCAACAATTAGAAAGGCCAAAGTCGAGACCACAACGACACCGACACCAACTAACTTGGTGAACTCTAAAATTACTACGACATTAAATGTAACGTACAAGGACAGTGAATAATACAGGACAGCATATAAAATGTAATTTTTTTAATTACATTTTATATACTGTGATCTTCAAGTACATACATCCCCAGTCATAATACATATCAGTAATTTTAAGAGAGTCTAATGACCGCCTATAAAATACGGAACTTGCAATAGAGATTTTACTGCTGATCAACCGAAACAGCAAGTCACAGTAGTGAGGTAACAAGAAAATGTTGTGCCATTATTTCCTTAATAACACCTAACGAGATAATGATGTGGAAAATTATATACCATGTGGGTAGATTGAAATAGCATATTCGTTTTTGGAGAATATAGCCATTAAGTTTTCCTGTGCTTTAGCCTTGATGTTGATGATATTAACAATGACATCCACCGCATAAAATAATAATGCACTCAAGACACACCTCTAGCTATCCACAGGTACAGAGAACCATAGTATTCCATTTCGTAAAAAATACCCTAATGATCCTACAGTTTACTACCCTAATGGTCTTATAGTATGTGATTTTACCACCGCTATACACTTTGTAATAGGTTAGCTATTTTTCTCTAAGGAGAGTTGGAGGAGAAATGATCATGTTTAAACGTCGCTTTCCATGGATTTGGGACTTGCGATCCATGTTTAGGGGATTACATGACTTAACCATGTATGAATTAAACATAAAAACCCAGAGCAAATTTGGTCCTTTTGTTCTTGGAAAAGTTCAAAATTATGATTCCGCTGCCAAGTTAGCAAGCTATTGTAGTTAGACACTGCGATAACTCAAGATTGAGCGAAACCAACTTCCTGCTTACTGTACAATAATCGCCTGAACATCGATTCTGTCTTTCTGGGGTTAATTCGATAAGTTATTCGCGAATTTCGCAATCAATATGCACAAAACATGATTTCTCGGTATAAAATATTAACGTATTTCCGATCAAACTTAAACGGAGTGATTAACCTCTAAATATGTAATCTTGATTATTAATTCAGATAGTTCAAATTCAAAATAAAGATCAAAGCTTTTTCTAATAATCTCAGATTTATTTTATTATTCTTTTTAATAGAATATATATAAACGAAGATATCCTTGCATTACGCATTATAAAGGTCGAATCAAAGCGTTTTATGCGGCGAAGCGCACTCTCTCCTAAAGGGCGGTCGCTCTGAGTCTTTAATAGCACATAAGGTTATTAAGGCAAACTTTAATAGGCAGGCAGCCTAGACAAGGCCGCGGCTGCCTGGGTTTTGCTTCGTTTCTACCGCACTTGGCTGCGTATCCTAAGTGGATTTCCCACTACTTGTGAAGATTTTCTACATTTTGTTTTCTAAGGAAAAATGTTTTGTATGGAGCGCTGGAACTTGCATAACTTAAGGATGGGTCTTCGCCGTTCTCTGCAAACACTGCAGTTTGCAGAGAACGGCGGGAACACTGCAGTTTGCTAAAAGAGAGACGGCTGAACGAACGTTTGGTCACCTAGACTAACAATGGAATACTGTTTACAAAATCAGATCATTCAATTGTTATTAAAACCAACTTTTATATTATTCAGTTAACAATTAGATATAGCACATATGCGAAGCTAGAATGAGAGCACTCGCATAAATATTTAACGAATCCATAAGCCACGTATATAATTAATGACCCCATAAGCCGCCTACGAGATGCGTGGGCGTCCACTAGAATATATGATCATGGGGTTGACGCGAGTTCGACGTCATAAATGTGGCATAGTTACTTAGTTATGGTGGCAACATTACTTAGTTATCGTTTATTTTTTATGGACACGAAATTGTTGCCTACCAGAAAATGTATAGTCACGTTTGTGTTTCTTTTAATCAAACAAATCAAAAATCCACGATTGTTTAGATAACTATAAAATTATGTTAATATATACCAATCAATTCTGTAATAAATAAAAAATTATCGCTTAAATGTATAGGATAATTCATTTATGACTATGTGCCTTATTGCCAGTTTGAATAAAAGAACATTTTTATGAAATCTACTATATAAAAATAAGTTGGGTTTTCCTTCCTAACACTATAACTCCAAAACGCACGAACCGATTTCCACGGTTTTGCATTCGTTGGAAAGGTCTCGGGCTCCGTGAGTATATAGCAAAGAAAATTCAGGAAAAAAATCCTTATCTATAAACTATGTAGGAACAAAAAACTGCCACTTTACAAATCTTTTTGACAGGACGAAGTCTGTCGGGTCCACTAGTTTATATACATATATATAATAGCAAATTAGTACACAATGACCTAGTTTGAACATCACGCACGAGATTGATATTATGCATGAGCAGCAGGCGACTTTTGAAGTAATTTTCTACTATTCGACGACTAATTTCAACACCATTGTGGGTAATTAAAAACAGCTTTCTTAATTAAAATATAGGTTTACCATAACTAATATAAGTGTCTATTAGATTTACCATAAGAAGTTTATGTAATGTGATAATAATTATAAAATAGAGTAATAATTTATAAATTTTATATTACGAACATTAAACTTACTGATTGTTCAAAAAATTTTTGATTTTCAAATATAAAGTATCTTTTTGATTATTTTTTTCTTAGAAATAAAATCATGACTTATTCTTAGGAAACCAATCTGGGTTAACCTCATTTTAATATAGCTGACAGTTTCTGACAGCAAGTATAAGTTTGTTTCCAGGGAGTCCAATATAACCTTTCTGTGGAAACTACTTTAAGGGACCCTACAGCGTTTCCCTTAAAGTAGGTCCGAAGGTGGGGCAGGATTCAAAATTTTTCATTGGAAACATAGGCAACAGCCCATCGCCCCACTGGGAATAGAAATTAATGATGAATGAAGGTCGAGGGTGTGGAGAATACATATTTATTACATCAAAAACCATAGCCAATGGTTCTCAAATCGAAACATTAATGTTCCTTAATTATATAGGCCACCATTTATTTATTTTATTGTTAAATAATTCTCTTAATGTAATATTAATTGATATTTTTTTTCTCTTAATTAATATATATTTTTAATTTATTAATTACGGACAAAATTCACAAACAAATCTCACATAAAAGATCTGTGATTGTATCATACAAATTCAATGCTTTATTCTAGAATTGTAGAATCACTTCGGATTTTTGTAATTTCACAAGAAAGTCATAAATAAGCGATCATTAAAAATATTATTCTGTTTAGATTTAAATGTTCGGTAATAAAGGAGATAGATAAAATAATTCCTAATGTGACAGAAATGAAAATATTAGGTTGGATGTGTGGTATGAATCGAATAGATTAGATTACAAAATATTTAAAAAAAATGGAAGTACACGCAACAAAAGAGACAGAGTAGAGTTAATTAAAGAAATTAGATGTAGTAAGAAAGAACTGTTTCTTGATATTCATAAACGTTTAAGTTTAAATTTTAAATGCAGTAATAGTACTAGAATTATAAGTTTCTTCTTTTGTAAAAAATAATGACAATGCATGATAACTACTTTGTAGCCGGCTTAACCATTATGGGCTAAAAAGGGTTAATAAGATTTAAAAAAACGATGTTTAAAATTATTCAGACAAAAAAAAGGAAAGAAAAGAATTAGCATAGAATCGTGGTATGAGTAAGAAGGAATGAGAGTCATATTACTATAAAAGTTACCAAATGTAGATGGACATAAGGACAGAGAAGATTTCGTGAAGAAACATATATATGAGAAGAATGAAAAAAGGATATTTTATACACTGACTCCACCATAGTTAGATATGAAAATATCAATCTGCTATAGTTGTCAAAAATAAACATTAGTCAAAAACATAGTTTGACATAGATTCATGAAATTGTCAAGAGCTTTGACATATTCAGAAAGTTAACATCATAAAAACTGATCTTAAACGGTACAACCCATCAATATTTATGACGTCTTTCAGGTAACTCACTTACCTTTCTTGAATCGACTTCCTAATTAAACGCTCGCTCTGCAGTAGTCGGCATGCAATTTACTATTGCTCCTTAAACGACCGACGTCATCCATCCATGATACTCGTAGACGTCATACACAACTACTGATCACAACCAAATTTTCTTCACAGTTTCTTCTCGATTTTAGTCATAGATTTAATATATACGTCTTAGTCGCTGGAATTTATTTTAACGTACATCTATTAAATTGCTAATTCATCATCACAGCTCATATACGTCCCCACCGAGGGGCTCGAGTCTACCCTAACTACGTTAGGGCTATTAGGCCTTAGTCAACCACGCTGGCCCAGGGCGGGTTGGTTGACTACGTACACCTTTGAATCGCTTCGCAGATGTACGCAGGTTTCCTCACGATGTTTTCCTTCACCGTAGGAGCGTCGGATAAATGTACATATGAAATTCGGAACGAAAAACACATTGGTACACGGTGGGGATTAGATCGCGGGCCTCCCGATTCTATGCGGCGCACAAACCAGTGCCGAGACCACAGCGCCACCGACGACGCTCAAACTACTAAACATTACTCAAAACATAAACAAGACAAATTGTAACAAATACAAAATAAAGTTTCTGAGATGAGAGATAAAATATGACTTCATAGAAAAATTCGGTGACCTCCACCATTGTCAAAAGGCTGCTACAATATTATATATATATTGAAAATCTGTGACCTGAAGAATGAAGGAAAATTTGCAATCTCACCACGACACCTGAGGAATAATTTTTAACTGAAGAAGAAAAACTGGATGTTTTATTAACAACTTAATAATCAATGCGTAACACAGCAATGTCATTTGTATAAAGTGTGTACTCCTTTATTTAACTATAAGAAAAACTATTTAACTATAGTAATCTAGTGCGATTAATAAGTAGCCGTGTATATTTTCAAGATTTTATGATTGATTTTTTATCCTGCATCTGATTCTATTCCTTCTCTCCAACATTTTGGACCCGCCACCAGATCTTTTGCTTAAAATATATATGTATATTAATTTATTTTGAGTAACAACACATATATGTGGAACTAGTTTCAAAGAATATGTAGTATCTGTAAGACATCTCCAACAATAGTCATAGGTCAGTCGACAACGCAGAAATTCATAAAATTCATCACTAATCGATAATAATTTTATTGTAGTAGATAAAGCGTGATCTGAATTAGCCCCTAGTGACTTCTGTGAAAACGACAAACGACCAAAATAAAGTTTGAGAGGTTACAATATTGATTGTTTTAATGTACCTACGTTATAGTGTACTTTTTGTCCGGCTAATATATCGTTTTCGTAGAACTGACGTATTAACAAACGCGTGGGTATGCCCTAGTAGATTGAATTATTTGGGACATGTCAGTGTACCTACACTGAAATGTCCCAAATATCTATATATAATAATTTTTCTACAACTTTGTGACAAATTTTGTCTATATGCATTTTTCGTAAAACAAGTAGACCGTTTGGGGATGTACCTGAGTAAGCTTTGAGATTACCCCATGATTTAGAAAGACGGCTATAGAAATGTAGTCTAGGCCAATTTCGAATGGTTATTTTAGACAGGTTTTTTGAAAAGGATCTAATTTATGGTTAGATGATGTGATAATTTGGCATTTTGGTTAAACGCAATGGTTCAATTTTATGTCGGCTTTAATTTATTAGTAGAAATACAAGCCTGTTGTGATATTTTTCATGTGCTAACGACGTTGAAAACGGCGTTCAAACTTTTTATGCCGCGTCTCTAGCTATTTTAGTTAACGTTAAAGTAAGTACAAAATTACAAAAAACATTTTTTTTGTAAAATGAAACGATGTACTTTGCTGCAGATGAGGAATAAGATGTATTGATTGGCGACGCCTTGCCTCACGTTCAGCCGTCAAACAGAATACAATTTGCCATAACGACGATTCAATATAGAGCGCCCACTTCTTAACATATTTTCCGATATACCTAACAACCTCATTATGTTATAATAATTTTCGAGACATAATTTATTGCATATATAACTCCTCAATATCAGTGAAAAGCCTTAAACCCAGAGTACTAAAAGTTTGTCAGGCAACTAAAGCTAAGCATGTCTGAAAGTTTAAGAATCTACGGCATTTAATGACAACAGCGTAGGTGTGCCTTATTACTGGCTACTTACATATATTGATACAATATATATAACACTGATAGATGTTGACTACATGGGTGTATTTAATTCCAAAAATAACGAGAAAGTTTACGCGCTATCTGGTAGTTATAATAGGCTGGTTGTTAGGTTAGCTACTGGACTATTTTTATCTACATTATAAATAAATAAAGTTGATTTGAATAGTAAAAAGCAGTAAATACATTATACGCAGTAAGGATTATTGCTTTTATCAGAAAACTTTATTTCAGTTATTTCACATGATCACTACATAGTATAAAACAAAGTCGCTTTGTCTGTCCCTATGTATGCTTAAATCTTGAAACAACGCAATGGATTTTGATGCGATTTTTTCGGATTGAAGAAGAAGGTTTATATGTATAATAACATCCATTAAATAGTGGAGAGATACTGTTATTTTTGAAGTTTCTGATGTGATGTCGTAAATAAGATCTATAACCATTTGCCGGAAAGCTTAAAGGTCCTCCAAGGTAGAGAATTTGAAAAATCTTTAAAGACGTTTTTGCTAAATAAGACATTTTATAATTTAAAAGAATATTTTGACAGTAAATTAAAATGAAATTTAATAAAATTGATTATTTAGGTATAAGACATAATGACAAATTAATACAATTTTTATCTAATATGACATGGGAATTTATTATAAATAATGTAATACAATTTATCATTGTATAAAAGAGAAATTTGATAGTAAAATATAATAATTTAGTAGTATATGACATGGCAACAGAGTTAATTATAAATAATGTAATACAAACTGGGAGAGAGTTCCACAGCCGAATGGCCTGTACAGTAAAAGAGGAACTGTAGAAACTGGTGCTATGTTGGGGAAATTCAAGAGTTAAATTCTCTGATGATTGAAACTACAATAATACAGTTTATTTATTTCAACTATTTGCTATACTCATAAAAAAGTATACAAATAGCGGATTTAATGTAGGCAGAGGCATTTTCTACCAGTCAACCTGCAAAATGTGTTAACAAATGTGGACGGTGTCCGTTTTCCACAAAATAAATATAATAAAAAATATAATAATATTTTTTTTCCGGTTACATTGCAAACTCAGGCTGAACCCTACGAGATTTATCAAAATAATATACTAAGTAGGAATTGTACACATTGTAAAGCTCAACAGAAAACTCTGCGATGGTATATGTCTATCTCTTATGTATATCCCACAATAACATTTTTTGTCATTTACTTTTTACGACAAACAGCATATGATTTAAATGAATATTTTCGAAGATATTACAGATTTACAAATTGCGGGACGTAGCGTTCGCCGCAGTACCGGCCGGCTTAACACAAGCACTCGACGTGTTTTGTTCAATAATAAAAAGAAAATCAGTTGATGTTGTACTACAATTTTATTTTTAATTCTTTAGTACAATCAATTTTAAAAGCGTATTTCTTTTAGTTTTTTAAACTATAATTCATTATATACAACGTCCACAGTTTTTCTGTAGGGCGGGTTGCTAGCTAGTATAACAAAGTCAACACGAACGTTTGCACAGCAAAATAATAGATATGTACTGCAACACTACTCGCGGACAATGAAACAAAGAGTTGTCTGGCGCTAATTATAAGATGAAGTTACAGTACACTGGCCACATCTGTCAGCCGGCCGCCATTTGTGGATTATTGTGTAATTATGTTTTATTTTCACGCAAGTGTTGAGTTTAGTAAAGTTATTTAAACTTCACTATTCAGAAAACCTAAAATTATGTCAACATGTTCCACATTTAAAATTGACAGCAATAAACCGACGAATTCAAGATGGCTGCTATGAAATCACGTCGGCTGGCAACTTGAATAGTTTAATAAATGTGAGTGAGAAATCAGTCTCGATATTAATGATATTATAATCTTATACGTTCCTACTTAGAGATTCGGACTTACCATAACCAAATTATATTGATTTGGCTATTTAGAGCCTAGATATAAAAAGTACTTTTTCATATATGGCCTCAGTCAGCCACGCTCTTCAATAAGTTCTTCTATTTGACACACACCTTGCAATTTCTTCATAGATGTATACAGGTTGCCTCGCCGTGTTGATGTTGTTGTCGATGATGTTCTCGTCGGATAAATATAAAGGAATTTGAAAATAAATTCGAAAATTGTGTATATTTTTTAAGATTTTAATGAAATGAATTTTATAGAAATTATTTTCAAAAATGTAGCTATTATTTTGTGGACCTAATAGCGAAAATGAAATACTTAACACTAATAGACATTAATGAACCGTAATTCTGAAATCACCTAATAGATGAAAATAAAACTTTTTACACAAGTTCATAAATTGTTATTCGATTAATATTTGAAAGTATACAGTCTGAACTACCTTTTGAATTGCACCCTCTCATGAGAAGCAGTTACTCTTACAACTAGCTATGAGGTCTTTAGGACCAAGGCTTTGGGCTGGTAGGTCAAATCGGTCGAGCGGGCTCGGTATCACCGCGACAATTGATTGCTTAATGCTATACTTAATTTCTCCTTTCATTAGCTAAAAAAAGGCTAGTTTTAACCGCATGTTACCGGGTATAAACACTAGAACTACCGAATCGACTAGGAATGACCTAAGTCATTCCCAGTTGTTGCGTGGTACTTGCTCATTCAAGTACGTACCATGACCGTGGCATGTGGTACGTGGCTGAAGACACCGCCGTACGCTACGCTGGCATGATCGATAGCCCATTAATAATTCACGGTGCGACTCGCCACACGCCGACCTGTGATAACAAACCTAATGCGAAAGCCAGTTATTACCAATTTAATAGATAACCGGTTCTTTGTAGTAAATCTTTGTTAAATGGCTTGGCAAAGTTCAGCGTGGTATGTTTATCTTTTAGACTTTATAATTGGTTGATGAATATAAAGGTGGTTCTTGTGTATTGTTTCAGATGTAATAAGATGGAAAATGGTCTGGAAGAGCCGGTTGTGAAAACGATAACCAGTCTGCGCCAGAGGGTGCCACGCACTTTGGCGCAGATTGAAAAAATTGGATACGGTATGTATTTTTATTTACTCGCGAATTTTTCATAAACATTGGCGACATTTAATTAATAACCAGACACCTAATAAATGTACCAGTATAGGCAATGCCATTAGTGCTTATTGAACAATCTTTTCTTTTAGTACAGCATTTAAAATCTAAAATTGTATGACCATGTTAATAAGTTATGTTTGACTTATCGTGTACAATTCAACCAATTTAGATAGATAGATAGATAAAAACGTTTATTAAATTCTGCAAAATACACATATATATCTAATAAAACAAAAGGTAATAATCAAGAAAAAAAACAAAAGTACAAACAAACACTATAAATATATGTATGCTGCAGAAAGCAAAAGGTCAAGGCTCAGCTAAATATTTGCCTAATTTAGGCAAATAACTGATTTTCAGCCATCACCCTTTTTGAGTGAGTAGAGTTTTAAAATGAGCAGATAAAATTATAATAATATTAAAACATAATAATAATAACCGCATGAGGCTATAACTATCGTTGGCACGGTAGAATACACAAAGTGTCAAGCGAGTGCGAAGAAATATTTAAAATACTTTCAAATAAATATAATTATAGATACTTATATATAGTATATATACAAAAACAAAATATAAATACTGATATACATATATGTATATAAATGTAACAACAACAAACTGAAAACTGTTCGGCCGAGGCACCACTTCCCCTGTGCTACACATAAAACTTAGGGATGCCTAACTTTTGTTTGTCTAAATAATATTTTTTGACGTGTTTCTTAAAGGTATCCTTGGAAGACAATATTCTAATAGGTGGAGGTAAATCGTTCCAACATTTGGTAGCCTGGAAGCGAAAGCTGCCACGGAAAGCCACAGTTCTATGAATAGTACTCACCAGAGGCTTGCGGGTACTTCTGACATTCTCTTGGTGCGACGCGAATTTAAGTTTTTTGAACAAATATTCCGGAGTTTTAAACTTTATTACATCAAACACCAAAGACGCAAGATGCACCTGTCTACGCGACTCCATGTTTAGCATGGATGAGGAATTCAAATATGGTGAAATATGACTTCGTGGAGGAATATTAAAACAGAATCTGGAACAAGCATTCTGAACGCGTTGTACCATACGCTGAGTTCTGGCAAGCAGGCGCGGTCCAATGACCACATCACCATAATTAAATTTGGAAAGTATTAAAGATTCACATAAGGTAACCCGAGCGCTCTCGCAAAGCAAATTCCGAATCCTGTACAATACTCTTAAGCGGAACATACAAGCTCTTACAAGTTCTAACATATGGGACTCAAAACGCAGTTCTCTATCAAAAGTAATACCTAAATTTCGAGCTTCCATAACATGCTTAATAACCTGGTTTGAGATGGATACTTGAGGATTCAACTGATTAATTTTATTTACTTGAGCTTTGGAACCTATCACCATAAACTTAGATTTATTACGGTTGAGGTTCAAATAATTTTGCTCGGCCCAAACTGCTACTATATCAAGGTCAAGGTTCATCCGTTCAACAGCAACATTGATATTCTCAGGTTGAGCAGAGATATAAAGTTGAATATCATCCGCATAACAGTGATATTTGCAAAAACGTATTAGGCGGGATAGATCAGCACAATAGATGATAAAAAGCAAAGGGCCAAGAATGGAGCCCTGCGGAACTCCACGCGTTACGGGCTCAGAATCTGAAAACAAACATTTTCCGTTCAACTTCACCAGTTTCACAGTCTGATGTCTGCCGGAAAGGTAACTGTGAAACCACTTGACAGCCAAGGAAGATACACCATAATACGTAAGTTTCGACAGTAGCAAATTCGTGTTAATGCAGTCGAAGGCGCGAGAAAAGTCAAGTAATGTGAGTATTGTACCATGGCCAGCATCCTGCTCCGCGAGTATATTATCGACTACATCAAGAAGAGCAGTAGCAGTACTTCTGCCTCTACGAAAACCAGACTGCAGTGATGGTAAAATGTTATTTTCCTCCACGAATTTAATTAGTTGTAAATAAACAACTCTTTCCAAAATTTTGGAAAGAAAGGGTAATATGCTGATAGGCCTTAGATCCGCAAGAGTTTCTGGATGTTTGACCTTGGGGATAGGCGTAACCCATGCATCCTTCCATTGAGAGGGAAAGAATCCAGTCGAAAGAGATCTGTTGATAATATCGGTAAGAGCTGAGAGTGCAGCAGGGAGAGTCAATAGCACCATGTCCCTACTCAGCCCATCACTACCAGTTGCATTGGACTTAATTGTCTCAATAGCTTTACAGTTCTCCAATTGGCTCACTGGGCGCAGACAAAATTCTGCATTCACGTAACGATTTGTTTGATAGAAATTAATGAGATTATGTGGTACACTAGAAGAAGAAGAAGGTATATTAAGAAAGTGAAGATTAATTTTATTTGGATCGTCAAATAAATCAGGCAAGTATTTATTACAACAAGGATCAATCAAAATTTTGTTCTTTAAATTATTCCAAAATGCTTTACTATTGCCTGTCTGAGAATTAATATAATGATTGAAATAAGCACGTTTTTCATTTTGAATCGCGGTTTGAACCAATTTATCACGATCCTTCCACTGCCTTTTATCGACTTCCAATCTGGAACAACGATATTTGGCGAGAGCCTGATTACGCAAATCAATCATGTGTCTGATTGTATCCGTCACCCAGGGCAATGCATGATCCTGTTTTACTCGAACTAATTTAATTGGAGCATGTTTGTCGTATAGCTCTAATAATAAGTGCTGAAATTGAGAAACCATGCCATCCAATGCGTTTTCAGACGAAATAGATTGCCAATCCACAGCATGAACATCCAGATTGAAATGATTTATATCAATATCCTTAACGGGCCGAAAAGAAACATATTTGTTAGGAAGCTTTATCTTTTTAATTGAAAGAACAACATTCACCATAGAATGACCAATTGTACCAGAAACTTCCGTCACACTTACTTCTTTGACATGAGCGTTTGTGCATACAATATCTATTAACGAGCAAGTATCAGCTGTAAAATGTGTTGGTTTGGTAACAACCTGTTGTAAGTCCATATAATGTAAAAAATTTATTAACTTTATAGTATTAGTATTAGAAATAATGTTCATATTGATATTGAAGTCTCCCAAAAGCACCACAAGATCATATCTACTAAAATAAGTTACAGACTCAGTCAGGGCATCAATAAAAGTGTCTACATCTATCCACTGTGGTCGATAAGCTGTTCCAATGGCCATTCGATAACCCTTGACTCTCGTAGAAATCCACATCTGTTCGATATCAGCGGCCGGATGCCTCTCGTAATTGACACGTATGCCCTGCTTAATATAAAAAGCTACTCCACCTCCTCTCCCACCATGCATATGCACAGGTCGAGGAGTGCAGCGTAATCGATATCCAGGTACAGCCGGAGCACGAGCCTCCTGCCCGCTTGGCAACCAAGTCTCATTTATAGCAACAATTTCAGCTTTATGGCGCATCATAGCAATTTTAAAATCATCATGACCTGTACCAAGAGAACCTGCATTATATAAGCCTAAACTAAAATATTGCGCGTGAGGGGCCATTAAAATAGACCGTTAAGATAAACTAATAAGCAATACATGATTGAATTATACTGACCAAAACCCGCAGTAGGTAACGAACAAAAGGCGGCAAAGCAAACAAAATCACACTTGAAATTATAAAAGCAGGAAAGCGGCAGGATAAAGTAAAGCAGTAGCACATACAGTTTTTTAAACAAAGAAATGAGATATATATTAATAGCATAAGCAATATGATAAAAATGCATATATAAATAAAACATCAAATAAATATACATAATTTTAAATGTTCTGTATAGAGTACAAAGCAAAAGCTGCGCATTGTTCCAGTCAGGTGCTAGTTCGCCCCAATCCGTTTGCAGTTCTGCAGCACACAACCAGTCTATTAAGAAGACAAAATAAAACGTGACCAATATTTCATAAAGTAAGAAAGTTAACATTAAAAAGTTAATAAGATGGTTTATAAAATACATTACGAAATATGAAATAAAAAATATTAACAAACATTTAAAGAACATTAATAAAAGGTAAAACTGGCTGTATCTCAAAAGTATTGTTTTACTATAACAACAAAAAATAATTACAGTAGTCAGTTTAAGAACCAAATGCTTCTTGACCAAAAACCCTAACAAGGTCATCATTAGTATGCAGGCGATAGAGTGGAGAATCCGGCATAGAGTGCTGACGTGCAAATATCTTGCCATCTCTAGTCCACACATAACGCCAATTCAGACGTTCCTTAGCTTGTCGCGCCTGGCGGAAAAGGAAGCGATTGATTTTAGTTAAGCGCTCGTTGAGATAAAAACGACGCGGAGAGCCCTGCAGCCCGATGCCTTCAGTAGTAGCACCACGCCGCACGCGTGCCGCCTTAAGCAATTCATCCCGCTTTGCACGCCTAACAAGACGCACCACAATGGGGCGGGGCCGGGAAGAATTCACATCAGATTCAGCACGCACAACACTGCCAACACGCAAGGCACTCACGATGTCCTGCTGATCTAGCTTCACACTTAACTTGTTTGCCAAAGCTAAGACGATATGCTCTAAACTTTCTTCTTTCTGCTCTAAAACTCCCGTAATCTCGATGTCGTTTAATAGCAATTGTTGATCACGATCATTTAGTTCAGCCTTTAATATTTCTATTGTTCTATCCTTCTCACTTTTATGCACATTCTTCAATGTATCCTCAAGTGCATCCATACGAACGCAAAGTTGGTCTGTCTTCAGCTCGCAATTTTCAACTCTATTTATAAGATTGGTCAAATTCGTATTAAATTCATTGACCCGCTGTCGTGTAGCAATCATTTCCTGACGAAAAAGTAGCAATTCCTCCTTTAAAGACCTAATTTCCTGTAGGGTTAAGTCATCATCTACAGCATCAGGAGGGCTCTGAACAGTTGCGCCTCGACGATGCGTGACCTTATCATCATGACCTGCCCGCACGGGGGTGTTGCTATTATCTGTTTTAGGTTCTTTGCTTTTGCATGCCTCACACTTCCATTTTAGCCGATGTTCACCAGTCAGGGTGTTACTGAAGCGCTTTTCTGATATATTGGCGCATAATAAATCATAATGATTTAAGCATACGGAACAACGAAGAGTTGTTTAGATTTAATTGTTTGTAAGCAGCCAGCACAAGAGAATTTCCCGGAAGACATTGTTGAAAAAATTATTTAACAGTTCTATGAAATTTCAAAGAATAAAACAAAATTTGAAAATATTATAGGTATTATAATCTAAGTATATTTAAAAAAGATTAATTGTTGAACCAAAAGCAAAGTATAAAACAAAACAAAAAAAAATAATAATAATAAAAAAACAAAATTGATAATTTGATTGGGATTTGAACACAGTCCGCATTGAGAAGTACAGATTCAACACCCAGACCCAACGCGACGCGTTGCACCAGCCAGTCAATGTCAGTGTAGGCGAATTAAAGGATCTTTATTACTCGGGAACTATAGTATTTCTTAAATGTAGGTAGCTGAAGATCAACTAGCACTTGACATCAAAACAATAAAGTAACTTCACAAACACACTTGTTCACATTAAACTTATAAACCAACTGCTTACATAGATTTGTTCTTCGGACTTCGAAGAATTGAATTTACAGTAAATGATATTGTAATTTTGAGACAGAACTTTAAGCAAATACTTTACAAAACAAATTTAGAAACGGAGCTATAGCCAAACACGTCAATAGTGTGTTAGTGCACACTACCCACTCGAAAGTCATTGTTAAATAACTTCGCCAAAGTGCGGTTTCCCCCAACGTCTAACTTAAGTTGAACTATGTATGAGTTTTGTATGGGCTCCGTCACTTTTCTTTCGCATATCCATCATTGACTCTTTCGTATGTATATCCGTTTGCGGTTATATGTCTAGTCAAACCTATTTTTATCTTACGGTAAACCTTTGTGTCGGGCCGCTATCGTTGATTGTTTGATTGATATCCAACATGAACCATCTAAATTGAAAACCAATTCTCCTCACTTAATTTTTTTAAATTATGTCAATCGTTCGTGGTTGGAAACGTATTAGATGATTTTAGTTCGTTTATGAGTTGAGTTGCTCACGAGAAATATGTATATTCGAGACATCACTGGAGCCATTGAATTTAACAAAAAAAAATTATGATGCTTTCAGTCCGTGTGAGGCTTCGGCAACGTACCGTTGGCATTCCGTTCGTATTCTATGAAAAAATACAATCGTGTGTGTGCAGTACGATTAACAGACTGCTCCAGCGCCGTAATAAGCTGACAACAAACGTCTATTTAAAAGAGCCATTGATGTTGTTTAATGTTTCCGAAACAATTCCTCTCTTTTGAGTGCGGATACAAAGTCAATTTATTGGTATAATATTAATCCTAATTCTGCCTAACCCTATACCTTTTCACTGTTTTCTTTATCAGGTTTGGAGAAGAGAGGCAGTATCGGTCATTCAACCGAAAAACTGGAGACCAGCCAATCAGTCTTAGATAGATGCACATTTGAGAGCGAGAGACTCAAAACTAGTCATAGCGAAGCATCTTCAAGAAGGAATAGTGATGATGGCGGCAGAGCAAGGAACGAGAGATTTAGGATTGGTAATTGAAGTACTTAGATAATAAGTTATCCCCTCGATCATTTGGTTACTGCTCGATATAAATCATCTTAGATGAAGAGAAATGAATACTCCTCGTTCGTTATTGTGTAGGTAAAATATTGTTTCAAATCATTATAATTCTTTTAATGCCATAGTCACAAAATTTTCATGTAAAGTATTGTCCAGAGTAGACTGTATAGCACACATTGCCAAACGTTATTAAATCTCATGTAGAGCCAAACTTCTAACTCTGTACGCAATAATTCTACAACTCTAACTTCAAATTCTTCAGACTTATGCCAAATTCGGTGACAAATATGTATTTATATTCATTAGCACAGAAGGAAAACATCGTGAAGCAACCAGCGCTTACACCTGCAGAATGAATTTAAAGGTGTATTTGAAGTCGACCAAACTTACTGGCACAGCGTGGTTGACTAAAGGCTATAAAGCAGTTGAAACTAACAAGTAATAGTAATATCAAAACTTAAGTAATGAGGGTTTAAAAAACAATGGAGCGCCTCGAGACGGGTTCCTTTGCGCTTCATTTGGCTCGATGTGAATGGGTCCTACCTCTGTTTTATAGATTACCACATGCAAAAATAGAAAGAAAGAGAGCGGCTTAATGTGTTCAATGCGCCAATAGATTTTTTATTCACTATCTGGAAAGTCTATTGACAATATTAGTCGAGGCTTTTCCTCACTAACTGAAATTTCTTTCATAGATGGTACCAGCTCGGAGCCACCCACTGCTGGGATCATACACGACGGCCCCTGGCGGGATTTGGATAGCTCGACCTCTACCACCAGGACAGAGCTGAGCCTGTCTGATGGAGACGATGTTAGTGAACTGCTAGTTTTATTGCATATTCTTTCCGTTTGTATTAGTGCTATAGACCTCTCGGACTTCGTTTAGTGACGGTAATAAGATGGAAATATGAAAACCTCCACCGCAGAAAATGTTGTTATATACCTTTAAATAACAGAACGCAGCAATACTGTTTATTATACAGTGAGCCCGTAACAGCCGTTTTTTTTTCTTTTTCGACGGAAATCTATATTTTCTTGCAATATGAGTAATCCAGATAATAAAGCAGACGACTGACATAAGAACATATAAGACAAATGACTTGTGAGCAATGAATGAGTGAGCAACTGAATGGGCAAGTTGGTAAGGACTTTAAACGACGCTACCTAGACCAAACAGGAGATATTCTAAAAACAACTAGGTCAAGTGTACCCATAACCGGCCAACGTGCATGAAAGTATTAATGAAAATTAGCTAAGCTAGAAAAGTATGCTAAGATCAAGCAAATGGAAAACTGTAATATCTGCCGACCTCATGAGTAAGAGATATGAGAATATGTATGCATGTGGAAAGCAGATGCTGTCAAAACTTAAAAAAAAATATTTTTGTGATAGCCTAAAATAAACATTCAGCTCTACATTCCTCCTTTCGCTTTATTTCCGTAATTGGGTTACAGGCGAGACCCAGACGGAGAAGCCACGAATCAGCTCTACCTGGAACGCCAATGCACGGTCGCCCTCCTTGGAAATCAGTGGACAGTTTACAACCGGATACTGCCTTTGGAACTTCACTCGCAGATATCATGGAAAGTCCAGCGAATAAGGTAAGTTGTCACAACATCACAATCTCAGTTGTAACACTTCTAAGAAGCGTTTGGATTGTCTTCCATCATGTTGACCCTGTGTAGATTGATACTGCTTCAGTCCATCTTCGGTAGATTACCATCACAGCGAACATGTGAGGTACGATTAACTTGGATGCTGTATTAATTATTCCTTGGGTTACATTTTTGATATATTTTTTCGGTTTATAGAAAAACAAAAAATTTTGGAAGAGGCGGTGAAACTGTACAGCCGGGTACACAACTGCTGTCGGACTGTCGGATAAGGTTTTTGTTTTTGATACACCAGTATATATTATTTTTGTAATAACAGGTTCGTAGGATCTTGACTGATGAGAGTAATACAATAAATCCTGAGACTACAATCATTTTGTAGTCAACTCAACTGCCTAACTAAAAGCGATAGCGCTAATATTCTCAAACAGAAAAATATATGAGAAAAATCTATGCAATTAAAGCACTATTATTTTTACTATTTCTACAACGGCATCCTCGTAGCGTATTGTTGCGTCGACTACAGCTCTCATAAAATATTAGAAAGTGTACTGAAATAAGTATTTCATGTATAAAATAACTATTATTATATTATTATATATACGCGTTGCAGGCTAGACTGCCAGTCAACATGTCTAGCAGTACGACATGGATACTTAAGTCGAACTACCTACTCGCCTGATAGTAGTTCTCACGTGCTGTTGCTTACATATCACTTGTAGCTGTCATGAATGATCGAAAATAGCGCACCAGATGTTACAAATCAAAATAAATGAATAATTGAATTCTATTGGTGAAAATGTATTAAAACTGTATCACCGTAAACCAGTGAGCCTCCGACTAGCTCTTCCAAAATAAAATCGAAATCCAGAAAGTGAAATATATAATATTATTTTTAACGTATCTTTTAAAAATTGAAAATTACACCAACTCAAAACAAAATATCCAAGAATAACAATTCTTGTCATGTCAGGAACACCGTTCAACGTCTTTTCAAAACCATAAAGCACAAAATGCGACCTATAACGGTGTTCTTGTTACAAATGTCATTAAGACAATGTGCGAACTCATATGAGCGAAATATCTGAATTATATTGCCAGCTTAAGTAAGTTAAGCTAAATGTCTGCAACGCAAGTAATTGATTTGATTGACTAATTGCAATCAGCACAACAAATTCAAAAATATTATTATTCTATTTTTTTCTGCGGATAACACAGACTCTATTGCTATGGCTTTCACAAATTTAAAAATATATAGTTTCAGCACTATCGTAGTTAATACCTAATCTCATCACCTCACCTTATTTCAGAGCGAGCCTATTATCAACACCGATGATCATAAGGTATTTATTAACATGTGTGATTGGCATTGCTTGCATGTCAGCTACATTTACAAATGCTTAAATTATAATCTTAGAAAAATCACTAGCTGACTCGACCACGCATTTTGTATATATATCACGATTTGTTGAAATTTTCTTCTAGAGCTGCATAAAATAAAACATCGCATATTTTATTCAATCGAAGTGGATACCTTTATTATCATCATGCAAATAAAGAAGTCATCCTCATGAATAAAGTACGGCCCGTCGAATATGTTATATTTGACTATAATCTAGAAGTCACTCCTTTTACCTTTGACCTGTGGGTTAGATGGCAATTTCTGATAATTCCAGAAGCAGTACTTTAGATACTTACATATATTATATCAATACTTTAACAAAGAGGTCTAATCAAATTGAATTGGAAGACATATTCCTTATCAATTGAATTGATAAGGAAATATTATCTCGCAGGTATTGCATAGGTGAATTCGAAATAATTTTATTTAAGGTTTCTCAATGTCCATGTTATTATTAGAGTTTATTTGATAGACTGTACATAAAGAATACTTACTAGTCACTTAAAGTGAAGTTTCTAAGAAAACCAGTAAGAGTAAAACCAAAAATCATTAAATATTGTACAACACTTTAAGAGTCATAAGAAACTTCATAGAATTTTTAGATTTTTATTAAAATTCGTTCATCTTTATCTTTCCTCTTCCATGTGAATAGTTTAAGAAGTTTTCTATTTATGGTGTATTTAAATTATGTGATATGTCAAAGTATATGTATGTATATGACGACCTCCATAGTCGAGTACACCGGTTTCAAGGTGTCGCCATCTCTAAGGCGCCGGGTTCGAGTCCCGGTGGGGGCACATGTTTGTGTGATTAAGGTACAAATGCTCGCAGCATTTGTACCTTAATCATGTTTGGTGATATATATTTCTATAAAAAATATTTATATATTTATTTATTTCAACAAAAGCTTACAACTATCATTACAGGCCTGACCTAATGCGACAGTTGCACTCACCTAAATTAATTATTCTTCAAACTTATATGTATAATATATGTATGTATATCCGTTACCCATATATCCCATAGCACGAGCCAAACACAGAGCTTAGTTTGGGTTAGGCTGATTGGTGTAAGTGTAACAAATATTTATTTATTATTATATAAATATATAAGATTTGAATTGGGTGCGATTATTCCTTACAAACGATTTCTTTATTTATATAATAAATATTGTTCTCAGTAAATTTTAGCCAATAAAGTGTAAAATTCAGACGGAAAAAATACGAGCTCTTTTTGAGATTGATTATTTATAAAGGGATGAAGTCAGCCAGACAAATGACAGTCTGTCCCTTATACGACTTTGGTTTAAGAATGGTATAGTTCTTTTTAATAAGATCTTTTATATTATTTATTATTAAGTGTATTATTTATTATTTAGTGTTACTCGATTAAAAACAAAAACTGTACACAGAGAAATCAAAGAAGTTATAGTCCGAATCATAACTGGAAACAAATTCTGGGTTCACCACCTTAAGTCAAAGTAAAAATTTCTGTGTCACAAACGGCAGAAAAAGTTGTGACGACTGTCTTTTATGATAAAAGAAGTATTTTACTAATAGATTATATAGAACCTAGTTTTATTATAATATTGAATTAAGTCACCAAGGTAAAAAGAAGAGGAAATCTGTCAAAAGGAGTGCTGCTTTTACCTGATTCGCATTCGTCTACAAATCGCAACCCCCCAACAGTTCAGAATTCACATTTATTTATTTTCAATAATCTTGTGAATAAAAAAACAATTACAATGAAGAAGATCAGCCGTAATGTACGGTTGAATTTTTATTTTGCATTGTATGAACAAATAATTTGAGAGATAAGAAACATTTATAATATATATCTTAATATATATAAATCTCATGTCACAATGTTTGTGCTCAATGAACTCCTAAACTACTTAACCGATTATAATAAAATTCGCACACCATGTGCAGTTCGATCCAACTTGAGAGATAGGATAGGTGTCATCATCATCATCATCATCATCATCAATTTTAAAAATTCTTTCACCAATAGAAAGCCACATTATTGCGGAGTGTCATCATCATCATCATCATCATCATCATCATCATCATCATCATCATCATCAGCGGACGGCGCGCGATGGCTTCGGGTTTAATTCAGTTCGCTTTCGTGCTCGCTTCGGGGATTATTAATATTATGCCCAACGAAGTGGGCGCGGGTCAGCTAGTATATATATATATATATATATTATATATATATATATATATATATATATATATTGAAAAGGAAAAATAGTTTAACTTCAACTTCGTTCCTTTTCAATCCGTGAAATTTTTCTTCTTTGACTTCCTCTGGTCGATATTGTGTCTGTGGCGGTGGAATCGCAAAAGTGGACCCCGCCACGCGCCCCGATATGGGCTTAGAGGACACCGGGGTGTTTTAGTGGGTAGTCCGGTCTATTTGACCGGAGAGCCCCACACACGGCCGCGCCTAGCCAGCGCGGTGTCACGGAGCACAAGGAGAATATCCCCTCGAAAAAAAAAAGGTCGTATATTGTGTGGATGATCACGTGTGTTTCTGCACTGTTTCTGTGTCTTAAGTAATAAATAACTCATAAATATAAGTGTGATGTTCTTTATTATTATCTAAATAAATCCATATAACGGTTTTAAATCGGTTTATCACAAATATAAGTATTGGTTGACCATATTTACCAAAAATAAAAGATATTTTTTATGTAATTAAAATCTTGGTTACATAGCGCACTGAATATTTATTTTTCAGCCTGACTATAAAATAAGTAGGAATAAAAAACTGCCTCTTTACAAATCTTTTTGACAGGACAAGTCTGTTAGGTCCTCTAGTAAAAACAATAAAAATTTAATTACTTGATAAATTTTTGTTATGAGGTTGGCATTTAGTTGCCTTGTAAAATAAATAAATAAATACCTTTGAAACTCGGACTCCTGGTCAGTGTTGAGACGCCGATGCTCTACATGCATCATTGTTGTGTGATTTGATTGCGTCCCTATCAAAACTGATAAGCCAGCACATGAAACAAAACTCTGATCATAGAATAGCTGAATAATATTGTACAATTACAGTTCAATGTACAATTATTCTTTTATTGTAATGGGAGTAATACGAGGGCTGCCTTTTAAATTGTGTCATTTGAAATAAGCACAGACAATCTAATAGATTATTATTCTTTATTCTTATATGATTATATTCTTTTATTGCTTTTCAAAGAATTTTCCTCGATATTTTACACACTTTTGCATGCGTTCAAATCAATCAAGTTATTAAAATATTTATTCCACACCGAAGTGGTGGAAGTCAGTCTTTGCCACAAAGGAGGCAACCATTTTTTTTTGAAGTGCTCCACGAGTGTATGATTTTGGTTGGGTTTGACTCATCCTGGAAGACCCAGACAGTAAACTGCTGCTTAGAATCTGGATCGTAAACATATATCCAAGACTCGTCAACTCTAAACATATCATAAACATGCTTTGACTCTCTACAATGGAATGGTCACCAACTAATGTGCTATCTAACGTGAGATCAACTTTCTTACGCTAAGTTCTTCTGATGATTTTTTGGACAGTGGTTCCTAATATGCCCTCTACTTCACGGTATCAGAAGGTTGAGTGTTCAAATCACGTCGGGGTCACCAACTGTAGGGATATTTATACTATAATTTTAGATAAACAGCAGACTATAAAAATATAAGGAAAAATCACAAGAACATAAAATAACAAAACCATGGCAACATGAAAATCATAGAGTAGTATGTGTTGAAAGAGGTTGAAATTTGTCTCTGGTAGGTGTTAAAAAGAAAATGTGTTGGCTTTGAATGATGATGTACATCGGTATAGACAGTTAATTGGTTCATTTGTTTTTGGTGAATAAAACTGAGACTGATGTTCTTTCAAATGTTGGTTATTGTAGCAGACATCAAGAATGTCCTAATATTAACGATTTTAATAATTTAAATATTTTTCGGTATTTAAAAAGTTCACAGTCTGGCATACAAATTGTAGGAAATAATGACATATTTTTGACAGCATATTGTGATGCGATTTCGCAGGTGACCTGATTGTCGAAAGAGTACGAACTGGCTTTGTCATTTTGTATGGCGGTGGACCTATCCATTGGTGTTCACGGAAGCCAATCTGTCACTGCTTTATCGAGTACTGAGGCAGAGTAATCTCGGCTGCTGAATGCATCAAGACTTTTGTATTACAGAGTTTACTGAAGGAAAACCGGTACAATTCCAAAAACCAGAACTATTTGTTGATATCAGTCGGCATTGTACTAATTAAACGGAATTTTGAATAGAAGAAGCAAACATATAGATGTCAAATTTCTTTTATTAAAGAAAAGATAGAGCAAACTTAACGAAATTTACTATTGCCAAACAAACAATAATTTGGCAGACATTTTAATAAAGGATTGGACAGACTAAGTTTTTGCGCTTAAGGAAGGTATGTAGTGATCAGTGATTAAGCTGTGTGGACTCTTTGTGGTTAAGTAGTTATTAATTTGTTAATTATTAGTTTTTTTTTTTAACTTGAAAGTTATTTTTATGTTTTATTATTATAATAAGATGGATTTAAGTGAATTAGTTTTCAAAGATTTTTTGATGTACGTCGAACTTAGAATGTAGTTGATATGTGAAGATTTATTTGTTTGGCTGTGTATTATAATGTTGAAGTTAATTTTTGGGATGGATTTGATATGTCTATAATTAAATAACAAATTTAGAGGGATGTTGAAGAGGTTGAAATTTTGTCTCTGGTAGGTTGTAAAAAGAAAATGTGTTTGGCTTTTGAGTTTTTGATTGTTAAATTTTGAAATTGTAGTGCGAGGGTTTTTGTAATGTTTTTATGTTAAGTTTTTACTTGTATATTTAAATAGATAATAAAATGTGTATGGCACTTTTGGATCCCCTACAACAGTAATGAACTTAGTAGTAAAACCGTTAAGTTAAAGTCGCCACAACGGTATGTCACATGACATTTATCTTCGAGGATTAGCTGCGGGCTTCAATATTCTCTTGCGTCATGGCGGTTTTTGGATGATCTTCACGTGGCTTATTACTGAGGCTGCCACGTTGCTAGATTCCAAATGATGTCATTGCATCGTGCATGTCGCTTAGAGTATAGAATGATGTTCTCTCAAGCTCCGGCGTCTGAGTAATCGTTCGAAAGTTGTAGAAAATTATCACACGGAAATTTACTTTAGACATTTCCATTTTAACAACCGATTTGTCACCTATTTGTAATAGTCGTCTATTACAATAGAACTGTCCGACAGTTATGAAAACATTCTTTTGTTTTCGAATTCTAAATCCAAAAACATGAAAAAGCAATATGTTTTTTTGACTATTGCGGGAGGTTGACACACGACACAACTTAAAAGGCAGCCCTCGTTATCCAACTTAGCATGGACCTGAATATAATCACGTCATTTACTCAATACAGGAAAAAAATGTGGCTATATATAATATGACTGTTTCATGTATTTTGTCTTCAGCTAGTTAACTACTATTTAAGATCAATAATAGAAGAAAACCAGTAAGAAAAACTTAAGGCAGTACAAGTATTTTAACTGAAACATTATATAAATTCCCAATACAGAAAACTGCTACCACATTGCCACATTTTTACTAGAAAATTCTTCCCTCTCTCCGAAGGTGTGTCTTCGAGAAGACATCAAGTCGGACGACTCGAATAGTTTAGACGAGAATAAAGCTCGTCTGGGCTGGAGGCTAGTCAAGAATATGACATCAGCAGCAGGCGCATTCTCTCCCAAGGACAAGGGCGCTTCGACAGTCACAGCGTTGCCTGGCACACCGCTGCCAAGCTTTTTGGTAAGACTACTCTGCTTTTAGTGATTGTGATTGCGTTGATTGTGTCACGAAGTGAATTCTCGAGTTATCTTCAGCATATTGATATTAGGGTCTCTTACTACATTTTACTAATCTGTCGGTAATTATCTTTGCATAGAGAATAGATTACAAAATTATTTAATCTAGAATATGTAATAAACAGTTTAAGTGAAATAAAATCTAGATTTCAAAAACTTTTTAATGTAAACGCTGTCAACCTTTATGCTACAAATTTTACATTTGTACTATGTATAATGTTATGCAAAGTACAAATTTAAAATTGTTGTTAAAATGTAAACATAAAACATGTGTTCTATAAAATTGAGTTTTTCTGTGAAACTGAATGTGTTTCGTTGAATCCAAAAGCATATGCTGTTGCTACAAGTTACCCAATATTTGTGTGCATTTTTTATTCATAAAGTCAATTTCATAACTATACTTATGTACTATATACGTTAGGAGGGTAAAATCAGTTTTTCTGGTTAACTCAAACGGATAATGAGATTGAAAACGCTGGAAACCATTGGTATACTCAGTATGGACAGTAGAGTCACATACTTATATGCCAAATAATTAAACAATCAACATGACATGAATCAGTTACCATAGCCCATTCTGTTTAAGTCCATGCTACAATAAAAAAACTACTATTCATATACATAGTTTCTGTTGTAGTCATAGATAGCAACCTTTTTTCTTAAATTATTTACTGTCACATTTTCTGTATGTCTATAGAGTTCAATAAATTGTCAGATGGATTTTGTCAAGAGTTTTTTTAATAACTAATTTACAATTTTAATTAAGATAAATCTATCCACAACAGTTTCCTTCTCAATCTCTGGGGTCTAAAGGCATATTTCGGTACAGTAATTATATTTGTATAATGTACTAAACATCATACAAACGGATGTGAGGGTTCAATAAAAATTAAAATTGTTATATACAATTTCATAGAACAATTTCATGTTTCATTCATTACCTCGACAAATGTGTGAAAAGATTACGGCACAGGGATTTTTTTTCTATATCCTATTATCCATATAATGCCACAAAGCGTTTATATTCTAATACGGGTTGTATTAGAATATAAACGCTTTTAAGTCTTAAAAATACTATAGGTTTGTAGAAGTTTGTAGAGGAACTCTTTTGTGCAAGAGTCATGTAATAAGTAGATATATGCTATACTATAGGTTTGACGACCTCCATAGTCGAGTGGATAATACACCGGTTTCAAGGTGTCGCCATCTCTGAGGTCCCGGGTTCGAATCCCGGTGGGGGCAGATGTTTGTGTGATGAATGCGAGCATTTGTACCTTAGTCATGGTTGTTGATATATATTTCAATAAAAAATATTTATATATGTATAATATATGTATGTCTATCCGTTACCCTAGATCCCATTGCACAAACCTTATAGAGCTTAGTTTGGGCTAGGCTAATTGGTGTAAGTGTAACAAATATTTATTTATTTATTTATTTTTTTATAGGTAATGAAATATAAATTGTATTGATCAAAGCAGCTTAAATCTTCTTTACAGCCAAAATCGGAGAGTAAAAATTCAGAATATGCCAAAGATGAAAGAAAACCCTCACTGCCTAATTATCACAATGAAAAAGAAGAGAATATTGGGGAAACCAGTCCTGATGTAAGTATTTGTAATCACCCCTCAGATACACGAGAATGTATTTTGTTACATCGTAAACACACTCATTAAAAAAAATATCCAGGTCATGACACTTGAAAAATAATCCTTTATAAAAACGATTACAGTTGCGCCGTGCGAGAACTCGCAAGTAAAATGCAATAGGTGACGTGACGTATAGGTCACGTAAAATTTATTACACACACCGAAAAATCTGATCTTATAGAACTTCTATATTTCTTTTATGAAAAATATAGGTACATAATATGAATAAGAATATACACTGTTCAAATGTGATTTTCCAGAGAGAAAATTACGTTTGTAATGCAAGATATACCGCTGTTTTCTCTTAAGTCAGTGCGTCTATTCTCGGGCGAGCTCGACACTGTATCAGCTCTGAGACAAAAACACGTCACAACGCTGCTACGGCGACGAGCTCGGCGCTGAAAATATTTGTGAATTATCCCGCTGAATGGACTACAGTAAATTAACGCTTATCTAATCACTGCATCTAATTGCCATGAAAAGCCTATTCAGAAACCCATCAGTTTTATTACCCTTTAGGCACAACGTATGAACATTCAAAGTAGCAGATTATTACCACCACCGTCTATTCACCATATATTAAGGCGATTGGACGTAGTCGATCACGTTGGCAAAGCATCTCCTGATTTAAAGACGATATATTCTAATATATGTTGAACAAAAAATCTCTATAGTTTACATATATTTAATCGCAGGGTTTGGATCCCGATTCTCTCATGTTCCGTGATGGTAGAAGAAGGATAGACATGGTACTAGCTTATGAAGAGGAAGATTATGGAGTCATGACAGAGGCGGAGGCCAGGAAAAGAGATCATAGAAGAACATTTCAGGTTCATATATTATTAATTATTAAGCATGCTAAACAATTCGAAAAGTATGAAATGTTAGATAACTTATTTTTATTTCATATTTTTAAATCTAATGTAACATGTAAATAATTCGGAGATATTACTGCAAATGCGGCTTTATGGTTATTACTTAAGGTGCCACAATAGTGACTTAATTAATAACCATATAGAGAGAGTACAAACTGGTATGATTATTTTAGGAAAACTTAATAAGGGAAGGATTAGAATTAGAATTAGAAAACAAGTGCCTGTCGTTTGACGAGAAAACGTGGTTTTTGAAGATCCACATACCTTGGAAGACTGAAATGAGATTATCAGAGGTAATAGGAATGAAGTTGCCAACAAAAAGATTTATCACAATATCAGTGAGAGCGTGGGTAAGTGACAAAGAACTATTTGTTTACATAAATTAAGTGTACATAAGCCACAAGTAGTTCACGCCAATAATACAATAGTATATAAACTACATAATATGTATTTTAGATACTGGATACTAAAGTAATATTTAAATAATTATCTTCTATTTGACATATTATACGAATTTGGGAATTCTTATCAACATTTAACCACTTCGCACTTAACCAGGTTGCGAAGTCGTAAAAACTTCTAAGTTTTGATTAGTTGTTGGCTGCAAATTGCAGTTGCGGAAATGAAGAGTATGAAGCAATGCTATATACCAAAGCAATGCTCCATAAATAAATGTTATCTTTGTTAGAAAGTTAATTAAGAAAATCTTAGTTCTTTTCTTGTTAGGCGAAACATTAAACAAGCCACCTGAGTAGAGAAAATAAAAAGGAAAATGGACGGCACATCATCCACATACATTTTTTTTTTACCAATGTACAGTATATAGACTTTACAAATATTATAAAGGCACAGATACATGACGGTGGAAAGGGTATCACAAAATACGCACTCTATTGCAGCTGTTAAATTAAAATCTTTATATTAACAACGAATACGCAAATTTTGAATTTTCTATGTGAGAGATATTAATAGCTCAACACACACTGATCTGGGTTTCTAGACCAAGTATTATTCGCCGTTCGATTCATTATCGAAAACGTTTCAATATCTAATGACAATCTATGGAAATGATTCCAAGTTGCTGAACTATTTCAATATACTAGTTGTAACGAAACGAAATGAATGCAATTACTACAGGCCTTACGGGTTGATTATGTGTGTCTGTTACTATCACCTTATTATTTTTTATATTATTTATATTTATCACTCACAATGTGATAATTGTCTTCATAAAGTAGTGATTTTTGAGGGGGGGAAATGCGACGTATGCACCATGACACCGCGCTGGCAGGCGTGGCCGTGTGTGGGGCTCTCCGGTTAAGAGGACCGGCCTACCCACTAAAACCCCCCCGGGTTCTCTAGGCCCATACGGGGCACATGGCGGGGTGCGCTTTCGCGATTCGACCGCCATGTGTCCCGGGACCGGCTCGACCAAGAGCTGATCGAGCCACCGCCAAAGGATGGACTGTCCGAGAACCCTTGGACAGTCCCCCAGACAGAGAGACTCCACCACGGCGTGCACGCTTACCCAGACGCGCACGCAGCCTCACGGTAGGGTCACTAGACGGGCAACAGCGCGCTTGCATGTGCCCGCCTTCGCCTACCTATCCGTCTGCGGCGGAAGGGAGCGGGAGGACGTCGAGACCGCTCTCTCTCCGCGGCCTCCTTCTACGAGATGACGCTCTCGCAGAAGGAGACGACAGCCTCCCATTCCGCCTCGCCGTGGAGCATTGCCACGATCACGCTCGGCAGCGAGAGGTCGATGCTTCCCAACGCAGCGATGAGTTCGCTGCGCTGTTGTTGCTACGCCAAGCACACTGACAGTGTGTGCTCGGGCGTGTTGTCGGGAGCGCCGCAGTGATGACACCGCGGCGTTGTCTCTCGACGTGCGACCCGGTGCAGGTAGTGCCCGAAACAACCATGCCCGGTCAGTACCTGCACCATGCAGAAAAAGAGGCTGCCATGCCGGCGCCCAACCCACTTCTCCAACACCGGACGAATAGGTGGCCGGCAGCTGGGAAGGCGAGTGCCTCACCCCACCAGTGCAGAACCTCCCTCTGTACCCGGGCACGGATTAGTGAAGCGAATCGTTCCCCCCGCTCACGAAAGTATTAGTGATGTAACTGCACTATTGTTAGAATTTTAGAAAAAATACGTCTTTACTGAATAAATATTTAATTTGAAGTAAGCTAAATGTCATGTCAATAAAATTTTGATTACATAAAAAGAACTTATAAAACAAGCCAGTATTATAACACGCCCCCATAATCAAAATACAAATATTGACTAACAAACATTAACAATATTATAATAACATTGAATATACTAGTGTCATATACACTATGACACCAAACCTAAGCTAACGCAGCATCTTTTATGTGCCGTAGCTTGCAGACCTTTCGTTAAAACATCAGCTGGCATTCGATTGGACTCTATGTACGAGAGAGAAATTGATTTATCAGAAACCTTTTCTCTCACAAAGTGATATCGCGTATCTATATGCTTCGTCCTGTTATGATGTACTGGGTTCAAGGCTAGTTTTTGTGCACTCTGACTATCGGTAGATATATTTACACAATCTAACTTACCTTGTTCACCAGTGACCTCATTAATGAATCGTTTTAGATATAAAGCTTCCTTTACAGCATCTGTTAGAGCCATATATTCGGCTTCTGCAGACGACAACGCAACAGTGGGTTGTTTTCTAGCTGCCCATGAAACTAGACCTCCTGCTAATTTAAAACAATACCCCGTGTAAGACCGTCTGTCTACCTTACAGTTTGCCCAATCAGCGTCTGCACATCCCTGTAAGACGTCATTGTTTTTATTATAACCCAAGCAATAGTCTATAGTACCCTTAAGATATTGCAAAACTCTTTTTGCTGCTAACCAGTGAGACTTATCATAACAAGTATTAAACTGACTTAAATAACTTGTTGCGAAAGCAATATCCGGACGAGTATTTACCGAAAGATACATTAGACTACCAATAAGTTGTTGATAAGGATAAGACTGATCAGTTTTTATAGTGCTTACCTCCAACTTTGTATTCAATATTGGCGTACCACAAGTCTTACAGTTTTCCATACCAAACTTTTTCAAAAGGTTTAAAATATATGGCTTCTGATGAATCTTCACATTGTTATCATCTTCTCTAATAAAATTTAACCCTAAATAACACTTTAAATAGCCTAAATCTTTCAATATAAAATGATTTTGTAAACTTTGATAAACAATGTCAAAAGTCTTGTCATTTTGATAGTACAAGATCAAATCATCGACAAATACAGCTATATAGACTAATTCATTAACAAACAGTTTTGTATAAACACAAGACTCGGAAGGAGTTCTTGTAAAACCTATTTGAGATAGTGTGTTATTTAATTTGATATTCCAGGCTCTTGGAGCTTGCTTCAAACCGTATAACGATTTTTGTAGAAGACAAACTTGATGCTCACGACCCTTTATGACAAACCCTTCTGGTTGCTCCATATATACTTGCTCTTCCAGATCGCCGTTTAAAAAGGCTGTCTCGACATCCATATGCCGCATTTTAAGATTTCTTTGCGCAGCTAATGCAAACAAAATTCGCAGCGATGAATGTCGCACTACTGGAGCAAAAGTCTCGTTATAATCAACACCAGGTAGCTGACTATAACCTTTAGCTACAAGACGAGCTTTGTATTTTATGATGTTCCCATTAGAGTCTCTTTTCAATTTATAGACCCACTTACATGGAACAATTCTGGTATCAGGTCGATCAACAAGTTTCCATGTTTTTAAATTCATAAGTGAACTGTACTCACTATTCATAGCTTCTTTCCAATTAACCGAATCAGTGGAAATGATAGCCTCTGAAAAAGTCTTTGGCTCATTCGAGTCTTCACATGAAGCTATATAAGAAATCGGGAGGTTTTCTATCTCTGTTTGGATATCGACGTTCCAATTCCTGTTGACTTGTATCACTGGAGACGTCAGAACTCACCTGTAAAGGTTCCAAAACAACATTATCACTCCCATGTGTCGTAACTTGAGATGGTTCGATAGAGTTTACTGGCTCAATCAGAGTATCACTATTGTGGAGACTTCCTTCATCAATGTTGTCAGAAAACAATAAAATTGGCAAAGAAACATTATTTGTAACATTGTTTGAAGAAGTAACAGCTTTCAATTTAGAAAAACATTCTTCAAAGAAAGTTACATCCCTAGCTTTAATCAGTCTCTTGGGACTACTAGGATCTCTAAAGAAATAACTATGTGGATCTTCAGTATAGCCAACAAAGATTACTTCATATGCCTTACTATCTAGTTTCTTTCTTTGACAAGAAGGAATTTGAACAAGAGCCCTACAACCAAAAACTCTTAAGTGAGACAAATTAGGTTTTGTCTCAAACCACATCTCATGAGGTGAACAATATTTAGGTAATGCTCGATGAGGTGACCTATTCTTAAGATAAACAGCTAATTGAACCGCATCTTGCCAATAAGTTTTTGGAAGATTGCTGTCACATAACATCGACCGAGCTTTTTAGATAATTGACCGATTTGTACGTTCAGCAATACCATTTTGTTGAGGACTGTATGGAACAGTAGTCTCGTGTTCGATTCCCAGCGAAACAAAATAATCTGACAGTTCCTTATTAACAAACTCGGTACCATTATCAGTCCTAATTCTTTTTATTTTTGTTCCTGTTTGTCTTTCGACAAATGTTTGAAAATCACAAAACTTACTTTTAACTTCAGATTTTGAAGCTATAAAATAAGAAAAAATTCTCCTACTATAGTCATCTATAAAGAATAATACATATCGATTACCTTGAATAGATGCTACAGGCATTGGTCCACAAAGATCAGAATGAACCAATTTCAATCTCGAAGTCATTCTTGTATGCGGTAAACTTTTAAAAGGTTTGCGCGCTTGCTTGCCTTCAATACATGCGATACATGGTGACTTATTTACAACCTTAAAATCTACACCTACATTATTATTTTTTAAATGATTCATACCTATTCTACATAAATGCCCTAAGCGCTTATGCCACAGCTCGTACCTATTCAGAGACTCAGAGTGCACATTACACGCCTTATTGATGGAAGTATTAACAGTACAATCCAATGAGTACAAACCATCACAGGACGAACCATGTAGAACCGAATCACCTGTAAAAAAGAAGGCATCTGATTTATAAAAGTTACACCCGTCTCTGTTGAAAAGAACAGAATAACCCTGATCAACAGCCGACTTAACAGATAGTAGGTTAGACTTAAGATTAGGTACATATAACACATTTTTTAATTTATTTACAATATTACGTCTAGTAGTTAATGAAATATCACCAACTCCCCCAACATTAATTTTTGAGCCATTCGCGATCGTAACTTATCCTGAGCCTTTCGATTTGAGATTATCAAACCAATCTAATCTAGAAGTCATATGTTTTGTAGCACCTGAATCTACATACCATATGTCCAAGTTGGAATCATCTTTAACTCCTAGAGCATTTTGAGATGTACTGGAACTGGAAGGTACTATCGTCTTCTTTGTACACTTCTTGCGTAGTGGACAATCAGGGCGCTTATGACCTGGCTCCTTACAATCATAGCAAACAATATGTTTTTGCTTAGACTTCACATTTTTAGTTTTTGCAGCAGTACAAATTTCACTTTTAGCATCAGTTTTATGCATTTCATTTAATAATTTCGCCTTAACTAAACAGGTGAAAACTTCTACATTACTGTTCTCCAGTGCCATTATTAGCGGATCATAATGCGATGTAAGACCACCTAATATTATAGCTGCGACGGAAGCATCATCAATAATTTTGCCAATATCTGCTAATTCTTGTGCAGTACATAGGACGGCATTGATATAGCTTTCGATGTCACTAAAATCAGCTAGACTAAAACGGTATAATTTCCTTTCAAGTGATAATCTGCGCCCCATACCTTTATCCTCGAAGGTGTTCTGCAGTAATATCCAGGCCTCAGATGCCGACTTTGCATTCCGTGCATGAATAATAGCAGACCCATCTAGGGTCAAGCAAATTTTTGAAAGAGCTTTTCTGCCGTTCCTTACCTTTATTAGTGTGGGCGTCGTGTCACCATCTGGATAGCCCTCAATGGTTTCCCACAAATCTTCATGGATTAGATAATTCCGCATTTTAAATTTCCAAATAGGATAACCTTCTTTATCCCGAAGTAAAAAGGATGGAAGTGATGACAACGAGTTTGGTCTATAAGTAATATTTGAACCAGACGTACCCGATGTATCTCCTCTCTCGGAATTCGACATATTTATTAAAAATTATACCTACAACTTCTTCAAAAATATATTCACAGCAATAAAAAACTTTTAAACGTATATAAAATTTCGTGCTGATAACGTTTTGTTAGAATTTTAGAAAAAATACGTCTTTACTGAATAAATTCTATTTAATTTGAAGTAAGCTAAATGTCATGTCAATAAAATTTTGATTACATAAAAAGAACTTATAAAACAAGCCAGTATTATAACAACTATACTGTCAGTTTCAATTAAATTTGACAGCAACAGAAATACATTATCCACGTGCTAATACAACCAGCTATTTAATAAGAGAACCTCTTTTGCAAGTAGACCATATTTACGCCCACATAGTAATCACAACCCATCCTGTTTGTTGAAATCTATCTTGTATTTAAATAGAATGACGAGAAACAAGCAGAAAAGGACAAAAAATGGTATACAAAATGGAGACGGAGATGGAAACACATGTACGAGTATGAGCACAGTAGAATAGAGGCCGAACCATCGTTCTACGACGCCACAGAACAGAAAGGGGCAAGAAGAGAAGAACAGTAAGCATTTGTCAATTTTATTATTATTAATTAACATCTATAATAGACTATAGTAAACAGTGACTGATTAACCCTTAGGCTAATTAGGCTGCAGCCTAAGGCGCGAGGATCCCGATCCTCGGGCCTGACTTGACTCGAATCGCTTCTTTTTAGGCCGACCGTAACACACCTGGCGGGAGCGCGTTCTTACAATTAGCCTAGGGCGATGAGAACTCTTGATCAGTCGCTGATAGTAAATATGCATTAAGTTGAATTTCATAGTTTATTGGTCATGACATCTAATTCAAAATCGAAACAAATTAACTTCTGGCGACTCTACCAAGATCGCAATCAAATCGTTTTCTCTCGCACGCAGGATTCCGAAGACGTAAACTTTCCAAAACCGAGTATAATTTATACTTGTCATTGATTCAAATATAAATACAAATTCCCTTTTGAAGATCTATCTCCCGATAGATCTTAGAGTAAGCGCTGGATTTTGACTCGTACTGTGTACTATATTGGCTCTTTAATACGGTATCATTTGTGTGGAACTGTTTATAATAGTACCTTCGTCGCCTTTTTTCCACAGCATCAACCGCCACCGTATCGCTTTGAATCAATCTGGTCGAGCTTTACATTTGCACTACGAAAACCGCCGTTATTATGAGCAACATAAGAACTGTCTCAGGGTCAACATGTTGTAAAAGTCGGATGTGTTGCTGTGTTTTCATGCAGACTCTGGAATTGAGCTTTGATCGTTATGATATGTCTGGCTTCAAACGGTGTTTAACAATACTTTTTCCCCGGATTTAAGCTGTACCTCTGCCATTACAAATTTAAGCGATGTTTACTACGTACTATCAGGTGTACCACTTGCTCGATCACAATTAAACACAAATGATTTTCATAATTATATAAAAATTATATATAAATAAAATTATTCGAAACTAACTTTATTCGATATATCGGTTTTCCCAAAAGGAAGAGACATTTTCACCTGGTAAAAACATCTCGTGTCCTTTCTTTTATATATATATATATATATATATATATATAATATATATATATATATATATATATATATATATATATATATATATATATATATATATATATATATATATATATATATATATATATATATATATATATATCTTATTAGTAGTGCCAGAGATTACCCCAAACTCACGAACTTTTAGTCTTTTTAATAAAGTACGTATGGTTTAGTAAGTATACCATGTACAAAAGACGTATAGCTTTAAAAATTGTTAATTAAACTGCAATAGAAATTAAAATGTAATTAATAAACGTCGGTTCAGCGCTAACTGTTAAGGAATTACAGATATATCTAGATCGCAGAATATACGTTTGATGGAAAATCTGCAATAGGTGCATACAAGCGCATATTCATTGTTAAGATTTTCATTTACTTTATTGCTCTGTGGGAGTGCAGTATTATCACCCATTGTGAACAATTCCATCTGACTCGTACTTAACCGTTTTCTGATGACTATGACCACAATCATTTTTAGGATCTCTATCCGTTCTTGGATGGTAAAAGTAAGAGGTGAAATAATTGCAACTCCGCCTGAACGTTTGTACATAGACTTCACACGAACAGCAGAGATAAGGAATTGAAACAGAACTGAATTATTGCCTTTTCTTTATCTTAAAACTTTATTAATTAATTTAGAATTATTTTTTATTACATTACTATATTTATAATTCACACAAATTAAATAGCAAATGTTTTACAATTTATGAAACAAAATGCGTTAAAGATACAAAGCCAGAATAGCTTAAAAAAAAACTCTGCCACCATCCAGGCTATGTTTGTCCTAAATGTAAAGTGAAAGATTATGAAAATAATAATGAAACATTAATTAATACTACTTTAATTTTATTTTCAGATTTTTAGTAAAAGACAGGCACACACAATTTTCTCCTGCCCAGCGAAGTTTGTTGGTAATGCAAATATTATTGAGAGCCAAATATGACAATAATGAAACTAAGGTAAGTCAGATGAGTACCTATAGATCTAGATTTCCTTGATCAAGTTACAAAAATTATTTGTAAATTGTACGATTTTATCAATGAATTAAAATCAATATTTTCATTACATATGTCAAGTAATTTTCGTAAATTCTCATTTAAAGAGCTACAAGTAGTACACGATTATACATTGTTGATTATCGTATTAGTAATTCCTATTCGTAAATATTAAATAGTAAGTTATATACCATTCTAAAGTGTTTCTTTTTAATATTAGTTAATAATAATTTTTCCACTCATAATGTACGTTTTAATTACATTCAAATTCCAGATGGGCATTCGAAGGTTGCTCAATGACGGCACGTACTTAGCGTGTTTCCCTTTACACGAAGGACGATACGATGTTGATATGCCAGATGGCTCAGTATCCGATAGAAGGGTGATTACTGCTTCATTGTATTTATATCACTTATATCATCATCATCACAACTCATATTTGTCAATCTTTGGACAATTAGGCCTTAGTCAAGAATATTGGCCTATTTACATATATAACATATCACAGCCTTAGCAAACTAACTTTCATTCCCTATTTCAACCCTGTCAACCCCATTAATAAGTAGTCTCAGCTCCAGATTATTTGTGTACTAAATTTAATTTAAATCGTTTCAATAGTTTTGGCATGAAATCGCGACAGACAGACAGACTTATTATCACATTTATAATATTATTAAGAATTCATGTTATATGGCTATATTTTTAAATAAGTTACATTGGTCTAATCATTATATTCTACTTTCATTTTTATTAATTTTTACTATACAAATTTAATAAAAGTGTATTTAAAGATAGCTTTAGAAACTATAATAATGAATGTTGATGTGACAATAATTAAATTAAAACAAATAGTTAAATATTATAAACAACAATTCAAAACATATTTTACTCCTTGACTTGTTTTAAATATAACATAGATATTAAATACTCGTATTAAAATAGTGCATTTGCAATAGCCTACTTTCGACTGTGTTGATATTTTAAAAAATAAATTAAACATATGAATAATTCTTATAATTTGCGATTTATATTAATAAAATGTTACGGTGAATAGTTTGTATTGAATTGTTTAAAAAAAATATTTTTAAATATTAAAATAACATTTTTATTTTTTATTCTTTAATTCCAGCTACTATACTTAGAATGGGCAAGACCTAGCAAATGGTATAAAAAGCAACCTCTATGGCTTGTGAGGCGGTATTTCGGCGAGAAGATAGCCCTGTACTTCTGCTGGCTGGGGTTCTACACAAAGATGCTGTATGCACCCGCGATCGTGGGTACTTTGTGCTTCTTGTACGGACTCGCTAGCATGGAGTCTAAAGATAACATTCCTAGGTAAAATTTAAACACCTTGCGTTTTATCTTAACTTCTGTCCGTTGTTAAGTCTTTAAGCTTAGCCTATAAATACTTGAACCAGCGTTTTATCTCGCGAGTTATAGATCATAAGAGTACTCAAAGCTTGTCCTTTATGATGACCTGATGACTTAAATCGCGTACAAATTTATATTCATAGTTTGAGCAACTGCCAACAGTCTTCTGCGATATGAAAATATTTTCCCCGTTCTGTGTTATTTTCTTGTCGGTTTGTCTTTCCCTTTTCAGGTTGTTTTTTGCAACAATAAATATAGGAAATACCAGGATTAATTACATTACATTATTGTGGCGGTAGAATCGCGAAAGCGCAACCCGCCATGGACACCGGGGGGTTTTAGTGGGTAGGCCGGTCCTTTAGACCGGAGAGCCCCACACACGGCCGCGCCTAGCCAGCGCGGTGCCACGGTTAGTGTTCCAAATGCAAGAACAAGACGAGACTTAGCCAGTCTTGGTCTTGGTCTTGCGCCAATACACCTGGTCTTGGTCTTGGTCTTGATCTTGCGCCAATACACCTGGTCTTGGTCTTGGTCTTGGTCTTGCGCTCCCAGTCTTGGTCTTGGTCTTGGTCTTGCAGCAAGAGTCTTGCAAGTCTTGCAATTACCTATTAGTCTATTACTATTTATTAAAGTTTACTTTAAATCTTAGAAAAACGTATTAGAATGGAACATTGTGAGCTTGAATTAACATAGCCATAGTAAAGATCAAGCAGATTAATAAATAACTGAAAATTTGATAAGAAATTCGAAAAATCAACTGACCTATATGTCGTTTTCCATGGAAGTAACTGTTTCTTAATAAACATTTATGATTTATAAGCTTACATTTGCTAAAACATGTAAAAAAACAAAATAATTACAATAACTTGACTGTATTTTAAAGAACAATACTTATCTGTCTAGAAAGAGATTGAACCCTCAACGTATAAGAAATTTAATAAAAGAGTTTTACGATTTATCATTTATTTGAATAAAAAATAAAATACAACACAAATCAACAGCTTTATCATTAGGTTATGAAACTTTAAATAATTTTTTTTGACCAAGAATTAATACAAAGTAACCATCTGGCTGACTCATCACTTAACCTATTTCTATGTTTTCTAATTACTAATGATGCTTTAGAAAATAACCTCTCAGCAGGTACTGAAGTTGCAGGTATTGAGAGAAAATCACGGGCCATTTTCGATAAAATCGGATACTCTGTCTCATGCGTCCTCCACCAATCTAAAATGTCTTCCGAGCTGGCAGTTCTTGGTTTTCTCAGGTACTCCTCCAACTCGTCTATCACTAAGCCTTGAAGACAAGATCCAGATGACGTCGAGGGACATTCATAGAGTTTATCAAAGTCTATTACGTCTTCATCTTCATCACATACTTTATTTTCTTTTTCTGGTAATTCCAGAGATTTGTTCAGTGAGTGTAGACTTTTATATTCTTCATAAAGTTCATTGAACTTGCGCAGATTTTCTGTTTTAAGTTGCTTCCCACATTGTCAGGTCAAAAGTCTGAGCCTTATGCCTTGGGTCTAAAATTAGTCGTAATGCGCATAGGTCCAGTTTTTCATATTCTTTGATACAGTTTTTGCGTCTCATAGAATTCCTAAGCGTACTGTTCGCGAGAACACCTTCGATAGCTCACGCAAATATAATTTAAGGTCGCTAATCCTATTTTTTCATACACGTAAGTATTATTCAGGCACAGAATTTCCCACTATGAGGCAAACCACTTACCTTGACACCAACAGCTTGGGCTTGTATGGAAACTGAGGCCGAGCACGTGCCTGGCTGGTCACTTTTCAGTACTAGTTTTCTTTACAGCAGCGTCACAAACTCTTCTGTAGTTTTAGTGTCCGATATCCGAACTCACACAACATAAATAAACTTCAAATATTTAATATTAGTCCCGATTAGCACAATAAAAATCTCATGCACAATTATGTATGTTTACACCGCCGCGTCGCCGATCAACCAACGTAGTAGGAATCGTAATGACAGCCGTCGCCCGTCACCGCTGGGTCGTGGAGTCGCAGCTTACCCACATAATAAAGAAAAATCCGTGCCTGAACATCCCCCCGCCTAACCAAGGCCTGCCTTGGTTCCTACGATACAGGTATAGGTAACCGACATAATTTCGAAGTAGAACGAAGCAAATTACCATGCTGCGTTCTGACCTCTGCGACCCTAACGATCCCATCTTTACCGGGAAGAAGATTAACTATCCGACCGCGTTTCCAATGAAGAGGACTAGTATTATCTTCTTTTATTAAAACTAGCTCTCCTAACTTAACCGATTCCGTAACCGTGTTCCACTTATATCGTTGTTGTAAGGTATGAAGATACTCTGTCTTCCACCGAGACCAAAAATGTTGAGACATCTTTTGAATTTGTTGATACCGAGACAACCGATGCAACTTAACTTCTTCGTAAGGGTATTCAGGTACAGCCACTAGAGGTTGACCAATTAAAAAATGACCGGGTGTTAATACTTGAAGATCTGCCGTATCCGTACTTAGAGGACACAAAGGCCGCGAGTTCATTACTGCCTCTACTTTATGGAAAAAAGTGGTGAGCTCTTCAAAAGTTAATTTGGTTTCACCAATTACTCGCCGTGCATGATTTTTCGCCGATTTTACCGCTGCCTCAAATAAACCGCCGTGATTAGGACTCGATGGAGGGTTGAATAACCACTTAATATTTTGTTGGGCTAAATTCCGATCTATTGATGGACTATTCTCCCGTAAGAATATAAATAATTCCTTAAGATATTTGTTTGCACCGGTATAGTTTGTACCGCAGTCCGATCTTACTAACGAAGGAAGTCCGCGCCGAGAAACAAATCGCGTAAAAGCTGCCATAAAAGCTTCGACCGATAAATCCGAGACAATCTCTAAATGAACTGCTTTCGTAGATAAGCACACGAAAACACACAAATAGCATTTTAATATTTTTGCATTCCGTAACGAACTAGATTTGATATAAAACGGACCGGCAAAATCAGTACCGACCCCTTCAAATGCTCGTATTCCCCTAACCCTATCCGAAGGTAAATCTGCCATAAAAGGCTGTGTACATCGTACCTTAGACCGATAGCACCGTATACACCGAAACGTAACATTTTTTGTAATTCGCCGAACCGAAATTATCCAATAGTTTTGTGCTAGAATAGCTGCTAAAGTATTAGCACCGACGTGACAATATATATGATGATAATAAGTTACCAACAATTCAGTAAAATGCCCACGATTAGGTAATAAAATCTGATGTCTTGCATTAAAAGGCAAATCCGCAGATCCGATACGTCCGCCGACACGTAAAATTTGATCTTTATCTATAAATAAATTTAATCTAATTAATGAAGATTTAATTTGAGTATTATTCAACAAAGCCTCAATCTCACTACTAAAATATTGCTGCTGAACCGTCCGAATCAAAAATAAAATCGCATTTCTACGTTCACCGACTGTAATATTACCGCAAATCCGTGATGACTTATTTTTACAGTTAAAAATGAATCTTCTTAAGTAAGCTGTAACATTAACCAATTTTTGATATGAACTATATTTTTCAATTAAATCAAATTCCGAGTGCAAAATTCCTACGCTAACTACTTTCGCTTTTGTTCCGGGTAACATATCTTCAGGAAATTCCAAATAATCTCGTGGCCAGGAAGAACAAGGTTCACTCAACCAGCGTGGTTCCCACCAAAGTGGATGCTGTAATAGATCCGACGCTAAAGTACCACGAGACGCTACGTCTGCACAATTCATTTCACTAGGAACGTGCCTCCATCGTATATCAATAGGTTGAGATGTTATGTGCGATACCCTATTGGCCTCATAGACTTGTAGAGTAGTGACCGGCCGTTTTAGCCAAGCTAAAACAATGGTGCTGTCACACCAACCAACACATTCATCAAATTCAACGTTGTCTTTCATTGAAGAAACGACGTGATTGAAAAGTTTGGTTAATAGTGAGGCGCCCTCTAATTCCAGTTTAGGAATCGTTAACTTTTTTCTCAGTGAGGCTACTCGAGATTTCGAAATAAGTAGTCGCACGAGAACCCTACCGTCCGCAAATTCCGACCGAATATAAACCGCTGCGGCGTAACCTAGAGAGCTACCGTCGCAAAAACCATGAAGACTATACCGAGCCGTTCCTGTTCCGTCAAGCTTTAAACACCGAGGTATCCGTATTTTACATAAATTAGGTAAATCTGAAATAATCATATTCCACTGTCGTCTAATAATATCAGAAACAGGTGCATCCCAATTTATTTTACGAGAATTATCACTAGTGCCGAGTAATTGTTGTAGAAGAATTTTTATTTTGAAAATAACAGGACATATCCATCCTTCGGGATCATACAAACGAGCTGCCAAAGATAAAATGCTACGACGTGTCACCGTAGACTCTGGAGTCAAATTAACATGGTAAGTAAAGGTATCCGAGACTGGATCCCACAAAATACCTAAAACTTTAACGAGTGCCGAATCACCGGAACTATCAAAACTTTTGGGAGTTTCTAAATGAGTAGATGGTAAGCCACTCAAAACCTTCGGCATATTAGAACACCATTTCCGCAATTCATAGCCGGCGCTGTCCATGATTGCTATCAGCTGATCCCGTAAAGCAATGGCATCGGAGAGAGTATCCGCGCCCCCGTTCAGGTCGTCAACATAACTATTTTTTAATAAAAGATTCGCTGCTGCTGGGTAGCTTCCCATCTCATCTTGAGCAAGTTGATGTAAGCAACGAATAGCCACAAAAGGACTGGACTTCAAACCGTAAGTATTTGTTGTCAATTCATATATTTGTAAAGGTTCCGTAGGCGAAGATCGCCAAAAAATAAGCTGATATCTACGGTCATCCGGATGTATCCAAGTTTGCCGAAACATCATTCGTACATCTGTGGTAAATACTATTCGCGGCCACCGAAAATTCAATAATATAACCGTTATATCTCTTTGTAATTTTTCACCAGAATACAAACAATCGTTAAGACACACCCCCGTACTACTAGGAACACTACCGTCGAAAACTACACGAATTTTGCTAGCCCCACCAGATTCTTTAAAAACTCCATGATGTGCCAAAAAATAATGTTCATCGTTAAAATTAAAATTTGAAACCGTCATATGACCTAAAGAAATATACTCCGACATAAATTCTACATATTTAATTTTAAACTCCGGGTCCCGCTGCATTCTTTTCTCAATAGCTAAAAATCGTTTTAATGCAGTTTCTCTAGAATCACCTAACCGCTGGTGGTCTTGTATAAGCGGTAAACGCACGGTATACTTACCGTCCACACCGCGTGTAGTGCTAGAACAGAACAACCTCTCACATTCGATGTCCGCCGGACTACAAAATTTACATTGAGGTGGTTGTTCATAACGCCAGAACTTTTCTACCGCTTCCAACAATTGAATAGCCGAAACATTAGAAGCCAATTTTAACATATCCGAATCCGTCTCTTGACTTGGCCCAAAAACAGCAAAATCAAATATAGTGCTCAAGGCGTAAGGCCCGCCAGTACCTAAGTCAAGCTTCTCGCCAGTCAAAATCTGACCTAAAATGTCGCATCCGAAAATTACATCAATGTGTTTCATATGATATGAGCCGTCATCCGAAATATGAAGCTGTTTACAAGGTTTATTTAATTTCCGAACTAAATAAGAAGTTGGTTTCTTTAATACAACCGCAGTAACCGATAACAAAATATTTTTATTTTTAATTGGCCGAAAATAAAACTTAACAATACTATTGCATTCACTAGTGTGAACACCTCCTATTCCTACAATAGGTACATTCGAGTAATATCGCTTTAATCCCAAATTTGTTACAAAATCACTTTTAATAATAGAAATTTGAGAGCCGAGATCGAGTAATGCCCGAGCCTGTATAAAAGAATTTTGACTTGTCATTACTTCAATTAAAACAGTGGGTAAAATAACGTTATCTATTAATTTGGGCTGCGAAGCGATATTACACAACTGTAATTGCTATTGTGACGTAGTATTTTGATATCGTAAACCTCTAGGACTTGCACTACGTCTATCCTGCGGTCCGCTATGTGACTGTGCACTATCCGTCAATATGAAATCACCTTTAGTATGGTTATCAATGCGCCGTTGATAACGCAATGCATTCGAATCATGAATTAAATGCGCACGATTTGATGAATCACCGTGTCCCGTGTCGCTCCTGCGCTGCTTCGGTGAAACTACGAACCGGTTTGCCGAATTGGAACTACGCTCCCCCGATTGCGTAACAAATGCTTGTCTCGTAGTCGTAGGAGATTCTGAGCGTACAATATGCATCGTACAAATTATTTATTATGACCGATATTACCACATCTAAAACATGCTGTCTTACTACTACATGACGCAGCGTTATGTTGCCCGAAACATCTAAAACATAAACGCGAATCCCTAATAAAATCCCGACGACCGGTATTAGTTAACTTATTAAATTTATAACACTCAATTATAGTGTGCCCCGTAAACTGACAATATAAACAACGTTTCGTTGCAATAACATTATTGTGAGCAACAACACCCGTACGCGGTGTGCGTCGCCCGCGTTCTAAGTTATTATTGCTATATAAGGTCGGTTGTCGCCGTGTCCAGTAATCGACATTCATTTTGCAAAAAATCTATTAATTGATTAAAACTGGGTAAAATACTAGAATTTCCGCCATATTTGTGTTCAAACCGTGACTTCATATCTAAAGGAAGCTTCGAAAGACTAATATATAACAATAAATAACTCCATTCATTAATAGGAAAACCAAGATTATTCAATGCGCGCGTAGATTCTAGTAAAGGGTTAAGAATTTTTGTTCTGAGACCGGTTATGTTACTTAAACAGGGCAGATTGAGAATCCGTGAAATATGTGAATCCGAAAGCAATCTTTTGTTTTCATATCTACTTTTAAGTATGTCCATTGCCGTATCTAATGAATCGTCTACCATAGGTAAGTGTTTGATGAGATCTCGGGGCTCCCTTTGTAAATTAGAAAATAAATAATGAAATTTTTCCGTTTTCGAAATATCTTTTCTACACATTACCAATGAATTAAATAAGCTAATGAAACTAGTCCAACCAAATATATCTCCATCATACACAGACAAGTTTATTGTCGGCAACCGTGCATTTTGTGAGCTTTCCGTGGGTTGATGAGTACCATCTAAGTTCGGATAGGCAGATGATATCGATTCCAACTGATAATAGATTTCCTCTGCATTTTTAAACTGAATATCATATGAACTAATAGCCGTTTCGTCTGTCAAACAATTTAACAATGCTTCGTATGCCTCGCTCAACAACTTGTATCTCTCTTCTATCTTACGTAACCGAGCAGATATTACCCCGATGTCTGACTTTTATTATTAATTATATTATTTGTGTTAATGAACCAATCACATTGTATTTTAAATTTATTTTCTGTCGGTTTAAACGCCATTATAATATAAGAAAATATAGTACTATTTTTACGTGAATAAATGAATAATGAATAAAACAACCGAAACCAAAACCGAATGTACCGAATGTAAATAAAAGATAAAAACCCGTTATCTATAGCCGAAAGAAAGTTATATGTACTTACTTGTATTAATTCGAAAAAACGATCCGACTCGAAGAACCAAAGATATTATGTTCGCGAGAACACCTTCGATAGCTCACGCAAATATAATTTAAGGTCGCTAATCCTATTTTTTCATACACGTAAGTATTATTCAGGCACAGAATTTCCCACTATGAGGCAAACCACTTACCTTGACACCAACAGCTTGGGCTTGTATGGAAACTGAGGCCGAGCACGTGCCTGGCTGGTCACTTTTCAGTACTAGTTTTCTTTACAGCAGCGTCACAAACTCTTCTGTAGTTTCAGTGTCCGATATCCGAACTCACACAACATAAATAAACTTCAAATATTTAATATTAGTCCCGATTAGCACAATAAAAATCTCATGCACAATTATGTATGTTTACACCGCCGCGTCGCCGATCAACCAAGTAGTAGGAATCGTAATGACAGCCGTCGCCCGTCACCGCTGGGTCGTGGAGTCGCAGCTTACCCACATAATAAAGAAGAATCCGTGCCTGAACACGTACCAACCTATACACCGAACTGTTACACCTAACTACTCAGTGAAATAGCGCTAAGTCCTAGCTGCAAGACGCAAGAGTCTTGCAGGCTATGTCTTGTTCTTGCTCAAGTCTTGCACGGTCAGTCTTGGTCTTGGTCTTGCTAAAAATACGCGGTCTTGTTCTTGGTCTTGGTCTTGCAAAAACGCAAGAACAAGACCAAGACTGCAAGACCAAGACTGAATTTGGGTAACACTAGCCACGGTGCGTAAGGAGCACTTCCCCCCGAGAAAAAGAAAAAAAAAAGGATTAATTACATTATACTGCCTTGTCTCTGTGTGTGCCGAATTACATAATTGACGTTTTTCTACAAAAAAGAGACCAAAATTAAATACACTTCTCATTTGTATGTTTACTATGATTGATTAATTGTTTCATTTCTATATCGACAGAGTTTGACTTCAGAGGGTTTGACCTAAGTTGTTAGTTAAATAAATAGTGTTCATAAGACGGTTATGTTCCAAAATTTGAAGCGAAACGGTCTGTTCTTCAGTTATAGTAAAATCCAGGTATAGCTCGCTTCCACCTTCGACTTTATCATCACCAACCATCAAGTGAGAGGAAATACATAGAGAATAATTAAAAAGATTGGATTATTATGCGATATGAACCCATTGCATTTATTTAGCTCGCGCTCCTAAAATCGAACACAAGATATATCGTCGTCATTTTGCCACACGTCTCGCTCAAACTTCACCGAATGTATGTAAGTTATAGTAGGTGCGACAATCACGATATATCGATTTTGTTTTTTACAGAGTATAGGGGCTGATTCCAAGACAAAGTATGCTATATATACTCTTTGATTCGATAAAGAAATCGTTTCAATATCTAACAGCAATGCAAAATTAGGAATTATTCCCATATAATTCATTCTAACAAAACAGACAGTTGTATCGTGAATGTTACTGTGGCCATAGACTGGTACGAATCGTATCTAATATAACATACGTTGCTTTTCAGTAAAGAAATCTGTGATTCGAGGGGTCCGGGAAACACCACTCTCTGCCCTCTTTGCGACAAGGCCTGCCAGTACCAGACGTTGTCGGACTCTTGTCTCTTTGCCAAACTGACCTACTTATTCGACAACCCCGCCACTGTATTCTTTGCCATTTTTATGTCTTTTTGGGGTAAGTAAACAATGTATTTAATAGTAAAACAAATGATTGGAATGTTGACATCACCAATTATTGATTTATTTTTTATCAACTGTCAAAACAAAAAGTATCCTCAGATTTATATAGAAATACAAGATTATGATGTCCTGAAGGTATGTTTTTATAAAAAATATTTTTATTATGGTGCGAGGATAATGGAAATCCCAATAATCAGATTCATTTATTATTTCAACATATCTAAATGCAATCGATCAATCTATCTCTGTTTTGCTAATAAATTATAGGCTAATAATTTTGGCGAATGGTTTCGAGATTGTTAAGCTCGGAAAGCGATCTTTCTTCTAATACTCATAAATTTTACTCCTAATCGCTAAATAAAGCTACACTAAGTCATATTTTTCTATTTTGAGGAATTAAAATGCAGACATATTGAATGGAAATTTAATCGTATACCTACCATATTTGTTCAATGGAGGTGTTCGAAGACGCCCCAAAATCATATAATAGTAGATATAAAGCAGGTGCAACCACGACTGTACCTCGACAATTTTTGTACTACTTATGTATTTTTTAATTTATATCTACATTACATTTTCCTCCTTAAATTAAGTAATAGGGGGCCATTACTTAATATGTTTTTTTTTTAATATTATGTGATAAATACAATTGTTTGTTTGCAGCGACAACATTCTTAGAATTATGGAAGAGAAAACAATCTGTTTTGAGATGGGAATGGGACATGGGAGGCGTAGATACTGTAAGTTAAGATCATAGTTGTGACTTATTTTTATAACGGGATATTTGACCTTCATCACCAACTAATTGCTAATTAACCGACTAAATTATAATAACTATGAAGATTTAAAACACCTTACTTCCTCAACACACGGGAAGAACTATTAATCATATTACAAAACCTTTATAGGATGAAGAACCACGCCCGGAATTTGAAGCTTCCGTAAAGACTTTCAGAACTAACCCAGTAACAAGGGAGAAGGAACCTTACATGCCCGCATGGCAGAAAACCTTGCGATATGTCGCTACCAGCTCCGCAGTTCTGTTCATGGTATACTCTCAATTTTAAAAGTAATATATCTACGCATGTTAAAAGAACAAAAAGTCATCAATTAAACTTAAACAGCGTAATGATATTAGATAACATATATCAATATTTCAAACTTTCCTTGATACAGACACAGTTCCTAGGTAATAGTTCAACTCACTACAGGCAAAAAGTTCTCTAACTTCCTCATTCATTTCGACTTTTCTGCAGATAACTCGGTTATCCGGATAATTTGCAGCCACATTTTAGACTACGAAACACTTAATACAACCACACTTCCACTATAAATAGAAGAACCAACTGAAACAATAAATCAATCATCGTGGCGGATATCAATCAGCACATCGCCGGCATAGTCTTTACAAATTGAACTATTGCCAAAATAAACGACTAAAATCGAAGCAGTAACAAGTTTTGATAGAAAGTCGTATGACGTATGTATGGGCTGACGTTTCGTTGCAATGAAAATCCCGACTGAAAGAATACTTTAAGCTGACTAGGACGTAAAAAACAGATTCATCTAAATACAAATAATAAATAATCACTGCACCTATTGCATTCCTCCAAATTTTATGATTTAATACTGCATATTAATATGATACCAACTTATATAAACTCGCTACTGAAAATGCTACATATGCAAACCAACCTACAGCAGTGCGAATTATTCTTAGCCTTTTTTTATATACTATAACTTTAAAGTAATTGTGGTTCATTAAAAATAATGTAATTTTCCTTGAACCTGATATGATAATAAAATCATTAAATTTTTTTCATGATTGTTTATTTTCAGATTACAATAGTGATGGGCGCTGTACTCGGGACGATCATTTATCGCATCTCCATGGTGTCGGTTATTTACGGGGGCAGCGGATTTTTTCTCAAAAAGCATGCAAAAATCTTCACCGCCATGACAGCTGCCCTTATTAACTTGACCATCATCATGATCCTTACCAGGGTTTGTGACAATATTGCTTTTATTAATTTATTATGATTGACGGATCCAATGTTTGTTCCTTGCGTGATTTCATTTTTCAGGCACTCTCGCCTGCAGAGTGCCCTAATCAGATGGTCAGTGGGAAAGCTATGTAACAAAAAACATCTTCGGCGTACACTGCTTCTTCGAGTCGCCTACTAATGTTATATATATACACGATACTCGGTTCTCTATCAGGACTATTATTAATCATCATCGATGTGAACAAAAATATATCTTTTAGATTCAATTGTTTCATCTGCAGATATACGCGAAGGTTGCAGTGCATCTTACCAACATGGAAAACCCGCGGACTCAGACGGAATACGAGGACTCATATACTTTTAAGATATTCTTCTTTGAGTTCATGAACTTCTACTCGTCTTTGATTTACATCGCCTTTTTTAAGGTTGGAATACTCATCAAATGATAAAAACTTATTTTAAATGAATTTGCCTTATTGACTTTAATATATATTTTTATCATACTTACTTAAGCAATTTTATTGATTCTACGGCCAAATAATTATTTTGTAATTTGATACGAATCCATGAAAATGTCCACAGGGTCGTTTTTACGACTACCCTGGTGACGATCAGGCGAGAAAATCAGAATTCTTCAAGTTGAAAGGCGATATCTGCGACCCCGCTGGCTGCCTCTCTGAATTGTGTATCCAGCTGGCTATAATAATGATAGGCAAGCAGTGCTTCAATAACTTTGTGGAGCTTGGATATCCGTAAGTCCCTTTATTACTTCTAAGCTATTGTACATGAATTCGCAACTTATAGGATAACTTTATTGTCCATTTATTTATCAAAACTTTTCTAGAAAATGCAGTACTTTTCATAAACCTAATGATGAAATTTGGTATGAAGCAATGTGTTACAGTACAAAGAAAGAAAACAATCTAAGATTTTCCTATTACAAGCTTACTTGTCAAGCGGGTCCAATTTAGTGTGCAGTTATTTTATTTTTCATATAAACCGTTTTCAGGAAATTCCACAACTGGTGGCGCCAAAGGTCACACAGGGCTGTGACGCGAGACCTGAGTAAGCCGCATATGGCCTGGGAGCAAGACTACCACCTGCAAGACCCTGGACGCTTAGCGCTCTTTGATGAGTACCTCGAGATGAGTGAGTAGATAAAAAAAACATAAAAAACTGAGTGTGCCTATTTATATATAAATTTTACTTCAGACCGTGAGGTCTGGTAAAATTTCGTTCGCTTTGTATTAATATTTTTGAAGAGATTTTTTTTTATATACGGAACGTATTTAACTATAAGAGGAACAGAGAAAGAAAATTTGCGCACGCACTGCTTTCTCTTGCTTATATCCCCCTTTCCCCAACCCTCGTTCGCCTCGCGCGATCACACTTTTCGTAACGGTCACATCACACGTTTGCCAATTTACTCCCCAAGTTAAGCGTACGTAAAGAAGTTTTACTTCAATAATTATTCTTTTAAACCAGAAACTCTTTCGCAGCTATTTCCAACATATTTACCAGGATATCCACTTAAATCAAAGGGTTCAGTGTTTTTTATATATTTATCTTTTAAATATATTATTACAAAAAGAAACAGTATAAATAAAATTTTATTAGGTAATGAAGTTTATGACAAGTGTTCTAATTATTTAATTTACAGTGTGTAACATATTGTTTAATTAATGGTACTATAACTTAAATTGAATATTGTTCTGTCTAAACTGTGGTAGATAATTTACAAGCCAATGAACTAGGTAAGCAGTCGTTCGTTAGATATTATTGTTCATGCCAATCATCGCGTGCTCCTAAATTTCTTCAACAATCTTATGCTCCAAATTATGATTGGCTTGTATTGCAGTAAATCACTATTTATATCCGATTCCCTTGACCATAAAAATCGTTACCGTATTACCTAATGTACCCCTGTAACAGAGTTATTAATGAAAAATTTCACCCACAGTTCTGCAGTACGGCTTTGTAACGCTTTTCGTGGCGGCGTTCCCTCTGGCTCCTCTGTTCGCGCTACTCAACAATATCGCAGAAATACGCTTAGACGCTTACAAGATGGTCACACAAGCGCGAAGACCTCTTGCCGAAAGAGTGGAAGACATCGGCGCTTGGTAAGGAAGATATACTTGAGTTAGTTTGTAGGACTGATTAGTCTGTGCAGTACTTTCCCTATTTCTGCTGTAAAGTAATTCTGTACTTATTGCCATGTTTTTGTTTGAAAGAAACAAAAAATAAGCAGTTGCCCCCATCACGCACTGTAATGCATGTATAATTTATAATTAATATATATAATTCTTCATTAGCATTTCACGTTTAAAGTTCTGAAAAGAAGAAATGATTTTTGTAAATATATCGTTTCGTCTTAGAAGCACTTAGAAGCAAGTTTAAAATTTCTCCGGTAAGTCATCGATGTTTTGAATTTTGATATCACAGACAAACAGTGGCTACCATTCCAGTTTGGTGGCATATTTGTTCTCCCCATTTTAGACGACATCCTAATTGGCCACAGTCTTAGGAGGATATTGCGTTCTGAAAAGGATCTGAAAGGATATAAAAAAGAAATAGGAACATGATAGAAAGAGCCAACAGGGAACTAGTTTTCCTCGTAAGGACATCACGTCAAATCTGCAGTACACATTTCAAATTTTGTTTATGATATTTTCGACATATCACTTCTGTTCATTATTTAATTTTTATTTCCAGGTATGGGATTCTTCGTGGCATCACTTATGCGGCTGTTGTATCTAACGTGAGTTTCAACAAATTCGAAATATATTTTCATGTTTTCAGTTTATAGTAGATATCACATCACTTAGAGTCCTTTTTCATGTAAAAGCATTGAGGAGTTAGCTACTAAAATAGCAAATCACTTTAACATTAATTTATATATACAATTATAATATATACAGTTTATATCAAATATACATATGAAAGACTCCTAATACAAAATTCTAGTGCTTTATATCTGAAAATAAATATCTGAATCTAAACTAAATTATCCTTAATAGATTTTTCATTTACTTTATAAATCAAACTTTCTTGTAGTTTGTTTCTTAGATGAATCAAGTTTACCAATATAGAAGTAGATTGCCAGCAGTTCAAGTTTGGGCTATCCCTTTAGGAAATTATAGATCCGAATATCCGGACCCTAGTGTTACGGCTGCGGTCTATATGTGAAGGATTTTTTTCTTAAATACAGTATCATATACTATTTACAGCCATTATCTTTATTTCAGGCGTTCGTTATCGCATATACAAGTGATTTTATACCGCGGATGGTTTACAAATACGTGTATTCGCCCGACAACACGCTCGCGGGATACATAGATCACTCTCTATCGCGTAAGTTATATTGCCACGCTTTTATAATTTTAAGATGTTGCTTTTTACGGGCTGTGAGATTCCAGTAGTGCTTAGTCTCTTAAATCATGCCGACATCCATATTATCCCTAGTGAAGATGATCCAGACTGAAAAACTCAATTATCATCAGAACCTATTTTGTTCCTTGCATCCACGTACTAGATTGTGTGGTCTTAAGCTCGGAGTCCTTAAATCTTATATTTGTTTCACGTCAATAAGTGCCTGTAAAGTCTATGTTGAGTAATTTTGATTTTTTACCTTGGGTCTACCCAGTCCATTACGAGCCAAGTCTTAACCTCTACGGGGATTTCCGTAGAGGTAACCGATAATCTTCAGATGAGGTGACAAGTATAGCTCCGCTTTCTACCAACCAGCGTCGGAGGGGAACGGAATGGAAATCGTTTCCCGCTCCCTTTCCGCTGCATCCTTCTGTTTATATAACATAAAAAGGGAAGCGACAGCCTCTTACTTTATTTTACCAGCCAATATGCTCTTAACGATGACGGGTAGCGAGAGACCACTACCGCACCGGCTCATCTCATCCTCTTGCCCTTTTCCCATTATCTGGGGTCGGCGCAGTAGATCTTTTACTTCCATTTCTCTCTATCAGCCGTCATTTCCATGCTTACTCCTTTCATTCTTATATCATTCTTCACACAATCGATCCATCTTTTATTCGGCCTTCCTCTGCCCGTGTATCCCTCCACTTTCATATTCAACATTCGTTTTGTGACATGACTTTCATCCCTCCGCATCACATGTCCAAACCATGCTAATCTACTTCCTCTCACTTTTTCTACCACTGGCGCTACTTTCAGGCTTCCTCTTACTACCGCACCGGCTAATGATTACAATCATATCACGGTATAGATTCTATGAAATTTTAGAAATACAGATTTAATTCTAAACGAAAATATTTACTAATGAATTATTATTTTGTTATTTGGTAGAAGATAAAGAATACCATTTAGCAGAATGGATGACGAATACCCTTATTGGTTTATTCAAGAGGCTTTCTCATACCTTCCTTAAGCTAAAGAAGGATAGAATTGGAACACTGTCCTATATAAACACCTATTCACAATACGGGTCACAGACAGCCCTTCATGCAAAAGAATGCATGAAGGCAAAATAAATAATACGGCACGTACTTATTAAATGCAGAACCGTAGCCAATCAACGGGCGACTTTACCACTTAACAGCATCCTTGCATCAAGATGCATTCAGAAGGCCTCAGAGGCTACTGGCGTTCTAGGAGGACCTGTGATAGTTAGAGCAAGAGGGAAGTTAACCTAGCGTAGATCACACAACGACGCTAAGCGGGGGAAAAATCCAACCAAACTAACTAGACAAATATGAACTGTGTAAGAATTCTCGTAATAAGAATAGATGTAAAACACAATGATTTGTATACGTATGTTTTTGGACCAACTGAAGAGAAAACAATATGCCGGTGGTCTCAGTGTCATATGAACAGCGACGAGGTTTCATTTAAATTTCTGTGGTTCATATTATGTAAAACGGGACCTTCTGTCCTTGCAGGCAGCATCTGCGCTGCCGGCGGCATCTGCGCCGCCAAATCCTCCATGATCCCTTAGTTCGGCAGCCTTCAACATCGCCAAGACTAGGTTCCCTAATGATAAGGCCGGCGTCACTTTGACTTCCCGCGCCTCTTCTAGCGCTTTGGGCCCCCTTTGTGGGCCTGCGCTGCATCGCCCCTCTCCTAAGGGGCGGTCGCCCTCACGATTTGCCTATATGGTTCCTAGAACCTAGGCCAGGCTGAGTTTAGTCGGTAGGTCACGTGGCTGGACCGTACCGGTCGCGTGGAGTCCGACATAACCTTATGTAAAACAACTAACTATATAATATAGAACAATAAGATGGCTACGGTTGTACAGTATTCAACACATCCGACTACCGCGAAGACTGGGGCGCGGACGAGAACGAGGTAGATCCCGCCGTCTGCGCGTACCGCGGTTACCGCAATCCGCCAGACCACGCCGATCCGTACGGGCTATCTCCGCACTACTGGCATGTGTTTGCAGCGCGACTGGCTTTCGTTGTAGTATTTGAGGTATGTATAGGGGCTTACAGTGTTCTCGGACAGTCCCTCCTTTGGCGGTGGCTTGACCAGCTTGGTCGAGCCGGCCCCGGGACACATGGCGGTCGAATCGCGAAAGCGCACCCCGCCATGTGCCCCGTATGGGCCTAGAGAACCCGGGGGGGTTTTAGTAGGTAGGCCGGTCCTCTTGACCGGAGAGCTCCACACACGGCCACGCCTTGCCTAAAAAAAGGGGCTTATTCAGTGGCTTGACAAATTTGTAACAATCCGTATTCAACTTGTACGGGCTGTCCCTGCACTCACTGATATATGTTTGCAGTGCAACTGGCGTTCAAGGTAGGGTCAAATGTATGTATAGGGGGTTCACAGTGGCTTGACAAATTCGAAACAATTCGCCTGACTCATACAGGCTGTCGCCGCAACACTGGCATGTGATTGCGTAGGTATTATCTGTATATATGTATAAAGAAGCGAGCTGGTGGTACTCTCCAGTACTAGTGTGTTATTTTGTTACGTCTATACTATTAGAACATTCTGGAAATTTCTCGGAACTTGCAATTATATGTAAAGTGTTAATCTTTATTACTATTAGAATGTTCTAGAATTTCTCAGGTCTCGCAATTATAAGTAAATTGTTATCTTTTAATGCAAATCTGCCCATCTGCTAGTTTTCAAGCTATTACGCTCATGCAATCTACGCATCTGCATTTCTATAATAAATCGTGTCATGCATGTATAGAGTTCAAATATGGGAATATTGAACACCTCTAGATAGTCGGCACGGATTGCCCTAGGAAATTGCTCTACACCCAACTTCTTGGTAGGATACACTGGGGGTACTCCCCCACAGCACTGCCGTTAGTGTTAAGCGAGCTGGACAGAGGTGATCTATTAACACCCAAGCATATTTCTGTGTGTCTGAGATAAGTGGTCACAGCAACTCATATCAACCCACCAAAGGCGATCATGATATTCCCCTACGTAGTGCAGTAAAGTGTCCGAAACATAGCAATGCTCTCAATACTGCTTTGTGACAGTAATAGTTTAAACTGCAGCACGGGAATACCATATACAATCTGTCTCCGTTGTAAGTCCGCTATAATTTGGATAAAGATTTCATTGCGCTTCGATTATTTCGATTTCGATTATTCGAAAAGAGGCAAACTTTTAATAGTTTGCCTCTTTTCGAATAATCGAATATTGCTTTTTGAAAATAACACAGATTATTTTACTAAATCTACGAAAGGAAATTGGATTTTATAGGAAGCTATTGAAGATAACTTTTACTTTCCAGCATGTGGTGTTTGGTCTAACGGGCCTCATGCAGCTCTTCATCCCAGACGTGCCCACGGAACTGCGGACGCAGATGCAGCGAGAAGCGCTCCTGGCGAAGGAGGCCAAATATGAACACGGAAGGCGAAGGCTGTCCACCGAATACCGACAACTCATCACGCAGAAGAGTGATTCCAGCGGTTCTGGTAATTTATCTCATTTGTTTTGTTAAGCTCTAGTATGGCGCTATGGTCTAGATCAGTGGTTCTTAAGATGTGGTCCCTGGAGACAATGCAAGTGGTCCGCGAAGCCATGCTAATAATATGTGACCTGCCGTAATGAGTAGAGTCGAAACAACGCGGGCCGCGCGTACCTACGAGTCCGAAGGCGAAACGGGGTGCATGAGAGCGGGGGTGGCGGTTTCGTTCCATTCTGCATTCGTTCTTTGTTTAAGCGGCGCGAGTTGCCGATCGTCACTTGTAGCGTGGACGATGTACTCGTAATGAGCATCATTATCAAAAACAAGCATTGAATAGCACTGAATCAAGAATTCAGAAGTTAGTAAAGAGTATGCAGTCACAATAAACACATTAAATTTAAAAAAAAATATTTTCTGCTAAATAATAAATAAATGAGTGCTAATTATAAAATTGTGCTTGTTTTTCTTTATCAAACAACACTTAATTTAGGTAAACTAAGTGGGTGGTCCTCGGCAAGGTAAACATTTTGTAAAATGGTCCCTCATGACTAAAAGGTTAAGAACCACTGGTCTAGATAGTGACTGTGAATTAGAAATCAAAACTTCCGGGGTTCGATCCTGCCATATACAACTTTTTCTCATTATTCGAATTTCATATATTTCGGTTTGGTTCGGTTTGTGCAGACGTTCCACTTGGTACTAGACAAGAATATTTTACTGTAGATGACGCATAAGACGTGCGATGATTAATAACTGACCCCGCTATGTATATACATATTTACTTATATTATTATAGGATAGAAGAAGAAAGAGATGGCTTTACGCTAGCCAAATATATATATTTTTTTACGTATTAAGGACAGGCATTTCGCCTCGATCTCACCTGATGGTAAGTGACGATGAAGCCGAAGATGGTCCATGCCAGTCCATTGCCTTGAAAAGGCCCAGATTGTATTTATCAGGGAAAATATCCGGCAGGAGGGAATTCCACTCCTTTGCTGTGCGCATTACGAAAGTAGAAGCGAACCGCTTAGTGCGTATGGGTGATATAATACATAAGGGTGGAAGCCCAACCGCCGTCTAGTTCCCCTGAGGTGGAAGGGGATGCTGGAATCAAATTGTGCAATTCCATCGCACACTCTCCGAAAAAGTAACAAGGACAACTCTGAAATAATATTGACGCTATTTACGTAAACGGTTTGCACGTAGTTGACAGTTTTGAAAATACTACAGTACCTATTTTGTATGTGAGGTTTTAGTATTAATCGTTGAAGTCATTGCATATGACAGACTGCTTACACACGAATTTATACACGAGTATTTAAACACTAACCGTTTGCGTCTAAATAGCGCACACTAATACTGACAGCAAATTATGGACCGCATTCTAAACATTTCTTTTATAATCCGTAAAACTGTTAACTTGAGAACGACCATAGATCATGTTTCCATCTGCAGACAATCTACTATTATTATAAATGCGAAACTTTGCGAGTTTATAAAGAAAAAATTAAAGTAAAAATTTGTGAGCAAATTGTAATAAAATTTGGTAGGTACAGGGATAGTTTAAATGATGAGCGTAGAATATAGAATAATTTCCAAAGCGAGAAAATATCTCTTTCTTCTTCTAAAAATCGATAAAACGCGGACGGAAAGCTAATAAAATATAAAAACACAGTAACTAACGATCTCACTGCCTTGTCTTACCTTTCGAACCGAACTACAAAGCACCATATATAGAGGATTTGTCATTTGTTTTTAATGATTACCTTAGCATTTGTGTAGATCGTCCGGGCGGCGGCGGTCCGTGGCTGCGAAGGATATCGAAGGTATCGGACGGACTGGATGCTCACGTGGCCGTGGCGCAGCGACCTTCGTCACCCCTCATTACACAATGAATACGATATTTCTACTTTTACTTTTATGCGCTACTGCATCATCTGTGGAACTAGCGTTTTTGTTACTAAATCCAAAGGAAGATGGTACGGTAAAATACAAGAGAGTTTACCAAGACACCCATGGTTTGTACCTTTAAAGATGACAAACAGAGAATTTTATAGCACCATCAACAGATTGAGATTGGGACACTGTAGAATACCATCAACGTTGTGTAAAATCAATTTGGCTGAAACTAACCTCTGTCAAAACTGTGAATTGAATGAAGTTGCCGATCTTGAACATATCATACTGAAGTGTCCGAGCTACGGTATGCAGCGTTTAGTTTAAGTTGCTAAATTGCAATCAATACTTAAAGAAGTGCCCCGCCAACTTTTCGAATTTGTGAAAATTCCAGAAACTTTTATGTATATTTATGAATATATAATGAATACAATCGGAAATATATAAAATTAGAAAATTGAGACGAAGGCTCGGCTGAAGGCCTTTGTAGCCATGGTCGGTAAAATAAATAAAAAAAAATGTTACTAAATCAACCATGTAACAAGGTACCATACCAACCATGTACTTTTATATACTACTTGGACCACATAAGCAACTAGGTGCTTACGGGCATACTTTTATATGCTGATGAACCAGATTTACAACTAGATTTTTATACGCGTACTTTATGAGATACTAGACCACCTATGTAACAGGGTGCTCACGTACTTTTAGATATTACTGGACGACATTAGTAAATAAGTTCATACGTACGACTAACTTTAATATTATATATATATTTGTATAATATTAAAGTTAGTCACCTAATATATATATATATATATATATATATATAAGATCTGTTATTAATAATATAGTTCTTTTAAGCCTGACTTCATTAATCTATGTTTTTAGGGTTCCATAACCCTTATAGAATAAATTCGTAATCCGTCTGTTATGATCATTTTCTAGGGAACGCGTGGAGGTATTGAGATGAAATTGCCATCAAATACTCAGATCTGCATCTCCCCGAAGCAGCAAAATAATTTGTCAATCCAAGAATTATGATTATCGCAAAGGAATCAACACCTTAAAGTACTTGACTGACTTACCACTTGACTGAAATTCTTTCACATAAGAGAATTCTTCTCTTATATCAAGACCAAAAAAACATGAAGGAATGTCATGCCTATGCATGACATTCCTTCATGTTTTTTTACTTGTTTTTTACATGTTTTTTTACTTATACTATTATAAGTAAAGGAAAATCTACGAAATATGGCTATATTTTAGCACTCGCAAGCCAATTAAACCTTTTTTTTTTATTCCTCTGAGGAAACTGCATTAAGTTGCATTCCCCGGCTGTGGCGAGCCGGCGGTTATGTGGGGTTCTCTTCCCCAGAAGGGGGAGGCCTACCGACTAAAAACCTTAGGGATGGCCTTCCTCAGGCATGTAGGGAACGCCCGGGACCAAGCGAAATACTGACCCCATTTACCTGTACCAACATCTTTTATTTTTTCACAATATTATATAAGAATGAATCAAATCATTCAGAAAACATGGGATGGGGCAGAAAGAATAGCGGTAAGCGAGCCAAACAGAATCGAAGCGAGGAAAGACCTTCACTGTCTTGCTTTTGATATGCGACTTAATATAATTACACCAATTGCCCGCATTTGAACGCCATAGTTTGGACGTCCTATTGCGATAACTAACTCTTGTTTGTATATCATATCATTGCCGAAAATAATGAAATTCGTCATGTAAAGCAATGTCATATAGCACAAGTAAAGGAAAAAAACCCGAAAAAGAAAGGAAATTCTGATTAAAAACTTATTTCATACTTGGGCAGTTTTTTGTCTTTATAACATACGAGTATGTTACTTAATCAAAGATGGAACAAGACAGCAACATAGATTAACTAAACCAGGCTTAAAGAAGAAGTGTTTACATACCTATGTACATGGAAATTATATGTGTGTAAATTATAAATAATTAGTCGTTACTCTTATTTTAGCAGTAAGACAATATGAACTACTGATGTAATTACTTCATAATCTTAGAGATAGTATAAATAAAAAGTAAAAGATAACAAACTGCTATCTTACAAAGATCTGAAGTAAATCTCACCTATTATGGGTCCAAAGAATAGTCATATTTATTTATAAAATAATGTATTTTCTAAATTAGCGAAAATTTATTGTACATTGTTATACGTATACTAATGTGTGTTTTTGTCGAGAACTTTGTATATTTATGTCTTAGTAGGTTTTTAATCTACTCGTTGTTAGTCAATGTACTGATCAGATTAATCAATTTACGAACGAAATATCAAAACGTCAACAATAATTTACACAAAGTGTTACCAAAGTAAACGTTCAAGTTTCCAAAAATAAATATAATTAAATAGCAAATTTTTCATTTAATTCCTATTTATACTTGAAAAAAGTTTTAAAATTTTGTATAGCATTATATTGACAAACAATCAAACTATCTTTTTGGTAAGTAGTAAATTTGCAATCTCAACAAGAAGTTATTTTAAATTATAGTCATATATAAGATTACATACCAAGAGAATAAAGCAATGTGGTTAATCGCGGACGGGATATTAACTATTAAGCGTAATAAACAATTATGAACAAGGCCATGTATTCAAATCTATCCAAGATAAAGACAAACTTATCTCCGAGCATTAAATTCTACACTTTACATCCACTGAAACGATATACTAGACTAGGTTTTTTTCTCGGGTTGTTTTGCTACCCAATTTACAGCAATAATTCCATTTTACAGCATAAAGCCCATTTGGTTTCTTATTATCCATTCAGACTATTTTTTGAATTAGTGAAGTTTTGAACTTCGTTATCTAAGTGGTGTGGTAAATCATTAAATTATGGTAAAATTTGTGTTTTTTAAACATGAAAATTCAAAATGAAAGCACGGTTGATATTTCGTGTCATGTTGCTGTGTTGTCGAAATGTTATGTGATATTAGATAATTCTTTTGATTATGTCTAATGATAATACACTACGTGATTATATGTACTTACACTGTATGATATGTGAGAATGTGTATAGGTATCGCTGACCACAGAAACTCACCTACGACGAGACGTGCGACGAGCCCAAAGAGTAATATAATTAATAGGGGGGGACGAGCCTGGCGACACGACGCCAAGTAATAATCATACTAACTAACGAGTATTGCATAAGAATTTACTCAACTCGATTTTGACCATTCGATAAGTGATAGCGCACTTGCCATCCTCGATCTGTGGAAAAAAAATCGTAGAAGTTAATAGGTTTTTTTTTAAATGCTTTGAAAGAATGTCCAAACTTACTCGACACATGTAATTTACATATATCTTACGTTCATCGTACCTCAGACTGCAAAAGCAAATCGAAAATTGCTGAATTATGCAACATCATGTATGTACTGAGCCGCAACTATGGCATGAAATTCAAAAATCACAGAAAATCTAATTTAGAAGGTGTAGACACCAATCTTTATGATCTCATTGTATTTATTTGTTTCTTAATCATTGTAAAATTTATATATTCACAATGTTTGAAGGCCGGCGAAATAATATTAAACGGGCATATACGAGTGAGTTAATGTTAGATAGATATTGTTAGATAGATTAACCAATTTTTAAAAGATAGCAACATTTTTGAAATGGCATCCCTGTTCAGTCAGCTGAAACAAAAGAAATGACAGCTAGATGTATTGCAATGACGCTCAATTGATCGCTATCGTTGATGTATTGCTGAGGTTTATTAAGTTTTAAAAAGGTTGAAAATAGCTTGATCAGCGCTAATATTTTTCTTAGAGAACCTTCGCTTCTAATGAATAAAACTAAATATTTATAGCACCGGCCTTGAAACATACTGTATCATAAATAAAGTCGTATTAGTTATTACGGCTAATTCGAACGAAATAATCATCTATTATTTGGTGGATTCATTCCTATAAAAATAACTAAACTATTCATATATTATGAAGAAATCTATTTATTTATTTATGGTGAAACAATTTCGCCATCTTAATTAGTTTTCTTTTTTTTTGAGATGCTGTACTGGCCTGGATTCTAGTCCTTTAGGCCTCTTCCTTAGTTGTTACTTAACGTCAATTCAGTGACTGTTAGAGCGAACCATGCCGCATCATGTAGTCCTACTAATATAGCGAATGTGTGTGAGAACAGATGTTTGTTACTCCCTCACACAATAATTATTAAACGGATTTCAAGGATTTTTGGTATAGAGTGAGAGGTAAAGGGGTGGGGTACGGGTGAAAACATAACAATGTTAATTACTTTTGCATACATAATATATGTCTGAATAAATATGCTATTTCTAAGTCGCATGTTCTACAAATCTAGTGAATAATTGCGAGTCTGATATTTACATTTTACTGATATCTTCATTGGAACCATTGCCAACAGTTAGTATGATATTGGAAAAACTCTCAAAGTCAAGATACGTCTCTATTTACCTGGGAGATTGATGAGAATCCGACATTAAAATCAAACTGACAAATATTTTCAAAATTGTTATAATGTAATTAATGATTGATGTTTTTGAAGGATAAACTGTAGAATGAACGGGTCTATTATGTACGAAGAATGTTTCACATCTACCAACATCTACTTAGTATCTAGTACCTAAAAGTGGTTAGTACCTAAAAGTATCCTAAAGGTGTTCTATCAAATGTGAGTTCTTTAATGATTGAACATCTAATTATTTTTATAAAGCAAATTAAAAAAAAATTGATACAGTAAATAACTGCTATTGTAATATATGTCGCATTATACAATACGATCGCTGCCGCTGTTGAATGTTTGGGAATGTTTTGGATATTTATTATCGTGAATACGATAATTGTTATTTTATTCTAAAATAAACCTATAAAGTAGTTTGTGTAAATATAATTTGTGTTTATGAAAGTTATTGTATTCCCTCTTCGTACACATGATTTTTAAAAACATACAAACCTAATACATACATGAAGTAATAAAAAAAATAATAAAACATTGCGTTAAGCCTACATAGTATTACAAGCATATAACCTATAAATACATGCATCCATTTTTATCGAGTTTATATTAATCTTTTATAAATACATTCCATCCAATAAAAACTAATCGATCTATATAAATTAGTACATTTCAGACACGGTAGTCGGTAATTTCACAGCATTATCGTACACTTTAAATCGGAACATACCAATGTAGGTATGTACGTTACTTGCTTACTCCTATATATACAAGGAAACGTGCTGTGATCTAAAGCAGCGACGAAGAAACACGCTCTAGAAATACTGTAATGGTAACGGTATAATGGAGTTATTAAATACTCTTATAAATCTTGGTACCAACACCAAAGCAATTTTTTTTGCTTAATACAAATTGCGTTTACGTGGCTGTATAACCATACATGCGTTTGTCTTTCGGCACAGGTGATAAATAAAGAAATGGCGGCAAAGCTAAAAATAGATAATAGTGACTTGGACTGCATGATATCTAAATAAATAAATAACATATTCCTTACATTACATACATTATTCATAGCGGACTTAATCCGTTGGATTATGATTTATAGATAGTTTTAGAGAGTAAATTTCTAAACGCCTCAATAATTTGGAGTCCCTAAAGCAATCCATAACATTGGTAGTGTCTAATTTACCCATGAAAGAGTGCGTGCTGCTGTTGATTACTGGCCTCAATGTTTTTAACAAACACTGTGTTGCTGCGGATGGAGATTTCATGAGATGAGAGTCATTTCGAATCAGCTTCATATATCTTTAATGTTTTGATGTCAATATATTTCAGTATTTACAAATAATAAACATTATATGCAATAGAAAAAAGGATAGATTTTTCCTTGTAACAATATTTACGGTAAGACTAAATATAATGAAAGCCCGCCTTATGGAAAATCAGTCATAGCAGCATAGTTTGTACTTGTTCATATTTCTAAAATCCCATTAGGGTGTGTTCACCCATATCTGTGTGTTATTCCATATCTGTTGATATGGAATATTTTATAATATATTTAAAATGTATTATGTTTATTGCTTATTTTTCAATTGAGACATGTAATTAAGTTTTTATGAATGAATTGGGTGACAAATAATGTGAGATAAGGCACGAAGCCCTTATTGACCCTTTTTTATTTTCCCGTTAATGTAAACGCTTTTGATCCCGTATGCTATATAGCGTACATGAATAGATCCCTCGGATATCACTTGTTTTGATCACATTCATTTTATATTAATCCAGACATAAACTACGTACCTAATAGTAAATACATAAATAATAAACATCTATAGCCTTACCTTTCGGGAATTCCAGGTAATTTAATATCTTTTATCTCTAGGTCCTTTATTGACGAATTCATGCAACCAAAAACAACACAATATATTGTACTCTTTATAATTCTTATTGTTCTTTGTCATATTTAGTACATACATGTAGTACTAGTACTGAATCAAAAAAAAATCATACGATAAACAATACATTATCTGTTTGAAATTACGGTACATTCGTAGTCAGAGATGAGTTACCTTTTTTTTGGCGCGCATTTCTAAATTTGAGTCACGTAAGATAGCTCATTTTTTGTCCGTTATTATGATGTTAGAATAATGTCTGATACGATAAAAAAAAAGAAGTGGACCACCTTTCTGTAGTGTATATACTTAGGTACTTACATACCTCCATATTATTATTTTTTTAGAATTATTTGATAGTTACTTTCTTAATACGTCATCCTCAATAATTAATTATAGCTATAAGCATTTATACATAAAGAGTCTAAGATACCAAAAAAATTAAGTTTAAGAGTCAATCAACATTAAGTTACAACATTCAACAAATGTTTTGTAATCTTTATTATTATTTTAATACTAGATGATCGGGTGAACGTTGTTCTACTATGTAAAATAAAACATGTTTTAGGGGACTGAAAAGTGAATCTTTCCACCCACAAAAAAATAATAATCCAACTTTCTCGAAGAATTATATATATAATTCTATATAATAAATGTAATAACATATATAAATGTATAAAGATCTGGTTTATGTATGATACTTTAACAATACCAAAAATCACTTTTATTTCTTCAATATTTGATGACATTTAACGAATGTTTAGTATTCATTATGTTTTAACTAAAATCATAATTTATTAAATTTTAATATATCCATGAGAAATATGTCGTAATCGTCTACAGAGTTCCGAGTATTGTGATTAGTTAATTAATATTCTATTAATTACTACCAATTCCAAAAGAAATAACAATAAAGCAAATTAAAATAAATTGAAATAATAATAATACCAATAATTCACAAACATCATTCATCATAGTTTCAGCTGAGATATGCTCACTTCTGGATACAGACCTACCCCAAGGATCTCACATCGATCAATCCTGAACTACTAGCATCCAACGCTTTTCTCATAATCTTCACCAAACCGTCGGTCCACCTTATAAGTTATTTGCCGATGCCATTTCCCGGCATATGCCTGCCACTCGAGAACCTTTTCGCCTCAACGGCCGTTAGTTCTGTGGGCAATGTCCTCTGACCACTGCCATTTATAGTTTCGGTCAATGTTGCTAACCGTGATTCTTCTGCATATTTCTGATACGGTTATGCAGAGAAATGCCGAGTAAAGCAATTAATTAAGCTGCATTATCCTTTCAGTGCCTTTGAACTTCTTCATTAAGCCTGTGGATAATTGGCCATGTTTCGGTGCCATATGTCATCACTAATACTATATTTGAGTATATTTCGACTTTGAAGTTTATCGTGATTTCATTCATTCACTGGACTGAATATGACTGGAGTGTATACGTGAAGTGCTCCCATGATTTTTATTCTATTCAAGTCCCGTGAATTGAATAGGATGAAAAGTATATTGTGAGATTATTTGTTTTATTTTAACGATAAAATAAGACAAATTATTATAATAAAAATTAAGGAAACTTGGAATGAAACTTTATTTATTAATTTTTTTTATCTTTCCCGATAATCGAGTATGGGTAGCTATGATAGCGACTGTACAAAAACATGCATGCATGCATCTCCCGACTATTAATAATGTCTGCTTGATAGTTGTTTGGATCTCCAAGCTCGTGGTATTTCAAAAAAAGCAAAACATTTTACTGTTTGCTACACTTAGAGCGTTTACCCCTTTAAATGTCAAGGACACAGGTAATAAAGGATAGGGTCTTTATAATCTTGTTTACAGATACGTAAATAGATTTTAAACGAAGCATATGATTAACTGGCTGTATTCCTTTACTTGATTTCTGATTGAAAAATGTTTATTAAAATTTTATTAAGGATTTTCTGTCTTTTTACAACTACGTATGTTTTCAGTAATAACATGTTGGATCTGGATGAGGCGTTTTATTGTCGCTTTTTCTCCCTCACATCTGGATACAACTTTTTTTAGGATTTGAGCATAGTTCGTGAGAGTGCGTGAGAAATCTGAAACTGTGTTATAGGTAGAGTGGAGTGGAAAGATCGCAAAGAACATGCTCCTGGCCGGGCAGTCTGATGCAATTCTGATTTCTTGTGTTACAGTCTTGTGTACACATGGTTACAGTTACGGAGAACATACACACACCTCACGCAGAGATTTCAGTCTTTGGAGTTTGCTGAGTAAGTAATGACTATGCCATTTGAACGTAAATTTTAATGGCAAGTAATTTTTCCACTTCTTCAGAGATCCCAGGACAGTAAATGATTTTCGACTGACTTGAGGAATATAAAGAATTTTACAGACTTGAAAAAGAGAGCAATTGAACAAAGGTAAACAAGTATTTTGTAACTTATTACAGCTACGGAAAATACAAATAGAAACACTACTCCAGTAGTGGGAAGGGACATAAGGGCGAGAGGTGTAAAAAAACTCTCTAATATACATATTGTAAGTTAATTAAAACATGTGGCAAGAAAAAATATCGTCTCGTTCGGTATTGCAACCCAAGTGTACTTTTCGATATTTTTTTCATTTTAGCCTGTTACGCTATTTCTATTTATTATTTTTAAATTTTAATGAAAACGAGTCGAAAACGTTTATTGAACATAGCACTTTGCAGGCATTAATTGGACGTCGAATACGCTAATTCTACCACCGCCTTCTATAGAAAATCGAGCTAAAATCTGAGAAGATCCAATTTTTTATCTTTTCTTTCATTATTCAGAACTATATATGCCTGTTAAAGTGATAAAAACAGTTTTGCGTAGCAGCCACACGAAGTGTAATTATGAATGATCATTATCAATTCCATACAATTATTAAATAAATCCTTACAATTTCGTCCGTCAATTAGACACATTTTGTTAAGCTTTCTTTATAAAAAGATGTTGTTTTATTTTATCCTTAATCTATATATATAAAAGAAAGTCGTGTTAGTTACACCACTTATAACTCAAGAACGGCAGAACAGATTTGGCTGAAAATTGGTAGGGAGGTAGCTTAGAGCCAGGAGACGGACATAGGATACTTTTTATCCCGTTCGACAGCGTTCCTGTGTGACTTGACATGAAACGTCAGTCACTATAAAACGTGGTATTACAAAAAAGAATCAGACTTGGAATAACAAAACGCAAATGACAGCTATGTAATTGACGTAAAATGACAGCTATGTAATGACGTATGGATGACAATTTGATATTTGTAAGAAATCAATATTAAAACTATTTCTATTAAATAAATAATTAACAAGTGGATTGAAGTGAAGTGAAGTTTAATTAATAATGCCGCGACCAAGACGATCGAATCTTTCCCGACAAAGCCGTTTTCAACAGAAAAGCGGAAAAAATTTTTTTTACATACAGCGATACAACATGACATTTGAGACATTTGACAGGACAACGTCTGTCGGGTCAGCTAGTTTTGTATAAAGATAAATATAAAATTGATACTAGTAATAATTAAATGTGTATTATTTTTAAATCTATTTTTTAAGTATTTTTGTGCAAGTCTCGAATACCATGGATTTACAGTGAGCGCTGATGAACGGACGCCAAGATAGGAAGGGTCAATGCCTGCTCCGATATGAATTGGTGATTTTTTATTTACATTTTATCTGTTAAAGGTCAGACAATGTGGCGGTGTTTATTTTTAAACGCAAACAACTTCCACATAGTATTGTTGGTGTTGCGTAAATAATTACCTTCTGTAATTACTTCAATGTAGCTTGAGCGAATCCTAGGTGGAAGCGTCATCGGTTGAATTGTGACCTGGTCTTCGAGACCAGTGTCTTTTTTTATTTAATTAATTCGATAATTAACTAAGTTATCAAACACTCCTGCGACAAAAGAAAACATAGTTTGACAATTTATTTACATACCACAGCAAAGAAATTCAAAGTATACAGTCGACCAACCCACACTGGGTTAGCGCCAGTGACTAAGGACTAATCGGTCATAGGGTACGCTCAAGCACTTTAGTAGTGTCTGATATAAACTGTGGTGATGAAAATGATAATTCAAAAACTTTTCAAAAATAATTTAAACAATCCTTTGCCTACAACTCGTTGAACGTCGTTAATTTTTAAAGTAGCATTAACAAGTATTTAGTTGATCTATATAGTGCACTGAACCAAGAAAAAGAAGCATCTTGGCTCAGTGCTGGTTGGTTGACAATCTGAGCTTACATGGGAAAAATCTTAGTAACTGCACTTTACCTAACTGATAACATATTTTTTCTGCCAAGTTATGAGATTAGCTTAGTTCTTTCGCATCACATAATCTCTACAGACATATTAGGGTCTGAATAAACAGCAAAATATACACAATGAGGTAAATACACTGAATTGATCTTTAACTTATCTGACTCATTGCCTTTATTCTCCGCGTCGGTCGCCGTATAATGCAGAACTGCACTCCATGATAACTGATGCAAGTATGTTCTCATGTGTCATGAAGCGAAAGAACTTAGGAACAAATTGATCCATTTATAAAGTTTTATAACAAAAGTCAACATTGTACTTAAACTTTGCTTCTACATGTTAATAATTATGTTTGTTACACAAAATCAATGGAATTGTAAAGATTTGCGCATTTTAGTTGACCTGTAGATTAAAATAGCTAGCAGAAACTCAAATCAATCCGAAATCCGTGTGTGTGGTCTGAGCGTTCATAAGAACTGGGGCCATACCTAACTAATTAATGTTGTATAAATATCTGATATACGTTTTTGTAAGAATGTGTAATAATAATAATAAGTACGTATAAAAGTGTAAGCAATTAGGCAAAAAAGTACAACTACAATCACAAAAAAAAAGTTTTGTTTTAAATAACTACAAATTTACGTTTTCGGAGTTTTTCCTTTACTTGATTCTAGACCAACGGAAAGTACCCTATAGGTTTTGATTCACTTGCAAATATCAAAATATGCAATATAAATGGAACATAAACGGCCATATCTTTTTATTGCGTTGATTTACAAATTTTTTCAATGCTTGTAGGGATAGGAGAACTGAGTATAATATTCATTTCAGCTTGATATCTCGACGCGTTTCTGAGAAAAATGGTTTTAAAAGACGGGCGGACGGACAACAAAGTGATTCTATAAGGTTCCGTTTTTACCTTTGGAGGTACACTCTAAAAATCGTAAATAGTGTAATCTATAAGATTAGCACGGACCGTGAACACATAGAAACAAGAAACAAAGACGACACGAAGCTCGCGAGCGCAGCTATAGACATACGAGTATATTACATACATCCCGAGATATAAACCAACTAAGAAAGTAGTGAAGAGAGTTTTTTTAATGAAACCCTGTGATTATTCTGAGTTTCGAACCAAATCGATAGAATCGATTTTTACCTTATCAAACATTTTGTAACAGTTAAATATGGAGTAGGGTTAGTACCCACTCATATCACTCTCTTACTCAATCTTTGATTAAACAGATTCAAAACTAAAATCAAAGATATTCTCTTCTCTTTTGTTGCTGGAAATAAACATGTTTCCAATATTGCACCTCGTACGAGTATGTCTTGGCGTCTGATTTAGTAAACTCTTTCAATCACACTACCTGACATTTCATGTTCTAAGTCGCGCAAATGAATTATTATTGTGATGTTTATATTTAAGAAGAGGTGATAAAAATACACCTTTCGAGTTTCTTGCCTGTTCTGCACGTCTCCCAATTTTCGACTAGGTGGCAAAATAAGCTTGTAATTACCCCTGAAAGTGTTTTCAAAGCTTATGTAGATTTTTTTTACTTTGAAATATCCTTACACTTTTGGGTTGACGGAAACCTAGGTGAAAGAAATTACCCAACATCTCTAGGAATACCAATCTGGCTCCAGATCTATTAATCCCGAGGTCCCAATACAAAGCTTGCGGATCTGTCCACTTTGTAAATTGCCGCTAATACTGCGATTTGCGACATATACCTAGCACTAGAGAAACTTTCCGCCCAAACGACCGTTAGTCCTATTAACGAAGGATGTATATATTTTTGTCGATACATTGTACGAATTATAAAAGTAAAAGATTGAATTGATACAAGATTGACGGTGTTTTAAGTATTTTAATAAGAAACTCAATGTTACAACAGCGAGCTGACTATATAAGTGAAATATTCACACCACATTTTTGTTTCTCAGACTAATAGTTTTTTAATTATTAAGGTACGATGATATAGACCTTTTCGTTACGGTTCACTTTTGTAAACCTGGTACCCGTATGTTTCGGCGCGATTTTAAAGACGTTTCACGTCAAATAATAATGTTACAATTATAACTTGATAAAAAAGATTGGCAACATGCAAGTTTCTGGTGTAATTGAAGATAAAAGGGGTGGAGATAATATCATAAAGTCTCCAGAGTCTCCAGAAGTCTTAAAGTACTACTAATCCTGGTTATGAACTGAAATTTCTTCTAAGAAGTGTGTCTTCTTTCTTAATGCGTTATCTTAATATTTGCATTCCTAACTATGTTTTTCTTTTTTCTCTTAAAAATAAAAATACCGAAGCTGTTATTAATGAGCTGCGCCGGAGGTACTGGATGATCAATGTTAGAAGTGCAGTACGATCTATAGCACAACAATGTAACACCTGTCGGCTCCTACGAAGTAAACCTCGACGACCTCCAGTTGGAGATCTACCGGACGAAAGACTCGCCCATCATAACCAGCCTTTTTCATTCGTTGAAATATACTACTTCGGCCCCGTTCTTGTCGCAGTTGGTCGCCGGAAAGAAAAGAGGTGGGTGGCTGTTTTGACATGTTTGGTCACAAGAGCTATACATTTAGATGTTGTGCACAGCCTGTCTACAGATGCAGCCATTATGTGTTTGCGACGTTTTATCGCTCGCCGTGGAACGCCATGTAAAATTTTCTCCGATAATGGCACCTGCTATGTCGGAGCTAATAAGGAGCTAAAAAGATTGTATGGGACTGCTGTCGGAGATTTTGTGGCGAATGAGAAGATAGAGTGGAAATTCATATTTTATATTCATTCACCATCTGCTCCCTTTATGGGAGGTTCTTGGGAAAGGATTGTGATTGTGTGTGCGCAGTGTGAAAACAGCACTTCGAGTCACACTACGTGAGCAAACTCCTTCGGATGAAGTACTCCAGACGCTACTCGCTGAGGCTGAATCTGTCGTAAATTGTCCCCCTCTTACACATGTGTCATGCGAACCAGAAGCTGATAGAGCTTTAACGCCCTTTCATTTTTTGATAGGGTCGTCACCGGGCCCTGGCTTTCCATCAAATCAGGGAGAGTACGCTCAAGCAAATCGTATTGATTGGAGAAAAGCACTGTGTTTAGCCGACAGTTTCTGGCGTCGATGGGTTGCTGAGTACCTGCCTACATTGTCACCTAGAAGATACTATGGACCTTCTCCTCCTGACCTAAAGATTGGTGATATAGTTTTGGTTGCCGATGGAAACTTACCTAGGGGAGTATGGCCTTTTTTATGTTCCCCTGAGGAAAATGCATTAAATTGCCCCCGGCTGTGGCGAACCGGCGGTTATGTGGGGCTCTCCTCCCCAGAAGGGAAAGGCCTACCCACTAAAAACCTCAGGGATGGCCTTCCTCGGGCATGTAGGGAGCCCCCGGGAACGCCAAGCGACTTCCGGGAACCCCCAGCCTCCGCTCCCCTGACGATACGACCCGCGGCGGCACCGCAACCGTGCTACTGAATTGACCCACATTTTTGCCATGAAAAATACTGTAAAATATAGACTGAAATATTCAATGGGGAGGTTTATGATCTATTATGATGGTTACCTAATTAGTTTTACCAGCCCCGTGACTTTATTATGTTTACGTTTGCCAAAATGGAAGACCATTCCTCAATTTATGAATGAAAGTGCTATGAATAAAAACGACTCGATTAATCGAATAAGCGGAACATCGACCGATTAGTTTCCAATCGCTTCCATTCAGCCTATTTCTTAATACGGCCAGACTGAAGCGCGGAGATAACCCGTAAGCACATGTAAAAATACTGATAAACTATTGACCCACGTCCAATACTTGGAACTGAGATATGAATGCGCCACGAGTTATAGTAAATAGTTGATACATATTAGGTTTAAATTTTATAACTGTTTTTATTTTATATAAAAATATAATCACGTCTGCTCTCCTTGAAAGGTTATAAAAATGCAACACACTTCCTCGATTATATTATGTCCTAATAATTACCTATGAGTCCTAATTGCCATTGTGGATAACATTAAAGCCAGAATTTCCAGTTAAGGAAGTGTAACGGGAGTTTGACCTACAACATAAACTCTTTTTTTTAATATGACAGAAATTTATTTTTAAATATGATCTTCAATTCAACGTTGATAATAACTGATGTTGACTAACAAAACAATTGTTTTATAGCGAGGAAGCTTTTTTCAATAATGATTGAAACGATTAATTCTAGTATTTATATTAAAGTATAAAATTCTAGTCTACTGAGGGATTTAAAGTAAATTCCATAGTACTGACATGTACATGGTGGGAAGTGCTTTCAAAACAATGATTACCTTGAAATTAATGTCAAGGTTCGTTTGAATTCATTTTCGGTACCGTTCTTTAAAAAAGGTATTAAGAAGCTTAACCACAGTCGAAAAATAACCATAAATGTACCCATCTTTTAAAATTATTTTTCTCAATGAACTTGTCTTTTATTTGTTACATATCGATGGTTAAAAAACGGTCGTAAATGTTATTGCAATTAAGTACCTATTTATTAATCAAAACTTCATATAAGTTATTCTAACTAAAAACTAATATTCACATTTGAGACGTTTGAACATTTTGCATTTGAAAAAAGAATATGAATTTGACGAGCATAAGTAGCTAATATTTCAAGAGTTTTCTTGAGAATTTTCAAGAAATTTCACCTCGTCTTGTTGGATCAAAGGGTGACCAAAGTGCTGGTAATTTCTTTGGTCAAACAATAAGTATTGCTATGCAACTTGGTAATGCTAACAACATTGTGCGCACACTACTGAATGTTTTTTTACTATTTTTACTGCCAGTCAGAGCCAGTTACAATGACAGACAGGAGTGACGTCATACGAAGTATAGGTCCGTTTTCGCGCGAAAATTTAAATTTACAATTTTAAACCGCATTTTTTTCAATAATATACAATCTTTTCATTTTTTAATATACTTGTGGTCTATTCTAAGTGGAGTTCTTTAAAATGAGCACAAAAATACAAACATTGCATCTTCCCTATTTAAAAACATCACGAAGTCTTAGAGTATATCGATAAAATTCTGATTTTGCTCCAACCTATGGTGGTTAATAAAACAAGTACCAGATTGTTATTAGAGATTTATCCTTCATCAAAAGACATCTACCATAAAGCAGTAAGAGCTTTGGCAACTGATTTTGCTTCTGATAATATCCTTATACCTACCTACATCGGAACTTGCTAAATTTCATTACAATGCTCCAAGCACTTCAAACGTATTTAAAGGCTTTAGATACATTGGAAAAAAATAGCAAATGCGGACTATCAATTTTGGTCCTTATATTAGAATTGGTCGTGGAAGAATTACATTGAATTACATTAGGTACAAACCTGTTTTTCCACTTACGATTTATAATTCTGGCTTTTACAACAATATATTGTTTTTATGTACTAATACTACTTGATTCCCTGTTATTTTTGCTGTTTCTGACATTTATTCATATTTCTGTCATTCAATTGTTCAATTCTAAAGATACAAAAACTGCATGCTTGGTATAAAACAGCTATAGAAATTACATACAGCTATAGCTGTATGTAATTTCTATAGCTGAAACAAAAACGGACATCGTTTTAAATTCAAAGTGATCTTTATGACTGATTTTATAGAAATTGAAAGGCAATGTAACCAAAACTTGGTTAAAGGCACTATTTTCTTTAGGCTAAATATATTATGTTGTTGTGCTGAACTAGTTTTTTTTGTTTATTTATAACGTAGGATTACAATACTAAAGCGTTATTAAGTTTAATATAAAATTTCATTATTTGTTAACAAGTATATTGACATAATTACCTACATGAAAATTGCGGTATTCAAGTTAATGTGGTAAAAGTAAGCAGGTGCCGTTTAGTAGAAGTGTTCAGTTGAGCGTTATATACTCTCATATTAACTCGGTAAGTGTCCTTGTGGTAGTGTTCTTACCCACAACCGGAGTGATCGCAAATAACTCCTGTAACAATAAGTCTTGACATTTCAACATTAATTTATATGATTAGCTTAAAGTTACAGAAAGTTTTGGTAATTTGCCTTGTTCATATATTGTTATCGTCACACAATTAAGTAACTATATACACAATTAATTCATTCACTTGTTTATTATAAACACATTATTTTCAAGTATATATTTATATATATACCTGAAAATAATGTATGTCAGACGACCTTTTCTTGTAGTATTAATTTTTTTTTCTAGTATTAATGTAATAATATAAAATAATCTCTCCATATGTTGAATCTTGCTTATAAGTGTAAAAGTCAAAATGAAAATTACTACTGCTAGGAACAAATCACTCAATAAGATTGTGCGCTTTCCAATCTTCTTTCCTAGAAGTATGCCTGCACTTGTTGCTTCGAAGTCACTACCAAATGTAAAACACTGACAGTTGGAACTTAAATATTTTAACAATCTATACAACAATTACTTTTCTTGGGGCAACTTCAGATTTTCAATCCCTTTTTTCTTACGATCAACTGGCCAATATTATACATACATTTCTTTGTAATTTAGTTATTTAATCATCTTAATTTGACTTATTTTTATATAGTTGACATCTACTATATAAAAATAAGTCGGGTTTTCCTTCCTGACGCTTAACTCCAGACCGCACGAACCGATTTCCATGGTTTTACATTCGTTGGAAAGGTCTCGGGCTCCGTGACGTATATAGCAAAGAAAATTCAGGAAAATTTTCAACAGAAAAGCAGGAAAATCTTTTTTTACATACAGCGAGACAACATGAGACAACATGACATTTGAGATATTTGACAGGACAACGTCTGTCGAGTCAGCTAGTTGGCTATATAAATTTTGACAAATTTTTATATGACGTAATTTATGCTATAAAAAACATATTTAATCCAACTACACGCATAGAAAGGAGACTAAAGAAAAACATGTAATATAAACATGTAATATTAAAATACAATATTTAAAAAAATGTAGGTGTAAATTTTTACGTAGTCGGGACTATGTAAACTACGTAAAAATCTACGTGAAAAAAATTAAAACTACGTGAACATGAAAATAATAGAGATTGGGTTATAGTTTTATAAATTTTATTGTATTATGGAATGCTATATTTTCCAACACTTGCCTTCATGTAATCGACTTTATATGCGGGCAAACTAAAAGTATCCGAAATCAATAACAAACTATCAAAAATGAATTTATTGTTTATCAAAATATTCGCTCTTTGCGTCAATAGTGCTTATTATACGATTGAATCAACTTAGAAAACATTTATGCCACTCCTCTGTGGTGACGTCAGATACATGTATTTCATACTCTTCGATGAAAATTATTGATTACGAAATTGGTCCTTGCTTTTAGCGAACAGAAACACACAAAGAAAAGTCGTCACACAGTGCCAGGTCAAGATTTTATACATAAGTTATACATTTTATAACTTTAAAAATTTCACATACCTGTCTGACCTTGTTGGAACTTGCATTGTATCATTGTGTTAGATAATACAGCGTTTAGCGTTATTTTTACGGAGTTTATTAATACTTCCCACTAATCAATTGTTCGTATAATAGAAAAAAATAACAATCATTAGCTTCGAGACACTTAGCACGTGCGCGACTTTTGTTGTTTTCAGTTCATCTCGAAAGACCCTCCCACAACTCACACAAATGCTTATGAAGGATTGGCCGTATTAACTATATTATATATATATATATATTATATATATATATATATATATATATATACTATGTATATGTATATGTATATATATATATGAAAATGAAACTCTTTAGTAATAGAATACAATATATACACATATATATATACATACATATATATATATATATATATATATATGTATATATTGTATTCTATTACTAAAGAGTTCCATTTTCAAGTATATAATAACTCTGAAGTCCTAGCATAAGAGCTGGTACTCGAAATTCGATATTACGAAACTTGAATGTCTGAAGTCTTGTAATGTAGTGTAAATCATAAATGCTTCTAATATCACTTACGCGAGTTGACCTAATAAAACGTTACTTACTACGTATCACGTTTAAAATAGCAAAAAGTATTTGTTTGCTATATCCTAGACAGTGGGAGTGAATTAGTATGACAAAAAGTATTATTATATAAAAAGTATTATTTGTAAAGTAGTATATATATGATTAATGTTAAATAATTCATTCATTCAATTATTATCTGATCCACGTCTGACTTTAAATATCTTATATTTCTGTCAAGCCTTATATTATTACTTATATTAAGCTAAAAAAAATTAAAGTGTTTATTTTATCTTATCTTACGATCTATGCATGATAAGAATTCAAGGTTTTATGAGAGTAACAAATTTACATTTCGCAAAATGTTTTTAGTTTTATTTTTGTGTAATGGATTTTTCAATATAGCAGCACTTTCAAACTGATAAGGACACTATGATTTGAACAGTAATCATTCTGTCACATCAAATAAATTTATCTGCTTCGCTTTTAATCTACTAAAATATTTAGAAAATCAATGAAAATTAACCATTGCAACATTTTTATTTGATGACAAAGACCAGACTGCCACTAGAGCTATCGGATTATTTTGCAGAACTATGTCGCCTGCGATATTTCCAAACTGATACGATATCCAAACCGCTAAGAGAGTGTATTTATTATTATTTTTAAATGTCCGCCAAATCACTTGTAACTCCTCTGGAGTTGTGTCCATGGGCAGCAGTAATCACTTGTTATCAGATGATCCGTATAATCGTTTGCATTACATAAGAAAAACTATTTCTGGCAACAAAGTAACAAATTCACAATGACATGTGATTCCAACAAGACGTTGACGCACTGAAGGAGAAATTTCATGAAAGGAACATATCCAGAAACGGCATAATAAACTTTTTTCTTTGAGATTACTTCAAATAAACGATCTACGACATTAGACATAGGGCCGCAAACATTAGACCAGCTTACGAACTACGCTCAATGTGTAATTGTTGGAATATCGACCGAAATATGCGACTGTGACTGAAAATCAGATCCAAAGACTCGATTTTGTACCATCATCATCATTTCAGCCAATAGATGCCTATTGCTGGCCACAGGCCTTCCCGAAGGATATTCACCCCAAATCGGACCTGCGCTGGCAAAGTCTTCCTGCGAACCTTACCAAATCATCTGTAAAGATTTCTTAAGCAGGTAATTATATTTCTAACAGCTTTTTGTTTTATTAACAAAAAAAAATACGTCAGTTTTAAAGAAACGCTTTATATTCTACCACTGTCGTTCTAATAGTGACAAAAACTTATGACGCCTTTAGATTAATTTTAGATCTTTAGATTAATAAAGTAAAAAGCGCTAAAGAAACGCAAAAACAAGCTGCATATTTGAATATTAACTGTAGCATGCAAAGATGGACAAATGGACATTTACAAATTGATGAGATTATCTACAAGAGACGTAAACCATAAGTTCTACTTTGCACGAAACACACTAATACAGAGAATAGAAATCAAAATTATAGCTTGGAATCGTTCATGATGCGTGCAGTGATTCGGATGTAGATCACGCATAGAATAATGGGATAGAAATGTGTCCCTAGCAATACAGTGCTTCACAGTACAGAAATAAATTCTTAATCAGATAAGTAAAAAACAAGCTCGATAGAAAATATGATTCTAACATCATTGAATATCCCGAGTTTACAGTGTTTCTGAATATTGACCAAAAAAACAGAAATATATCTAAACTATAAACTAGGACTCTAACAGCAACAGTGGCCTCGGCTCTAGTATTCGAATCGCGAGAGCCCGGAGGATCTTACATTTATCCGTCGCTCCTAAGTTGGAGAAAGGTGAGAGAGATGAGGAGAAGAAAGAGTGACGACACGTTTAGCGCAGTAGTCGAGTAATCTGCTTTTACGCAACGGGTCGCGGGTGCGATTCCCGCACGGGACAGATATTTTGTATGACCTACAAAAATTTGTTCCGGTCTGAGTGTTTGTGCATGTGAGATATCTGTTTGTGACTGCACCTAATAATAATAGGATAAAAATCCTAGAGTGGGGCGACGTTTTTTTTTTTAAATAAAGAAGAGAAATGTAAAGGTACCTATATAATGAACTCAACCAGGCCACACTAGGACAGTAAAGTTGACTAATGCCCAATTGAGTAGTGACGGATGGTTGGGGATGGATATGAACTGTGATGATAATAATGATATCTAAGAAGAAAGATACGTTGCGGGTATCTTACAGAGGGATCTGGGACCCGGGAGGATCAGGGACGATACGGCTTAAAGCGATGAATCAGTACCTAACAAACTTAATCTCCACAGATATCGGGTTTCCAATTACGACATCACAATTTTCTTTGGGATTTGTAATTTTTTTTTGTTTATTTAATATTGATAATCAAGGAGGAAACTTTTCGAAACTTTTTAATACATATTAATAGAACTTAAACTAATAACAAAATTAAAAAATATATATTCAGAAAATTAATCATAATCATCCGATTAAATCACATAAGTAAATCTTTTCTTATCTATCCTTTCTATTATATAGATCATAAATCTAATTCTACAAAATAATTCGAGATAGACTTTCAGAGATTTTGTCATCATTCAGTTACACCTATTACTTAATATAATTGTTCATTTACTTATTTACACATTGTATGCAAATCTGCAGCAGACAATATACCCATTGCCAAATCTTTGTCTATGAGTCATTTACTTAAGAGTTGCTATTAATTTCTTTACAATGATTCTTACTTTTGGCCTTCATCTCATCTCTTGATAAGTAATGAACCCAGCTTTACTTGAATCTCTTGCTACAGTCAGATAGCAACAATAATGTCCTATCTATTCATTGTTTACTGTTAATATCATCATAGCGTTCTCACTTCACTTATTGACGACTAGCTGACCCGCGCCCACTTCGTTGGGCATAATATTAATAATCCCCGAAGCGAGCACGAAAGCGAACGGAATTAAACCCGAAGCCATCGCGCTCCGTCCGCTGATGATGATGATGATGATGATGATGATGATGATGATGACACTCAGCAATAATGTGGCTTTCTATTGGTGAAAGAATTTTTAAAATCGATGATGATGATGATGATGATGACACTCCGCAATAATGTGGCTTTCTATTGGTGAAAGAGTTTTTAAAATCGGTTCAGTAAATCCCGAGATTACCCCTTACAAATATACAAACACACAAACTTTACTTCTTTATAATATTAGTATAGATTCATTAAAATGACGATAACTTTTTTTTTAATGAACCGATTTTGATGAAACAAAGTTTAGATATTATTCTGAGTTAAAACAAAGCAAATAGTGAAAGTTTCAAGCAAATCGGTTTAGTACTTTCGGAGATAAACGTGAACAAACATACAGACAGACAGACAGACAGACAGACAGACAAAAAATTCCAAAAAAATTTTTTTGCTTTCTAATAATCTATTTAAGTGCCCCTCTATCCATTTCAGTCAAAAATACTAAATGTACAGACAAAATATTTTTACTGTCTTATTATATGTATAGATTAACCAAAATGATAAAGAATCAAAACTATCAGAAGTGTATTGCAACCACCAAAATGGCATTTATTTATTACAACTACCCCTCACTAACTAACTCTCAAAACATAACTATAATCAAAATCATCACAACGCACACAGACTACTGATAGCCACAGAGAGCGATGTGCACAAAGATGAGAATATTATCAATCATTTAGTTGCTTGGTCGACGCGGCAGCATACGCGCGTTGTCCGCGTAAACCCATGTTTAACCTGTGAATTGATAGTTTTAAAAATGGAACACAAAAACTTGGAGAATGTTTCGTCGACAGCACTCATGCTTCCGAAGGAGTCTGGAGAAGAAAAAGTTGTTATACTGAGTCCGAATAGCAATGGTGTTGGGAAGATTTTGATAAGGGAGGATACAATACTAGCCAATCTCCAGGGTTGTGCTGGCTGCGGGAAGGCGAGGTTCACATGTTCCGGAGTAAAGAACCAGTGGTCAGTGCTTTGCTGGGGACGGCAGTCGGATAAAAAATACTACACATGTAAGTTTTATTAACTTCAAACTTTTCACGTTATTTTACAACTATACTTATTTGCTATGCAATATAGTTGTTTATTAGTGTTAACAATTTTACTGAAATCTCAGCAATCGAAGGATTGTAGGATTGACTCTGACCCAATTGAGAGGTTCCAATGTAGAGTGTAAAAGTTCAAGACGCACCATAACTCTGGTATCGGACAAAACCACAATTTTTTACCTTAATAAGTAAAAATGAGTATGATGCGTAATACTTGTGTGGAAAATTATGTTAATTGCAATTTGTTTGATTTATAATTCCATATTAAAAAAATGTAAAATGCGACATCACTAGATTATACAACAGTTTTTGTATACTTCTCATTTATTTGTTTTCACATTTTAAAGCTTTGCCAATAAACCTGTGACATGAAAAGCTATATTTGTAGAGTAATTTTTACACAATAGCTTACCGACTCATAGGTTGACTGGTAGAAATCCTTGTAAGAGATGAGTCCTTCTTCGCAAGTGTTTGTGATAACATGTTATCTTGGTTATTATTAATTTATAATGCGCAATTAATTAAAAAGTATATTTATTATAAATAACTGCAATTTTTTGCAAAATCAATAAAGTTTTAACTAGGTTCGTACCCAGAATCTGGCGATAAATTATCATAACTTAAAACCATAAATTATTTTTTAGCGTCGCAAATGTAAACTATTATTTAATAGTTATACATATATTAACCTCATAACCCCAACTACATATGAAGAGTAAGTTTAATTAATGAACATAAATATATTAGCGTAACAAACGAAATATCAGCTAAACTATAATAAATTGCAATGATTCCTTATAAAGCACCAGTTTACAAATTAATTTCGTCTACATAAAAAAGAGTTGTAAAAACCGGTACTAAATGACTCAGCTCGAAAGTAAACTAACGTTTAACATGAAAATAGGAACGAAATGGGAATTGTCCATAAAACACTAATAGCAAAACACAATAGATACGTCGTCGCAACATGGGTATTTCTTTGTCGATTATTTGGTTTAGTAATTAGTCTATTGGTGATATGAATGACACTATTCATTATTCAACATTGATTGCTGTTACACTAGATGAAAGAGTTGTCCGGTCATCGACTTTGAATGTCAATATTTCATTTCTTTTCGTGGCTGTCGTAAGAGCCCACTAAAGCACGCTTTTCACGTTATTTCAGAGCCAGCCAAATAATATTTAGGGCTATGTATCCATCAGAAATAAAAAGATTTACGAAAACGTTTGCGATAATGAAGTTACTTTATTCCCTTAATTTATTTACTTTAGTAAATAAAATTATTTTTTGAGGCGAGAACCCTACATCAGCGTACGAGGAATACTAATTATTACACAGCGATCTACTCGTATAGTGTCATTGCGCACACAGCTAGCTAGCATTTATTTTGTGTTAACAGCTGACTAGGGCTGTCATTTCAAAGGCTGCTTTTATTTTGAAACTAGTTAAGACAGTTAAGACAGACTAGTTAAGAAAATACAGTTTAAAGGCCTTAGATAAAGACAAAGATCTATCTAATATCTAGCTTACATATTATTTCGCCCTTGAATATTATTTCGACGGCCCTGAAACAGTTTATATATTACAATTATCCTTCACACTTTAGGATTTATCTTTTAACCACTGACTCTGTTCTTGACACTGCTAACTTATACGTGGCGGTAAATCAAAGATATATGCAACAATGTGACAGATAATTTGGTTTTTATTATTTTATCTGAAGTCTTACGCCGTGGGACGACAATATCTCGAAATTTTGTTCCACAGTAGAAAGTCGGCCTAAGGATGTTAACCGTAATTGCGAATATTTCTACGAAATACCCAGACAAAGACAATAACCTCGCGTTCAATTGCACTGGGAGTTAATAACACTTGGTAAAATTAAGATTTATATGTACAGAGTGCTCGTTGATTTTGTATTTTTTTTTTGCTACAACATGATCTTAATAATATCACAATTAAAATACTCCAAATCCATCGTAGTGCTCCTCTAGGTTATGTACGAGTTTCGATTGAAGTCGAGAGCAATTTCATTTAATATAAGCAGTGACCCCGTTGAAGTTTTGGGACTAAAATATATAATTTATTAAACTATTAACTTATTATAATTCATTAAAGAAAACATAATATATTCAGCAGTGTGTTAAAATTAAAATATAAGGAGTAAAAAAAGTAAAAAAAAAACATTGCAAACAACAAATATGAATGTTTGTTTTAATAATTATTTAATCTATTTGCAAACTAAAATTACAATAGTTACATAAAATAATAAAAACATAAAATTGAAAACCCAGCATAGCGTAGGTAATCATTCCGTTACAGGTAAAGTAATCATGAGTTCTTATAACTGTATATTATAAGCCTCAGAAAATAATTATTTAATATATAGAGAATTTCGCTGTCGCTTGTGAATGATAAGAATGAATGATTAAAAACAATCGTCTAATTTACTCTAATCATATGTAATTGAGTCGACTTGTAAGCTGGTCGTTGAGAAATTTAGTAGCATGTATGTAGTACTCGTATGATATAATTATAACCACATATACTGTATGTATTTTGAACTGAGATAATAGATCATAAACTGAGTAGGTATATATACAAACCGCAAAATATATGTATTGCTAAAAAGTTTTAAAAGCTTCTTTTATACTTTTACGTAAAAAACTTTTACGGCCTACCTGATAGTAATCAGTCACCATAGCCTATGGTAGCCAGCAACACCAGGGGCATCAAAAGCACGAAAAACAGAACACCGTCTTTTTACATTTCTGCGCAAAACAGAGGTTATGTGCTTATCAGCCTATAGCCTATGTGTATGTTGTAGAAGTATGAGCCGATTTTGATCTTACATGTGTATTCGTCTTAAGTTTGCGCTTGTTGCGTCATAAATCAATATTCAATATGGTGAATATCAACCATTTTACGATATCGTGAAAAAAGTATCAAAAGAATATTGCAACGCGATATGCGGAAACGCAACGCTACATCAATTTATTTGCTTTAATGAAGTTACATTTTTGAGTCATGTTTAAGTGGACTTTCAAACTGTGTTGATTCCAAATTTCAACAACAAATTCCAACAAACTTCACATTTCAATTCAATTTAGACAAAATGTATTAATAAGTTTTATTTCGGGATATAATCAGAAATGATCTAATATGCATTAAATAATAATAAATACAATACCTACGAATACTTGCTTAGAAAACCCGTTGCAACGAATTATCAAGTTAGAACAAAAATGGGTTTTTATAATTCATCATAACATTTTTTCGTGATGCTAGTTAGATGAATAACTTAAATATTTCTTATTAAACATCTGCGCTTGTCATTAAACATGTTGTTGGTTACTGTTATAATATTTGATAATGGCACTTGTAGCGGCTAAACTCCTAACCTACCGTCCTTACCTAACATGCACACAGATACATCAAGCTGTCAACGTTCAGTTCTCTGTTAACTACGAATTTGATTTGATATCGTACGTGTGCGACTCGCTCGTAATTATTAAACAAATTTTCTTCGTTTATTTTATAATCTAATTAGTCTACTTACTACATAAATAACAAATACAATTCGAGAAAATTAAGTTAACTACATCAGATGAAGATTAGAACTACCACACAGTGAGAAAATATACCGGAGTACCTAATCCTGATTGGAGGTCGGACGAGACCTTGGTAAGTGTGCATGTTCCAACCTTTTATAGTCAGCTGTTGTTTTTCTTTATTCCTAATTACCTAAAACAACTGAAATCCGGCTTCTAGTTGTCACAAGTGCCTTTTTATAATTATTTCATAAATCAACAGCTAAATTCATTGCAGTTAAATTTAATACAAAAAGATACAGTCCATTATATTTGTTACTATAAAATATAGTATAATTATATCAATTTAAATTTAGTACTTCAGAACGCAACATTTTGTTGGTCACTTCGGCCGGATACGGTCTCTGTTTTATATTTTATTTCGCAATTAAGTAGACAATTTTATTAAAATTATTCAAAGTTTTATACTGAGTGCTACATATTTACATTATATTCAACAATTCAGATCCTTTATATCTAAATCGTTATTTATATTAGGTTAAGGGGTAGATATCAAATTTATATTTTCCTTTCTCAAACCGCATTGGCATTTACTCCGTTATTGAATTATCCGCATAATCCATTATAAATATACTATAATGTTCGTATAATTATTAATTTATTGTTGAATGCAATTCAGGATGAATTATATCCGATAGTTGTGAAGGAGTCTAAACCGAATGGAGTGAATTTAAATAAAGAGAAACAGGTTCTTTTGTGTGATCGCCATAAAATGTTTAAAAAAATTGTTCATCTGGATAAGCCGCAGGCGACCAGTTAATTACACTTCGCATGTGTTGCAGAGGAAGCCCTGATGGCAATTAATACGATTGTGTGCTCGCCTACTAATTTGTGCGAGTAAGTCAAGTTATATTAATGATGTATGTTCACGTATCATCATAGTGACGAGCAATTTTTTTCACGGATACATTCCGTTCATTTGATTTTCGATACGATAGTCATGGCGGCACCAGACTCAACACTATGGCAATCAAATTTTATAAGACTAAATGTGACTTTGACTGTCAACGAAGGACTGTCTGAAGACTGTCCTTACAGAATTACACTACAAAATCAAGAATATAGCTTCTGACTTTCTCGACTATAAACACACACCAAAAAAGTAACAAGCTTATTGTTAAATATTCTACAATAAAGATCATGTTTTATTCTTATTTATTTTAATTTAATTAATTAAAATAAATAATATTTAATTCTTTTTTATTTTAATAAATTATTAATTATAGTGAACCTGCTATATCACGCGTAGAACAAAACAAGGCTCAACCTAACCTAACGTTTTTAAAACAAATTTAAATTATTAACCAAAATTAATTCATTGTTAAAAAAATTGTTGATTTAATAAACAAAAAACAATAAAAGATCGTTTTTTTTAATCATAAATGTTACATACTCACCTACTTACGGTAAAACGAAAGTTGAATAATTGACTAATATACTTTGTAGAATTTGAAACATAAAGCATCGTGCCTAGCCTCTTTCGATATGTGTATATTATGTATACCAAGAATTTGAAGGTTAAAATACAAAATCAAATAAACAAATTATTTGTATTTTAGTACATAATATTTGATTAATTAAAAGGTGCACAGATGTAATTGCGCTGAGTACCTAAGATATTCAAATTAAAGATTGCGTTAATTTATCAGATTTAACAGAGTTAGCAACCAAGTTTATTAGTTAACAATATTAGGATTAAAAAATGAACCGCACACATATATAGTTACATATTTAAATAACAATATAATTAATTAAAAATAAAGTCGTCTTTTATATAGTTTCTTCACAATACTTTAATATTTGTCTAGTGAATACATTACATTACAATTACTACAGATAAATTATAGAAAAAACGCTTGTTAGGTATTCTAGACGACATAATCATCCGCGTATTTGATCGTTTTTTGGTATACAATAATTAAGTGTCAACCTGACACAAAAAAATTGCAAAATCATTATATTTTTTTCGTCACACATGATTAATTTATTGCCTACTTAGCTAATACTTTGAATTATATTATATTTTTTGTAATAATTCTTATGAATGGATTTTGCATCTACCTAACCTATAACAAAAAATACTGTTAGTATACATTCAACATTATAAAGAGCTAGCTAAGTAGCGCAATTTTTTTGTCAATTCATTAAATTCTTGATTTTAGAGGCACAAAGCATACGTTAACGAGTACGGCGATCGCTGACGGATTGGTGGATGTTGTATTAATATATTGTTTAAGGTACTTGCCTAGCCTTGATTCATATTGCTTTGATATTTTGATTCTAATAAAAATATTATTTGATCAAATTTGCTACTATTTTATAACAAAATATACTTTAACATTATACTAATTCGTATATATTTTAATATTGCTATAATATATAGTTTTATATCTCGGACCGTACCACGACTTTTGAATTATCTCAATTAATAATTCATTGTATAATTCAATTTCCTCGCTTGACATTCATTCAATTAGTTATTCATTTTGAAGTTTTCAGATCTTATAAGGAGACATAATAGTCTTATAGAATCACTTTTTTAACTGTCTGTCTAACACGTCATTTTTTTTATCGAGAATGTATGGATGTACCATTTCGATTATTATCTAATATATGAGTCTGAAATTACTAAAAGTGCAAAAAATCAAGCTTTTAATTCAACCAATTTAAATCTACGCAGTGTGAACCTTATTTCGCAGGGAAATTAAACTATCAAGTACTTTTTATAATAGTAGAAAAATAAAGATAGACATAGTAAAAAAAATACATACAGCCTGACTCGCTCTTGACCCCATTTTTTAAATATACATATACTCAAGCATACTAATATTCTCATGGAGATAAACAGAGATCAGTTTTCCATTTAATACATATATTATACTTTTTACTTTTTTCCACTTGCTTTTTTTTGATGACACATTATGCATTCATTTCAATATGAGATAACAATTGTCTGTCAAAATGCAGTACGCATTTTGCTTATCACTATCAAGCTAAACTTCCGAAGTAACATTAACACAATGCCCTCCATCAACGTCACATGACGTCGCGTTACTCCAACGTGCGTAGGATCATGAAACATATTTTCGATTTATTATAAATGAAAGTAGAATTCAAATTACTACCCAAATGTTTGACAAAAAAAAAACAAAATTTAAAAATCTGGCTATGAATGATTGTAAAATTAAAAAGTTGGTTAGCTGTTTTGAGATGAAAGAATGAATGAACGAAGATTAACGAAAGAGATACACAAGGTAAGAATGATAGGAAGAATTGGTGCAGGTCGACCTAGGCGGACATATCTCGATCAAATCGAAGATGTCCTAAAGAAAGGCCAGGTCAAGAGTACTCGCAACCGACGAGCATGCATGAACCGACGCTCATGAAAGTGGAGGAAGCAAGAGAAGTGTGCCAGGATCATAGCAAGTGGAGAGAGGTAGTCTCTGCCTACCCCATTGGGAACAAGGCGTGACATATATGTATGTATGTATGTATGTATGTTTTGAGATGTTCCCATACAACGACCTAAAATACCATAAAGATACCAACCATACATACATACATACATACACTTACGCCTTTTTCCCACGGGGGTAGGCAGAGATTACGTCCTTCCACTTGCTACGGTCCTTACATATCTCCATACCAACCAACAAACAAACATCCATTAAACATACTTTGACAACAAAAACAACCCAAAACATTATACATACTTTAAACATACTTTGCAACCAAATAGATTAAAGATATATACATCAACCCATTAAGCATATTATATACATCAACCCAATACATTAAACATACTTTAACAACAAAAGCAACCCAATTGGCTAAAAGATATAAAGAATAATTGCCTTTTATAAACATCTCGGGATGTACGAGTAATATAAAATGTATCTCAAAATGACACGACTTAAACTTTATTATCATACTCTATTCAATATTTACTCCCATTGTACTATCACGGCTTCGATCATATTATTTCTGTAGATACACAATTCCATAGAAAATCAAACAAAATATCGACCCCGCGTCTATACATAGAAGAAAGATGTATATTTATAGTACCAATTTTGAAAAAAAGTTCTAAAGTGTCATATAATTAAGCCAATTTAAATCTTAAGTAACGTAATGAAGTATGAAAATAAATCCTTGTTAAGGTCGTTACATATTATCTTCTGGTTTCGATGATATAATGATGCCGTGAAATCAGAATGAACAAGACATATTTGAAAACAAATATATTGGATAATAAGCCCTAAGTCCGTTGCAATTAAGCACAAATTCATTTCATATCATAATGCTCCTACGTTCCATTTGACTCCGAATATGTTGCTCGCGTCTTATCGCGCATCCCTACTTGAACATAGACAGCAGTGGAGATGCTTAGTTTTTTTTTTACACATATCTTAACAGTACGGAAACATTTTAAAGGGAGATAATTTTTTCTTGTTTATGGAGAATAGGCCCACTACAAAATGTAATTAATGAGACATACGTTAAATAATTTCTTATTAACCCTAGATATTATAAGGAACATTAGCTTGTTTTTATCTAACGGGATCAATTAAAACATGAAGATTAAATAACTAAAAATTCTTAGTGGTTAGTAGCTTTATTTTGATTTGTATTCAAATGGCTTTTTACGTAAATGCTATTTAACACTTTTTTTATTCTTGCCAAATTACAATCAAACAAAAAAAAAAAAGAAAATCACAAAAAATGGTATAGGCGACTCCATCATTCCACTGACCTTTTTTTGAAACATTAGCTCACTATGCTATTTTTTTCCTATGAGTGAGCCACTCGAGACAGAAAGAGATAGATGCGATGCGTTCGTGGCATGGTACGCAAGCGTTTTAAATTGATATTTTAGTAATACATAAATGATGAAAAGTGTTTTACTCATAAAAAATGCGCTAATAAATTAAGATAAAAGATATACTTATTGGAAGTATGACATTCCATCCTTCCTTTGCACTTTACGTGTGTCATTTTTACAAGTATAAACTACGCATTTCGGCATCGCTGACGTTATCAATCGCGCGCGGCCACCGAATGAATGAGAGCGAAACAAGGCACATTTACTGTTTGTGCCTTGTTTCGCCGGTGCCACTTTTTAGACGGTAACTGTGTATCTACAGAAATATATGATTATCGAAGTATCAGGTATTCGATTTTTACAATTACGAATGAGTGAATTCTATTGTTTCAAAAATGTGTCTCCAGAACACTTATTAATTAAATCAAACGTACAGTGCAAATACAAATAAAAAATAAATAAACATTTCTTACACTTACACCCATTAGCCTAGCCCAAAGTAAGCTCTGTAAGGCTTGTGTTATGGGATCTAGGGTAACAGATAGACAAACATATATGTATAAATATTTTTAATATAAATATATATTAACACAACCATGATTAAGGTACAAGTGCTCGCAATCATCACAGAAACTTTTTTTTTCCCACGGGGGATGGTAGTGAATCCTCATAGGGGGCGCGCCACCACAGTGGTCGCTATGACAACCCCCTGGTGCTTGGACGACCTCGCACCGGATACCAACCGCAACCGGTCTACGGCGGATGGTTATGTTGGACTCTAGCAGAAGGCCAGCCTACCAACTAAATACTACCTACAGCCTTTGGTCGGGCGGAAGGCCTGGGACCCTATCGGCTTGACCTAACGCTCGCGCCCTCCAGAACGGGGGTGGTGCATAGCGCATCCTCAGGAGAGTGCGTGCGCTCTGATGTGAGTTCGGTTACCAGAGTGGTCCGAATAGTATAACATGTGCGCTTATGCACTTAATCAGCAAGTTAAACTAACTACACAGTTGTTGGTGTGTGGTTTGCTACTTACGTGCTTGTGGATGTGGAGTTCGGCGACGCAGAAGCCGCCTCGAGTAGCCTGTTGAGCTTAGCTCAGATTGTGTTCGGCGGGTCTGATAGCGCGTGTTTAGGACGGCGAATGCGGTCGGAAACTGCGTAATCGGACGCGTTTTTAATGAGCGGATTGGGGTGGGCGGATGCGGCTTTTAAGAAGCACTCCGAGCATGCCTTAAGATGTTGCTGTATGGTCGGAATGTCTACGTCTCTATGGAGATCGTGACGTCTAATATAGAATGGAGCCCCGGTGGCTCGGAGTAAGAAGTTGTTTTGCACGACCTGCATGCTGTGTAATACGTGGGTTTTAGAATGCGCGAACACGGGAGACGCGTAGGTCATCATCGGCCGAAATCACAGAAACATCTGCCCCCACTGGGACTTGAACCCAGAAGCGCAGAGATGGCGACACCTCAAAACCGTTGTCTAACCACTCGTCCATCATCTCTTTCGAACGTTGCTATTTGCTTGTAAGTTACAGTAGGTCGTGTACACGCCACGCTGGCGGAGTGCCCCGCGTGGGCCTCCGAGCGCCGAGTCTTGGTCGCAGAGATCGGGCGAGATCTGTCTCCGCCGGCATTGATTGCGGCAATGCTGGCGGACGAGAGAGGTTGGAGGGCTGTGGCCTCCTTCTGTGAAGCAGTGATGCTCCAGAAGGAGGCCGCCGAGCGGGGTCGGGAGATGGCCCGATCCCGCTCGAAGAAGGCGGCGCCGGGCTCGGTAGCACAGCTGCGGCGCCGCCGCGGGTCGCCGGCGGGCGCGAGGAAGTCGCGACTGCTAGCGCGACCCGGGATGGACCACGCCCCTTCCGTGGCCGGGGGGGGGGGCGTTGTCGGTGGAGGAGACCGGGGGAGGTAGTGTAGCCTCCCCCGAGGAGGCTCCCCTCTAGGCAGGGGAGCGGAGGCTGGGAGTTCCCGGAAGTTGCTTGATGTTCCCGAGGGCTCCCTAAATGCCTGAGGAAGGCCATCCCTGAGGATTTTAGTGGGTAGGCCCTTCTTGGGAGGAGAGCCCCACATAACCGCCGGCTCGCCACAGCCGGGGTATGCAATTTAATGCATTTACCTCAGGAAAAAAAAAACAAAAAAAAAAAGTAAAAAGGTCGTGTACACGCGGACGTGATAACAATTCTGTGTGACCCTCTACGAAGAGTTACTAGTTCGTGACCGTGACTTCATCTGCGCAAGATTAGTATATCGAGTAGCTTAAATATTTTAATAAATAAATTATAGTAATATAATTATTACCAATTGTTTTTTCGATAATTTATTGTTTCACTTTTTTTGAAATTGTTTTACACTGTTTATCGATTTCAAATAAGTAAGGCCAGAGCTTTTGCGGACTTTGAATGCACTGGTTTGATGCTTGCTACCGACAGTGAAAAATTTAAACGAATTTGACTCCGAGGCTAAACTTTACGGTGTCGAGCATCGCCTTTACTTGATTTGTATTTGAAGAAAATTTCAACATATTAACGTTACGTTGTATTGGATTTTATAAAAAAAACCGAACACCAAACACATGAATGTAAGTGTCCTATCGCAAACTTCCTGCGAAAAAGTCTGCTATATGTACAGTTAGAATAAAAAGTAAATGACGGCATCCCAGAATTCATTACATATTATACTATTACAATTCATTTAAGAGATTTAATAATTACATAATCGCGATTCATAAGACGACTTTACCTAGAGTCAATCAAATTGGCTAAATAGATATAAAAAGTTTTATGGCATAGAATTGTAGATTGTTTATGTGTAGTATGTTTGATTCATAAATTTCATCATGTACCTTTTACGCTGTCAGTACTTCTTTGTACTATCCAAATGTGTAGCGCACGTGCTTTTTTTGTGATACAACTTAGTTAATATAACTATAACTAAATAGATTCGTATAGCATATGTTTATTAACGCGGCAAATTAAAATTGAAATATAAAATACATTATTTTGTAATCAGCAATAAAAACGTATACATACACTTTGAATTCGTATATAGGTACATCTTTGAATTTCTACACAGACGTGACTACGCTCGCGTTAGACTTGATTTTTAAAGAATTAATAAATAAAACTAATATAATAATTAACCTAAGTAAATAAAAAAAAACAACGAAACTTCTTTACTAATCAGTGACAAATCCCCTACTACTGTATGAGCCTACTCGTGAACAAGGTATGTAAAATTGTCCTTGAGAAAAGCAGTTATCCCAGAATATTTAAATGTTTTCCTTGAGAGTGGTGTACAGTGGGCACACTACTAATTTATTTTATATCTGCCTTGTTAAGAGGCAGAAGCAGAGAAGACTCCAAATACCCATATTGTTTTTAACACTTAACAGTGTTAAGTGTTGTTCAGTGTTACCTAATTTAAAAGCTAGCTTTTTTACTCTGAGACAGGTTAATACTTATTTAGTAAAAGAATTCCTCGCAGTCTTGGTGCACCATACATACATAAAATAACCCTCGGTACGTATATAGAGAGTTACCCTTTCTTATGGCACGTAAAAATCACCTATATATGTAGCAAATTATAAAGCAAACTGATAAGTAATTGGAACTGTACATTGATAGGCCAGTCAATCAAAATCGGCCGCCTTATATAAACACAAATTTTACAAATTCTTTAGTTTATGTCAAAATCAATCCCGAAACTCCCGATAAGACGGCTAATGGCGAAACTATAGCGCCACCGTTTATTGGATGTAATGCAAATAGATATTATACATTTGCTTCTTTAAATAGGTATAACTACTGCACGCGTGAATAAACAACATAAATACATAGTCAATTTGACCGAACTTGACACGGCACGTGCCACTTTTTGTTGACGATATAACAAACACATGGTAATCTATGGTAAGACCTGCAGTACTTATAATATCTATGGTGAAACAGACTATTAAATGAAATTAATTGTTGTCCTAGTTGCACTAAAATTGCATATTACGTAAAATAAAAAGAAACCGAAAACACCGGTTTATTTAAAGAATCTCGCTGCTTCAATAGTGAGAAAATAACTTTGCAATGAATGTCATGTTGTCAAGAGCTTTCCGCTGTTGGTCATAGCCATCCGTTGTTGCATCCAGCGACGCCTTGCAATCTTCATCAAATCCTAGGTATCCATTTATATTCCCGGAAGTCTCTTAGCGTTCCTGGGGGTTCCCTACATGCCTGAGGAAGGCCATCGGTTAGGTTTTTAGTGAGCCTCCCCCTTCTGGGGATGAGAGCCCCACATAACCGCCGGCTGGCCGCAGCTGGGGTTATGTAATTTCAATGCATTTTCCTCAGCGGAACAAAAAATAAAAAGGTACCATTTATTATTCGTAATCAATTTCACGATCGTATATGTTTATTAGATTCTTAAATTGTGTTGTTAATCGAATCTCTTTACTTATCATTATAAGTAAAGAGATTCTGTAAGCAAATGGAACATTTTCCATTTGTTTACAACATCTATTATGCTGTAAGCAAATGGCTTAAATTAAAAAAAATACCGAACATTGATCGCAAATTTTAGTTTCACCTGTGTGTGATTTTGCGAAATCCCTTCTTTGTCCTGCCTTTAGGTACTCGAGTTAAAGAACGACTGTACTGAATTTCACGCTCAATTCAGTAATTCCCAAAGTGAGCGATAACGGCCCAGAGGTTGTAGATTCATTTAACTCGTTCATGTTATTGAAATTATTACGATGCACTAAAGTGAAAAAACTGTGGGACACAAAAATATAAATATTTCCAAAGTGGACCTTATAAATTTAAGGATCTCTGCTCTGAAATGATACTTAAGCCTAAATCGACCAGTTACTATACGTTATAAAGATATAATTATGTATCAATAACGTCAATTAAAATAATGACAAAAAATAATAGTTATATATTAAAAAATGTTTCCTCGATAGAATATTTTCCTTATAGACTCCGTAACGGGTTTCCCAACTAGTATTAATTTGTTTGTATTATTGTTTAGTGAAAAGTATCAGGTGTCTCAGGCCCGACTTATATAAAAACTAAGAAATCATTGGATTTTTGTGAAGTCAGTATTTTAGATATAATCTGACGCGTTGATATAATAAACCCACACAGTATCAATAGTGTCGTTATTTGGAAACGAATTGTGGGATATAATAATAAGGAAAGGCCTTGTTTTTAATAAAACTTTTTGACCCACCATTTTGATTGACATGGTTATCAATATAATAGCTGAATTTAATGTTTCAACCATTGTACTACATTCAGCATATGATAATTTTAAATAGTTGCAAAATCATCAAGGCATTCAGAATATGGCATTCATAAAATATTCATATTTATGTCTTCAATAATCTATACTAATACTAGCTGGCCCAACAGACGTTGTCCTGTCAAATGTCTCAAATGTCAAATGTCTCAAATGTCACGTTGTCTCACGTTGTCTCAAATGTTTTTAAATAAATAATTTAGCTGAAAAACAATATCTATATGACCGTATTGTGAATCTAAACCATTCTCAAGCCCCCTGGAATACACACAAAAAATTTCATCAAAATTGGTCCAGTCGTTTAGGAGGAGTTCAGTCACATACACATGCACACAAGAAATATATATATTTAAGATATAAAGCTGAAGAGTTTGTTTGTTTGAACGCGCTAATCTCCGAAACTACTGGTGCGATTTGAATAATTCTTTTTTTGTTGGATAGTCCATTTATCGAGGAAGGCTATAGGCTAAATAACATTACGCTATGACCAATAGGAGCAAAGACAGAGCGGTAAATGTGTAAAAAACGGGGAAAATTATTCATTTTTGAAGGCTTTCTTTGCGTGCGCTGCGAAAACGGTTCAAGATACACAAAAAATATGTATGAAAGAATTATTCCTCTATACATGATCTATGTGGGAAAAACCAAAAATCTGCCGGAAGTCACTATTCCACGCGGACGAAGTCGCGGGCAAAAGCTAGTAATTTCTACGTACCGGAAAGACATAACCTTCACCAAGGATTTCCACACCGATCAGTACAGCTCGGAAATCATATTGGGGTTATAAGACGATATTACGAATGATTTAAAAACACAATATGTATGTGTCTTTTCAATATCAACCGAATTGTACAATCATACAGTTTTTGCTTTCATCATAGTGGGGCCGTAATCCTGTGAGTACTTTTCGCTATTCCTGCGCTCAATTAAATAAACGTTATAGTTACTGACTCTATTAAGTTGCTTAAAACCTAACTGCTTAAAGCGGTTAGAACTAGTTACATACGTTGATTGAACTTAAATGTAAACTGCTTTATATGAATTTGACATTGAGTCAGCGTTAGAACTGGCTACGTCAAAAGATTTGGTAAAGATTTTTGTGATGAAAAATAGTTTTATTTTAGTACAAGAAAGTATAGCGGAAAGTTTTACCCTTAAACATGATCTCGTGGATTGTTTTCATTTTTTTACTACACCTAATGTTACCTACTATCAACGGGATAAAAGGTGATTAAAGATCAAGAAAAACACAACACTATATACTATTGCGCTTGCTCGAACCGGCTAAATAAAAGGTGTAACAGACTGTAAGTAACAGGTGTAACTTCAACATTTTTTTTTCCTTCTCTTCTGGCTTGCACGAACTTCAACATTTAGCCGTAACCACAGACCAATTAAGAGAACAAGTTGCCGTAACTTATAGCAAAACGTAATACCTATCTGTTTTGTGCTTGTACAGCTTGTAATTTTTTTATCTGTGATACAAATGTCAAGGATGCGGTCCAAAACTTGCTGTCAGCGCTTGTGCACACGCTCTAGTACGCGTGTCCGGGTCCATAATAGACTTCTGAAAACAATACACTACCTATTTTCTATATAAAATATTATCTGTAATAGATGCACACCCAAATAAACATGCACATGAGTAATGATGCATTAACCTTTTGCAAATTAGTAATTTTTTTCCTAAAAATATTTATATCTTTAAAAAAAACATGTACTAATTTTAAGCAGAGCATCAATAAACAGTAGACTTGCCTAACAGATGTCTTTTTTCAAAGATTATTTTATTCAATTAATATAATGAATTATAAAATAGCCACAATTTCAATAAAGGTACTTGTAAGTTACATAATGCAAAAATAGCTTGCAGTGTCTTTATTTAGTATTTTTATTTATATGGATCAATCTTACAACTGATCATTATTTAGGGACAAGTTCAGATCAGATTAGTTTGTCTATTTAATAGTTCTTTTTATAAAGCACATTAGCATATTTTATCGTACGTACTGCTGCATGTTTTATATATAAAATTTACGACGACCAGCGACCCGGGTACCTGATAATTCCTAAGCTATTTGCAATTAACTTTACAATAAATAACAATGTGATTTGTCACATTACTGCGTTATTTATTGTTAAGTTAAATAGAGCAGCGCATGTAATTAACATACATCGATGTTGCAATACTAATTGGTTGATTTAATTACGAATATTGTTTCATTGTTGTAGATACAAATTTTATTTATGTCGGAAATCGTATGAAATGCGGTATAATTGTATAGAGAGTTTTTAAATAAAAATACTAGCTAATAATACCAGTCATATATATTTGCCGCGAAGTAGTAATAGTTGTATTTCGGAGCTCTTGTTTTTATAGGTATTTGTATTTCTGCAACAATACATACTTATAATATACTCGTATGCTATCGTGTTAACAAACGTTCAAAGGATAGAACTAATATTGACATTTGTTTTCAGTGAAATAGACATCAAAGAAACGTTCAGTGAAATAGATAGTTACAATTATAGTACATCGACAATACGGAATTTCGGCAATTCAATTTGAGCTAATGACTTCGGGGAGTCTTGAATTTTTTCTTTGCCTATGGTAACGTAAGTAGCGAAACCTGGCCATTGATAATATAGACATAGTACCTACAGCATAAGGTCAGAGATTCATTGTGTATCCAATTTCGAAATGTACAGGTTGGAAAATCAGAAACCCGTAGAACTAAAAATATCACAAAGGATTATAACCCACAAGGCAGGATCCTTCCACGACCATCATTGTTTGTACCCCCTCACAAGTTAGGAGATAAGTACAAGCAATGGACTTCTATCAGTGATATTCGAAAATAATAAAAATAGTTATTGGCGCAATCTAAGTTCCACTCCATAATATCATAGTTAAAATTTTTCATCACCATAATGTATATAGAGAGTGATCGCGTAACCTTTTATTGTTCGTCTGGTATATATTTGTTAATTGTTAACTTTTTTATTATATCTGTATTTTTTAAGAGAATTGGTTTCCTATGTAACATTTTTTTGAAACTAACTTGCCACTCTGTGCCGCAGTGAAGGTCAATTGCGCTGCGTACAAAAAACTGATACAATGTCACTATCTCTAGTGAATTAAAAGCAGCTTTTAACCCCTATTATCCTTCTCTTCAAATTGATTATTGTTGCTAGTTTGCTTTTATCTTAAATGAAGTACAGTGAACAACACACAATGATTGCTCAGAACTATCAGTTGCTTCTTATTTCCCACACAACAGGACTTAATGCCGAAACAATTCGTTCTTCTGGCATTCCGTCGACCGGCCATGATCATTCCAACATTTGCTTATTATGGCATCAATCAAAAGATGCTTATCCTCCGACACACTTGCTACAAATCTTTCCGTCTGAAATTCTTAAGGTGTACTTAAACATCCACAAAATTGTAATGCTTACCACTACGGGTTCGGTGAAAGCTCCTCGTTTTTAATCAGAGGCGTTTTCTAAAAACGACTTTTTGCCGCAGATAAAAAGAGCGTCACCTTAACTTAGTTTGGAGAATATGATAGCTGTTATAGGTCTTTGTCGCCTCGGATGCTTCTAGAGTCTCTTCTAGCAGTCAGACCCCGCAAGTAGACCTACAAAAAATGCGTGCAATTTCCTATTTTCATAAAGTTTTTTTTTGTTAATTCTTTACCAAACATTTGTCTAGAAAACATAAATCGATCTTAGTAAATCATAACAATTATGCTATCTGCAAATTGTTCCGCAGATAGTCCACAGATTTTGTCAACAATAAAAAACAATCACATTTGACAGATGACCTAAAACAAGTTTAAATTAAGATAACAGGCTGAGCCATTTACGTTCTTATATCCCGAACAGAAGAAATAGAACCAAAATGTATACATATGTAACGATAACGACTTCCGGGAAAATGTATGTATACTAATAATAATACTTACTTTACTGATTTATTATCCTCTAGTGTAATTTAGCGCATCGATGTCATGCTAAGTTCAAAAAAATTAGGGTATACCCTCGTAACGCGAACACGTATAGTGCGAGCACCGTGGATACTATGGTATCACCGACCTCAAAACTAAAAGTTTGATCTTACAATTTTATCAGAATATAAATAAAAATATTAAGTTTATTTAAAATCTGATATAGTTACGAAATGGAAGAGCTAAATACCGATGTGGTTGTGAATTTATATGAATTATTATTCTAAAACACGGTCATAATATGCATTAATATGACATTTTAGAGGTAATTTCAGATTTTTTCTATCGATCAAAAAATTTTCAAACTTATTTTGGAATCAGTCCTCCCATCACACATATATTTTGTAAATAGATTTTGGCAATACGAGTGTGAAATTTCGTAGTTTTAAATAACATCTATTAATTAAATATTATTATTTATTTAATAGAATACAGCCAAATTTTCCATTTTCACTTATTAAGACCCCTTTATAATTATGTACAGTGGGAGACTACAGCATACTAAACAGTTTGGACCGCCGATTTATGTGGCATCCATTGTACTGTATTGTCTGTGCTCATCTGTGCTTTAGTTCAGTAATTCATAAAAAAAACTTACATAATGATCATAACTACATAATCGAACGAGTCGTATTGACACTTATTCAGTGTCAATTATCTAAGCTTCGAGTTTATTGGACATATACATTGTTGTTTATAAATAAGTTTTATCTACGTTAACATAGGATGTATTAAGGTTTGCTTAAAATTAACGGATAAATAAATATTTCACTTTCGAAAACTTTAATGATGTAATAAAAAAATATTAAAATTAATTCATTTACTTAAAACGTTAGTACTATAATAAATATGTGATATAATGATTTTTTTTTTCCAAGCCATTTTCTCATAAACTGAAGACCCTCTTGAACGATTCTAAACAGTTTATTTATGAATTTTTTATTTATCTTGAAGAATAATTTTAATTATATTGGTTTTGATATTGACAAACAAGCAGATTGCCCACCTGACGGTAAATGGTTACAGTCGCCTATAGTATCTACATGTGGTTCCTGTGAGATTCGCATCAAATCTGCAACCCCCCACATAAACCACAGTGTACGTAGCCAACACATAAAACTTACGTCACAGTACGCAGTAATTTCAAACAGCCAATCGTAGCCTTCACACTAGGAGCCAGCAATGCGGCACAGCTTTCACGGCAGAATTAAGATGTAGATACTAAAGCAGACAACTCTAGGGTAGAGTTGTCTGCTTCCCTCCATAATTTATGTTAAGGTTCCAAGTTTATTTATAATTATAATCAATTGAAGTGCAAATCATTGCTATTTTGTTATTTGCAAACAATAAAATAATAATTTTAAAATTGTTATGAAAATAATAGAGGTTTACTATAATATCGAATTTATTCAACAACTAAGTAAAAGCGAAGTAATGGTACAAATCGTAAAACAAAAAAGAAACAATAAATAAAATAAATCTGTAGAAAATAAATTACGTTTTATATTTATTTGAGATTAAATATGTATTCTTAAACTAAATGTATCAATTAAAATTAATCAAGTAACAATTAAAACATGAAACAACGAGTACTATATAAATGGAACCGATAGCCTCGAATCACTACTTTAAACAACCATACCAATGTGACCAAGATTGCTGAGTGGGATAAAATTACCATCAAATGCTTATTAATGAGCCTGCAGAATCCTGGAACCGAATAATTAACACCAAAAACAGGCCAAGTATATAGAGGATAAATATACATATCAAATAATATTTTTTTTAAACTTAAACATTACAATTAACTGTGGACAGTCAATTTTATTATTTAGAATCTTCCAAAGCACACAATAAACATCCAAATAAATTACATTAGCCACTGTTTAAGAAAATAAACACAAAATAACTAGACTAAGTATTTTAAGACCTTAGACTAAAAAAAAATAAAATTAAACTAGTTATTACTATATCTTATAATAATTTAATTGTGATTCGATTACAATACATTTGAAAAGTAAAAAAATAACAATATCTAATGACAGCGTTTGAGGCGACATATAATAGTTCCTTTTGTGATCTCTATTCTATTCACTCTGTATAGCATAATGTTAAAGATACAAACACACCAATTAACTCGGGTACACAGACATATCTCTACCATCCAAAGTCTGTCAAATGTTGTGCAAAAAAATGCAGTTTCTTATTATTGCTTTTAGTCTACTCTATAATAATGATATTACGGTAATATAGTGGAAGTAGGTATAGCCAATGTATGGTTTATAGTTTTATTACAAAATATTATTGTATTTCTGCTTTTGATTTCAGTAATTAAATGGTTATCTAGCGATTCATTATCTTTTATTAGTTTGTGTTCTATATCGTTTTTTTTTTTACTTATACATAAATACATTTCCTGATACAATATCAATTGAGTGAAAATGTAAGCAAATATAAATCTAATGTACTTACATTTTTAATAAAGTTTTTATACAGTTAAAAAATCTGCATTTGTTAAAAAAAGTGTATAGAATATTTATTTGTTTCAGTGTTAGTTCTTCTCTCCGCAACCTTCGTCCTCAGTCTCGTAGGCACGATATTCTTCTGTTTCACAAATACAATCAATGATGCGATTCTGTCAGTGAGTATTAAAATCTTCATCTTTTTAAGTAACTAGCTTTGTAGAAAGAAATAAATTGCGTAGCTTTTATTTCGTATTTGGCTGTAAGGGTCGTAAGTAAGTAACGTCAAAGTCAACGAGGCTTGACCATTATTCTCCAGAACTCCAAGTATCTCAAGAACCGCAAATTGCCAACTCGTGACATAAGACAAAGTTGCGGTACCTAGTAATTTCACTTCTATATCAAAGTAGCCATGTAACAAAGAGACACAGCTTCTTTGAGGCACAAATAGGGTAATACGAAAGTCCTCAAACAACCTTGAATAAATGAGCAAAAAAGTAATGAAATCATCATCGAGAATAAGTCGGTACTTAACTAGTGCCGTACTGTTTGTAGCCATATTTTGTATGGTTATAGTATAAAACCCAAATATAAAAGTAATCGAGAAGAAGCGATGTCGCCCAAAAGTGAAGAACTGGACATTTTAAAAATGCCGATTAAATCGAGTGATTCCTACTGTACTTGTACAGGCACTCGGGTGAGAGATTAAAACGTCAGCTGACGACAATCGATCAACTGGATTTACTAGACTTATACGTGTCGGTACGGTATATTAAACAACAAGGTACTAAATAAACAAGCAATGTATAACATATAACATATGCCGAAATGTCAAAATTATCGACTAAAGCGAGTTACCCTCCATAGTCTGCCAGTTTTGACGACCTCCATAGTCGAGTGGATAGTACGCCGGTTTCAAGGTGTCGCCTTCTCTGAGGTCCCGGGTTCGAATCCCGGTGGGGGCAGATGTTTGTGTGATGAATGCGAGCATTTGTACCTTAGTCATGGTTGTTGATATATATTTTAATAAAAAATATTTATATATGTATAATATTTGTTTGTCTATCCGTTGTCCTAGAGCCCATAGCACAAGCCTTACAGAGCTTACTTTGGGCTAGGCTAATTGATGTAAGTGTAACAAATGTTTATTTATTTATTTACCCTTGCTGTGCTTGCACGGGCACTCGGGTCACAGACTATCAATATTATCTGAAAACGATCGATCAACTCGATTTAGTAGGCTTCATGCCTGTCGTATAACTTGGCAGTAATCCGTGAAACGGTAATTAACGAAGCTAACATTTTTATTATCGGATAAACTTAACATTAAAACATGTTAACGGACAAATTAACTTACTAACTTTTTACCAAAAAAGTAATAGTTTACGGCCACTAGCCGCGCTTGGTTTGAGCCATTCGACCAATACAGCGCAGACTGTACGGCAAATGCGAGTACCTCGAGTATCTAACATTACCTGATGACTTACAGAACATAGACCAACTGTTTTATAAATAGATACGCGCGCTATAGTAACGATTATAAAGTTTGCAATGCGATTTTGACCATATGTTATAAAAAATCCGAAAAGTAACACTTTAACAGATTACCATTTAACGAAGTTAACTATTTCAATAATAATGGCCAGCTTGTCAGTTAAACAACCTGATTACAACAATAAGGTGCAATCTATTTATCAGAACCGCAAAAACAAAAACAATTTCAATAGCGGAATTTAAAAAACTGCTCATTTGACACAAAGCAACGTTTTATCTTGAAGTTCATATCACTACATGCTGTATAAATTTCGTCTTTCCAGAACATGGTAATAAGGAATAACTCACTGGCATACTCAGTGTGGAAGAGGCCCAACGTCCAGCCCCTGATGAAAGTGCATCTGTTCAACTACACGAACTGGCGGGACTACGCTAACGGTTACGCCGATAAGCTCCACGTGGAAGATGTCGGCCCATATGTGTACTCGTGAGTATTTTATTATGATTTTGCTGAACTTTCATATTTATTAATAAATGCCAAAAGTGTAATATAAAAATGGCATACTGTTGCCAATATCGACATGGATAATATAGATCGTATTGATGTCTTGTATAAGTTAATTATCTTACACTATTAATATCGTGGATAGTGCTGTATAGACAATTACGAACATTAAAAATATATCGATAGAATCCATAGTATTTCAATCTAGTATATTGTAGTTCATATTGCATAAAAAGTTATCAATATATATATCGATAGTTTTGTACGGTTGACAGTGAGCTAGAATTCAATTATAAAGTTTCAATAAGCAAGCGTGGGAATAGGTGAAGGTTTTTGAATAGAATCGTTGTAGCATAAACGTGATAAGTTAAAATTATTCTAGTTATTTTTAGTATACTGACATAACTTTTTTAGTTTAGTTTAGTCTCAAATACCCATCGATAGCAAACTCATTGCAGAGCCACTAGCCGTTCGAACAAACGAGGACGCAAGTGTGCTGTGCTTTCTGGGATAACCATTGTCTTAACATTTCTTGAGTGTCCAAACATAATATTCAGTGGATATTGAGTGGAGTCTATTTAGTTTTTTTTATTATTCTTACCAATGCGTATTATGTATGTATACAAAAAATGAAATAAAGAATTTATATTATTTTTTAAACGGCTAGTCTCGACTCGATAATTGTAAGTCGTGACCAACAACCGATTACTATTATATTATTAAAAAACAAAGTAACTACACCGCAAAAGCCGATTCATTGTTATATTGTTATCTTAATTAATTTCAATTATAAAGCTAAAGTCAGACAAAGGTGAATTTTCATTATATAATTCCCAATTTTAATTGCCTAAATTGATTGATTGCATTGTTGACAAAAACAATATGGTAATGCTGTTTCCAAATTATCATAGGTATAAGAACTTATCATTATGCAGATGATGTTTTAATGTTTTAATGATATGTAGTTAGTTTTCGTAGTGACAATTTAAATTGAAAAACTACTCTTAATTATTAGTTTTAAATTATTAGTATTAAAGATTAAAGTGTCGATATGATCTCGTGTTTCAACAGACAAATTAAAATGAACATAAACTTCGGGGTGACACCGACACCGGTTTGTCCCATTGGCAGGTACATAATCTTGGCTCTACAGAGTCATGTTCCGAGTGAAAATCTATTCCAGAAGTGGTTGGTACGTTCATGTTTTTTTCCTCATATTAGCCTCCTACTAACTTCTGATGCCCTGGTACAATTTTATACAATTATTTTTACTTATATACTTATGAAATATTTACTTATATACGTATTAAATTAACTAATGACACAATTGCTTAGGCAAGGATAGTATAAAAGTATAAATTTGCATTGAGCGTAGTGACTTATTTACACACGAACGTTATGTTGGTACCTAACTAATTCTTCTTAATCTTCGTTTCTTTCCAATTTACCTACCGTGATAAATTATTTATACCCATTCAAAATAAAACTAATTAGTTAAAACGAATTTAATCACCTTCTCCTCAGATGTTTAAAAATGTTACAATTCTTAATGTGCAGTTATTAAAATATTTACCCCGCGAATTCGTGACAAAAACGTGCTATGACATGTCCCTCTTCAAATGAGGCTTAAAGAGAGTAATCTCATCATGGTAGGCAGCGGCTTAGCTGTGTCCACCTTTTTTTTTTTTGTTAGGAAAATGCGTTACGCATACCCCTCGGGAAAACCGCGGGGTTATGTCGGACTCTTCGCGCGCTTGGGGGCCGAATTCCAGCCAAGTGCGCGGCCTACCGACTAAAAACCTAACAATGCCCCTCACTGACGCCTTGCCGCGAGAGCTTCAATCGTCGGCGGGTCCTCCCCCCATAAGATGAGGGGGGGACACGCCAAGGGGAGCTGCATCGCAGCGTGACAAGGTCATGGGAACTCGTGAGAATACTTCCACGACCCCGTCGGCGTTGGCCCGCATTGTGCGGGCCCCTCTCGCCTCCCCGCTAAAGAGGATCTGTGTCCACCCCTGGAATTGCTTAAGTCCATGGGCTCCGGTTAACGCTTAACATCAGGTGTGCCGCTTTCTCGTCTGCCACGTACGGCAGTAAAAAAAATATATTTCTATTATAACCATTTTTATACTTTCTGGGATTCAATTTATGTCGCTATCTCTGGTCAATTTCATATTTTCAACTTTCCTTGATAAATATGTATTATCAAAATTTTACAGTAGTACAAAATGAGTACCAATTAATATTTTACCAAGGTAATTTAATTTATCCCTTGCTTATTTTCAGTTAGTATCTATTTGATCTAACGCATACATTTTATATACCTATAATTTAACAGGATGTCTCCTGTTGTCCTGACACTTCAGTGTTAAATATATATTCAATGAAATCTGTGCAAACACGAGATTTCATATAACATTTCTGTACTGTTTTGATTCTAAGCAAACAACTAACAAAGGGCGAATTCTTTTGTGATCAGTTTTATAATGATTAAGGATAACACTATTACATAGTTTAAAGAAAAGGTACATTGCTGCAGCGGCCAGCAAAAGACGTATTCACGAACGAACGTGTAAATGTGGACCAAGGCGACACCAAGGCACACGTATATAAGTTCATAAATATCCAGTTGTAGCCATGGCTTCAAAAAACAACTTATATTTGCATGCCAGTTCCAAATCCCATAATCCTTAAACCAAGGAGGTAAGATATCAAAGGCTTAAAGCCTTTGTTAACAGGAGACATAATAAACAGGAGACATATTAATTAAGTTACAGAATAAATTATTATTCTATTTTTAAATTACTCGATGGGTATGATTGCTTAGTACTAAATGATTTGACCGCTAAAACCCTCTTGTTTATTGACTAACAACATTGGTTCAAAACATCATTGGCTTATCGAAAGACAGATATAGATTTTGATGTAACTTTTGCACACTTAGCTACTACAGCAATTTCGATTTATCTTAAGCTCAAACTATTAGAATATAAATAATTATGTTATTACAAATAACCGCCAATAAAGATAAATATTTTATATGATCAATTCATATATCACAAATTACTTATTTTAATCAACATTATAAATAGGAACTTTGGTACTTGTATATGTTATGTAAGCCTTAATAGAGTCTAAGTTTGAACAAGTGAAGTGAAATAACATCCTATCAGACGATATTCTGGCTAAGTGGTGCGCATTGGAAAAGGCCTTATCCACCAGGTCTGCAATAGGCTGATAATGATGATAAGCTCGATAGTTGTCCAGCCGCTGATTATACTCACATATTGTAATTTTTATTTGGCAGATAGTTTATTAATACAGTTAAACTGCTAATATATCCCTTACTTATCTCCATTCTAAGCTTACGTTCCATTCCAAAATAATAAGGTTGATGCAACGGGTCTTATATTATTGCCTATGATATATGCAGCGTACCATAGACTCAATAAATCAAGAAGTTTCGAGATTCTAAAATGTCCCCATATCCGTATCTTTCAGTACCTTTTATTTTTATAAATGAAATCTCATACAAATCTTTATTTATTATAAACATTTAAACACAACAATAAACATATATCTAAATATCAAGATATAATGAGATAATATAAAAAGAATAGATAACCTATTCTTGTTGGGACCTTTTTAGAAAAAAAATCAAAAACAACAATATCCTGATGTTGCATAAAAGGCTATGCAATAAGCTCATCTGCTTTGGTGCCTTTGTCTTAATTATTTCTGTTCCACGCTCCGGCTTAAAGGACCCTTCGTTATCAAAAAAAAGTGTATACATAACTACTTTCTATATGACAAGTTATGTTGTGTTGATGCCCCAAATACAAAACAATGGTTATATATTTTTCATAGACAGACCGCATGGTAGTATACGAATGTTCTCTCTTCTAGATGACAGTGCCAATAAATTGACTACTATGATGCCCTACGTGGCGCTCCAGGATCGATGGGGGTTTTTCTTCAAATTAAACAACATGATTTGTTTTACTGCTCGTCTTTTCTTTCGCTTAACAACAATTCTGAAACACGCCTGTCTTTAGGTCGTCTGATCTCAACTATTACTTCTCTTGTTCATCAACACGTCACATTTCGTACGGTCTGTGTTTAACACTGGTACAATTTTTCAAATTTCTTTCTTCCTTCTTCCAACAAGATTATGAGGTCAAGTTAACGTAGAGTACTCAAAAAATGGGCTCTATTGTTTCACAATTTTGAATCGAATTTGCATCGCAGCTACCATGCAAGCTTATTGATGTTATCAACTTTTATATCGAGCGTACACACTACTGTACTTTCTCAATCTAATAAAAGAAATACAGTTCATATATCCTTACTCGCGCTCAGTTCATGGTCATAACAATATCTAACGTATTAACCCCGAAATAGTTTATGGAGTAAAAATAACATTGAATAGCCAATAGAAGATAGTCGATCGCAAATGAGCTATAAGAGCCAATATTACGATAAGTACCAAAATATACCAATGTCAATATTGACATGACATCGCATTTATTATTACTACGCTAAAAAGCGCATAATTCAATGTGTTTAATTCCTTCTTTACTCATCGTTAAAGGTAAGATACGAATCCATAATAAAAATTGTGTATATATATTTTTCAACACTCATTGCAAAGCTGAACATAGCCATCTGAGTTTTCAGCATAGGTTCGTCCAATAATAAAATCGCCCGGGAAGGTATGAATTTGAAGATTTAAGAAATTACGAATAAGGCCCTTTACGGATGAATATTTAAAAGTAAGTCTGTGTGGCTAAGAAGTCGCATAGAATAACATTTTGTCAAGAAAATCAAATTTAGAAAATTATACACTTATTGAAATTGGTTTGCTGTAATGGGTTTTTTTTGTTACTTACACTTTTTACTTACATACTTATGCAAATTAGCTCATTAATTAGCTCGTCGTCACTATTAACTTAATAATGCGAACCGACTCCCGTGTAAGGTTAGGAGTGCGTGGATGATGCCGCCGATACCACAAGTTGCAAACAACCAGTCTGCCATTCAAGCTTTGTTGGAATTCCACATATTTGTTTTATACACATATATTTCAGTAATCCAAACCAGTCATGAGTATGTTGCTTCTGATATAGTATTTGAGTTTTCGAAGTGAACTCGCTACCTTCACCCTTCTGTTTTCTCTTCACTATCAATCCACCTTTTTTTTTTTCCCTGAGGAAAATGCTTTAAATTGCATACCCTGGCTGTGGCGAGCCGGCTGTTATGTGGGGCTCTCCTCCCTAGAAGAGGGAGGCCTAACCACTAAAAACCTCAAGGATGGCCTTCCTCAGGCATGTAGGGAGCCCCCGGGAACATCAAGCTACTTCCGGGAACCCCCAGCCTCCGCTCCCCCGTCGATACAGGGGAGCCCTCCTCGGGGGAGGCTCACTACCTCCCCTGGTCTCCTCCACCGACGACGCCCCCCGGCCACGGAAGGGGCGTGGTCCATCCCGGGTCGCCGTAGCAGTCGCGACTTCCTCGCGCCCTCCGGCGACCCGCGGCGGCGCCGCAGCTGTGCTACCGAGCCCGGCGCCGCCTCCTTCGAGCGGGATCGGCCATCTCCCGACCCCGCTCGGCGGCCTCCTTCTGGAGCATCACTGCTTCACAGAAGGAGGCCACAGCCCTCCAACCTCCCTCGTCCGCCAGCATTGCCGCAATCAATGCCGGACTATCAATCCACCCAAGTTCGATGTAGGCCAAAATCATTCAAACGTAAATGCGTTTATGCGTTTCTAAGAGCTTTTTTCGATCATATTGAATCCACAAATTTGCAAAAAAATTTTTGGGTAGTTTTAAAGATGGTTCCTATAAATCTATATTAGAATATTGACTTTTCTTACAAATTATGCTTTTTGCCTTAACTTTGTCTTGTGCAAACTTCAAGTTATGAAATAATGCTTGTGCTAGCAACTTATGTATGATTGACTCTAAATATTACATGACATTTCCCAGACATGTTTGACGTCAATGAAAATTTGTGTAGACACTATTGTTATCACTACTATATACGCTTTAAGAACATGTTTATTTGTACAACATACTAATTAGTAATATACGCAACACATCCATTGATAAAATGTGGGAATGCAGATAAAATGCTAAACGGAGACGCCATGTTGCTGGCAGCTACGTATTTATGATGACGCACATCCCAATACCTATTTATCGTTATTTATCGCCAGTGACCCCACTCCGCCCTATTTTAAGGTAGGGCACGGCGTTTATCGCTGCAATGGGTTTACTAGTAATAGGGAAATACCCCCAACTTGCAAGAGTCAAACAAATAAAAACAACGTCATTAGGCCATTATATATATATATATATATATAGTTAATCCTATGGATTTGTCTTTATATTTGTTTGTATTGACTTTACCCAAAATGTTTAGCAGGTGGTGTGTCTGTGGGAAAATTGATCTCAAATTATTTATTCGAACAGGGTTGCCTGTTTCAATGTTGTCTTATAACTAGAGATCGGATAATCGGATGCATATTTACCTAAAGTTAATTTTTGGCTCACAAATTATGGAAGCGGCTTTTTAAAATACATGTTGTTAAATAAAAATCCCGGGAAAATACGGGACTGCAAATTTAACGTAGTGATATTGTTTGAAAATGACTAAATTAGCACGTGGTATTTATTTTCAAAAGACCGAGACTCCGGGTTCATTTATTCAACTGTTAAAAATGTATGATGACTGATCCCCATAATGGGGTCTGACAATTATAATTTCACTTTTAGTTGAACATAATTAATTGTTAAAATATACAAACATTATTTTAATTAATATATTGTTATTTATAATGCATTTAATGAAATATAATCAATACACATATTGTTATTGGCGTTCACGTATTAAAAGTTGTGAAATTGAGTAGTCAGCCACTATATCGTATTCTTATTCTTAAGAAAGGTATTTGCCGGTAAAAAGAGCGGCATTCGTTTGTTGCGAGCACGACTGTGCAGACGTAGATCCAATTATATTTTCTGTAGTTAATTGAATGGTAATAAAATCAATAAGTAATATTATTATTCTTTTATTACAACTATGCATACGTATTTACATGAAGTTTAGTTTCAGTTCCCCGTGCGATTTATGAATGTACAATTTATTACATGAAGAGTGTTATACGAAAGTAGTGAGCTAGTTTGACTAAAACAGTAATCAATTAAATAATTGAATAAAAAAACAGTAATGGTGAAAAAATTTATTTAACAAAACAATAAAAAGCTGTTTCCATACTTTGTCTTAATCTAACTTTAGGTAAATATGCATCCGATTATCCGATCTCTACTTATAACTAAAGTAACTTATTGATATGGCATGCACCAATAGTAGAGCCTTAGTTTAGAGCAACTTATAAATTTGTCGACTTCACAAACCTGTTTAGAGTTAAAAACCTCTAAATGAAAAACAGAACCTTTAAAGAAACACTATATTGTTTCTTTTTTTCGTGAACGCATGCAGTACTCGTAATACTTACAAGCCAACACAAAGACACGGTCTATTAGCTACATTTTGTATTACTAATAGAGGAATCAATACCTATAAGATACTTCTCATAGACCTGTGATCATGAAATTTACCAAAAAGAAATGGAAAAATTGCAGCACTGGAGAATATTAAACCTTTGTTTTAGCTTTATCACATTTATTGTACGGCTCCTTTGATGTTATCGATATGCCCATTTATATGCATTTTGGAGTCTGTTACATTTGAGTTATTCCTATGCTAACGCATTCAAGTTGCATCACGATTTTTCCTTCACCGCACAAATGTCAGGCACGTTGGTGCGTGAGAATTCAAACGACCTGTGGGCAGTTCTTAAACGTAAAGCTTGACCGCTTAAATACAATGCGAAAATCTACTAACAAAATGATATCCTAAAGTAGAATCGAACTCGTAGACTGCCACTCGTACACAAATATTTAACGCAAGCGCCGCCGTCTTAAACTAAGCTGGGGCGCTTGGGCACACAAGAATTAGAGGCCCTTTTGGAAAGTAAAAAACGCGAATTATACTTTAATTTTTTTTTTGCCCTGGGCACGGACTCCGGTTGCCCTTGTGGTAAAGACGGCATTGAACGCAATACAAACAATACAAATTTATTTAGGACGTTAAAAATTCTGACTTACCTGTAATCAATTGTCAGGTTCAAAATTAGACTTATTATTCTTATCTACACTAATATTATAAATAGGAAAGATTTGTATTTTTGTATGTAACGAATAAACTCAAGAAGTACTGGACCGATTTTAATAATGCTTTTTTCATTAGAAAGCTACATTATCACTGAGTAACATAGGCTATATTTAGTACTAGATTACTATAGAAATCTTTAGAAATTCTTATTAAAACCAACCGAAGGTGTAAAAAATTTTGCCATAAAATGTCTTTCATCGCATACGGCATATGCGATGAAGGACATTTTATGGCCATAAGCTGCGAAGAGAAATGTCTACCCGTGCGAAGCCGGGACGGGCCGCTAGTATATAATACAGCAGTAACATATAGACATTTTTTTGCGCTAATGGCTACAATTTCTAACAGACTAGATAAATTCTATTAGTACATTTGGCTATGAGACTATCATGATTTAATTTACTCTTTTGAGATATATATTTTAAGCTCATGTCTATTTCATTCAGGCAGCAGCTGGAGCGAGTGAACGTAGAGTTCCACGGAGATCGCCTTTCCTTCCAGGAGAAGAACGACTTCCGCTTCCTGCCCAACAGATCATCTGGCGCGCAATTTGATGTAGTCACTGTGCCTAACATGCCTTTACTTGTAAGTGGAAACTTGAAATTTAATATAAGATTACCTTAACGTTGCAAATAAAATAAGTTTATCCTAAAATGTCTCGATAGACAGAATTTTGACATCGACGTAGTTAGAATGATTTATGTTGGTCGCTGTTGGAATTTGAATTTGCAAAAGACGAGAATTACGATACTTCAGACTTGCAGACAAACAGTTTTAGTGATTTATGCAGATTTGTGCCAAATATTCAATATCGCTGAATGCATTTACTTACATTTCATTCCCTATGAAGTTTAATGTTTATGCTAAAACTGTGAATGATCAGTTTGTGAAATCATTGTTTGTGTATCAAGCAAGTGCCAGGTGTGCGCTCAGAACAGCTTACAGACGCCTGAAAAATCAAGACTCTTATACTCCACACCGGCACAATCAAGATAATACTGTGCGCTAAAAACCTGGATCGTTCAAAAGTACCAATTGCAACCCTGTTTATACCTCGCACCGGCACTGTCAAGATGTTGCTCACAACAATAAATATTTTCATCTACACTCAACTTTAAAGTCGAGACCTCAAATGGACCTACTGCATAGTACAATTATAATAACACTGCAACACTGCACCAACCACGCAACTCGATTGCAGTCAGAGTCCGATTACTAGCTTGCAGTCATTGGAACTGTGCGTCAACTATACATGAACTGCAATGGAACTGCGTTACTTACGGCACTACATGAATATCTAACTCCCAAGTAAATCTTATAACACTCCCAATATAATTTAAAAATTGTTAAAATACTAGTCTGCAAAGTTATTTATGACTTATTTTTAAGTACCTACCTAATTTTTATATGTGTTTGAAAATCTAACTACTAACTAACGACTAAGGCTTCAAAGATACGAGACGCGAAATAACAATCTAGCGGGTAAAATAGGAATTCTATTAAAAAAAGGAATAAAACATGTATTCTTTTTTTTGTTTGTAATTGGTACACTGGTTTATAATAAATAATAATTCCTTACCAGTGGGATACAAAAACTATGAACAGAAATATTATCATTTACTTTTAAAATGCACTCGGATTTGGAATAACAAATGGGACGTTTTCGAGCTCATAAAATGGGAAAGCTATCTATCTATGCTAACTCAGATCGCTAAGCATTTACTCTAAATTTTAAACCGTAATTAGCTGTTATGTATGCCCACGTCATTGTTTCAGGGTCTGTCAAAAGTGATTGAGACGAGCATGAACTTGTTCACTCAGTTTCCTATCATAACTGCGGTGAGATTCGCCAACCACCCCGAAGCGTTTGTGGATCTACCAGTCCATAGGTACTAGTTTTGATTTTTATTGCATATGCCTTTGAACTCGTCTAATAACTCGGGATCAAATCGCGTTAATCGAAACGAAATATTTTCTTTACTATTTTAATCAGAATTTGTAAAAAAAAAATACTTTGTTTTCAGATTTTTGTGGGGCTATGAAGACTCTATATTCGATGCGGCGAAACCTCTTCTGAGTCTACGTGGACAGTTAAAAGTCAATCAATTCGGACTTCTTGCCTCGGTAAGACTTACAATTTCATTATATCCCTTTTTTTTAATCACAACTACATTTCCTACTACCTATTTTCTTTCTTATTTATTTCTTCCTCTGGAGAGGAGAACGATTCTATGTTCCTAAGTAACATACCATATCTTTCCTTACCTTAGTAGCATCATATTCACGTTGCGTCGTACGTATTATCTGTTATATAGCTACTATATGATTTGCGATCGCGGCGATCTATTTATTTTCGGATTCGGACGCAAATTAATTTGTATTCAAGCTAATATTATTAATAATCACTCGACCGTCTATAAACATGAGAAGTTTGTTATGATTAAACTACATTTTCGATTTATTTTTAAAAGAAACAACTGAAAACAACATGTATCGTGATAAGAACTAAAGATATGACAGAATTGCGGTTATTTTTCGATGTGACTTAAGTTACGGTGACGAAAAATTAACGATTTTGCCTGCGATGAAGTGACCCGGTATGCATGACTACTGGGTATATCGCACAGAACGTAGAACTAATCTGGTGCACACCTGGTCTAACAATGCAGTCTATGAAACTAGTGTGTAGGTGTACCTATAGTATGAAACATTCTGGTAGAAGCAGGCGGAGCTCGTGTGTATTATTGTATCGGGGCGACACAAACCTGCATAAACAAGTCATGCGATGTTCATAATTACAGTCGACTACTTGATATACCTCGGAGTTACAGACAACTGAAACTTGTACTTTCACAATAGACACTAACTCCCTTCTCATTATCTAAAAAAGCTGAAATTTCATAACGTGGCGTCAAGCCCGTGGGTTCATAAATTGATTGACTTTTTTAAATACTAATATAACTGTTAATTAATATAATAATTAAGAACGACTTATTCCTCATCGGATGTCACCTCATCAAATTGTAACCCAGTAACATTAAATTTCGTTATTATGATGTGTACTAGTGTCCGTTCGTGGAAAAGGCATAATTAAAACACTCAACTTGTTCAACCACTTCTATAAGATAGAGGTAATTCCCAAAGTGGAATAAACATTACTGCGATAATAGAAAATGGTATTTTATCTTTACAGAAAAACGACACCTTGAGTGAAAGATTTACAATAAACACCGGCGAACTAGACATGGACAAAATGAACCTGATAGAAAAGTTGGATGGTGAAAGTCATCTCAATGTTTGGGGAAGTGCAGACTGCAACAGGTGACTTTATAATAATCTTAGCAGTACCTCGAACACTTTACCGGGTACATGCAAAAACTGCGGGTATTCTGAAATAAAATGGGATATTTATTAAATTAAATGTAATAAAAGATATTTCTTATTGCGTAACTGGTATTACAAGCGTCTATTAGCCATAGTTTTCTTGCCCATTAAGCAACGATTTTGTTTATAGATTGTTAAGCAAGAGGAAACCTGAAAATTTGTATACTTACATAACAAAATTCGTTAAGCAACAACCTAAACTTTCTTGCTATAGTGTTGCCATTAAATATTCACATTAAACATTTACATTCCTTTTAAAAATGCATTATCAAAAAATGATGTAAGAGAAAACAACGCGACTCGACTGGATATCGACTCCGTGGCTTTCCGAAACTTGTCAAAAATTTTCATCACGCACCCGGACGATCATTTTCGTGCGCTGTTTGTATATATTCACAGAAAATAATATGCAAAATATTAAAATATGTGTGCATTCCAAACCATAGAAGTATACACTGAGAAAGAGAGACCCTCCAAACGAAACACGAATAAGTATAACATTGTGCTTGTTTATTACCAAGCTAACAAATTTTTTATTTAATTACCAGTTATCAATAAATTAAAGCCAATATTGTAATTATTGCATCGTCTTATTAAGTTACGTTATCTGCATGTGGCTATCTCGGGTTGGAAGTTTATCTTTGTTGAAACTGTGTCCATAGCGCCTTTTAGTAGGTAGGTATAATATAAAAATCGTATGATCGTAAACTAATATTATTAATGAAGATGTAGGGTACGGGTGAATGTATTGTAAAGAAAATAGTCAATAAAAAAATTTATAACACGAACGTGTAAGCTGTTTGAGCATGTATGAGCATGTCCACGTGGTGCAGTTCCGACGAATTGAACGATCTCGAATTCAAGAGCAATATCCAATACAAATAGATATAGTTGGAGTGAATTTGGAGAAATAAATCGTCATCATCATTATTGTTGGTTACTGCTGCACATAGGTCAGCCCCAGGAATCTCCAAACCGATCTGACCTTCATTACTAGGATACGCTATACTGCAATCTTAACCAAATAATACCTTGTGTAAGACCTTTCAATGTCGAGTTTCCTGTGACATATGAGGACTTTATCGCCTCGACGGCCGCTAGTACTGCAAACAATGTGCCTACTGCCACTTAACTTCCCAACCTTGACTTTGACGACCTGCATAGTCGAGTGGTTAGTACACGGGTTTGAAGATGTCACCAGCTCTGAGGTCCTGGGTTCGAGTCCCGATTTGTACCTTAGTCATATATTTCTATCGAAAATATTTATGTATGTCTATCTGTTACCCTAGATTCCATAACACAAGCCTTACAGAACTTAATTTGGGCTAGGCTAATTGTTGTAAGTGTCAGAAATATTTATTTATTTATAATTCTTCGGGTTATATTAGTGAATCTGGTGCTTCAGTCACGCAGACAATATAGGGAGAGTTGAATCTTATATATAAAAATGAATCGCAAAATGTGTTGGTAAGCTCATAACTCAACAACGCCTGGACCAATTTGGCCAATTCTTTTAATAATGTTAATGTTCGTTGAAGTTCAAGGAGGGTTTTTACAATGAGGAAAATTCGAATAATTGTCGGAAATACCCTAAAAACAGCCCTTTTATTTTCCCATGCAAACGTTTTCTAACTAAAACGTACAGTCGAATTGAGCTTTATTGTTATTGTATAAAGTTCATATTGCAAGCACTCACTGTTGTCTAAGCAATGAAGGTGTGTTCCTAACATCAAAGAGTCAATTCGCGCTTTATCAACGCTACATATAGTTGAAATTCAATCATATCTATCAAAACAGTGTGCGTGCGTGCCTTGGAGCACAGAATACATCGTTGGAGGATTTAATGTCACGTTCCAAAATTGAATAGCCACAAAATGTAATAGGTCATTTAGACTTTTTTTGCGATTTGGTTGGCTATGCGACATTATCTATAAAATAATTAGGAACAAAAAACTGCCACTGTACAAATCTTTTTGACAAGACGAAGTCTGTCGGGTCCGCTAGTAGAAAATAAATATGAAGTTGCAATTTTATTCTTCAGTCTGCTCAAATAATTCAGAAATGCAAGAAAATGTAATGACGTTTTCACACTACATTATGCTTCCAAGTCACACAGGTGGGCGGGATGACAAATTTGTTTACCGTATATCGCAACGTTTGACATCGAAGATCGTCTATATGGAGCTAAATAGAGATAGGTATCTCAATAAGGCATATCTCGGGTCTCGACGATAATACACGACATAATGTTATTTTGTATCTATACGGAAGTTAATCTTTTGATACGTTTATCATATAACAAGTGTATTATCAGCATTGTCATATTAATTCACCATCATTCGGAACGCATTGATTCGTGACTAATGCCAGTGATCATATGCTTACCTTGTTAGGTTTCAAAAATGATAGAGGAAAGTAACACACGAAAACGGCCATCTTCTATTTGTGAGTGCCACTCTGTAGCGCGGATAAGTGTTGGCTACTCATCTCATTGAACAAATCTCAGTAATGTAATATCGAATTAGCCCGCATCGTATTAAACCGTAATTATTGGCAATGCGGTACGATCAATCCCTAATATCAGATGGACTGTGAACTTTCTTTCCCTCCTATTTTAGTGATGACAGTAAGAAGTGACCCAGTGTCAGTTGCGACCAATAATATCGCGGATTATTTGTAGTCCACCGACGCCTTGGTCCTTGAACACGTCCAACACTTTAAAATAATTACGAATGTTTGGAATCAGTTTCTTTAAGCAATGAAATAGATTATTTGCATATAATTCCTAAACTTATGAAGATGAAACTTAAAAAAAAACCGCATTAAAATAGGATCATCCGTTTGGCTGCGTTGCCTCAGACAGACACAAACACACGCGCCCGCGCACGCTCAGACACACACACACGCACATACACACATAGACACATCAAACTTATAACACCCCGTCGTTTTTGCGTCGAGGGTTAAAAATAGCAAATGATATTATTTCACATTAATACGAGAAAGTATCCATTTATAAATGCACTACATTTTTTATCAAAATCACAGATATTATAATACAAAGCTTAGTTAAGCACAATAAAAATATGCACTAATTTGAATTCTACATAAAGATGTGGAAATGGTTCTTAATCATAAAAAAACTGAATTAAAATAACTTACAAAGAATCCAACGGGTTGGCTAAGCTAAGCTGTTAGTTACTAAGGCTAGCTAGTAACGGATGCGTAATCTAGTGAATCTACTATGAGTTTGACATCGTTTTCGATAGGTATTTAACTTATAGTAAAGTAGAGAAGTGATATCAATTTAATGTTTCACGACTTACCTATTCGTTCTTAGAACTTAGGCACAGGCTGAGTTTAGTCAGTAGATCACGCGGATTAGACCGTTCTGAAGACCTATTTTTGAATTACGAATGCGACTTCGAAATCACCGATGTTACTAATAATCACCGAATTTCAATAATTCGTATTATTGAATATCACTTATGTTTTCATTCATTACGAGTGCCCACGACCACTCGTAATCAAGTCATACTTGTGGAAATATTATCTGTGTTTTGTTTAGAGAACATATTGATAAGAGTCTGAAGTTGATGTGTTGATTTTTCAGTCTATATATATATATATAATAACCGCAATGGTTAAGCCGGCAATAACCGGCAACGGCAACATTCTGTGTGGAACCGAACTCTTACATTTGTGTGTGTACTTTATCTATGTTGGCAGCTCTGCGATCGACTTTCAAAAATTGAATGATTAGGAATCCGTGATCTCAAAGTCACCGCTGACTATTTAGTCAGCGGTGATTTCGAAGTCGCATTCGTAATTCAAAAATAGGTCTCCTGGCCGGCGTGATGTCCGACACTCACAGAATCACCGTGAGCCCGTGACACTCACAGATTAGTATACTATTGTGACACTTGCCGTTGCGGTGGTATCTTGGATACGTTTCGTGCTACTTGTGAGGATTCTCAGCGTCTCTCTCCTGAGAGAAAATAAAATTAATGTGAAAAAATAATACAATCGGGTGACCGCTAGTTAAAGTTTTAATACAAAAATTTTATTCGTTAATATCATTTGCAATTTGTAGTAATGTTTGTCGATACTCGCATTATTTTTTTATTATTATATTAGTAGGTACATTGTATGATCGTATATTTTACGCATGCTCATTCGGTGAACTTAAAATTGTATGTTACAAAGAATGCCTTTATCAGTTGCTATACTTCATTCTAAGATATAATATTTTCTTTATATTGTAATAACATTTTTTTTTTGTGTTTACGTTTAATTTCATTCTATGAACAAACAATTTTGTTTAAATTTTACTATCAATAAATAATTTTGGACACCCATTTGTTACTTTATATAACAATCGATACGTTATATAATCGATAGTTTAGTATGTAGAAGTATGTCACGAACATTCTACAAATTACAAATGCTGCGACGCTGTGACTTCATACTGTGTACGCGTACGTAATACGATGCTACGCTACGCTCTTTTCTTTTACACTTCGAGTAAATACATAGGTAGTATGAAAATCTAAATATTCTCTAAATACCAACGACGGCAAGCACGGGTTTAGAAGGAAAGAAATGTAACTCATGAAGACTTATGTTTTATTTTCAGCATTGAAGCGACGGATGGTTCTATCTTCCCACCTTCGCAACTGGACAGAAAGAAGGTGCTCCACGTGTTCTTCCCTAACCTCTGTAGGCGACTACCCTATCTCTACGATAAAGATATTGAGGTATGCACACAGACTTTTTGACATTTTTTTTCACAGATACTTACTGACTTGCCACCCACACGTTTTTATTTTTGTTATTCAAATAAGGTAAGGGAAAGGAAGTTTATTCCTTATAACTATATGTGAATATTGATGGAAAATTAATAATATGTAATTCAACTGTAATTGTTTTTATGTAACTTAGAATTACTTTCATACAAATGACTGTAGAAATCAGTACAGCAGGTGTACGCCTGTTACTTCATGAAATTTTCGTTCAACGTAAGTGATAATATAAACGGAAATTAAAAAACATATTGCTACATGAAGGGCCCTTACCTCGTGATAAAAAAATCACTATGACACCACCGACGCTCCATTGCACTGCGTTATAAGTAGTTGTGACAAAATAAAGTTTGGGGTGTCTCTTGTTTATGCCTGTTGTCATCCCTAGATGGGTGTTATTTGCAATTCGTCAGCGATACGGTTTATTTCACCTACGAGATGATAAATAATGGCAAAAATATATCCTATATGTGACTATGTACTATTAATTTTCATTCAAAAAAACTTTACATTTGCTCTTACATTGACACCGAACATTTATATTATGTCAATCAAATTATATGTTGATTAAATCTTAATTGTACTTAATAATAAATAAACAAAGTTTCTCTCTTTCTACAGACAGACGGTATACCACTACTGCGGTATCGGCTACCTTTAAATGTGTTCGATGATCCCTCCCATAACCCGGAGAACCAATGTTTCTGCGAAATAGACTCTGGCACCTGTCCGCCAAGAGGAGTCACGAATGTTACTGCCTGTGCAATGGGTGAGAACTCAATATTCACGATTCATTCTATACTAATAACTAGATGCAGGACCGTGGGAGCAGAAAAGTCCTCGAGTGTCAATTTTATGCTGGCAAACAGAGGGTAGGCGGGACACTCTCAAGGTAAACCAATAACCGAAACCGATATCCTTTTTTTTTTTCCCCCACGGGGGAGGGTAGTGAATCCTCATAGGGGGCGCGCCACCACAGTGGTCGCTATTGACAACCCCCTGGTGCTTGGACGACCTCGCACCGGATACCACCCGCAACCGGTCTACGGCGGATGGTTATGTTGGACTCTAGCAGAAGGCCAGCCTACCAACTAAACACTACCTACAGCCTTTGGTCGGGCGGAAGGCCTGGGACCCTATCGGCTTGACCTAACGCTCGCGCCCTCCAGAACGGGGGCGGTGCATAGCGCATCCTCAGGAGAGTGCGTGCGCTCTGATGTGAGTTCGGTTACCAGAGTGGTCCGAATGGTGTAATATGCCGATATCCTAACCGAAAGGAAACCGAAGATCGTAGGATGGTGCGTCCTACGAGCATCCGATCGATTCTTAGGGAAGACTTTTGTCCAACAATGTATGTCGAAATGTTGATGATTATGATATGCTTAGAAAATGCTCTTGTCGTCTTACTAAATAGCACTAGACGACTATAACTACTTAACATCATCACGTAAAGTCTGTTTGTTCCACTATATTGAACAATAAAAAAGACGATACGAAATGAGATAATTTACAGTCGTCGAAACATATTATTCCAGGTGCCCCAGCTTTGGCATCATTCCCTCATTTCTACCTCGGCGATCCTCGTCTTAGTGAGAAGATCAGCGGCCTTAATCCAAATACCCCGAGCATCCAGGAGAATTTTCTGGACGTGCATCCCACTCTTGGCATTGCGCTCAGTGGTAAATCTAGGTAAGAGATAATTTTTTATTCATAGACAACCATACTCAGTTTAATCGAATGATTTGATTTGATTTGATTTGAATAGGGAAGGTACCACCACAAAAATGAAACTATACTTTATTCAAGAAAGCCTTTAAAGGTGCTTATTTACCGTCAAAACAAATGTATGTATAAGAGAACAAAATCCTTGTATGTGCATACGAACAAACATAAATTATTCGTTACAGTTCTTTTTATCAATTGTCACAACGAACGAAAGTATCAATATATTGTGTATGAAAACAAAAGTAATGTTTGTAACCGATATCAACAAAATAAATTCAGAGTCATTAAAGTCAAGAGTAGAACAGAGTCATCATGAAAAGCAACTCTCTTTTTTCCTTCTGGAGAGAAGAGACTGAGAATCCGGTGGTCCGAGGTGATTATGTCGAACTCCTGACGAGCTCCTAAGAATCGAGGCGGCTTGACCAGAAAGACCTACCGACTAAACTCAGCCAGAGCCTTTGGTCCTAATAACCCTATGGCTCGTCGTGACAAGGAAGACCGCACCTCAGGAGAGGCGCAGTCAGCGCTGCCCTATAAAAGAGCATACATATGTGCTGGAAGAGGCACAGTACACCCCGGTCTTGAAGGTCAAATAAAGTGTCGAACAAAGCATGCTTTTATATAAATGAGTTTTGTTTTTTAAAAAAGGTTGATGGAAACATAGCGGTAAAGTCACCTCCTATAACACTGGCACTTAATAAAAATTAACAAATATGGGTGTGTCATTTCAGCTTAATCTTTACGAGAGTAAGTAGTCATGATTACATGTATGTAACAAAATATAGTAATTATTGCTATAGTCATTAATAGAACTTACTAACTTTCTTATTGGGATCTGAAAACTTTAATACCATCTATCAGTAACCGACAATATAGGAAGTATGAAAAGTTTAAATGATAGCAATGTTTCTGTGAGATTCTTTGGTAAAACGTTAAAATGTTATAACGTTCTTCTATATCTTTCGTAAGCTAAAGTCAAAAATGTTGTCGCGATCATATGTATAACGAATATTGAATTGTCCCTTGCTTCTTCTGAGACCAAATTGTCCTTTTTTAAATAAAACATTCCAGCACTTGGCCATAAATAGAAATGAGGGCAGTAATACGCCCGTACATTACAGCACTTTAAAGGAGATAATTTTTTCTTGTATGGAGAATAGGCCCACTACAAAATGTAACGTTTATTAATGAGACATACGTTAAATAATTTCTTATTAATCCTAGATATTATAAGGAACATTAGCTTGTTTTTATCTAACGGGAATATTGAGAAATCAATTACAACATGAAGATTAAATAACCTAAAAATTCTTAGTAGTTAGTAGCTTTATTTTGATTTGTATTCAAATTGTTTTTTCGTAAATGCTATTTAACACTTTTTTATTCTTGAAAAATACAATCTTCTTTGGCCATTACCAAACGCCCGAAATCGTATTATGTTTTTGCATTCTAAATACTGGATACGGGAAAGAAAACGAAATCAAGCCGTTGGAAACGTAAACACAGAATTCGGTTGAAAACAAACCGACGTCAATTGGATGTCAGTGTAGGTACCATTCTGCATTTCCTTTATATAAAAGTACTCTATGCCATTCTGTCGCTGTCAAAAATGATGACGCGTTCCGTTTCAAGACGATACTCGACTGACGAACTAATAGTTAAAATAATCTAAAATAGGATTAAAATAATTATTGAGAGTTCAATACTTAAAAAAAAAGAAATAATACTCTATCCTTTATCTATTATTATATTTATATATTATTTGTATATAATTAAATCATCTTTCATTTTGATTTAAAATACGTTAGTTCCTTTACCTCAAATGTCAAAAGTCATTACTAAGTTTAATTAATTAATTTTATTATTCCCGTTTCATTTTTACTCGTAATATCGTGCAATTGCTTTTATTAATAAATTGATATTTTAGAGTTCAGTAATATCAATAAACGTTGCCGTTTTCTAGTGGGCCTAAAAAAAATTATCTCCTTTGTTTGTGTTAAAACCAGAAAAATACTCAATAATCATGCACTTATTCAACACAAAACAACAAATTAATTTGATTATTTTTAAATTCGTTATGTTATCCTCCTTTAAGACAATTGACATCTAAATTTTCTTTCAAAAACCATATTAAATTATTTCTTTTACAAAAACAACGATTAGGTATTCCAAAGGGGTATTCGGTAGCGGATTTCGCCACTGGAACAGCGGACTCACATTTTTCGGTCGATCTTTTACTGCTGTGATAGTATTAAAATATTTATATATTCTACTTGTGTGCGTGCACGTATGTGTGTGTGTGTGTGTGCGTGTACTATTATACTTGTATACGCAAATATGCTTGCTTATGAGCGCGCAAAATGATTTGTCACTATAAGACCTTTGTAATTTCCTGCTAAGAAACCCTCGGGCGGTAGCAGAATACCAGTGCTTTGCTCATCCTGATGTGAGTAAATTTCAGTCACTGAGCTACGACCCTTTTGCACTTCTGCAGCGCACACAATTTAGTTTGTTTTGTGTAATTGTTAAGTTTGTATAATTTTAAGTCCTTTATATTTGTGTGTGATGAAGTCAAGTGTAAATAAAGTTTTATCTATATATCTATCTTATCCATTTCAAACCTAACTACGGCGAGTGTTGTATAGCTTTCGCAAACGCGAACACCATAAAAATATTAAATTTCCAAATAACATGACAATCACTTTTTTTTTCAGTTTGCAGATAAACATGCAAATTCGGAAATCCGACATGTTCTCTGCGCTCGGCTTCTTGGACCAAGGAATGATCCTGCCAATCGCGTGGATTGAAATGGTATGTTTCAATACAATATTACGTACTTATCATTGTTAATATTAGCTGTAATATCATTACAACCACAATAATGATCTTATTTTTATCCAACTTAATTTTAGGGTTCCGTCCTCTATACCAAAATACGAAACTCTTATAGGATCACTTTATTGTCCGCATATCTGTTTGTCAATCAAACAAGATCCTTTTTTTTCAGTATCAAGTGCAAATTAAATTCAAATACTTAGATATGCAGGCAGCCCTTTACAGCAGTGACAACATCAAACTCCTAAGCCGACGCAATCAAAATTTATAGCAAATTTTCATATTATGTAGCATAAACGCTATATAATATGGAATTCGCAAGAGAATCGAATATGGCACGAAGCAGTATCGTATATAAAGGAAAAACTCCAAGAACCGTAAATTTGCAATTGCAATGGGGAACATGCAATTATAATATTTATTATAATTTTGTTATTAAAATGCTAAAAAAATTTAAAAGTATATTATATAAAAGTATATAAAATTATATTTAAAATAATGTTGTTTTTTAACAATAATTACGAATCAAAAGTAACATGAAACGGAACGGATTTAAAACACCAATCAGCGTTCAGTGACGTCACTCCTGTTATGACAACTTATTTGAGGTTGTAAGTTGTAGTAAAAGTGAACAATTAAACCTAAAATTAATTGCAATTTTTGAATAAAAATGGAAGTTGGGTTTGCCAAAGCAGATTCTAGGACTCTGCCAAAAGTTAATGTTGACATGGTAGTGACATTTTTTGTCGAAAGTGCAGAGTTTTCAAGTGTAGAAATGAAAGGGACTAAACAAATAGACATTGAAAAGGTAGGTAACTGTTCTTTTGTGTACAATCAGATTAACTGAATAATTAATCCAAATATTGGATGTACCTAAAATATGTAGGATTTATTTATATTTCTGTAGCTATGGTTTATTTTTAAATAGGGATTTACAGCATAAAAGTACAGGTGAGTGTGAGAGAACGAAGGGAGAGAGACAGAAAATATAGGAAGGAGGTGGTGTCAAGCGATTTGAGTTGTTTTTATATTTTTTATTTTAATTTATAAAGTTTCATCTAACTGGTGCTTTTAATTTCCATTCCTACATATATATAAATATTTGATACACTTACACCAATTAGCCTAGCTCAAACTAAGCTCTGTAAGGCTTGTGCTATGGGATCTAGGGTAACGGATAAACATACGTATATTATACATATATAAATATTTTTGTAGAAATATATATCAACAACCTAAGGTACAAATATTCGCATTCATCACACAAACATCTGCCCCCATCGGGATTCGAACCCGGGACCTCAGAGATGGCGACACCTTGAAACCGGTGTACTATCCACTCGACTATGGAGGTCGTCGTGGAACTAAGTTTACAATAAATATATCCGCCGACTTATGTCAAAGTGGTCTTCACAGCATCGAATAGTCTTTGGGGAATACATGTAATTCCTCTTCGCCGCTTGAAACCATATTTTTCGCAGTTTTAGGTCAGAAGGTCCAGTCAAAAACAATTTATTAGGAAACTTATTTTAATTAGATGGACACATTGTCACAAAACATACGTCCATACGGCCATAGTTATGAATGATCAACTGATGTTGATGGATAGCCCATTGTAAATTTTTACAAAATAATACCTTGAAAGTCGAGATAAATGCAAAAACAACTAAAGCCAGCAATGACACGCGCAGTACAAGCAGTGAGCCAGTGATAATGACAGACAGGAGTGACGTCATACGAACTATAGGTCCTTTTTCGCGCGAAAATTTAAATTGACAATTTTAAACCGCTTTTTTTTCAGTAATATTCTACGTGGAGTTCTTTAAAATGAGCACAAAATAAAAATATTGCATGTTCCCTATTATAAGTTTAATGCGGTACAATTGGTGAGTAAATCCAACTTGCACTTTACTGGATTTTTTAAATAGTTTATGTTTAAAACTGTGCCAGTTTCGATTCCACTGCCTTATGGTTTTAAAAAACAATTTGTTTTCGTTTCTCATTTCATTCTGTTTGTACTCGTATGTATAAAATTAATATTATCTTAGGCTACATACATTTTACATTTTGATTAAATATATAAACTGTAATTTGTCCCACTAGGCCGTCGAAGAGCTGCCAGAGAGCTTGAGAACGCTGATTTACCACGGGACATTCTCCACTGCCGCTGCCCAGCTTGGACTGGTCGTCACCAGTATAGTCACAATGCTCATATCCGGAGTCTGTCTCTTTATACTGTTAGTAGGTAGACGGCAAAAGCCGTGTGCTACGGTCAAAATACCCATCGAAAACGAAATCAAATGCTTGCAACACTCGTGACCAGACCATACAGGTCTTTTTTTTATTATCATGTTTTTGCTATGAGGAATATTGTGACAGTAAATTTAAAGAAATAGAAAAGGTTTTATCCTAAGCCTTTATCAAAAAATGTATTAGATTTGTCTTAAAATAATATTTCAATATTAGCACATACTTTTTCCTGTTTTCGTAGTGTCTATAACCAGGCAGTAGTATAATTAAATAGAATTTTGAAAGATTAAAAAATATTAAAACAAGCTGCGCCTACCAAAATGCTTGGAATCTATAAAGCTCGGATCTATGTATAAAAATACTTATCTGTCAATTGAATAATCGATCATTCACCTTTTGACTAAATTATCGGACCACTTTTTGGGACGAGATTCTTGATATTGCATATTGGAATACAATAATTATAAATCTTAATCTTAAATATTACTTACTAAAAACGGTCAACATCGACCACACATAGCGAGTGGCAAAGATATTATCGAATATTTGTATTTGATTCTGGCGCCATAAACAATGTATTGGCATTCGATTCGTTATGGAAATCAGTTCAGTATCCATTGATAATGTATGGAAATGATTGCAAAAATATACAGGAATCAAAAAAGCTTTGATTCCCGTATATTTCATTCGAACGAAAAGAGCGCCAATGTCATGTGTTAGTTAGGCTACACGCCTTGGTTATATCGTTTTTGCGGAAATTTGGAAGTGCATATAACTACTTAATTGCAATCTATTTATAAACGGAATAATCATTGAAAACTGTACATCTAAATATATTTTTTATTTATAATGAGCGAATTTTGGATTGAATGTAGGTTTTGTGTATAAATTTAACTTTGTAAACGATTGTAAATAAGTTAGTGTGTTCAAAAAAGTTATAAAAACATTACGTCACCACGCCCAAGGGTCTTAAAATGTATATAGTTTAGGCTAAAATAATAATTATAAATGCATTTAAATAATGAAAAACAAAAACAAACAACAAATTAATTTATTGATTATATACCTATCAATAGAATAGGAAATGAATAGATTATTTCACTGAATAATATATCATGGAGGAGCACATACTTTTTTTCTTTTTGAAGTCCTTTACTTTTTTATATCCAGTTTTTAAGGAAGGCAAGGTATATAACCTATGCAGACATGTTTTCAGTACATAATATTCTTCATTCTTGAAGTTTACAAACATTATGCATGCATGTTTGAAGTGCTGGTTTCAACTTATCAGATTCGTATCCTCTCAGATCACTTTTTAATTGTAACTTTTGAAACGATTATTCACTAGTTGTATGCCTTGACACCTCATTCACTATTTAATTAATTCAGCTCTTTTTGAAGGGAATTTAACTTTTTTATATATGTATATATCTCTCTTGGATAATGTAATCATGTTTCAATTTGTTTAAATTGGATTGTTTTGCGTCACTTAACACTTAAATCGCTACTTCCATGCCTATTTGCTGGCATCATAAATCTTCGAGTTACAAATATTTTTTTATGAGATAATCGATTATTTCATTAGCACTGCACCTAAAATTTGATATATTTTTATCATAGGTTTATATTATTGAACACTATCCAAATACTTATTAAATTATTCTGAGATTCCTGAATTTTTAGGAATCTCAGAATTATTTAATAAGTAGTGTAATATTTATTACATTAATGTTTTTAAGTTATACCACAATTTTTATACTTATCTTGACGTACATAAGTACAGCCTAAAATGTTTTCTTGTTACACTTCCAATGTCCATCATTTTATAATAAAAATAATTTTACCAGTGACATTACTTTATTGTAAATATTTCTAGTATTTTTTAATTTAATATTATTCTTATGTATACTTATATGTATTTACATTTGTACGGCAATATTGAGCTTCGTTAAACTGGGGACTACACATGATTGTAAAACGGAGCAGTAGGTACTTACATTTACGTGAAAATCAATTAACAGTCGCGTTACCTTCTTTCTTCATCCAATTTGGCTAAAGTAATTCCTACCTGTTGTTAATACGATGTGCTGGTGCAAGTTTATAAAGTCCAAAAGTACTAAGGTAACGCTTGTTATCCTTCTACTTACGTACTACAGAGGCTGTCGACTTATTTGTAAAAATTAAATTCTTGAACCAAATAATATAACAATTTCTTTAATTTGTGTTATCTTTAACTGTACACTGACGTATTTGTAACAAATACGTCACGAAATCGAAGACGTCCCACGCCCTTGTACCGTCTAAATTTTAATGCCAGTATACACCTTATCTAATTATGTACTTGGAACACACGGGAATGCTACCGTAGATTTGACTGGTGGCACCGTACAAGGAACTCTTATGTAATTACACCTTATGTATTTATACCTATTAATGAAATTAAATTACATACTTCTGAATTAACATCTATGGATAAAATGAAGTTACATGCTTGTGTATTCCCACCTATTGATTAATGAATGAAGCTAACTAGTTTTAAGTTTGCATAATAATACTAATCTACTGCCTTAGCAGGTATTAAAAGTGAAATGCAAAATGCTACGAAAAATAATGTATTTCGTTGGACTTCAAAGTAAACAATTTTAACAATGCATTTCTTATTTCTTTAATACAGTCAAACATTGAATATTGCAGACTCAATCTTAAAATATTAACAAAGCATTTGTGGATAAATCTAAAGTTACAAGTTTTGATTTAAATAAACCATGTCGTAATCATATGTTGTACTCGTCGCCGTTTCGTGTCAACTAGTTCTACCATCTCATTTTTTTTTTTTTGTGAGTACCATTAAACAATTGGTTTATTTCAGTAGCATGTATAAGTATAAAATCATATACATAATTTTCGTTATTAATCTTAAATATAATTAATTCAGTATAAGGTTTAGATTTATCTCTTACTTAGCCGTCATTCCAACTTAGCTATAAAGCAGTATCAGCTATTTCAAGTCATATAGTCTGGTGTGAAATAAATCATTGCACAATTATTGTGTACTTTAAATTCACTGGAATGTTTGAGTTTTGTACCAAGTTTCCCAAAATGTACGATTAGATTTTCTGCCTATGCAATTATTAAAAATCAATAATTTACTAATTTCTTAGTAGCATATCTAACTATTATACATACTTAGGTGTTTTGTATACATTAATTAATTAAAAATTGATAACCACGGGCTGTGTATAATTCTAGAACTATAAAGTTCTTTGTAAATAAAGAAAAATGTAAAATAAAATATTTTTTAATTAATGTTGTTTTTCTTCATTCAATTCAGAGAGTAGATAGGACGTACATAATGTCGAGCTCCATGCTATGAAAGCGTTGTCCCTATAAGCTGACTCCCGCTAATGAGGACAAAAGGATTGTAAATATAATCTGGACATCGGCAGGTTCACCCCACCGATTAGTCCAACGCATCCAGTGCCTTCCTTAATGGGTAAAAAGGATAAATAATTTCTTGACAGAATTACGTCCCGGTAGTTACCATGTTGTATGGCAATGCTGTTCCGCTGTGCTAGATATGATCCAGCCTCCCGATCACGTGACAATTCCATTAGCTTGCGGCTGCATTTTTCAATAGATTATTCTTCATACTATTTCTTTGGTAAACAATCGTAGTTAGAAAATCAGTCTCACTCTTTCCTGTCGTTCGAGTATTTGTCAATGGTTAAACATAAATGTGAAAATCAATTATACGCAATATACCATAGTTATAAGATGATCATAATGGGTAAATTTTTGATTTGCTGGATGATTATGTACCGAGTACAATGTCGGAAAAAGACTTCCTGGATTTATAGAGTACAGTAAACCGAGATCGGAACTAGTAGAGTAACTGAAGTAGCGAAAAGTTGAGCCCACGAGTTCATGAGCATCTGAAACCTCTATAAATAATTGGGAGCATTCGGATCATAAAGTATGCTAAAAAGTTGAGTACTAATCATATTTTTAATATGCTAAAAATTATGCTACTAATCGCAGATTTTTTTATGCAACAAGCCAATACATTTATATTGTCTAAAAGTAATGTAACCTTTAATGTAAAATTTAATCTTATCTGGTGTTTTGTAGAAACTTGAAACAAGATTGTAAAATTAGATTTATTAATGTCTTTTTACACTGGTAATATCAAAGTCGCAATCGTACGTTGCCAGTTTTTATTACCCGATCATTTTTATTCCCTCTTGAGAAAGGCTGAGAATCCTTATACCATAGCAATCAAGGACCACGATAATTGTCGGACTCCAAACCGATTGAGAGCATTCAGAATGATCTATACCAACAAAACTCTGCCCAAACATTGGCAATAGGCCTATGGCTTGAATGTAAAGGAAACCTGCCCAATTACCGTGGATCCTATAAGGCGACTCGGTCAGAAAGAGCAATAGAGGAACACGATAAGTTTATGCCCAAAACAGAAATCCATAGAACCAGGGTCACTCACATAGTTCAAAGAATCGCGAATCTTGCACTTTGGTTGCAGGACATTGGAAGGTAAGTTTCATAAAAGGTGGACTGAGGATTTGTGGACGATTCCAGGAAGTCATTGGATGCTATTAGCACAAGACTGATGAGAGCAGAAATACTTAAAAGAGGCCATGCTCAAAGTAGTCATTGGTAATATATAGAAAGAATTATTACTGCCAACCATACAACTACAGATCAATTAATAAAATGCTTTACTCCTTTCCTTAACACTTTATTTAAACCCTCTCTTGCACGGGCGGTTCGTAGCCTTCAGGCCGTTCAGACTTATCGCCAGCTTCACCTCGCTTGCCACCACCACCTTCTCCGTGCAACTCCATCAGCTTAGAAATCTCGAACCTCGGCCGTTTTAGCACTTTTACCTAGAAGCAACATACTACATTAGTACTGCAACTTCAACTAGACTATGTCACATGGTTAATACAAGCAGTCAGTAATAAATCAAAAGGGAACATGAATTTTCATCATGTATGTTTCATTGCGAGCTAGGTGTATCATCATTTTGTTTTTGTTAGTAGTGGGGTAATCATATTTATTTATTACAGAGTTGCAGTTGCTTTTCGATCATGGGAGGATAAATAGAATTACTTGCTAATTTCCTCCTTAAAGTAAAATCTTCTCATGATATATAGCTGTCCTTTGAAATATGGAACCTATTAATGGTTGTCATTATCTTTCAATTAAGTTTGATCAAATTCTAATTAATGTATAAGTATTACAAATCTAGTTTAAAACATAATGCAACTGCAATAAGATGTAAAAGCAAAAACACCTATGATTTATTTACTACTGAGGCAGCAACCTGTTGATGCCTAGCAGTCTAATGTATTCACATAAGCAATTATTCAGTAACTATAACAGGCTAGTAGTGTTCAAGGATCAAAATAATACTGTTATTTAGGCGTTAAATAAATTCTTTTTTCAATTAAAAAATTGTTGTAATTAAGTTATAATGAGTAGTAAATAATAATAAAAAAAATCACAAAGTAAGTTCTACCTTCCTAATGCACACATCCCTGAGGGGGTAGATAGCATGACACCCCTTCTCGATGTCTGCGGCAATCGAGTCCGGAATCAGTTTGTTCACCACCTCACGCAACTCAGAGTTAGTCACGTCGCGGGTGATGATCTCGCACATTTTCCTGCGGATTGCACGCACCTGGGGGTAACAATGCATTTATAATATGAAATATTATAACAAATACCAGCCATCAAACAAAATGTGTAATATTTTTTATTTGATATTGTGTTCACAAATAAATTGATAAACAATTAAATAAATTTGACAAATTTGGGTAACTTCATGTTTTGTTATCTCCAGATAGTTATAAACAATGCATATCATTATCTATTATATTTTAATGAGTTCAAGCAAATATGTTGCAATGTACATTTAAATATCTCTCTCTGAATTAGCTCTTACCACATCCATGGAAACGGTGACACAATATTTTAAATCTTTTGGCATATGTAAACCATCAACATCATTCTAGACATGTTAGATGGAAGTATATGAAGACAGTGTACCTGAGTGTGCTGGGCATAGCAAGTCTTCCGCTGACTGAGTGTGTCCTTGTTGGTGAAACCAATGCAGAACACACGCAACAAATAACCATCTGTGGTCTTCACATCAATATTGGCTTCCACTAGGGTTTGCCATTTCTTCACCATCCATCTGTCAACCAAAACCAATAACTGAATAATTCCTGTTTCTTTTGATATACACATTTCTACTTTAATCATGATAATTTTCATTGTAGCATCATCTGTAATTATTAATCTTGTAGTAGCGACACAATGTGCCTAACTTAATACAATAAAGAAAGACAAGACACTGTGCAACAACATTATTATTTGCAGCTTGAAACGATACAAAGAGCATTTAGCTTAACATTGTATAGCTGGGCTGCAGAAAGGGAGATGTAACACATTCATATACAATTGGGTAGATGACAATTTTTTAAATTCTATATATAATAAGAGTACTCTTTTAAGTGAGAAATATTGTAGAACCAACAGTACACCTGCACCTATTACTTTTGAAGATACATCGACATGTTTGCGGCGCTGTCGCGGGTCGCACAAAAACGCTCCACACTAAAAACACCGCAATTGTGACGTCATAACTAAGTAAACTCGCCTAATTTGTATGAGCGTATAAACATTTCCTTATTGACATACTTTCATTAGATATAAATAGCTCAAATCAGAAAATTATAGTATAAAAATGGTCATAATCAGTTGTAGTCATCTACCCTATTACAAATGAACACAGTACATTCCCATGCAATCAGAAATATAGTCAGTTGCCTGCTTGCATTAAACGCTTCAATTGTAATCTCATTTAATGAAAATGCATTGAAATACTCCATAACTACTCAGCAGACTTTGGAAGTGTAAAAATTTGAAAACAATTCTGCACGAGGAGTTCCTAATTTGACTACAATAAAATTTCATTGAATGACATATCCCACCCAATCTATATATATAAAGCTCAATTTTACAATACATGAAAAGAAAGTCTAACTTATTGAAAGGACTACAAAAACTACATTATTTTTATACCTCAAAGAATGTTTCTAAACAAACTTCATACAAATTCAATTGTACCTCACCTGAGTTTATCAGTGGTTAAGTCCATTCCATGGAAGTTGCAAAGCACATTACGCCCTTGTACATCTTCAGCAATGAGACGGAACTTACGGAAAGATCTGTGTGAAATAAATTAAAGATATTGAATCTTTTCACTCAAGCTCAAGATATAACTAAATATTATTAAATACTTTTGATACCTATAGAATTTGATTTCGTAAGCATATGCCAAAATCAACTTGAATTCCACAATTAAGTGCTATTGTAAAATTATGTTGTAGACTAAATCAACGAAGAAAAATTCAGATCTAAAAACATTAGAAAAGTACAACAGCAATCTTGAGTAGTTTAAAATATTAAATGTGAAAAAGATTGAAATTTCTTTACTTGTTCTATAGCTTCATAGTAACTCATTTGACACATTGCATTTGCAACAGCAAAGTGAGTTATAAAAAAGTCCATGTGGTGCTGTTATTTCATATAAAAATTACCTATGTGATATCTCAAAGTAACGATGTATTATTTAAAAAACCATCTACCCATGTGGTATTTTAAAATAGCCCCTATTTCAATAATTGCAAATGTAGTATTGTAAAATAATAAAAACAGTTTATGACATGTGACAGTGATATAAAGATCCTCAATCAACACATGTAGTGAGGTGCTACATTATAAAACTGTGTTAGTGTATGCAGTTTGAAATGATATATAAGCTATAATTAGCAAACATATAGCTGGACTGCAAGATCTTTTCTCCCTGTAATGCAACTATGCAAAAACAATGTTAACTTGTAATATATTTCAAAATAAACTTGTAACAATCAATTGTCAGATAATTTTTTTTTACATTATATTTGATGTGTGCTAAATATGTTAAAAATATACACTACAGATGATGTCTATCATGCTTACTTTACATATGCTATTAAGCATGGTTTTATAGAATATGGTTTATCACAATATAGAAACAAAGATATCTTACCTCTGAGCATCAGTGTCTGCCTGAAGATCAGCTAGTGAAACTTCAAACACACGTCCTTTCAAACCCTCAGATGCGATTTTTGTGCCCTTAAATAAAAATATTAATAAAAATAAGTAGTACATACATTAACGACACTGGCATTTCAATCAAAATGGTTGTCTTCAGATATAAATCAAAAGGGAACAAATTTTTTCATCAGATTTGTATCATTGCGAGCTAGGTGTGTCATCATTGCGAAAGTATACAAAACAATATCTTGCATCAAAAGCAATTAAACAATTATATAGGGTATCAACTCGAAAATTGTCGTTACTTCAAATTTCAATATGGAAACGTTATTTTTTTATTTAAATGTTTGTTATTTAAACGGTATTTGTGTTGAAAGTAAACTACCTTATTTAGAAGATAAAAATTAGTTTTAAATACCAAATGAAACAGTATTAGTAGAACTTGAGTCGGTAAAAGTTATATTTGAGGTTAAGTTATGTGGTACATGATTAAGTTTACGGGAATTACCTGGGTACGGTTGACAAGAGTGGTCCCCACTTGCCTCTTGGAGAACATAGACGGAGCTTTGACATCATACCAGTCTTTACGAGTGAAAGGATCGACACTAAAACAAAAATATCAATTGAGCATAACCTATAATAAATAAACCTCTTGGTATTTTAAATTAAAATACTATACGAAGTAAACATATTAAAAAATTTCAAATAGCTCGAAGTACAAATTTGGAACACCGATAAATACCAAGCATGCATTCACATATTTAGTGAAGAGCATAATTGGAACTATTTTGACACGAGACCAACAAACTTTAATCGGCAAATACTAATAACATCACAATTTCACCGTCCAAAGCATTGTAGTAATTCCAAAGAATGAATATTAAACTAACAAATTTTGCACTTATTTTCGACTTACATCTTCTTTTTAACACCTTTTTTGCCGCCCTTCGAAAGGCCTTTATTTTTACCAACCGCCATGTTCACACACAAACTTGGAAAAGAAAAATTGCTTTATGAATTACCATAGAACAAACAGTCGATGTCATCCTATGATACAGATAAAAAAAGAATAGTATAAGTCTATGATCATATCACAGCCTACTATATACGCTATGGTCACATCAATAAGCCTACAGTGAGACAGTAGAGAGCGCACTTTAAAAATACAAAAATATCAATTTAATGTTTATGGTGATCTGACCTCTCTTTTTCGACGTGAAACGTCTTTAAAATCGCGCCGAAACATACGGGTACCAGGTTTAAAAAGTGGACCGTAACGAAAAGGTCTATATCATCGTACCTGAATAATTAAAAAACTATTAGTCTTAGAAACAAAAATGTGGTGTGAATATTTCACTTATATAGTCAGCTCGCTGTTGTGACATGGAGTTTTTTTTCAAATACTATACTATACCAAAAAAGATCACATGTCAAAATGATAAATAATATAAGCATAGAGATAGAAACGACAAGGGAATATAGAAACGATAAATCACTTTTCACAGTCGACGCATACTTTCATCGAAATTCATTAAATGGCCTGTACGCATCTCCCGCGCAAGCCTTATAAAGCGACATAAATCATTTTAATTGATATGCTGGTTGTCACAGATTGTGGATACCATTTCAGTACTTTCTTTCCGCAAGAACAATGGTCATTTTCTTAAGGCAATTTTTACCAAAAATTAAGGACACTTAGATGTTAGCTTAACTCAAAATATTGTTTCAAAAAAAGCAGATTGAAAGATATATTTTTTATTTAAACCCCAACCCCAAGTTAACCATATACACATTTCAATATTACAGATCTGAAAGTGTCTGCCAATGCAATGATCTCTATGACAAATGTCAAACAGATATTCCTAGGGTTATAAGGATAAAAAAATCGATAAGAATTATCGATGTTTCTTACTATTATTTATGGTAATGTAACAAATAAATAAATAAATAATTATAATGTCATAGGGTCTGATTAAATTACATACGATACGTTCATTCTAAACGAAATGAATTATTTCTATAAAATCCATTTATTCTCTTAAAGGAGTACACCCTAAATCCATATCGGAGTCAGTTTCCGAATAACTTGAAAAATCTTGTAAATGTATGATTAAATCGTTTTCACTAATATTATCCAATCGAACGTCTCGTTCCCAATCGTCGTTTATTAATTTTCTGCATTTATTTATCACCTTTTTCCAGTCTTCAGCAGGTACATTGTCTACCGCACTTTTTAGTAGTTGTAACATTTTATTTGCTCTGGACGGTGGCGTTGTGTTGTCTTTGGCAGCATAACTTTTGACTTGAGCCCAATCGAATTATAATGGCAGTGGTACGGGGGTGGTCTTACGACGGTGTGACCATTTTCGTGGGCTATTCCATCTAATATACACGTTGGAGTATTTGGTTTGAGCAGTCCAACAAGTCTTAACAATTTATTTTTGAGCATTGTTTCATTGGCTTCTATTCCCTTTTCTTGCAGTAATTGTGGTTAGTGGTTTTTGCCTTTGGACCGAGTGATATGGAGAGTTATCCATAATAATATAATACCCAGTTCCCATACATTCAAAAACCTGTCAAACTATTTTTTTGTATCTTGATGTATAAAGATGATAGTGGTCTAAAACTATTAATTATGTGATGAGAAATGCGTGATTAAAATATATTTTAATTTGTATGTAACGAAATCGAGATATAAAAAATACAATTTGTAGTTATCTGTCAGTTTTTGACACATCAAGCATGTTAATCAAGTGGAACCAATGATGTTGGTTATAAATAAGACGAGAACAATTACTCTACGAGATATTATTATGTAGTTTGTTGGATGCAATAAAAAGCAATGCTTTTTATGGTTTAAATATATATAACAATGCTCTCTTTTTATGTATTTCAGGTTTTCTAAGATACAATACCTGATGACCCAGTCACGATATAAATACACGCCTAAGAAAATCAAACATTTTGCATGTCAGTAAAGAATATGTTTCGGTACATACAAAGTCAAAGTAGTATCAACTATTCTTTTTTACAATTTCATCAAAGTCTTAAGCATTTCAAGTAGTTATAACACTATTTATATTAACTCCAGCTTTAGATAAGCTTTTCTTTCACAAAATATTAATAACATTTAATAAAAAAAAATAAATGGAAAAAATATATTTGTGTTCTTTTACTGCTTGTAACGGAACGTCGACGACATAAATGGCTGCGTTCCAGTTTTGATAATGGGCCGTAATCATATTTATGCACAATATTGAAACTATTGAAAGTGCAATATCTTTTTATCCTCGCCTACGATTTATTTTTTATTAGGACATTTTGTATAACTTTTAATGCAGAATTATTTGAGTCATAAATGATTTACGACGATACATTTTACGACCTGTCAAAATGTTTGACAGGTCTCAAATGGGCATTTTTCTTTAAAAACCACTCCTTAAACTTTTCGAAATTCCATCTCCTCGTTATATCCAGACGTTTTTATAGATATGAAAGTCACCAAGCAATTAGGCACAAAACCAGATGAAGTTCCGGCATGAGTGATATTAATCAATCTTTGACCTTTGCCTTCGGATACTTTTGTGGTTTATTTTTCAGTATCATTGGTCCAAGCTTTAGATACGGTATGATTGGCGTTCAGCCATGTCTCAAGTATAGTACAAATGTAAATAAAGGTTTTATAATAAACAATAAAATTAAATGATAAATTTATTTTAAAAAAAGTGTGCCGAACTGGCACATTGTTACCGGAGGCCCAACCCCCCCTTCCCCACTTATTCCCTTTTAAAAGGACGGCAACGCATCTGTGACTCATCTGGTGTTGCGGGTGTCCGTGGGCAGCGGTTATTTCTTTGGGAGGTAGGTAGAGATTACAGTTGTTCTATTCGAACATGATCTAAATATTCTACGCCAGCTTCCTTATGGTCATATTTACAGATATTAGGAACACCATTATTATTTATGATGTAGAAGCTTAAATTCTTCTGTCTAGGGTGTATTTAAAAGTCATTACTGTCAATGTCATTGTCAATATACGTTCAAGCAAGTAGTATATCCAAGGCCGTTAAACTTTAACTAAAAAAAAAAAAAGCAAGTAGTAAATAGTATACTAATCTGTGTATCATTCGTTTCATTTTCGTTCTGTGATTGGTTCTTTTTCTTAATTTTTACATTTCCAAATACCTAATTGAACCCATTTAAAAGTCATACTCATAATCAAAAACATAAGCCTGTTTTTTTATATTTTACATGAATTTTATCAGTGTTTATACCTACTAGATGTATATTTAACTACTTAGACTTTCATTAGATTTTATAATTTCACTATATTTGTTTTAGTGTTTAAAATGGGTGCAAAAGTGTCACGTACCGATTTCGAATGGGTGTATACTGAAGAGCCGCATGCGAGCCGGCGAAAAATTATATTAGGTCAGTAATTACGTCATTTTCATGGGTCGCTAAATGTAATTCCGCATATTTAGAGCCTTTTACATAATAAAAATGTAATAGTTTCTTCATCGTATAGGGCAAATTTAGGATGTTTGTCCAAAACTATCAATGACTTAGTTAACAACTAAGAACAGAACTAACAGAGTTCAAGGTAGATGATAAATATTAATTTCTTCTTGTTTTTGTAACACATAAAAATTACACATTACACGAAAAGATACTTTTTAATATTCGCCTGGCTTGGCCCCATAGTTTCAGCATAATAAGTTCGATTTTATGTTGGATGTAGTAAGTTATGATAAGCCTGAATAAATGACCTGGTCACTTCTAGTTATGCATCTACTGTGGACCTACAGTTCATGCATAACTAAAGGTATGAATCCAATGGTAATTATTAAATACTCTAGTTTCAAAATATTATCAGTTAATATTGTTATCTAGTTGTTGTAAAAAGTGACTTCATCAGTCTGCTGATTAGCACCTGCCTTGTAAAAGGTATGTAAACATTGGTGTTTTTTATCAATAGTGCAGAAGTACTGATAACATTGAATATAGTTGTATACTACCTATGGTATATTACATTGACTACAATACTGAAAAAAAAAACAATTTTATTTTGCATCCTCTGTGGATAACAAATTTCATTTGATTTTTACTCTTATTTATATATGTAACTAGCTTTCATGGATTTTTGGATTGGGTCTATAGAGGGTTAAGAGTCATAGCTTTTGCCCACGGCTACATATGCGCGGAAGTCGGTTTATGGCGCGAAGGTTTTATCAAGATTCCCGTGGGACTATCTGTTTTTCCGAGATAAAAAATACCACAAAACCTTACTCAAGAATCACTCTATCTATTGATGAAAACCCAATGAAAATCTGTGCAGTAGTTTTTGAGCGAAGCCTTTATTGCGCATCCCGTGCATTCCCGGGATAATAAGTAGCCTATTATTTAATCCGGACTTTTATCTTTACGTTTGCAAAATTTCAAAGCAATCGGTTTAGTAGTTACGGCGTGAAAGTGGAACTTACAAACAAACAGACTCACTTTCCGATTTATAATATTAGTAAGGATTAAGTATGAATATAGGTAGATTTTTCATTACTAGAGATTATTTCAAGTCAATATAAGCTGGGAACAAAATAGCATGAAATATGTCTGTTACTTTATAGTTTATTACAATACTTGTAAGTAATTTTGATATATTTTTATTTATTTAGAATTTATTATGTACGCAATGTAAAAAAACTAAAATTTAATTGAGCTTGGTTCATTATCATATCACTAAGTCAGATTCTATAGTACACAAATTAAGATCTACTTGTGAGACAATAAAGCTATTAATTGTGCCGTACTTATCTCACTAGTGTGTTAAGACTGTTAAAAGATTTTCACACTACAATTCTAATTAAACTAAACACTTCTTGTAAGGGTTGCCAGATGTGTTGAAATCTTGAGAAACTCTACAAACATTGTGATGTCTTCATTGCACTGTTCTTATTATATATAGTACTTTGAAAGTTCATATTATCTGCAATACTGGAAAGTTCATATTATCTGCAATACTGGAAATCTGTCGCATGTTAGTTAATAAAGGTACATAACTAATTGGTTGATGAACTCATCAACCTGATTATAAATGGTAGCTCACTTATATTCAGATCAAATACCACATACAGGCGTTAGGGTTCTCTTGAGTGCAAATAATCCAAACTACATGTTAATAATAAGTAAGTAATCATTTTTTAAAACTATAATAAATTATTATATGTAATCACTTTCTGTTACAGAAAAATACCCGCAAATAAAGAAACTATTTGGCTATGATCCACTATTCAAATGGGTGGTGACTGCCATGGTGCTTGTGCAGTTGGTGTCACTGCCTCTTGTCCAGAGGCTGAGCTGGCCAGCAGCAATGGTCCTTGCATATTGCTTTGGTGGTGTAATCAACCACTCACTTATGTTGGGTGAGTTTCACGTTATCTCAGACACAATGCTTAAAATACGGTCAAATGATTAAAGGAGTTCTTATCTAAAGATTCTCGGAGATCTTGATAATTTTTGATTCACCTATGAGCTCATGAATGTGTTGTCATATTATGTCTAGTAAAATGTGGAAAATTTATCTGATAATATATAACATGATTAATATATATCTACTATTGATGTGATAGTATATAACATGGATTTTTTAGATGGGATGATAAGGTAGGTCCAATCAATCAACCCATCCATTAGAAATCCAACCATCTATACAGATTTACAGTATTATGTAGCAAGTGCCATCATGCATTTCAAAATGAATGATGTACTTGAAATCGGGACCCTCGATAACATCGAAAATGATTTCTATATATATTTAAAATAAATAGTTCCATCTTGGCTCTGGAAACGGATGTTATATCATCATCAGGAATCATTTTCGAGAATCTCAAGAATCCCAGCTTCGAATATAATTTTGAAAGTGACTACTTTTTCTTAAGCTGTAGTACCTGTTTCATTCATTGCATAAATTATTCAAACTTTTAAGATTTCTTCCGATGATATTGGGTTTATTTATATAAAATTGAATTTAAAATGAAGGCTATATTTCACTTTCAGTTTTTTGTTATGTCTGCTCCCATTGTAATATCCCATATAAATAAGGATCTGACAATCGAGAACAATGATCATTTTCTTAAAATCAGTTATGTAAACGTTGGGTGCTCTCACCCTACGTGTAAAAGTAACAGCACAGACAAAAAACACGAATAAAATTGGCACTAAATATATACAGATTCATTGCTGTTTTACTAAGATTATCTCTATGATTATGAGAAATAAAGTTAAAGAAATCTGCTTCATATTATAATAAACATTCATATGCAGTAATTTAAAAATTGAATATGACAGACACAGGACTGAATTTTAATATTAAAGATAATAATTGATACTGTGTATAGTTTCATTAAGGAATTATTGAAGAATGATTATTTTTAACTCATTATTTGGTCGTTAAAATTTTGTTTGACTATTCACCAACTGTCTATTAATACTAGCTATGATTGGGTATACGGTACGAACAGAAAAACGACGAATAATAGCGAGCATTCGCGGCAACACTAGTATTTAGTATTCGGTCAGAAATCCTTCTTCGTGGAGAAAGGATTATTATTCAATACTACAAAATATTTAAAGGTGTCGTTGTGACGTGAGTCTAATGGTTGCACTCTCAAAACGATATTATATACGTGGCCGGCTTTAGCCCCATTCAAATATATTGTTCAACTATTTTTAAGAATTTTTTAATAAAAAATATATAAATAGACAAGCGTTCTGTAATAGTCCATTATATCGAGGCTAAGCATCAAAATCAAAGAATTATTATCAGTGGATGGGCTATTAGATGCGATATTGCTGTAATTTGATCGGTGCTGATAAGGCCTATCGGTTCTTGAGTTAAACCAAATGGTATTCTAATCTGAAAATCATGTGTAGAAGATTTTAGGGTGACATAAATGTAACACAATTTCAAATATACGTGATATTTGGTAGGTCCTTAGCCTTGCTCGCGCAGCCTTCTGTAAGGTATAATCACAAGGTTGTCTTTGTGGTCGAGTAGAATCACCACGTATTTCCAGTCTATTGATAGAGCTCATTTACTTTATGATCCTTACTCCGTATATCATAAATTGCACTTACAGAATCATGGAAGACGGTTTTTTCAGGAACTCGTATAGATATCAAGATGAAATTAACATCAGGTACTCGGGTCTGTTTTTCATTGCATAAGATAATCTGAAGATAATTGTCATATTGAATCGTAATATAGTAATAATATAACTACGCTATCTGTCAGTTTCATCAAATTTGAAAGCTGTTTATTAGTTCGGATATCTCTCTTGTGTCGTATTAACCAAGCTACGTATATTCAGTATTTTACATGCAGTGCTAGTGATAATATCGCGCAGTGACTAGGTCCAACTGTAAATACACGTAAACATAATTGGAATGGGAAGTAGCCTCCTATTATATTCAGTTGCGCGTTTAGGAACATATTTTTTCATTTCGTCAAGTAGAATAAAGTAGAATAAAGAGAAGGAGAAGAAAGCATGGTAGCTAAGTTACAAATCATTAATCTAAAACAGTTTTTAATAAATGTTCTGCTATACTTGAAATATCAAAAATATCAAAAAAATGTGTCGAGTCTCAGTGTAATAGGGACCTATAGATTTTATTTCCGCCACAATTAATTGCCAAAACAAATCCACAAATATAAAAGCACGCCTTATTATATATACATATATATTAATATACATTAATAATAATATACACATTAGTAATACCGTAATATTAATGAGCTGAATACCATTAAATATACAATTCCCATATAAATCTATGGGCATAATCCGATTTGACAGTTGTAAATAACTTTTTGATGTCCCTGCCTTGGTACTTTGCAAAGATATAATTGTAGTAAATTTCCTTAGTCGGTTCTTACGACATCCGCGTTAAGGGAAGGGATAGGGTGCGCCGATACATGCAGTCTTAAATAAACCGTCAAAGTATAAATATAAATTAATAGTATTTATATGTATTTTGTCGCGCTAAGGTGTTATTTGAATGGAATTGGTTGTTTTAAATCTTATCTCTTATCAACTTAGACCGGATAGTTCCGGTCCTATTGTAACTTGGAACTATCGGTACACCTGAATGATGACTAAACGAAATGTTTAGTTTAAAATAATATGTATGTAACGTTATACGATTATAGTACACTATTGCTGCGGTCAGCAAAAGAGTCATATATTCGTCCATCAGAATGTATAAATGTGGACAAAAGAGAAGCCGAAGCACACATGTATTCGTATACGCCATCGATGCCTTACGTATATGTGCAGAATATAAATATAATTACTTTTTAAAATCAGTTAAGAATAACCAAAAACATTTTCACGCGCCAAAGTGTGCATTTATTTATTTTTTCCACTTTCAAACTTTATGTTTACAAGCCATTTTGAAATATAAATAAAACTGTGATAGATTGCCTCCTTGGTTGCCATGTATCAGAGTTAAAATATTGCTCGATTGTTAAAGAAATGTCAACAGTAAACAAAATTAATTTTATTATTATTGATTGTTCTGATTGTTTTTAATTTTTAGTTAAGTAAGGATCAGTGCGTCACTTAATCTACTAAACTAAATAAAATATTTTGCTTTCTGATAGGATTTTGTCAAATTCTTTGAAATATTATTTATTATGTTTCTGTATTTAATAGTGTTTAGATCTTCTAGTTAGTCTAGTTCTTATTCTGCTATCTTTACATAATATAAAATAAAGTCGTTACCGTTGTCTGTTTGCTTAGATCTTTAAACCAGACAACGGATTTTAACCGATTCATTGCGGATGACGCCATGGAGCGTCATTGATATCTTTTGCGTATGGCGTCTGACGCCAAATGGCGTCATAAATAATTCCTATGTTATTTTATGGAATTACCATTTAGAGAGTTCTAATTAACAGAACATTTATTATTTAGCACTTAAGTTATGCCTGTGTCAATAGTTTTAGGATATAGTACAAGTTTAAACATTTCAGAAGTGGCAAACCTTTGGCTCCCAATTTCGAAATCTTTTGTGTATGGCGTTTGACGCCATATTGCGTCATAAAGAATAATCCTCTGAAAATTTAGAATTACTTATAAATAACTTTAAGAATTACTTCATAAAGTAATTTCTACAGAGTTGAAATTAGCAGAACTTTCATTATATTGTGGATTTGCTTGAAGTCATAAGAGGAAGCCTGAAAGTAGCGCCAGTGGTAGAAAAAGTGAGAGGAAGTAGATTAGCATGGTTTGGACATGTGATGCGGAGGGATGAAAGTCATGTCACAAAGCGAATGTTGAATATGAAAGTGGAGGGATACACGGGCAGAGGAAGGCCGAATAAAAGATGGATCGATTGTGTGAAGAAAGATATAAGAATGAAAGGAGTAAGCATGGAAATGACGGCTGATAGAGAGGAATGGAAGGAAAAGATCTACTGCGCCGACCCCAGATAATGGGAAATGGGCAAGAGGATGATGATTGCTTGAAGTCATAAACAATTCGATTTGTAATTTTCTATGATAGCTACTGATGTCGGACGAGCCACTAAATGTAGACTTTTGTTTTCTTTATCTCTCCACAATCCTGGGAGTCAGTAAGAAAAACAATTCACCCACTAACATGTTCAGATTATAATTTTAATCACTCATTACTAATCAGTTTAATCATAAGAATCACAAGAATTTGAGGCATTAAAAGTTTGTCTTTACGTATTATGCCAGTTGCTTTTCTCCGACTCTGATAATTGTACGTCGTTACTGTGGATATTTTTTGTGTTATCCAAAAAATTCATGATGCGAATAAAAGTTCGAGTACGTATACATGGTTGAATTAATTTTAATTCTTCACCTATTACTTGTGAAAACAAATCTTGCCGTTTGTCAAAGTCGCCAACAGAATTATTCAGTACATCACAATCAGAACATCCTTTAGCAATTGTTTTCTTCGTCTCAATGTTTTCTTCCACTAAATTTTTTTCAAGAGTTTTTCCTTCCATAGTTTGGTTTTCCATATTTTTTTTTACTTTTCGTACCAGTTTGGGATTCTTTACCTCTGGCCACCCTTCTGTATCAAAGAGGTTGGGCGATGCGCTCCTTTTACCTGAAATGAAAAATTGATAGCTTCCTGAGATACCTACACGTGCTTTAAAGTTTAGTTATCGCCATCCATGAAGACGTTCCCCTCCACATCTTATTTGAAAGATGTATATATCGGTATAACTTTAAAAAGGAAGAGAGTAGACGCCACAAAATGTTAGACCTTTCCAAATAATTGGAATTTCTTCTGGTGCCAGCATGGAATCCGCCAGCTTTAAGACTACAGATACTCTATGGATTTCCGACTAGATACGACCTGGCGTCAAGAAAAGAGCGTATTCCCTCCTTATAGGCCTCTGGTGTTGCAAATATATAAATTTACAATAGGTACTGGATTTGAAGTTAACTACACATTTATTTAACCCACACGAACATACTCAAGTGGATGTATTCTTATTTATATATAGGTATATACCTATATTAGGTAATTACGATACCAGAAATATTAAAATTGAATTCTGCATATGAAAGTATATGTAAAATATATATTCCGATCAATATATCTGTCAGTGTACACAGATCCAAATTAATGACCTATATAAAGATACTTTTTTCAGAAAACTGTACTTAAAATACACAAAAGGTTTCCAACAACTGATCTAAATAAATCACTTACCAGCCATTCCAGCTAAATCTCGTAGCGAAGTCACTTTAAAACGCACTAAACAATTTAATAAGCCCTTCACGTTAGACATTCGATGCCAATTGAATGTAATCACGAGTAAACAAGCCAAAATCGTACCATGAAGCAAAATGTGTTCGCTCATGGCTGAAGACGCGTAAAGGCGTCACTTTAACGGGTGGCGGCTGACGCACGGAGGCGTCACAGAAGATTTGTTAGCCGCCATGCGCGAAAGTCTTAAAAAGTGTGGTACGCAATGAATCGGTTAATGCAGTTTTCAGCAATAGATAGAGTAATTTGAGAGGTAGGTTTATATATAGAAATAGATATTTATTACCGTATAGAAAAGTAATAAGAATTATATGATTATGGGTAACTGTAGTGTTCTTATTGTTTATAGTCGCTATACCAATTTACCACGTTTTCCAAAAGAGAGGAAAACTAACTATAGGAAAACTATTTATACAATACTTCGTAAAAAAAAGTCCACTAGTCCTGTACAAATAAATGCAAACCGTTGGTCAATATTGTTGCGCCATCGAATCAATAAACTTATTAGCGAATATACATCGAAGCTACAAGAGTGAACTGCGAAGTGATTAGTCATTGTTAATTGGTGTTGATTATTGTTAAATTAATTAAAAAGTGTATATTTTATGGTGGAATACCGCATTTTATTAACTGAAAGAATCACAGCTCTTAAGAGGCATATTACATCTCGAACGCGATTTTTGCGTAAAATGGACAATTTTGGCGTTCTCGATTTCAGAAATAAAGATACATTAACAATTTTGACTTAATGAATAATGCAGAATAGCTATTGACATAGTTCGTATGAAATTAAAAAATTATAATTTTATCTCTTGTATAGTCATATACTAGTTCGTAGCGGCCTCGGAATTTCGATATATTATTGATTTAATATAGAAAAAAAATCTTATTCTAAACGAAAAAACTACGAAAATCTTTAAGTTGACTGTGAATATTTTCTATCTACGATAATATTTATTAATAAAATTTATACCAGAATAAATGTCACTTTATGAGGAATAAATATGTTATATTTTTTAACCATGAATTTATTATCTTATTTTAATAAAAACGATAAATGATACTGCAAAATTACTACAAAATGCGATGCACAGGCCGTCCGAATCATTAGAGCTTGAGCGCTCCTCAGAGTTGGATCTAAGTATGTCGAATTTCTTCACGCCAACATCGCTCGAATCCAGTGATCGTGCAGTTGATCGTCAGTGTATAAATAACGCGATTATCAATTTTGATGACGTAACTAAAATTATTTTTTTTGTGACTTTTAAACTATTTTTTTTTATTTAATATTTTTTCTAAAGTTATTCTATTCTATATATTATTGTTATCTATTATTTCTTAAGCTTTTCACACTAACTAGACTTGGTAACTAGTTTTTTTCTTATCTGACCTATTTTTAATTTAAAACTAAAACCGTCTTTTGCTAAATAACATACTAGGTAATATTTATTAAACATTATTTTTGAACAATATCATTGTCCTATTTATAATATCATCTTCATATAATGTGTTTCTTCATATACGTATATATAGCAATAACGAATTATTCCATAAAAATATAAATATAAAAATTTTGGGAAAAGTATCAAAATCGCTTAGTCGTAGCGTCATCACAGTATTTTGGACGTGTTGTAGCGTTCTATTTATGCTATTTGAGAAAAAAAGAAATTTGCCAGCTAAGATCAGGGTGTGGGTATAATCCTTATCGGAATCGAACCGACCTGGTGATATATGTAGATATTTAGGATTAATGATATGGGCGCCTCCACATAGATGCAAACAGACCTTCAAATGGTTAGGTGATAAAATTAAACAAAGAGGATTATAAATGTAAGTTTATAATTAACATTTTAAAACATTACATTTAAATACCAAAAAAAAATATATATATTCGTCCACAAATCAATGGGCACGGTATGTTGCACACGTTACACATTTAAAAGTTCAGTTGAGCTGAGCCATCCTCCATTCGTCACCCAAGGTGAATGTCACAATGTCAGAAAAAAATAATTTCTCCAAAATACGGTGGTTCACACACGCAAAATAGTAAGAATGGTAAGAGGTCACCTTATAAGTTGGAATACCATCGGTGATGGCAGGGATTTCCGTTGATAAGCAAGACCACCTACATCACCGCATGGCTGGGTGCATGAAGTCCCGTTGGGATGAAACGGCCCAAACGCCCTATATTTGAGATGGTTCCGAGGTATACCGTGAACCCTACAACAATGTACAAAACATGAAATATCTATCCCCCGAACATGTGGGGGAAATCTTTAAAGTTGAACAAAAGAAGATACAACTCACCATTATCTGGGATTGCTTGACGAAATTAATTAAGGCATTACGCCGTTATTAAAAGATATTAAAAGAAAAGATAATGAAAAGAAGAACTATTAGTTTGTCTTCATGATGGCCTAAAGCGGCACATCCGCCAGGAGAGGAACGCCGAAAGACCCATCTTCGCGTCCTCCTCGCCGACGTCCAAATGACAGCCATGACTCGAAATAGCCAATAAATAGCCACGGAGGGATCGCCATAGAGCAAGCCGTCACGTTCCGAATTTGAAGTATCACAGAGTGAAGAAAAGGCGGAATTGTCCAACAAGGAGAAAGAAACGAAAATTTATTTTAATAAACCAAAACAAAAGAATTTGTTTTAAGTAAACTCCTAATAGATAATATTAGGTATATATTAGTTATGACAATATGTTAAGGTTTACTATTACAGTCTATGGCTTCACCCTATCAAATCCCTACAACCATAGATCTGTATATTGAAATTTAAGTTTTAAATTACAACCTCAACTAAAACTCCTATCACAGACTCAACACCATCTGTACGTTAATTAAATGAATGCAGGGGGCGTACTCTTAAAAACGATATTCGATATATCGTGGATTTCGTCGTGTCGTATCCTACTCTTAGTTACTATCGTTTAAAACATTTCAATGGACGATCGAACGAACGATATAAATTTTGACATAAGAAAGCCTCAAATGACAACGATGAATTGAATTTGACAGACGAACATTCGCAAAATTTACGTTAAATTTGCGAGAAGTAATACGATACGGTTTGAGGTGTCGTTGTAATTATCGTAAATTTGACGTTTATTTTGCGAATGTTCGTCTGTCAAATTCAATTCATCGTTGTCATTTGAGGCTTCCTTATGTCAAAATTAATATCGTTCGTTCGATCGTCTATTGAAATGTTTTAAACGATAGTAACTAAGAGTAGGATACGACACGACGAAGTCCACGATATATCGAATATCGTTTTTAAGAGTACGCCCACAGAAACTAAATGTTTTGTCCCTATGTCCATCTTGTTATAAGTAAAATTTATGAAATATAAATTAAGACAATAAAATTGCACTTATGCTGAGGCTGTACAGGTTCCGATCCCTTCACTCTTACTTCCACTTAAAAGGTTAACAAAAAAACTAAATATCTGTCACAAAACCTAATAGAATATGTAAACAAGAATGAAATTTGTAAATTAATAATGAAATTAAAAGTATTTTGATGATTAAATTGTGCTGAAAGCATAAGTAAAAAATAACACGTTACAGTGTGACCTTCAATGAGTTGTCGGGACGGGACGCTTCGAAATACCTAATCTCGCAGACTGAAGAATTGTAATAGGCCTCTTAACAATATATTTAATGGGCGTTATGGCGACTGGTAGTCGTCGGTAGCCGAGATTGTTATTGTTAACGTATTGAATTTAAAATTGTTTAACAAGTGTGTATGCTAAATAAAAATAATATTTAATATTAAACAACGAAAATTTGTTTCAGCCATCCACGAGATAGCACATAACCTGGCCTTCGGTCACAACAGGCCTCTCCACAATAGACTGTTCGGCTTCTTTGCGAATCTCCCGATCGGCATACCGATCTCGATTAGCTTCAAGAAGTACCACTTGGAACATCACAGAGTGAGTATATAATCTATGATAGGGAAATGTCGACATCTACAGAGGAGTAGGAAGAATACGATTGGACAAGTTACTACGGGACGATATAAACGAACTCATCTGGACCAAATCGAAAATATCCTGAGAAAAGGCCAGGTCAGGATCGTAGCAAGTGGAAAACTGTGTCTATAAGCTTTCTTCTTTAGGAAGAAGAAAGCTTAGACTAATATTAAGCGACATAAAATAAATTATTTTTTTATAAAAGGTCCGGAGAAATTTGAGAACAATGGTTCTGATTGTTGTTATGAAAGGAAATGCCAGGATTCCCTACAAGACTCGGCCTGAACCGACAAAGTTGAACTATATGTCATAAAAAAGGAAAACAATTATAGAATTTAATAGTATAATTAGCTTTACATTATTTTAAAATGTTTGAAAAAAAACACATGTCATACTTTTTAACAATCTATTATTCGATAACGGAATTACTTCGCGGGAGAAGTGATAAAACTTTTTGACATTGACGTGACAATCAAAAAGTTTTATTTAGGGTTGCCAGCACTATAATAACATAATTGATTAATGGTATCGATAATCGAATGTTATATACCTAATTACATCAATAAAAAATATGATCATATTCAAAAATATAACTTATCACAATTTATTATAATAGGGATTAATAATTACGACTTACACATGATGTAATAAATTCACATTGCGTATCTTCGTAATGATATTATTGTAATCGATTGGCAAGTGCAATTTCGTATTTTGGTGTTGGTAACATTTCAAAGAAGTGAAATTGTTGTGAAATATGTTGATAAATTAAATTATTATTTAACATTACTTTTCAACGGTGTACTTCTACAGATTTTAATTATATTGTATAATTCTTAATGTTTTTTAATACGAATTATCATAATTATAGAAAATCTGTCGGCGATCAGACCTATTCTTGTCATTGTCCTTTGTAATCCTAAAATGTAGAATTTATAAGAGGAATTAAAAAAAAAACATGTGACAAATTCTAAGATCTACGTGTTTGGTTCTTGCCGAGTAACAGATAAAGGCAAATTTTAACGGCCTAACGAAGAAGAAGGCGATGTTTTCGACGTATCTTTACTCTACGAAATTTATTTATTTATTATTTAATACTATTACTATGAGTAGATATTACTACATATAAGACAATTATATTAGGCTATATGACAGTACATGTACAAAAATTTTCTATTTATTTTATTAATAGGCGGAATGATGAAAAATTTTTTATAGAAATAACGAATTTTGTCCCGCAAGACTTGCGCACAGCCCGTCATACGTTTGACTTCTTTCATATACTAATTTGCGAAAATATGGGTATACTAGCTGGCCCAACAGACGTTGTCCTGTCAAATGTCTCAAATGTCACGTTGTCTCACGTTGTCTCAAATGTTTTTAAATAAATAATTTAGCTGAAAAACAATATCTATATGACCGTATTGTGAATCTAAACCATTCTCAAGCCCCCTGGAATACACACAAAAAATTTCATCAAAATTGGTCCAGTCGTTTAGGAGGAGTTCAGTCACATACACACGCACACAAGAAATATATATATTAAGATTAATACGAACAACATTTCTTCCAGTCTCAACAACGATTTCTTCCCAGTCTCATAATTTTAAATGTGCAGTTGTACAATGATCTATTTGTCGTGTGTTCATGATAGTCTATTGACCTCGACTATTGACTATTGACCTCGCTATTTATATGTGGATACATGATGGATGTTATATATGGTTATGATGTATGTTTCAAGTGATTACATTTTTTTTTACAATATTTATGTAATAATTATGCAAATATATTCAATTTGTAATAAAAAATAGTTATTACAATAACAATATAATACAAAACACCTTATTCTCTATTTATTAAACCTTTTCAGTAACATATAGTAGTCTAAAAGGGAAGTAAAATATGTCCTTTTATTATGTTTTGTGTGTACATTATAAATAAATAAAGATCGCATCGTGTAATTACATCTTTGTTCGAGATTCAAATTATATGTTACCAGTTTTCGGAACAAGAAACATGAAGATGGAAACGTAATTTATCTATTGTAAGATGTGAAAAAAATCTATATTTCAGTACCAAGGTGATGAGGTAATAGATACGGATTTGCCGACACTAGTCGAGGCCAAACTGTTCTGCACAACTGGCGGAAAGCTGTGTTGGTTATTTCTGCAACCATTCTTCTACGCAGTCAGACCGCTTGTGGTCAGGCCCAAAACGCCGACCCCTCTGGAGCTGGTCAATCTAGTCATACAGCTGTTCTTTGATGCTGTTGTGGTTAATTTATTCGGTAAGACGTTTGTGAAATTAATTATTATTATAATTAAGTGGTAATTATAACCAAGTATCAATCATCCCGGGCTTGATTTATAGGCATCGATATCTTATTTGTATTTTTAGTGGGCCGGACGAGTCTAATAGGAGCTATATAAAGGCTAGTCGGCAATTACGAACTGCGACGTTCCCACTTCCATTCATCGCAACGGGGAAATAGTTACAATGAAGCGACGCTCTTAGTAATAAAGTGGTATTTCTCCCTCGAAAAGCCCCAATCAGCCGCCTGAGTCGGGATCAGATTTGGTTTGTATAAGTTTAGAAAGAAGCGAGGTCAACGACATCCTTGCGGAACGCTAGCTCGCAATTTGTCAGGGTTTGCAATAGTTTCTTCATGTTTACAACAATAGACTCTATTACGTAAAGATGTTTATTTTTCTTTTGTGTACACTAATATCGATTGGGTATTAAAGACTGGTATAGATTAAAACGGTGCTTGTCATGGCATCTTGTCGAAAGTCTTGGTGACGTTAAAAAACCGGAACTATTTTACAGATGTTCGGACAGACATTGTTAAGTATGTCTTCGCCGATACACACTTGTTGATTTTAGGAATGCTTTTGGCGGAAAGTAAATTGTTGAAGAATTTTATTATTGTAAAAAATATCTTCCATACGAGCGAAAATAAGCCTTTCTGGTTTTTTTTTCTATAGCACTAGACAAACTGATAGTGATGACTACTTGGTTCAATTAGGCGTAACCCGGTTTTCAGGAAGTACGATTTTTGGTAATAAGGGTAAAACATTATTATCATCAAGGTACTACTTGTTGAAGAAGGAATTTGAGCAGCTTACGACATACCATCAGCGCGCGGCTTTATGATTACGTAGACCTAAGATTGTGGTAAAACTTCGTTATTACGCACTCGTACCTGCGGCGGTATGACGGTTTCCTCGTATACTATATAGGTCAGCGAGCTGGGTACTCAGAGAGCTTAGCAAGGTTATGTTGTTAACGTACCTAACATTTGGTTCTTGTTTCGTCCCGTAAAACGGTACGAGCAACCAAGAGTTAGGCGTTGGTTACTACGAAGCGCCCACTGCGAGTCTGTATAGTGTATATCGGGCAATATTAGATTTTACTATAACTATATAATATTTAGCCTTATATTTTGGAGTTTGTATTAGCCTGTTTTTTTTTTTTATTTCATGTTGGCTACGAATAGTCTGTGGCAGTTTGTAACAACGCATATTAATTTTCTGTACACTACTCTCACTGACTTACTATTTGATAAGTACATTATGCTTTTTAGTAGCGCGATTTCTAATTGCCAGAGGTATGTAATAGCGTAGATCGTGTATTCTCAGTATTGGCCTTCTAGTTTTAATATTTGTTTACAACACTTTACACTATAGATTTTAGACCAAAAATTATTTTATTTGAAACATTATCTCGTTTTGTTGCAGGTTGGAAAGTTTTAGCGTATTTAATACTAGGATCTCTCATGGCGATGGGAGTACATCCTGTAGCCGGTAAGTGATCAAATTTTATTATTTTTATCAACATCTGCGTTAAAAAGTACACACACATATCACGTCTGTTCTTCCTAAGTGGTGTGACAAAAATGTAAACGAACAACCACACTCGACCGATTTTATTGTGGTTTTATTTAAATGCGGTAAATCTTTGAATTGGTTTTTCACCAACCACGGGAAGCTAGGCAGTGGTTCGAAAGTGGTCAGAAATGTCCAAAATGTTATTCAGATATGTCTTTCTGTAAAATTATATTTTATTTCATAAAATATGAAATGTTCATCATAGGCCTCCTACAAGGATCTCTATAGGTTGGTTCTACCCTGCTAACATCCAGCGCCTTCCGTCGGTCTACACTAAAGCGTCGGTCCACCTTGTAGACGTGCTACCCATGTTGCGTTTCACAGCTACCACTTTAGGACCGTTGCGTCCCAATGCCCGTCAATGTTGCAAATAAAGTCGAATTTGTTCGGTATTCAATGTATGCGGTTTATGATACTGTAGGCTTTTCCGTTTGCCTAAGCGGGAGTGGCACCGACGGATTGTGGCGGCCTGGCGTGCGCAGCTCGAATTACGGATCTGCGCGCGCCAGCGGGCCATCGGTGCCGTACTCCCGCACCTCGAAGCTTGGCTCCACGGGAAGGAGGAGGTCACCTACCGATTGACTCAGATACTCACCGGGCACGGCTGCTTCGGTGAGTATCTGTGTCGAATAGGACGGGAGGGATCGACACATTGTCACCACTGCGCATCCGACCTCGACTCGGCCCAGCACACGCTGGCGGAGTGCCCCGCGTGGGCCTCCGAGCGCCGAGTCTTGGTCGCAGAGATCGGGCGAGATCTGTCTCCGCCGGCATTGATTGCGGCAATGCTGGCGGACGAGGGAGGTTGGAGGGCTGTGGCCTCCTTCTGTGAAGCAGTAATGCTCCAGAAGGAGGCCGCCGAGCGGGGTCGGGAGATGGCCGATCCCGCTCGAAGGAGGCGGCGCCGGGCTCGGTAGCACAGCTGCGGCGCCGCCGCGGGTCGCCGGCGGGCGCGAGGAAGTCGCGACCGCTACGGCGACCCGGGATGGACCACGCCCCTTCCGTGGCCGGGGGGCGTCGTCGGTGGAGGGGACCGGGGGAGGTGGTAGCTTCCCCGAGGAGGGCTCCCCTCTAGAGAGGGGAGCGGAGGCTGGGGGTTCCTGGAAGTGGCCTTTGTGTTCCCGGGGGCTCCCTACATGCCTGAGGAAGGCCATCCCTGAGGTTTTTAGTGGGTAGGCCTCCCCCTTCTGGGGAGGAGAGCCCCACATAACCCCGGCTCGCCACAGCCGGGGTATGCAATTTAATGCATTTTCCTCAGGGGAACAAAAAAAAAAAAAAAAAAAAAAAAAGGCTTTTCCGTAATCAAACATGCTCGGAAGGCTGGAAGTCATCATATCTGTTCCTGTTGAATGTCGAGGACAAATAACAAACATGACTCAGGAACGACTTTCTACTTCTTCAATTGGGTTCTGCGCCTCCTTTTTGGAGGACAGTACCACCGCGCTTCCGCGCTATGCTTTCGAAGGTTTTGCCTTCGATTGTGACGAAGTGGAAGAGTCTTTGAGAGTTTAGAAAAAGCCCAGCTGTAACTCCATCATCTCTTGGCGCCTTGTTCTTGAGCTGCTAGAAAGCTACACTAATCCCATACAGGATAACGTCTGAGATATCAACGATAACGTATCGAGTTAATTTGGCTCCACAGATTGAGGCCTGAATGAGGTGGTTGTGACGTCACGTAAAGCTATCCATAGAATCAGCCGATCTCGATATTAAGCTCAGATCGAGTAATAAATGTTATATTCATTTTAGAAAAATTATAATATTCATAATCATCATTTCAAATGGTCCTAGTCATGAGGTTATTGACATCAAAAAGAAAATTTTAAACTAGACCATGTTTGTCCACTCAATCAATAAACTGATCAAAATATTTATTACATTGTGTGTTGTTATCAGGTCACTTCGTGTCGGAACATTATATGTTCAAGAAAGGGTTTGAGACGTACTCGTACTACGGGCCCTTAAACTGGATCACATTTAACGTGGGCTACCACAATGAGCACCACGATTTTCCAGCTGTACCTGGAAGAAAACTACCAGAGGTGAGACTTTAACCGGTTCGAATGACCAAAATAACTGGGTTTTTATACGCCCTCGTAGTGGGTTCATCTCCTACTTCAATGTCTGCTAAGTGTGTTTAAAGGCTACTTACAATTAGAAGAAAATTACCAAAAAAGCGACATTATTTAATTCCTTTTAAATAAAATTTATTTTTTAGTTTTTGTTAAGTTAATTATATTAATGTTCTCACGACACGATTACTTGTATCTAGTTTTGTCAACTAATAGGAGGTAGACTCTGTACCAGGGTCGTCTGCATGGGTACCTCCGTCTTACCTATTTCCGCCGCCAAACAGCAGGGTTCGCTTTGCTGTGTTCCGGCGTGAAGGGTAAGATAGGCAGTGAAATTACTGGGTACTGTGACTTTACATCTTATGTCACAAGTTGGCAACGTACACTGTGGTTCTTATGAGGTTTGCAGATTTACTGCGAATCTCGTGGGAACCACATGTACTATAGGCGACTGTTACCACTTACCATCAGGTGAGCAGCCTGCTTGTTTGTCAACTTAAGCAATAAAAAAAAAAAAATCTGTGTTACCCTATAAAAATTTACAGGTCAAAAAGATCGCAGCAGAGTTTTACGACGACCTACCACAGCACAACAGCTGGTCGAGTGTACTATACGACTTCGTTATGGATCCTGACGTCGGACCCTACGCGAGAATCAAACGTAAACATCGCGGCCTGGAGAGTTAGGTGAACTAGTTCTAACATTTATACACAATAATATACATAAGAATTAAAATGCTGGTATTGCTGTTCTCAAAAGTTAGTCAACTCTTACACAAATTCTACCAAAGCTACAGATATTTTACTGATGTAATCCTAGTTTTATATTCAATGTGTATGGCATTTTTCCAATTATTAGCTTTCTTCTTTTGATAGCTTTTGATTTATGATATTTTGAAGACCTTGAAATATACATTGATTATTATTTTTAACAATTGAAGGTAAATAGTTTATTTTTTTTTATGTTAAGATCAAGCAACACCCACAGAAAGTATCGAGATTTCCTATTAATAGATCATACGTAAAATATACTAAATGTGTCGAGTTATTGACGATGATACCTTAAGGATAATAATCAAAAAATATCAAACTCAAAATCTATAAAAGACTATAAGAAGTACCGACAGAAAAAATGCAGCATTATGTCATTAATATTTGTAATTTTGATTAACATACAGGAACACTATTGCGGTATAAACTGATGTAATCAAAATTGCTACAAAACCAGTCAAATACATCAAAAACTAAAGCTAAAACGAAAGCTACTTGTTTACTGATGTTTTTAGATATATTTTTAGTAAATAAAATAAATCTCAGGTATTTTTCAGACCTTCTGTTTTGGAAAACTGATATTTTCTACCATTGATAAGAAAAATATTTGTAAAATTACCTCAACTAAGCGATAAACGATATACAGGAATGCACCCATGGTATTAATATAATGTACTTTTTTTTTTTCAGAGTTATAGGTAGTTTCTTCTGTTATTTATTTATAGGAATGTTGAAAATCGTATATATCGATTTTAAATATTGAACATATAATTTTTTTCTTAATTTTCTGTTTTATATATTTATTAATAACTTTAATATATATAAAATATTACATTAGTAACCGAAATTATGTTAAAATTAAACATAACATACATTACAGTATTCACATATTTCCTGATTAATAACAACTTTATGTGATGAATCTCGAAATTGAGAAAATAAAAATGATCTCAGTATTGACCATATTTTTTCACGATTGACTTTCTCTTATGGTAAGTGAACCCAAATATTTTTTTTAGTCTATCTTCATATTTAAAATCGAAATAACAGATTTTATGAATATAAGTTGTATTGTATGTTTTATTTATGGCTCTAATATGTCGCATTTATTATTAATAATATGTTTAGTGTTAAACTTCTCAAATTACTACCAATAAATATTAATAATATTATTAAAAAGTAGTGTTAAATGCAAGTAAATACACTCGCTAATTCATAAAGTTATCATTTGCATTAACAAATTATTTTTTTCTTAATTTTAAAAAATGTTAACATCCAATTATTTTTTTTAATCTTCATGTACATATATCGCGGCAAGTACCACGTGATACCTAACATGAATTGAGGACTTCCAGTATATGTTTTTTATGTAATCACTACCATTACAATAAAATGCAAATATTATAATGGATCAACAGTCAACGTTATCTTCCGTTAAATTTTCTGAAAAGTAACGATTAACGAAACTACTATTTTTAGTAACGGATTATATTTTGACTATATCGCAATACTTGTATACAAGGACCAATAACCTAAACAAGAATTTATGCAGACTATTTCCAAGTTGTATAAAATGTACAAATTGCAAACACATGATTTGCGTAGGTAATGGAATCGAGTGGAATGAATGGAATGTCAAAATTTATTGGTTGTCATTTGACATAGTCTAAAAATAAAGATGTAGGTTCTTTTATACAAAAAATAGGTGCCTTATTATTCCACGAACTTTTGAACATGGTTCTGTAGTCAAAATGTATAAATGGAAATGGTACCTTGAACATTTTTTTCACTCGTTTGTATGCATGTTTTTGCAAAGTAAATGTAATGCTTTAACCATACGTCTATTGAATACATTCAGAGAGAATAATTTTCTATATCTAGGAAAAGGCAATCGGACTACCCAACACAGTATACAGCTTTGTACATTTACACCTAAATAAAATAATTCGTTCTTCCGTTGATTCAGCAAAGACTGACTGGGTGTCTATACAACAATAGTTTCTTTAAATATCAAAAACCCTTTGTATTTTTGTACAAACTTTAATTATTTAACTCTTGTACAGTTTATTTCCACTGTATTGCTTATGAAAATACAGATACTCTGTTTCAATCTACTAGCAGTGCAGTAACTTTCTTCGAGATTATTATATGTTGAAGTTTCAATCCGGAACCAAAATAAAAAAGTAATAAACAATTGTAAATACTATATACAATTGTATATAATATATCTATTTAAATGTTTTATTCAAAATAAATATAGATATATTGAATGTATGTGGCACGTTTAATGATTCATGTTTACAGTATTTCATTTTCAACTTGAAGGTTACTTAGTTACATAATATAAAATCAATTGTTTTTATATACACACGTGGCAAAAGATATCCTCTTACCAAATGTATTAAAATGGAGTATAGATTGTTTCAAAATTTTCCAATACTGTATTGACATAGATATTAAAACCTATATTTATAATAAAACGTGGTATACTCATATGAGCTGTTTGTACTTTCAAAAGTATTTGTTGCAGAGTATTTTTGTTAAATTAAAATAATATTTTTATTGATGTTTTCTTTTTGTGTTGAGCTGACCTGACCTGCTATTTATAAAAGCAAATATGAATATAAAGCAATGGCTATCGAAAGAAGGTAGAACTCCGTTGAATTATTACTAATACAATAAAAGTTGCAATCTGGGCTGTGGATCGCCCTGATGGTAAAAAAATTACCACAGCCCATGGAAACTTGTAACCGCAGTATTTTCTTTTCATCAGGAGAAAACTGGAATCACTCAAACAACCGCATGTCTATTGATTCTTCCATAGGATATCCCAAAGGTCGGTCTGTGGACGATTCTCAGACTGTTACCCGGCTAAACTGCATAAACCTATCCTATCGAGGACGATACACTATATAGGGCATATGCGCTATATCATAGTGGTTTTAGCCGATAACTTAATTTATAGGTTGCTAAACAATTTCAAATTTTAATGTCGCCTCTGCAAAAAAATGTAAAGTTACCAAATTTTTGATAAACCTTTTTTCAAAAAGCTATAAATCTTTATCGTTGTATTAATATATATTTTCGAATACTGAATTAAGTGAAAAACATCCGGATCTGTTCGTAACATTATCTATCTAATACTAAGCGAGTCGATATGAACATGATTTGGCCGCACACCAACCGCTAGCTAGTGAAGTTTCTACAGGACAGATCGATCAAGCTTACTTCTGATTGATCTGTCTTGGTGGGGTTTCCTTTACTACAGATTTGATATTATTTCGTTTCTCATTTTAATTTTGGTTTGTTCGTTATCAATAGTAGTTATATTGGATAAACATTTTAATTTAACTTGATTTCTTAGACTTAATTATAATAAAAATGTTGACCTCTGAATCTCGGAATGACCTCGGAAATACATGTAATTTTTGCTATGCCCATTGAGTCTAGTAGAGAGAGACTACTGTAATCAAATAAAAAACAACAATTAATTTTATAAAGTTTATTAAAAAATACATCAATCAGTACAAACGTTTTATGTGGACGGCTTAAAATATATTTATATATAATTAGAATTATACATCATTAATTTATACACAATAAGTGTAGTATGGCCTAACTCACGTATACTTTAAAACTAGATTATATCTATAAAAATAATAATAAAACAAAAATTGCACAAAAATCATTGATAAATATTTATCCTCAAGTCCATTCATAGTTATTAATGACTCATTGATACATACATTTTATAAATATATATAACACTTTTTTTTTTAATTTCATAAATATGCAACTAGATTAAAACTTGTTAATATCAGTTTTTATTATTGTAGTCCTTGCCCTACTGACTGATGGGTGAATTTACCTCACACTCCCCAATAATAATCTTAATTCGCATTACTCCGTAGAGTATCGCTCTACGGAGTAATGCGAGAATTGCCTTGCACACTCTCCTATAATCGTCTTCAATCACAGGCAATGATATACAAATGAGAAGTAGACATCTCACTAGCCCATCGAAATCGTGAGTCCAAATCGACATAATTTCATTTAGTTTTATAGCAATATAGAGAAGAACTTGGACACTTGCCTAACATTACTATTCGGCTAGCGTAACGCTATATCCTTCCATCTCATAATTTCAAGAAACAATTAAAGAATGTACCTGCAAAGCGAGATCACTTTTTACTTTTAAAAGTCACACAATATGAATATATCTATGATAAAATAGCATTGGGAAGTGGGCATACTAAGGTAAACCCACAGATTTGCATAGCATTAACTAGACATCCAACATCTAATGATAACTATAGTATAAAATAGAAGTCACAGTGAAGGCACTAGATTAACACATTAAACGACGTAAAAATACAATATATTTAAACGATTACAATATTTTATACAAAAACTATTTAGTCCATAGTCAGACAGTCCATAATGAATTAACCTATACTAAAGGGCTTTAGTATTTTATGGAAAATACAAAGTAAAAATACTGTTTATTGATTATGATTATTCTCTATGATACATAAAGATTACATATTAGGTGATTTCTTAAGTATATAAAAGAGTAAATTATTTATTAAAATATAATAAAAAAGGTCATGTCAAGACACTAATAGCTCAGTGGACACTAACACCTTACTAGTAAATGTGGAATATCCGTGCCAGAAAGTGAACTATCGCCAAGTCTTTCACATGAACGCCATTTCTCCATCCATCCTAAATACGTAAAACCGTAATTTAAAATATTCTGAACTGTCAGAATCGTACACTTGTATTGATAAGTCACAAAAATCGACACCCATGATTTTCCAATTAGTATAGGCAATTAAAAGACATTTGTTTTCGTAATTAACATTCAAATAATCATAAGAGATGGTACATTTGCAGTTACAAACTAATAACCCCACAGACTATCTAAGCCTCAACTATCTCCATCAGAAGTTAAATCCGAATGATACGTGAATATCTCTATTCATATTATACAGAGCAGACAATTTGTAAAAAATAAGAAGCGAACACGGTACATTCCATGTTGTCTTTTTGTATCTAAGAATACGACAAAATGTACTTGTACTGCCAGCTCCGCCGCGACTGCATTTTCACAGGACCCTCTATACGTTCTGTAACTCAATTTTAACTACTTATGTGCGTGTACAGTCGCATCTATAGAAACTTTATAAACCTGATTTACTTAATAAACGTTGACTTGTATAATTTTAAAATTAATGACATAAGTTAAAATTGGATAATACATATGCCAATCTACGCTTAACGTAACTTTATTAATACGTGCTAAATGAAAGTAGTGTGACCCAGACGTAACACAAAAATGTAAAATAATGCTATAAAAATAAATTGCCATTACCAACCATGTAATGTAAAAATTTAAGCGTATTCTACGCATAACGTCAATCTCCAATCAACATGTTTTCCTATAAATAGGGAAGATGCAATATTTTTATTTTTGTGCTCATTTTAAAGCTCCACGTAGAATATACCACAAGTATATTAAAAAATGAAAAGACTGTATATTACTGAAGAAAATGCGGTTTAAAATTGTTAATTTAAATTTTCGCGCGAAAACGGACCTATAGTTCGTATGACGTCACTCCTGTCTGTCATTGTCACTGGCTCACTGATTGACCTGCGCGTGTCATTGCTGGCTTTAGTTGTTGTTGCATTTATCTCGACTTTCAAGGTATTATTTTGTAAAAAAATTACAATGGACTATCTATCAACATCTGGTGATCATAACTATGTCCTTGATACTCCGAAAACAAGCCGTGTGAACGTATGTTGTTTTGTGCCAATGTAGTAAACTTCAAATAAGATTCCTAATAAAATGTTTTTGACTGGACCTTCTGACCCAAAACTGAGAAAAATTTGGTTTCCAGCGGCGAAGAGGAATGACATTTATTCCCCAAAGACCATCATTCGATGCTGTGAAGATCACTTTGACTAAAGTCGGCGGATATATTTATTGTAAACTTATTTACTTGTACACAAAGGAAACAGTTACCTACCTAACACTTACCCAAACTTTTCAATGTCTTTTTGCTTAGTCTCTTTCATTTCTACACTTGAAAACTCTGCACTTTCTACAAAAAATGTCACTACCATGTCAGCATTAACTTTTGGCAGAGTCCTAGAATTTGCTTTGGCAAGCCCAACTTCTATATTTATTCAAAAAACGCAATTAATTTTGGTTAGTAATTGTTCACTTTTACTACAACTTATAACCTCAAATAAGTTGTCATAACAGGAGTGACGTCACTGAACGCTGATTGGTGTTTTAAATACGTTCCGTTTCACGTTACTTTTGATTCGTAATTATTGTTAAAAAACATTATTTTAAATATAAACCTTGCAGTGGCCCTACTTTTATATTTTTTTAGCTTATTAATAACAAAATTTTCATAAATATTATAATTGCATGTTCCCCATTGGCAAAAGTGGTGACGTGCTGCGAGGAGGAGATTACCCCAAGAAAAATCGAAAAGACTATGCCTTACCTCTTTAAAACTGAGACAGGTTTATGTATATATTACGTAAAAACGAGATTGACATACAATTCATAATTAAACATAAATTAAATAAACTAGATGGACGGACCTTAGCAACAAATAAGGGCTTATTTAAAGGGGCCAACATCTCCCTGAACATATATTTCATGATTACCATAAATTATCATGAAGTCAATAAAATATCAGTCAATAAAATAACTACTATCAAATCATTTTTTTTAAATCTTAAATAACCGAATATTTTAATATATGTTCAAATATAACCTTATAAATTAGGTGATTGATTGTAGTATATCTTAACATTCGTAATTATTTCGAAACTTTAATAACAAGTACATAAATGCTTGAAAGCAGTGGTAAAACTAGGAATTACACATAATAGAAGATTCAGACATAAATAAAATAGAATTTTGTACCAATAATTAACTGAACCTGTATTTTTGTGCTGGTTATCTTAATAAAATCCTTTGTAAAAACACTGCCACAATGGGAAATATGCATGAAAATCTGATTTCCATTTCATTGTGTCAAAATCCTAAATACGAGGGCTGTTCCGAAAGTTTTTAGTAAAATGAAAATGTGCAAGGATATCAATAAACACTATTTATATTTTTTCAAACTATTTCCCCCCAACCTCAATACATTTACGCATTCTATCAAAGCAGCTTCCAAAACAATTGAAAAACGCATCTTGCGGAATGTCGAAAAATATCCGTCGAAATTCTTCAACAGCCTCATCTGTTGTTTGAAATCTTCGCACACGAAGCATTTTTTTCACTGTAGGAAATAAAAAAAAAATCACAGGGTGCTAGGTCTGGACTATAGGGTGGATGTGGTAACATTTGTACTCCAAAATTAGTCAAATAGTCCATGGTTCTAGCAACTGTGTGAGCGGGCGCGTTATCTTGGTGAAAAAGAATGCTACGGACTCCGGTACTTGGATGTTCATTACTCAACTCCTCGAAAGCTTGTGGGAGACAAATTTCACAATACCACTGACTAGTAACTGTCCTATTATCTTCCAGTGCAATAACAGCAACTGGACCACTTCGTCAAAAAAAAACCGCAACCATTTTTTTATTAACGCTCCGGCCGCGAACCACTTTTGTAGGCAACTCGTCCTTTTCAAACACCCATTGCGTGGATTGCTGCTTTGTTAGAGGATTGTAACTGTAAATCTAAGATTCGTCAGTTGTAAAGATAACGTCCTGGGATGTTCCTTCTTCGAACTTTTCCAACATAAACTTGCACCACTCTACACGACGGTACTTTTGCTCATCATGAGGTATCCATCGCGAAGCAACCTTCCTGACTTTAAGGTGTTCATGCAAAATGGTGGAAACGGAAACCGCATTTATAATCATAGAAAATCATAGCTCAAAATGCTTCCCGAGAGACCTCCATTGTTAAAAACAAAAAATCGTGACAGGCATTTTAAAACATTTTAAAAAAATAAGGTTTTGTTGATTGCCAGTGATTTTCAGCAAGGAGGTTAGTATTGAAACATGTCATAAATTAAAAAAGTTCCAACAAAAAAGAGGTCGTAATTACAGTGTAGCTAACTATTATCGGAACAGCCCTCGTAAAACGGAATGTAAAATGCATAAGCTATTAAAAGTTTTTTGCAATATAGCTTTAGCTTTCTAAAGCATATAGTGACGTAACAGAGCATATCTGATTTCTCTAACTGGCAACTTATTTTACCTTTGTCATATTGTGGCTTTTACAGATATTTTAATAATATTTTAATCTTTACCTTAACAAATAGAAAGACCTTTTCTAAGGTGATAAAAAAGTGCACATTCTTGTTTAGCGAGGTCGTCACGTTATAAACAATTAATAATTATTAGTAGTCTTTGTGTGAACAAATCGCACAATTCATGTATTGCAATCAAACAATGTCCTTGACACAAATCTTACAAATTTACACAGGAGTCTCTAGGCTGGAAAGTGGATCTGCTAGCGGAGTTGCCTCGTCTGGTACGTCGAGGCTCATCTCGCATCATATTTGCGAGGCCGGCATTGTGGACACCGTGCTGTGGGGGGTCGTGGGACGCGAGCCCGCCAGAGATGCGTTTAGGGATGCCATTGTGCCCATCTGCGGGAACCATAATTGCAATAAAAATACTTTTCTTTTTAACTTTCACACACTCATATATACTCTACTTCAAATTACGAGAAAACACCTAACTCAGTTGTGATGAAATTTGTATGGTGATTGGAGTCAAATGAAAATATTAAGGTACCACGTTATAAGTTGGTACCACGCAATGAGATGGTTTTTGAGAATCTCAGGAAGGTACACACTAGTTATTAAATACAGTCAACATTAGGTGACTGACTAAAAACTAGTATCTGAAACTGAAATCAAAACTTCTAAAACAAATAACTTGTTCATATTTATTTCACACGCTATAGTTATGAATTTAGTTGCTTATTGTTATACATATAATGAGATTTATTTTTTATTAAAATAAAATCAACTTATTTTACTTTTTTTATTAAAATTATTCATCAAAAATACCCAATTTTGTAAAATTACTTTTATGTAAACTTTATTAAAATTTAATATCATATAAATAAATTATATATATATTAATATCTAATAATAAATCTGTTAGTGTTGTTTAATATTTGCTTGAAACCTGAAGAAGCTATGGTCGGTATCCAATAATAACAGTTACAGCACGTGATCCTTCAAGCCAGATAATGAATCATCTTATTTTTTGTATAGTGGACACAAAGTCAGTTTTTAATTCGCGCTATCAAAAGCTATCAAAATATAATAATGTAAAAATCTGACTTTTCACCTTCTAGATACGAAAAGAACTCACCCTGAGATGCGCCAAATCCTCCAGCTTAGTCAAGTCTGCCAACTCTAGATACAAGCTATACACCAGGAGCCACCCGTACACGCCGCACACGGTAAACACGATCCAAGCGAGACACACGAGCACATTGTAAGCGAATATCATGTCGTTCACTATTGATGCGAATATGAAGGCTATCGTTCTGAATAGGATGAACACACCGAAGCTGTACAGCCAGGGTACTATTCGCTTTTCGTATTCCTGCAAATAGAGAAAAATCGGGTTAATTCCAAACACTAGAGATTTATGCCTATCCGGGGAACGCAGGCTATTGTTTCAGGTAGTTACACTAACATTGTTTTATGTTAATTATATGTAGTATGTATGTTATAATGTAAACGAGAGAAGACATACAGAACATGCTTATTTCTGGAACAATCATCTTCGCAAAAACCTATGATAAGATTCTCGAAATATTTTTAACCTTAATTTGTTGGAATTTGAATCATTATGTCACAACAGAAAGCATTAATGTGCGCAACATTTTAACTAATTTGGTTTAGAATCGAGAGTAAAACATTATTATAAAAAATATGGATAAGATTTTATAGAAAATATATCGAGTACACAGAGTTTTGTTTAATTCTGTCGGTTTACATAGAATATTTTGTCATTTTTTATTGCATCACATGGAGAAGGAGAGCGGAGAAGATGGTAAGAGGTTACAGTTGCTACAGTATACTATACATAACAGGTACATGTGGTTTCTATGAGATTCGCAGCTAATGGGCAACCCCCACACAAATCATAATGTACGTTGCCAACGTATAAAGATGTAAAATCACAGTAATCAATAGTTTCACCGCCTATAATATAACCCTTCACACTGAAAAACAGAAATGCGTATATAGCTATTACGCGGCAGAAATAGGTACGACTGAGGTACCCTAGCTGACAACCCTGGTAGTCTCCTCTGATCAAACGATCTCTTTGAAAGATTGATTATTATCAATCAAACAATTTAATTTGGATATTTTTAAGAAACACTTTTATATACAATTAGAAGGATACATCGTAAAATAAACTTTTATGTGTTATAAAACGAGCGTGGCCTTCAGGATTAAACAAAGTATACATCAAAATATAACAGACACAATTATAATAAAATAGTATATGAGCGAGTAACGGAGATCACTTGGCACAAACAAACAAAGCCAATAGTATTAGTTTTGCTTATAGTGCGACATTTATAACATATAACTACTTTTATGAATACAATTGGCCGTCACAAACATAACAAACACCATTAAATAGTGTTTAGCTTTCAATCTGCTTATGTCAACTATAATTGCAAATTATGAATCTAGAGAGATGGAACAAAACATAAGATTCCAAATTTTATAGGATAAATAAAATTCGTCAATTCTTCGCACATGAAAAATACTCAATCAATTTTTACCCCTCAAATATAACAACGATAACATTACCTCGCAGAATATACAAGGTTACAGGAAAAGTCGTGGTAGATCCGTTAAGGGCGTGGAGTACCCATCATTTGTGACTTATTTCACTATGAAATACCCTACCCTAAACTTAACCCATTTCGAGATATTCGACTTTTAATTTTTTTATTGAAAATTGCCGATTTTTAGGCTTCTAAATAAAATTTTGTTTGTTTTGTGGGTCTTATTATCATTATTATTGCATTTTTACATGTGTAATAAGATGCTATAGAACGTCAATTATTAAAATAGTGTATAAGTTAATTGAACAGGCCGTAGTAGACAAGATAAAGTTAAGAAATGAAAACAAATATTAGAAAGTTCATTTTTCTCTAAGGGATATTACAAAAAAATAGTATGGCAGTTGTTCGGCAGATGTGTTTAAAAATATCTACGTTTCATCAGCTATCCAACGAGGTATAACAATCAAGGGTTTTTATTACATTTCGTGCAATTTTCAATAAAAAAATTAAAAGTCGAATATCTCGAAATGGATTAAGTTTAGGGTAGGGTGTTTCATAGTGAAATAAGTCACAAATGATGGGTACTCCACGCCTTTAACGGATCTAGCACGACTTTTCCTGTAATCCTGTATATTAGATCCTGCAGGAGGAGAGGAGAAACCGTGGCTATAATGTTACCAGTTAGGTGGCAAATGTACAAATTTTGAACTCAATACGAATTTATGGTAAGTACTTGTCTCTTATAGTCTGAACTAATTGGACAGGTGTAATTTGTAAAGGCCTATTGTAACAAAATGTTGGTTACCTTGTTCTTACACTGGGTCACATACTGTGAGCGGCATGAAATGAAGTGAAAAAATGAATGAGTGAACAAAAACAAGTGTTGATTACAAACAAATGAATGATGATGAATATTTTAAATTAACCACAGGAATCAGGGATTTTCTGCCAGACTATAATTTTATTTTTAAAAACAGATCTCAGAACTGTGTAATGAATGTTATTAGTTAATTATTAAATCTAACATTAAAAGTCAACATCATATACTTTTTCAGAAGCTGCAAATAAGACAATGTGCCTACAGCATCTGTAATGCATAGTTCGTTAGGAGTATTATTTTCCCAATCTCTTACACATATTTTACATAGAAGAGTTTCAGATCGAGACTTACGTAAATAAAACAGATTAAATAGATAAAAGTAGGTTACTGGAACTCAACAGATCTCACAATGAACCCATACATGTTAAATACCTTATCTTCTGTATATTGAATATGCTGATCCCTGTCTAGTTTGCTATCAAAAAAAAACCCCCGAGATTCTTTATAGAAAAAATATGGCAAAACAAGGTAGTATTAGAAAGATTATAATCAAATCGAATGACTTTAATATTCTTAGTAATTTTTACTATATTTGATATAAAGTTATAATATGGGATACCAAATTGTAGTGTATTATTATACACAATAAGCAGTCAGTGTATCAAAGTCCTCTTAAATATGTGACAATGATCAGCAGATATTTCAGATCAGCATTTGTATACTTTCAAATCATCACATACAAAGAAATTCTGATATAAAAAGAATCTTTTGATGTCATTTGTGTACAAAATGAATAAAAGAATCCCTAATATCCCTGTGGAACACTTGAAGATATATTATGTTGTTTTATATGTAACACTGTTAGTCTAATACTCATTAAATTATTTAAGTAGGATTAAACAATCATAGAAAATTGCAATGGATACCATTATAAGCTACTTTATTAAGAAGAATTTATTGGTTTTTAGTTTTCATGTTATACATATTATGATTTCTTGAATATTTCAAAATTTGTATCATCCTTCTCACTCAATTATTCGATAATAATTTATTATTGTTTGTAGAAAAAAGCCTACAAGCCAGTGGATTTTTTAACCATTCTTATACAATGGTTCTTATACATTCTTATACATAAAATACTATTACATTAAAATTAAATTATATTTGAAATGCAATGTCTTCGTATTCATTTATGTAGACTTGAACAACTTGTACTCGGAAAATCCCTAACTCAAGAGTCATATAAATGTGGTATCTATACAATCATGAAGTAGACTATTTAAATATTTTCTTTAAAAAAAAACCAAATTTATTTTAAAACATACCTTCCTTAATGCATTGATCAATATAATACTGGTGATAAGAACTGCCACTGAACCAATCCACGAAAAAAGTGCAAATACTATCAGCACATTTCGAACTGCAAAAGAGCAAAGGAATCACATCAATATTACATACATATACATACATATGTCAGGAGATAGACTCAGGAGTTAGATAAATAACTATACTGTATTACAGCAGTAATTTATTGACCAAATAAATTAACAAAACTTTAGTGTAAGATTAAATATTAAGGTTACATCAACACGAGACCAATTACTAGTTGAAACTCATATTTGGTTCCAATATTTTTAATTAATTATTCATACCTGGAGGACTTCCCACATAAACAAATTGGAAGCTGATGACATAGTAGCCATAGTGGACAGATCCTGGTGTAGCCATTCCAAGACAATACAGGTCAAATATACTTTGTGCAAATGTGAACAGTGATATGAACTGAAAATATAAACATTTATTGGAAAAAATGTATACTGTTTGGATCAGTTATTATATTAACATCATCATAATTAGATTCAAAACTATAAAGTAGTCAAGTGTAGCAATATCTCCAAAAATTTTATTGTAGCTTTATTTAATAATCAGGACAGAGATGACAATTAAAATGTCTACAGGTAGAGTAATAAAAAAGTTATTATGATATTAGGTAATGCAAACTGATACAAAATACTACTACTACCAATTCAAAAAATTCTAAAAAATCACACTTTAGCATATTGATAAATTAATGTTAAGCTATCTGCATTCTTTTACTTTTTAGTCTATTTTGTATATTACATTTATTATCTAACAAGTAGAATCATATTATCATAACTAGTGCTCGGAATAGGTAGTTTAATTTTATGTACTTGCGATTTTGTGACATCAATAGTATGGATACGCCTGGGAACTTACTATTTTCAGAGATTGTAAAAATATTATATTGAACTTTCAAAATAGTATTTTCTTTTAGCTTGTTGTTGTAATAATAAGTTGTAAACATATAAATTTACAATGAAAGTGTAAAGAAATGAATAGCAAATAAAAACAGAAAATTTTATGTTTATCCATGTTTTGCTTACATTGACTTTCTTTCTGCAAGTACATAAAATTTTACTACCTATTCTGAGCACTAATCATAACCTAGCTGATTTCACTTTGTTGCTCTATAATTTATTTACAATAAAAAAAAAACACTTCAATTGTAAGAAGTCCAGAATATAATTTTAGTAATACAAATGAAACTATTTGTAATTTAGATATACTTTTTATCCCATTTTCTATATACGTATACAATAAAACATGAAGCTACCAAATATATTTTTTTATGTATTTTTATAATTAAATAGTTTATTCAAATAGAGCCAAATGTATATCAGATTCATAAGAAATATACAGTAGTCATGAGAGAAAATTTGAATATGGGTAAACATCTCTAAGCTGAATAAACAGAAATAAACACACTCACAAGAGATATAACAGCGGTGAGGAGGGAACCTCGTTGCAAATCAAGGAAGAATGCATCATGAAGTATTGGCTTTTGATACCACGGTACTCGTAATGAGCGCACAGATTTGGTAGAACGAAGATTTGTTGATGACCTGCAATATAAACATATATTCAACTATTACCATAAAATGTTTTGATAATAACACAATGTTTTATACTACAATTTATTATATTTAACTTTATCATTGTATCCTTCAACATTTTTATTGTGATAATGTAATATAGCTCATTGAAGAAAAAAGTAACCATAATTCTGTTTCAGGTAGGCATTAGTAATAACAATATTACTAAAATGTGTCTTCATTCTTTCATCATTATTATCATCATCATCAGCCCCTCTTCGTCCACTGCTGGACATAGGCCTCTTCGAGTGTACGCCACTGAGATCTATTTTCGGCTTCTCGCATCCAGCTCCTGCCAGCCGTCCTGCGCAAATCATCACTCCACCTTGCCTGAGGACGTCCTACACTACATTTGCCATTTCGCGGTATCCACTCTAGAACACGTTTGCCCCAACGGCCATCGGTTCTACGGCTAACATGGCCAGCCCACTGCCACTTCAGTTTGCTAATCCTGTGGACTATGTCGATGACTTTGGTTCTCTGACGTATCACCTCATTTCTGATGCGATCCCTCAGAGAAACGCCGAGCATAGCCCTTTCCATAGCCCGCTGAGCGACTCTGAACTTGTGGACTAGTTTTTTTTTTTTTTTTTTTAAAAATCCATCCTTCATTCTTTCATTTTGATTAAAATATTTATACATATAGGATTCTTTTGCAAAAAACTAGGAAATTTGTTAGACATAATATAAAAACTAATTTAACTTCTATTTATTTCAAATCTCAGTAATGACAGTTTTGGTTTACTTAGGAAGTAGTTTCAGTAGAAAGTTTTGGTCAGATACTCATACTAATTTATGTCGCTTCCATAACTACTTTAGACATTTAAGGCAAAATTTGTGTATTACTTGATTTGTACAATTCAATAATCAGCAGTCACCTGTTTGAATTTATAGTAATTAATTAAGGATAATGTTTTACAGATATTTGTAATTATTTTAAGCCAATCAACAAAGTTTTCATATCTAAATGAGCTATAGGAAGCATAAATACACATCATTTTAGGTGGATGAAGGCTTCCACTAAAGTGGAACTATATAAATATCTCAATAAGCTCTTTAACAGCAACATTGTTAATATAATATATAATCCAACCCTTTAAAGATTGTGAGAGCAAAACAATCTTTCCAAGTCTTATTAGAATGATATTTATGGTATTACTCACTTTCCGGTATAATGCGAGTATACAGACGGAGTAGAACGATAAGACGAAGGAGTTTTTCGTCCGTACATGATTATAACTTAGATTTAATCACTAATCTAATATTGACTATATTATGCGATCTTAGTAATCATAATACACCGCTATGATACGGATTATGAGTGAATTAATTTCAGTATTATAATAAGATATCATTTATATGTAATTTTCGGATAGACTAGCGAGTATTTTGAGATTCTATAACTATATCACAAATATTAAAAAAGCCACGCCTGTATTGGTCGTTTGTCACGCCCTCTATTGAAAAAATTAAAAACACAACAAGAGTAAGCACAGGTAGCCATATAGCGGTCCGAATTGAAAATTGCACCATAGACTAAAAGATACTATTGAACCGATATGCGCTATTGTTGCTATTGAATGATCAGAAATTAACGTATTCCTAACATTCAGGGTGTAATTGTTGAAATTACAATGTGCGCGCACATATGAAATTGGAAATCTGAAGTTAGAATTTTGAATAAATGATTTTCGATGGTGGTTTGTGTACGTAATGAACTTGAAACTTGCTATACTATTTCATTCACTTTAAACATTGGTGAGCATAACAGTTGTTAGCGTAAAAAAATATATATCATGGTACTTGGTATCGTATAATTTATAATTCAAAAGATTTACATATTAATTTTGCTTACACCTTAACAGTAATTTTTACAAAAACTAATACCTACCAAATTAGTAAAATTTAAAGTGGATAATAAAAAATAAGTTTATAATTGGTTTTCAATGGGCAAAGTGTTTGTGATGCCCCTGGTGTTACAGGCATCCATATGTTATGGTGACTGCTTACCATCAGCAGGCTGTAATCCTTTGCCACCATTCTAGTACAAAAAGCTTATACGCAGTTAATGTCAGGGGAAACTGGTTTAGCTTTCCCTTTAAAATAGGATATATTTTTTTATAATCCTATTTCCTTACCAGGGTCTCAAACTATCCTCATATCAATTTCATTAAAATTGGATCAGTAGTGTCGGAAATTGCCCTGAACATTCAAACTCACAAACCACTACTTTGTAATAGTATATTTATATTGCTTTATAAGATAATCGCTGATATGAATTAAGGTGTTGACGTGTAAAAGCCTGGATTTCTTTTCGTTGGTATATTATAAAACTATGTGTAAAACAAACTCATTGATCAACAGCCTATTAAGATATATTTAAGTCTACAGTGTATTGCCTATTAGAAATCTTACTGGTGATTTAATATTAAAATATGGTGTATACTATCACTATATCGAATTTAAATTGAATATTTTTGAATTTGAATAATTTAAAATGGCTTATTCCGTTTATTCACTCTGAAATCGCCACCCATCACTGGTGGCAGTCTTATAGGGGGCCGTTGGGAATATTCGTTACCTACTGTATATTTTTGTAAATGATTGTACATGGGCAGAGAAGAAAATCGGAAGAATATTATATGAATTAATTATAAATATCCACCTACGATATGGACACGGGTTTACGAGTATTCACCTTAGAATGTCTGTTTCAGGATAAATAAACAATGTTGCATTCTGTATATGCTCAGTACAACTATTTCCGTTATGTTGTTATATAAAATATAATTTAGTAAATTAACATTTGCTATAATTACATAAAATATTTGTTAGAGGTTGGAATTTTGTCTATGATTAGCTGTTTGACAAAATTCAAATATAGTTTTATGAGTTTAAAAGAATGAGGGTTTATGTCATTGTTGTAGATGTATTGGAAGATGAAGTGATGTTTGGGGTTTTTGGTGTTTAAGTTTTATAGGATAATTATTTGTTAATGTTTTTAGAATAATGTAACTATGTAATAGAATAGTTGTAATATATTGTGTGAGTGTAATGGTGTAATTTATTTTATAAATCGTAAATCCCTACAAGAATATTATTGAGGTGATAGTGAGTTAAACAGTTGAGACAGTTAAATCTGTGTTACCTACTGTAAATATGAGTTAGACGGCTAACAGAACTGTTTTAAACATTAGCAAGTACTATCTATCATAATATGCACAGACGTTTAAAACAAAATAAAACATTTTGAGCTTAACAAGAAAACAATTTATTGTAGTTTCAGAGTATCAACGATCACCACAGCACACTTTTAAGTCACCATTCACGTAAATGGTGCCACACTGCCACAAACATTTAGGGCAAATCTTGTTCGATTTAGGACCTTGCAAATTCACCCAGCCGCGCAGCAGCTCTGGATCGTACATTTTCCACTTTTTCTCTTTTTCGGAATTATTCATTCGTTCATCCAAATATTTTGTCCACTTTTCGATTTTTTCAGCTGCTATTGCATTGGTCGTGTTGGTCGATCTCATTACATTGTTCGATAAATTAGATGCATGTTTTGGATCCGTTAAAGGTTGGCTTCCATTAGCTTCGAGACCATACTCGGTGGAAGATGTCGAAGTAGCAGTAGCAGCTGTGAACAGTTATAACTCTTACGCACCTAAAAAAGAATAATCGTGTTATATCGACCATTTTATTCAGTGCCGAGAATACGGCACTTCGAAGCTTGGCTCCACGGGAAGGAGGAGGTCACCTACCGATTGACTCAGATACTCACCGGGCACAGCTGCTTCGGTGAGTATCTGTGTCGAATAGGACGGGAGGGATCGACACATTACTACCACTGCACATCCGACCTCGACTCAGCTCAGCATTCGCTGGCGGAGGCTCACGCGGCCCCGCGTGGGCCTCCGAGCTCCGAGTATTGGTCGCAGAAATTGGGCGAGATCTGTCTCCGGCATTGATTGCGGCAATGCTGGCGGACGAGGGAGGTTGGAGGGCTGTGACCTCCTTCTGTGAAGCAGTGATGCTCCAGAAGGAAGCCGCCGAGGGGGGTCGGGAGATGGCCGATCACGCTCGAAGAAGGCGGCGCCGAGCTCAGTAGCACAGTTGCGGCGCCGCCGCGGATCGACGGCGGGCGCGAGGGTGTCGCGAACATGAGTTGCTGCTCTTTCTGTGAAGGCACGTCACTATGAAGAAATGCAGAACTCGTAACAAGACTGACCAGTAAGTAATTGCCCTGACTAAAGACTTGTGGGCAGTAGTAGAGCGGATACGATTCGTGTATATTATATTAGGAAAAGCGAGGCTGTGACCTTGGCACTGGCCATCTAATAAAGAGGTCCAAGATTCAAAGCTCGACACTGACACATAGTCAGTGCTTTTTCTGTCATTTTTCATATGTAAATATCAGACGCTCCTACAGTATAATGATAAACGCGGACTGGACTAACTAAAAGACCTAGCCCTATCCCATATTTGTGTGGACTGGAATCGGCGTAGGAATTTGCAGACCATTTTGTAATTCAATCAATTGTTATATGTATATTTATCAATTTTGATTATATTTACTTTCTTGGGTACAATAATATGGAACATGTTTTTATGCTTTAACGATGTTTATATTTTCACTATATAAGTGTATGAGATGCCTAGTATATTGAGGAAAGGCCTCAAAATTAATAGAAACGTATAATATTTCCCAGATATTTTTCTAGGTCTCTTCAGGTATTTTGGCGGTGGCTTGACCAACTCTTGGTCGAGCCGGCCCCGGGACACATGGCGGTCGAATCGCGAGAGCGCAACCCGCCATGTGCCCCGTATGGGCCCAGAGAACTCAGGGGGGTTTTACTAGGTAGGCCGGTCCTCTTGACCGGAGAGCCCCACACACACGGCCGCGTCTTGCCAGCGCGGTGTCAGGGTGCACAAGGTCGCATTTCCCCCCCTCAAAAAAAAAAGGTCTCTTCAGGTATAGGTATGCACTCATACGCACTCATACACTCACACTCGCACTCATACACTCATACGCACACATATATTACTAAAATGATGAATGATGGAAGGAAACTTAAGGCTTAGGAGTTAAGAAGATAATACTTTAAACATTATGATCACTTATTTATATATTGCTCCTTATTTCCTATAATACTTTAGAGGAATTTAAAGATTTCAATAGATATTGGAAAAAAACACATTCAACTTAAGGACACAATAATAAATTTATATTTGTAATGATGTACAAAATTACGTTATGAAATTTTATATAGGAATAGTTGTTGCGATGAAATGCTAAATATTTTCTACCTGCTATAGTACCCACTCTTAATTAACTTATTAATCTAATTTAATTGACAAATTAAAATTAATTCATGAAATGCTGCTAGCATTTTCACCTGCTTAGAAAGAACACCACCACATATCATTAAAATCTCATACATTATTATTTTGTCGCAAAATACAGGTAGTTCAGTGAACAATTTTATAACGGTGACAAAAAAAAACTTACATTTCTTTGTATCACTCGGCGGCACAAACCCTTGAGCAGGCTCGCAACGACAAAAGGGAGGTTGACCCATCATGAACACAAATGGGGGTGCCACATTCTTGCTAGCCATAAAATCTTTCATGCCGTCTGCGAACTGAGCATTGCTTTGCCATTGCTCGAAACAGTTTTTAAAGAAGTCTGCTGGATTATCTCGGCTTTGGTGCAGAATGTAGCGATTAAAACAGTGTTCACAAAACACTTGACCGTAGTAGATCTTCACCTTGGTCATTGGTACAGAATGGCAAAAGTCTAAAAAATGAAATAATACTTATTGCATTGTAATGAACTTTAAGATTTGTCATACAGCGCCGTTATTCACCAAGTGCGATTGCCTATTTTGTCATATACGGTCATTTTGAATTATACTATATCGACAAGTGCGTTAATTTAAAGTTTTAAAGAATTAGATTAATATGATCTTAATAAACCACTACTTTTCACTAGTTCCACTACTATATAATATTTTATATTTATTGTGACCGGTTTCTCACAACAATAAACTCAAATTTATTTCTAAAAGGACTGAAATTTGAGTTTATTGTCTGACGATGATGTTCCGAAACCGGTCACAATAAATAAAAAATATCATATAAGTAGTGGAACTAGTGAAAAGTAGTAGTTTATTAAGATCATAATATGAAGTTCCATCAAGAAGTTACAGTACAAAGCATAAACTAATTAGATTAATCTTGATAAGTTTAAAAACTCGAAACGATGTTAATGTTTGGAAGTATTATACGGCTTGGAACATTTTACGAACGGGTCTTACACGAACAGGGTTATTTGAGAAAGGGACTTGCCACTGAAGGTTCCTATTGAGAAAGGAACAGTTTATGAGCGTGAATCTTGAACGAGCGGAGCGTCTGTGTCGGCACTACGAATAGGTTGATTCGGGGGGTCTGGGGTCGATCTTGCCGTGTACGAATATGATTTTCATATTTTGAATTTCATATGTTCATTTATCAGACATTTGTACGATGAAGGAAAACATCGTGGAACAACTTTGCGTACACATGCGAAAATTTTTTAATTGTAGTGATTGGTAGTCAACCAATCCCAATTGGGCCACCGTGGTTGGCTAAAGCCTAATTGTCCTAACATAGGGTAGACTCGTAACACTCAATGGGTACACATAAATGAGCTATGATGAATGAATCTTAAACGAAAGACAAAATTGCAGAATTAAGAATAGAAAAAGTTATCGTAAACTTACAGCATCTAGCACATTGAGCATGAAAGTTTTGTCCACCTATCTCAAACTTGTCCGCATTGTTCAAGAATTGCAGACATCTAGTACAAATGCAACGCTTGTTGTCTTCTAGTTTGGTAGTATCATTCTTGTCTATAGAACAATATATGGTTTTATTTTAATATATATACTTATGTCTAATATAAAACACTAAAGCCATTGTTAATAAAAATTATAATCAGGTTGAGCGACCATAATGGCAGTGGAGAAGGGCTACACTGGGAGTTTCTTTGCGTGATCGTATTAGAAATGATAAAATCCGCTGAAGAACCAGGGTCATCAACATAACTCGAAGAGTTATTATTATTAGGAAATAAGCATGTTTCATTAAATTGATTTAAATTCCACCTTTCATTTCTCTTTTCATAAATAAAAACATTCTTAAATTATTAATTTATCTAGGAAAACATAATTGAAATAAATAAAAACAAATATTTTTTTATCAAAATCACGCTTAGATCATATCTTTAAAAAAGTTAGCTATTTTAGTAATTGGTAGCGGTTGAAAAAAAAATAAAGCTAATAATTTCTAAATCGCAAAATGTGTTGGTAAGTGCATAACTCAACAATGCCTGGACCAATTTGGCCAATTCTATTTTTAAAATGTTCGTTGAAGTTCAAGGATGGTTTTATCTATTATACTCTAAAAACGTACAGTCAATTTGAGCTTTATTATTATTGTATAAAGTTCATATTGCTAGCACTCACTGTTGTCTAAGCAATGCAGGTGTGCTCCTAACATTAAAGACTCAATTTACGCTTTATCAACGCTATATAAAGTTGAAATTCAATCGTATCTATCAAACAGTGCGCGTGTGTGCGATGGAACACAGAATACAGAGTTGGAGGATTTAATGTCACGTTCCAAAATTGAATAGTCACAAAATGTAATAGTTTATTTGGACCTTTTTTGCAATTTGGTTGGCTATGCGATGTAATCTAAATAATAAGTAGGAACAAAAAACTGTCACTTTACAAATCTTTTTGACTGGACGAAGTCTGTCGGGTCCGCTAGTTTCAAATAAAATGATGTATAATTTTTGTTTGTGAACTTTATCAAGACTCATAACTGTATATTATTATATACGAGTACTTACGTCATTTCTCTTAATGTGATACCAGTTTCAATTTCTAATATATTGCGCTCATGATTAACACGGACACACTCCACTAAAGTGCGGTATATATCCTCTGTGATATCATCCACTCCACAGTATAAAGTGTCAATGTATTGATACACAGTGGAACGTGGCCAGATGGCATTTGTGTACCTATAAGGTCTCTTTTAGCCACAATTAAATAAACCAACAACACTTTGGGAGGTTCGTACTGCGACGACGATGACCAGATGCCCTTCTCTACTGATCTTTTGTTAAAATAATTTATTTTTAACTTCTCATTTAATTTTAACTTCTCTTATTCGATCTGTGTAGAAAGGCAGCTGGTTTACAATAATCCTCCCTCATTAATAGATCAACTTTGTCAACGTGCTTATACTCTTTTCGGATATCCAAGTTATCCATTAAAACTCAAATCAAATTTTCCCGCAGTCTGCAAGTGAAGAATCAAAACTTAAATATTATATGCTACGGGTAATCTTCGTATTTTTATCCTCAGGTATCTTTGTATACTGCAACCGCTATTATTAATTCCGTAGTACAACCACTGTTGCGTCTATAGTTTTATTAAAATCTGTCTACCTTCACACTGATCCTTGAATCCGTCTTTTATCTGGGTATCTGGCCCCCATTGCATCCACCAGCTGTTAGTGTAGATACGGGGACAATCTCCTCTGAACTGTGACACCATGTGCGTTTTAAAGCAATCGCTGCAGAATACTTGGCCGTAAAACACCTTCAAGGATTTTGGAATGTTCCGACAAATACCTATAACGTTTAAGAATATAATACATATCTCGTGCGCGTAAGAAAATCACCACAATTTCATTTCGCAATGTTTACCACATTGCGATTTAATTTTTATGAGCGTATAAGCCTATAAGTGTTGCATAGGTTGCTAGGTATATTTTCGAGATATACCAGTGTATATTTTCTGAGAAAAACAATTTAATATCATGGTAAGGTAACTTTACCTTACCACGAGCTCTGCCAGACGGAATATTGTGTCTAATAGTCAACTAAACAACTATAAACCTTGTGTTTAACTATAGGTATGCTGTGCGAACTGCGCGACCCGCTGCAGACATCAGCTTCAGTCTATGAGAGTATCTAATTTCTAATGCAATCGGGTTTAAAATGCATGAAAGCAAAACTTTATGTGATCATGACATGTCTGCTTAAAGCCGACTCTTAGATAAAATACATTTGTAGATAAATAATACTTACAGCACATGCTGCAAAAGCGGTGGAAGTTCTGTCCCTCGATACCGATTAAATCTTCTGTGTCAATTGGCAGGAAACATCGTGCGCAATAGTTTCTTTTTGGTTGTTCTTGCGAGTTATCCATTATTACTTATAATTTTATACCAAAAAAAAATTAACAAATATATTATTGAGTATTCAGAGTAGTATTCCGCAAACTATTTGCATAGTGGATGGATGAATTTAAACCAAAGAATATATGTACTCGGGGGAGATTTAAACTATGCGGTATAAATCACAAAAAATTGATTAGTGCAAACAAAACACTGTAATGACAATGATTTTGTCGAAAAGAATATTATTTGAAATATGGCGCATTTTTCTTTCTGCCATGACTTGGCATTGATTGGTGTTATTATTTTCATTCTGTATTACCTTTTTGTTACGACCTTATTTATCTTTGGGTATTACCACGCTTACTTTATGATTCCATATACTATAACCTGTATATACCTATACCTGTTAGTATATTATTTATATTACAGGTACTTATTTCGACGCCATCAAGGGCATTCAGTAAAAATGTTTGAAACATGAACTTAACGGATTTGAGTTCTACTACAATGACTTTCAATCACATATTTAATTTTTAATGACCTCAAAGAGTACAAATAGCAAGGACAAACCTCTAGTTTCTGCAAAATCTGCGTGAAATCGATTGATCGATGACGATCGACTGATCGAAACGATTGGATCGTGGAGATAAATGGATAGTGCTGTCGCGTCTCACTTTGATAAAGCCCACATTAAAAAGTTATAGAAATAAAGTTTTCGTCTTCCATTCAAGCCGTAGGGCCCTTATGGCCAAGGTTAAGCTGAGTTTAGTCGGTAGGTCTGTTGGGTCGAGCCGCCTTGATTCACCAGGAGTCCGACATAATCACCGCATCCCTGCTTGCCTGTTGCGGTGGTACTCTTCTCAGCCTCCTCTCCTGAGGATAAAAAAAAAGTTTTCGTCATTCAACTCATTTCCAACAGTTGTGAATTCGGTGACCGATTTACTTTTTTCCTCCTCCAACCCTGAAAACCCAAAAAAACAGGTAAATAATTATACCCCTATCGGTAGTTTACAGTAACCATCACCATTTGAGGAACATAAAAAAAATATTGTAATTCTTATATATGTGACACAATCTCTTACCACGTTACAACAGAATTTCTAACACTACTTATACACACACAGCATTTGTAGAACAAGTAGTGTATTATGTGATACTAGCAACCCGCCCCGGCTTCGCACGGGTGCAATGATGATACTAAATACACTACAGAAAAACTGTGAACGTTGTATATAATAAATTACTCTTCGCAGCGTATGAGATGAAAGACATTTTATGGCAAATTTTTTTACACCTTCGGTTAATTTTAATAAGAATTTCTAAAAATTTCTATAGTAATCTAGTACTAAATATAGCCTATGTTACTCAGTGATAATATAGCTTTCTAATGAAAAAAAAAAGAATTATTAAAATCGGTCCAGTACTTTTTGAGTTCATTCGTTACATACAAAAATACAAATCTTTGCTCCTTATAATATTAGTGTAGATAATACCCGATTGCTTCTTACCACCCTCCAATACACGGTAAATCTGGATATGGAAATCCTCACAGGTGTATCCTTATTGCATAAATGTTAAATAAAGGGTTACACCATAGAAAACCAGCACTATCGTTCTCCTACAAACTTTCGGACCCACCACAGTTCTCAATTTTTCCAAATTGAATAACCTTGTATAATCCGTCTGCGTCCAACTACAATACACTGCCACATAAAAAAACGGTGTACATTTTCTAAACGGCAATTAGGACTTAATCAACCACGCTAGCTCAGTGCGGTTTGGTCAATTTCCTATATACCTTTAAATTGCTTCGTAGGTGATAGTTATATTCGTTCACTGTTGGTGTGGTAAATGTAATGATATTTGAAAAAATTATAACACATTTGTATATTGCAGGATTGACTCTCAGATCTTTGTATTCGAAGTCTAGTCCCGAGCTACGACGCGTCCGACACTTGACACGCCACTATTGTCGTTTATTAAGCTGTATACAATTTATTAATCGATGTTTTTACTTTAATCATTCGTATAGTAACGGCTTCCTTGTTTAAAAATCTTCGCGTGGTCCTTACCATAGACAAGTCTTTTAAGTCAGTAGTCGTCCATTATAGGAACATCACTATTTTCTGACAGATCAAGTTTTGTTTGTTTCGCTTGACAGCACTAGTCAAATGCTTGTGTGTGCAAGTGATAGTGTTGTGTTATCTATCATGTTTTTATCAAGAAATTGGTGTTTATTGTGTTATTTTGGATGAAATCTATATACTTTTAATGGTAACGTGTACTTACTATCTAATCACATAAATCATGTTTAATTTTAATTGCTTAATGCAGTTATTAAATAGGTTATGTCGGTTGGTATTATGCTGTTGAGACCAGCCCATGTTTTTGCATTTTTTAAATTGAAAAGGCACACGTTAAATCATTAAAACCATTGTAAGATTACAACAGGCTATATTATAATATTGTACAAGGATTGAACAATTTAAACATGCTATAAAATGTAAGAATAAGGCAAATGGAATTTGTCTAACATAATTGAGTTCTAAGCGTTTGTTCGACCCATATGATTTGTTTTTGTAATTGAGTGTGACCTTCAGAAAATTATTACTTCATTTCTGATGACTAACTATCGGAAAATATATTTTTGACTATTTAAAATGCTTAATTTAAAATTTATTTATTTCTGTTTTATAACAAATTGTGAGTGCAGAAATATGCATATTAATATTCATGTATTTAAATAAATTATATTAGAAGTTCAAATATGATGGATAGAAGTATTTTATAGAAAAATAATATTATGAGCTTCAAGTAGTTTTAGCAATACTTATGATAAAATTTGGTCTCTAAATTGTTGACATTTATAGTCATAATAACTACTTTATGTGTTAATGTTTTTTAAAGAAAGAATTTATTACACATGTATCAATTGATACTGTTAATTGATAAAATATACATAAAATCCTTAAATTTTTTATGGAAGTTTTTTTTTAAGTTTGACACTTTAATGTTTGTGGTCAAATTTTACTAGTGTAGTGTTAGATCAAACATCTATAGGTTAATATTAATACTGCTATCTCCCCAATTCTTATATATTGCATTATACTGTCATTATGTATTAGTTTGATAAACTTATTTTTAAGCCCAGTGAAAATGTAGTGCTGTACTAGTAATGATATAATAATTATGGAAATGAAGTGCCCACAATAATTCCAAAAAAATTTCAACAGAGGATGTTGTTATTGTGTTTAAGGCCATTCAATATATCTGGATGTGTACTTAAACCTTCAAGTCTATTTGTTAAAAGCTTTTTCTGATACACCAAGCAACAGTTTCATTTTAAGTTCCACATAAAAACCAACATCTTGTTAATTATCTATTATGTAGATTTAACATTTTAAGTATATAAATTTTATTTCATTACTAGCGGCCGCCCAGGCTTCGCACGGGTACATACACACACACACACATACACCTATGATTTTGTTCTATCATCAATAGTTTTCGCAGTGCATGCGACTTAAGGAATTTTTCAGTTCATTTTTTTACACCTTGGGTTACATTATTGGAGTTTTAGTAAGGATCCCTAATTTTTTTTTAAATATAATATAGCCTATGTTTCTCGGGGATAATGTAGTTTTCCAAAGGTGAAAGAATTTTTGAAATCGGTCCAGTAGTTTCGGAGCCTATTCATTACAAACAAACAAACAAATCTTTCCTCTTTATAATATTATATTTCATTATGTGTAATATGATTACGTGTTTATCTTAAACCTTTAAATTTATTCTCTGGACTGTTCTACAGTATTTATCTGATTAGGAATTTAGTCTTAGCTGTTTTTTATGTGGTAATAAATTATTATTCTAGACTTCTGATACAATTTTTGTTACAGAATGGTTCACCTGAATGTCAAAAGAAAAATGTCCCGGAATGAGAAAGCGAAAAGTGGATTTGTAAGTACATTTTTTATATTATATATTATAATTGAGTATTTTTTGTAATACTCTGCATTTTGTGCATTTCAATTTTAAGAATATGAACAAGCTATTTTTTGGTTATTTATTCACTATAACTAGAAAGTATGTGTGTGAATAAAATTATTTAATATTTAAACATGTAAAAAGAACTAAAAAAATAAAGAAAAATTGTGTTTTAATTTTATAACTATAAATGCTTTTATATTTTGTTTATGAAACTGATTTTGGTTACTACTTTTTGTTAAACATTATTATGTCAATGAATAAAAATATGGTTTCAAATCTAAAATGTGCTTTTATTAAAATTGCGATGGACTGTAAATAGTCCATCACAATTATTTCACAAAAATTTAGAATAGTCTACCATTTTTGAATTTTTGTGAAATTTTGAATAGCTTTGGAATAGTCTGTTAGAGTTAACTAGACAAGTTAAAAAATTCTAAGAATGGGTTATCATAGGTGTTTACTTTCTTAGATCACACATTGTATACTTAATTTCTGTTGTGTCATCATTTCTGCCTCGGTTTTCAGTCATAAGACATGGCCCAACACCAAGGGTCTCTACACTGAATGGTTGCACACTGCAGGCATCACCTTCTAGCTTTCTCCACCAAATTGTCAGTTCACCTTGGGAGGCTTACAAAGCATATTTTTCCCAGCATTCGGGAACCTTTCCACCCAGTGTTTTTTGTTTGATTGTGAGATAAAGAAATTATTTAATCATTTTTAAACAATACATTATATTATAAATACAAAATACATAGCATAAAATTGGAAGGTAACAGTTGAGCCACAAGAAAATCTTACTGCATTAGTTTTTATGGAGTAGATTTATAGCCTTATGTATATTCTCAGTCACACACATCTTCTAACGCATTTGTGAACAATTTGGGCGATATCACATCACCTCTCTGGAGCCGGATTGATTTCGAAGTCTGGTCTTGAAGGCGGGCTGCGGTTTTAGCATGTTGGAGGAATTACTACATAACTTGGATGTATCGATAGTCTGTATGACATCTCTGGAGAGGCTGAAGCACGGTCCAGATCTCGATGGAATCAAAGGCTTTCACATAGTCCACAAACGCCAAGCATAATGACAAAAGTATCGTGCGATAGAGTGCAGTTGCATAGACTAGTGCCAGCGATTGTACTCGTAAAATCGAGTGCCACTGCGTTTAGTTGGAGTTTCGATCTTAAGGCGTAAATAGTCAGCACCGGATTCGCCAGCGAACTTTATAAGTGAATCAACATATATGGTAGTTATATTGACGTGAGATGAACTAGAACTTATTACTACCTAAACTAACAACATTTTATAACATATAAAATTTTGTTAGTTTAGGTAGTAATAAGTAATAAAGTAAATTCCAAAGAATAGATCCGGTATAAGAATTGAAGATTACGAAATCATCACATTTTTCAGTACAGTTACTTGTACTTGTAGGTCGTATATCTAGTATAATCACATCAATAGTCGATACAAGATACGTCATTTATTTGTTAACACAAAGAGAATTCTATTATTCTTCTTACTCTCGAAAGCGTTTAATTAAATTCTCTCTGTTGAACAGATAAATTTGCTTTAGAATATGGCCGCATCGCGTCTATTAAGAGTGGCAAACACTTTGAATCTCGACAAAAACACATGGCATATCTAGTCTATCTGTGTCATTGGGTTGATCATTTCTTCCGAAGTAATGAAACAAGACATAACTTGTACTAAATTTATATTAAAAATGAGCAAATCTATATTTTTATTTATTGCATTGGCCGCATAATTTTTAGTGATATTATACAAACGGATTAAAAATAACAAATGTTGTCCAAAAAAAAATCACAGTGCATGCATGCGATAATGCAACGGTGACTGTATATACATTAAACAGTACTGTAAGCTCAACGCTTTGGCTGTTAATGATTTAATCACGATTATGTTCACAGGCTTAGGTAATCGTAAAAATCGCTGTTACGGTTAGAAAAAAACAATGAGTATACCATTTTTAGTTCTTTCGTCATTCTAAGATCTTAGTAATAAGCGATACAATCCTATGTTTGCACTAGGAAAACCGGCGTTACTACCAAACTTATCTGGCGATGTCAAGGTCAAAATTCAGTCTGCTTTTTTAATGAGAGAAAGTTTTCTGACTTTGTTTGTAGGGGACACCGCAGCCCATTGACACCTGCGAGAGGGGTTATATGTGTTATCTGAACATGAAAATCCCATGCCAGCCCGTTAATGTTCATTTTTTTTTGTCTTACCAATGATTCTTCAAGCTAATTTAGATGCAAGGTTACAACATGATAGTTTTCGGATGTTCCCGGAGGTTTTTGATTTGTTCCTGGAGCTATGTGACCGGGGGTATTTGATTTTGTAGAGGTATTATACCCTGCTTAGCTTTAACGCTTTACTGTTCCTGGTTTAGCGCCTAGCCTAGATTCAGTAAAAGTTTTAAAATAATTTGGAACAGTCTGCTTTTGAATATCTTTGAAATAATCTGAAGAGTGAAGGACTAGTCAAAAAATTCGAAGAATGGGTTATCATAGAGCTAGGTGTTGACATTGTTAGACCATACATTGTCATCATTTCCGCCTCGGTTTTCAGTCATAAGACATAGCCCAACAACAAGGGTGTTGAATGGTTCCGCACTGCATGCATCACCTTCTAGCTTTCTCCACCAAATTGTCAGTCCACCTTGGGAGGCTTAAAAAGCATATTTTTCCCAGCATTCAGGAATCTTTCAGGAATTAATTAATTTTATTTGTCACTTCATTGTGTTTATGCTGCCCTTACTAGTTATTCCGTTCACATGATGTCATGGCGTGCATGGCCATTGATAACATCTTTTATCTTTGCCACAGTTTTCATAAGTTCGTAGTTTTCTTTACGGTGCATTTGTGAGATTTTGTTTTGTATTGCATTGTGTTTCAATAATTTGTGTTATTTTTCAAAAGTGGTAGCTAATTTAATTATAAACTGTATTGTGTGATGAACTGGATATCGTGTGTAATTTTGGTTTCATTTTAAATATTTTTCTTTTGTCATACAAATATCTATCATTGTTTGACCAATGTATTGCTTTATTTTATGTCAAGGTATTATTCCTATGTCCGCCCATCCGCTTGTTAATAAAAAAAATGTCTATAAATGGATGAATAGTGGCAATCAAAATTAAATATAAATGAAAGATCTTTCCCTTGTCAAATAATTAAAATCAATTAGCTTTTTACTAGACTTACTACGTTTTGATAACATCTGCGCAGCTGTGTAAATTAATTACCAATTGCAAGGTCATGTATACGGTATAACGTCACTGTAATGTGTGGATTTTGCTCAAGATAGGAGAGCCCGTGGTAGTTATGTTAGTCGGTCATCATGTGAAGTGATTAAGTGATAAACACTCAGAGGACGATAGATAGCTTCACCTGAGTTAAGGAATTTCTAAATTCTCAAGCTAGCCAGGCTATGTCCTATGTCTCGGTCGGCGTAAGTACATATACAATCATATATTTATTAATATTTTTGTATGATTTACTTATCAAATTATCTAAGCTGGTATTCGATAATGTAGGCGCTTAGTAAATATCTAGATATGTATGTTAACGTTTGACTTGCGTCATTCTTGTGTCATACATCTGACTGTGTATAACATCTAAAACGTGGTAATAGGGTTGGCTATTTTCAACACAATTTAAAGTTCTAAATAATATTGAAAACTTTAATTCTCTAGAGTATTTGTATTTTTATCTGAATGCATGGGTTTTAGTTACCTAGAATCAGTTAACCAATACCCATGCATTACATACAAAATATATCTGAGATTTATTTTTAAGACATTTGTGTATTATTGCAAAACAATAGTATCCGACAGAAGTGGTACCACACAACCCCATATATTCTCAAAGAGACTTCAATATTCCGGTTCCGTTTCCGGTTCTAGCTCATACATTGTTATTCTCCCGGCTCTATTTCACTATCATCACAGTTTATAGTAACGTAAGCTACATTGAACTTCAACAATCACTTGAAAATCGATTAAAAAATACATATTTGGATAGTTTGATACCTATGTTTATGCCCGTACTAACATTGTACAGGCTAACGTTCAAGAACGACTGTACAAAAAAGCAACGGCATAGAAAATAAGAAATTGTTACTTTTGAAAGCCCTGCCCTATCAATTTATTTCGCTTGGCATCGATCATCCTAATAATGTTTATCAATAATACCAAAGCGATCTATTTACGACATTCTGTACTATGAGATTTGTTTGTAAGCAATTTCATGGCTTTGTTTCGGTACAACCAGTGATACGTTGCGGGAGAATTTCTATCTGATCTAACGTTAATAATGATTGTTCGATCCACCAATTTAAAGTAAATTCTTGTGTTGCTCTTTTGTCGTAATATCCAAGCAACGGTCGCTTTTAAGGAATAGAGCGTAAGAGATATCGCAAATCTGAGACCGTTTAATAAAATTCTGGCTGTTATCATACGTTTTAGCGCAAAAGCTAGTAATTTTATTAAATATATGATTTAAAACCATTGTCAGAGTATTATGCATAGTAGAATTAATTAGTATACGTTTATAGTCCAAGAACTAGCGGCAAAAATGGGAGAGTTTTGTAATAGCCGATAGTTTGATGTGTTTTAGTTTTAACGGTGCTAGCCTTAGTTACTAGGTTTAAATTTCTATTCAAGTAATTTGTCAAATACCGTTCAAAAATCATCATCAATAAAACTTAGTCTGCCCCAGCAGACTAATTGTGAGTAGCCTATATATTTGCGGTTGTGCCTCATGGATCGATATTGGGGCCATTGCATTTCTTAATCTACATGAATGAACAGTTTATGTTATACCGTACGGATTGTAGATAACACTTAATTAATGTTTAACATTGAATACTTTGGCATTTAACTCAAATAAATCTAAATATCTTTAATTTTTATTTCCAAATGGAAGGGAAGGTATATTACACTAGATTCTTCTTTGCAATAGGATTCCCATATTCAAGCTTTTCTGCTTTACTAAAAGTGAGATAGCTAAGTTATGCTGAAACGGCAAGATTGGTATATTAAGTTATATTCATAGTGTCATGTCTTATTACTGTTGTGAGGATCTGTCGAGAAAATGGATGTTTTGTATTACAAATAAAAAAAATTCGCGCTATCTATAATATAAAATCCAGAGAAACTCTCCAAAAATTATATAGTACCGAGATTCGCATCAGAATATTTATGACAATTTACTCGTACGTTTATAAAAATTATAATTTGATACAAATTTCAAATGTATAAATTAAATAATAGAATTGACATTAAACTGGCCATTCCAACAACTAGCTAGCCTTCAAAAATCAAGAGGTTCGTATATGGAAAATATATAGCTTTTTACAACCAAAGTTTCAAAAAGTTACTGACTTTCCGTTTTTATGAATTTAAAGTGCATATTAAAATACTCTTTTGAAATGGGCTGCTATAACTTTAACGATGACTTAAAAGAATGCTTGCATTTAATATTGTAAATTTTATTTGATTGTAATATTATTGATTTGTTATGTATATGTGTATGTGTATATGAGTCAGCCCCCATTCGCAAGGTCATGTAATCGAACACCAGGGGGCGGCGCTTTGATGTTTGTAAAATTACAATATGCCCTATAGTGTGTAATAATTACAAATTTGCAGTAAAGTAATTTTTAATACAGTTCGCAAGTACGTCAAGGTATACAGTCGAACTGCGAAAACAGCTTTTATTACGTGGGGAATAGAGACGATCGCGGGGTCCGCATACATAGACCGCATTGTTGTGGAACGCGGCGATTTAAGTTGTTGCCATAACGATGTTGGCACAAGAATTTTATAATTACTGAAAATTTGTATATATAACTAAAAAAATTGCCAGACCATAGATTAGAAAAACAGAAATTAAAGCATTTACAAAGATTCTCCCCTTTGTCCCTACGTGTTCCATTACTTGACCTTTCTTTTCGGTACTTTTTAAGAAGTTAATAATTAACTGCCTGTAAAGAATTTATATAGAATGAAGATTATTTTAATTTTGACCTTGCTATCGGGCGTTGAGTAATGTACACCTTTAATTGTAAATCATATTGAATTATGGACCTTTATAAAATTCATGTCGATTTTTTAAGATAGCTTCGGAGAGATCGGTTTAGTTTGAGAGAGCGTATTAAGATAACCATGAAATTGAAATCGCAAAAAAAACATAGTCTATAAACGGTCTTAAAGATATACGGGTTTTCTAGGCATTAAGCCGTTTTAAAATCTTTTGCCTTATACATGGAAATGTTTTCAAAAATCTATACTCTGTCGGCTTAGTCTAATATTTTGATATTTCACTCTCAGTAAATCTAATAAGTCCACAAAAAAGTTAGCCTACATGAGAGCGTCACGAACAATTTTGCTCAATGACTTATTTCGACTTATCTAGAATTTATCGTACGATATCGCTGGATTGCATTACATACTTATTAATCAGATCAATTTAGTGTGGTCGCGGCTTGATAGAAGTCCAATTGTGTTCTAGTTAGCTAGTGTTTTGTTTGAAAAGTTTACCAGAGCTGAACTAGTGACAAATGTTACAGTTGAAGTGTAGCCAATTTTTTAATACCATAAAGTGATGTTCTAATTTTTTTTTGTACTATTATCCAACGTACCATCAAGTGCATGTATAGAAATCTAAAATTAAGATGACAGATAAAAAATCTATAGTGAAGTGTCGTTCAAAATGACATCAAGAATGTTATGAAGTAATATTATAGAGTTGATGGAATGCAATAAATAACTTCTAGTTTCTGATTACAGAATTTGAAGTTAAGCGCTATTCAAACCTAAACAAGCATGTATCAAATAACATTTTAGTATTTGAATTATCATACATTCAACATAATCAATCAGACTTTGATTGAGGTTCAATTTGTATCGAGTGTGATAATGAATGCCTTTTGATAGTAATATGAAATATTTTAGCTTAGATTTTATAGCTAAGCAAGAGATGGGGTGATTATTTTATTTTATATAATTTAAGTATGGAAATATATTATTTAAAAACTATATTTTATACCACAAGCGTAGGAAGAGATACGATTCATTATTGCGTGTTCCAACGAGCTGTAAATCTTTGTTTTTATTTATGAAGCTTGGACTGCAATGTGAAACACTTGCCTTGGTTGCCTTACCAATTTTATCATTAAACGAGTGATACATTACATACATTTGCCAACCCGTGAACTGAACCAGGGATTTTGAAAAAAATTGATAATATTACTGAAGTTTATGATACAGCAAAACAGTCAAAAGCCACTCTTACGCCACTTTCCATCAAGGAGGCCCAGGCTATTAAGGAACCTATTAAAGCATTCACGGATAGTCGGCCGGCTTCGGATTTGAGAATTCAAAGTTATGATTGTACATGTGTCAAATAATATTGTTACAGTTTTAGTCGTCCGTGCGTTTGCATTCTCAAATCAGAAACTGACAGATACTATCAGAATGATAGTCTTTCTTGGTCAGCAACAGAAGTTATCCGAATTGCGGTTGTAGAAATGTATAAGCACCTTAGATTTCATTGCTTAAATGACAATCGCCACTTGTATCAGAAGTCGAGGACCCTCTATAGGGCAAGTCTCCGAATGGAGTGTCAAGTACATAGTCAAGTTCAGCCCCAACAAAGAAAGGGATACATTTTTTCTATTTCTGTTGAGCTCCACGGTGTTAAGATTTTGGACTTGGCTCTGTACAAAGTCGTGCTTTCTGTATCGTCGGTGATCCGAATATCACGGCGGCTTCAACAGACTATTTGGAATAGCGAAAAAATGGCTTTGGTTGTTTATGCGTTCTTTATAGGATCTCTAACGGAGAGTGCTCATAGTAATTGTTTCCAATGGTACCGCCGGACTAGGTTACGTTAGGTTCATTTCTCGGTTTTAGCGTTCATTTCTACCACGTACGTGCAAATTTTTTAATGAACTTCCAGTTGCGGTGTTTGCCGCGTGCTTTGTCATTTTTATAACGATATTTAAAAAGAGAATTTGTTTCCAAATACGTGGTGACTGAATTTTGCCCCTTTGCGGATGTGTGTGAGTAATGGTTGCAATTTACCATTGGGCGGATTATTTGCTTGGTCCAGTGATACTACGATTGTTCGACACACGTTACTGTTTCTTCGGTATTCAGTTACAAAACATTGTATCGTTATCGCATACATTTCGATAGGATTTCATACTGAAGTAACTGAAAGTATATTGGGTGAGCGAGGGGTTGAACATAAAGTAATTAATTGAAATGAAAAATAAAAATACGCTCACGTCACGCTTATTGTTCTCTTCAACTGATAAAATTGATATAAAAGCAACAGAATAAAAGTACCTCGCTCACAAAAAATAAATATTTATGATAAACTTGTTTAGAAAAAAATCTAAATCATTACTAATAAATTATATTGAAACGTTTAATGATTATCATTTATTTATAAACATTATTAACCTTCGTTTTTTTTCACATTTTTGCAGAAATTAACAAGTCTTAGAACGAAGAAAAGGAGCAGTCGTATATCTCTATGTATAATGTTAGAATTGATACACTTATGAGTTTCGTGAAGCCTAATTTATGTAATTTTTTATCAAAAACGAACGTCGAACCCCTTTCGAATGTGTTCAATTTGACTGTAATGAAATGCCATAGTAGACACAATTGACTAACTTATGCTTTAGAAAGAAATATTCTAAATACATAGCGGTTAGGTGATCTCATCCGAGATTTATGAAAAGTGAATGTGCTACCCTGGTGATAATTGTGAACTGACAGAACTAGGGCTCAAATGCAATCTGAACACGTCACTGTGACTAAGTGACGTCACTTAAGTGACTGATGTAAAGTGACAACGATTGACAAATATGAAATGTAGTGGAAAGTGACGTTATGAGTGAGAAGCGGAAGTCTCGTGACAGCCAAACGCTGCCTCGCCTGACTCGGAAGGAGACATGGCGGAAGAAGAAGGTGAGTTTTGTTCTGTCAGTGTCAGTGTCAGTTACACAATGTGTTGTGTCGACAAGTGTTTGCACTATGTCCTTTGGTGTTGTCTTACTTTGCCGTTTCATGTCCTGTGTTTATATAATAAGTAGATGTCTATTAATGTCAATCAAAAACTTTGATACGTTTTAAAACTTTCATCGAACAAATGCTTTAAAAATATTCTAATTTTACTATATGGACAGAATTTGAATTCTCTCTGACAGTCATGACTATTTTTATCAGAAGACATAAATATATTTTAATGTGCTTAAGCATTTATGCGGTACGTACTAATTACACCGGAGTCATTGGTGTAGATACTGAGCTCTTTAATAGGAAATTCTGGGTATAGGATAGATGGTATCCATTACATCCCTATATATATTTATTCAGGAAACAATGCTTCGTATTCTTATCCATCATAAATAAATTAACTGCCATAATTACAAATACGTTTTAGATATTTTTACGAAATCACTTTTAAAATGTGATTAGTTGGAACTTCGAGTTACAATGGACAATATTTCATTGTACTAAAATTCGAGAGTCGTAAGTCGTATAGTCTCTCTAATCTGTGGTACTGTCATACAAATTAACAGAACGATGATCTCCTACTAGGGTTGTTCATGTTCACTTTTGTTTAAAGTGATATCGATATGTTGTGAATATGTTATTTGTTAAGCAGGAAGCATAAACCACAATATGGAAAGATAGATACCAACAAATTAAAATAATATAAATTTTATTATTTTCCGATGATTACTAATTTGATTTTCATAAGTCTAGAACAGAAGAGTTATTCTACGAGTACTTATTGTATTTAAGCATGCGATAATGGACGTTGTGCTATTCTATTTTTGTTATTAGTACAGTAACGCCATCTGGAGGAAAATATAATAAGTCTGTTGTCTTGCCAATTTTTACTTTAGACGGTTAAAATTGTACTCAGATGATAGTTCTCACTCGCACCATGCTATTGTGAGAATACGGCTATTAGTATCAATAAAAAGTTACAAGAATAAAATATATGCTTAAACTATACTAAACACGAAATTACTGTGAACCGTATAATTCTTATGGTTGATGACCCTGACTACTACACTATATCAATAATTTTACGTTATCAAATATGTTATAACTCGTGTAATGTTATAACTCAAGGTATCAATTTTAATACTGTTTTAAAATCATATGGTTTTCATACTTCTATATTTTCTATATTATTTATTCTATAGTTATTCGTGTAACAAAAATCAAAACCAATCAACAATCTAAGGCTTTACTTTTTCATAAAATGAAGCATATAAAGTGAATTACAGTTAACTTTAAATTCTTATAATTTACGTATCGTGCTTAAGATTCGTATTGAAATAACGTAACAAAAAAATCTACAGTATTTAATAAACAGACACACAATAAACAGAAACAGACAAAATGTCTGTAATAGATATTTGAGGGATAATTGCATACTTTCCTATTAAAAAAAACGTCTCGATATTGTATTGTCATCACTACCGACGCCTTAACTTAAAATGTAGTTTTATTTGTTATAAAGGCGTAGGCGTAGTTATAAAGGCATTGACCCAACCCTTGTAATTTCTGTCTTAATACTTACGCCCTTTCAGAATGAGTAAATATTAAAATAATTAAGTATTACCTAAAAATAAGACCAAAAAATACGGGTCCTCTATTTTTGTATATTTTCTCAATAGTTATTAAAATCAGACGCTTAAAATTTTGAAATGCTGCCCATCCTTATTATTGGCGCAGGTTACGCACAGTGGTCTTTTTGCTTCTTATTAAACCAACGTGCAATCGCTGATAACTTGTGTACTCAGACGCCATAAATATTTTAAACATTTGCTGTTGCAAGTCCTCGGGTGGAATTTTAACATCGACCTCGCTTTGTTAGTCAATCGTGGATGCGTACTAATTTACTGTGTACATTTCAATAGCTAATCTCGAAATTTATGTAAATTAACGTTTCTTGCTTTCTGGTTAAGTGTAATATTTCAAATAATGCACAGTGCGATATTGTCTTATTTATTTGAAATTATTTTTATGTGCGTTCGTCTTCATTTCGTTTTGTTGTCAATGTTAAATCAAAATTACATTAAACAGTGGTACCGCCTTGTTAGTGAACTCATGGAAAATTATTACAATAATTTCGGAAGACTTTATTGTATCTTTAAAATCATTAATTTACATTTTAGGGTTTCGTACCGTAAGGTAAAAACGGAACCTTCTAGGATCTCTTTGTTGTCCGTCCGTCTGTCAAGACCCTTTTTCTCAGAAACGTGTCGAGATATCAAGCTGAAATTAATATCACAAACTCAGGTTTCCTATCTCATTTTTTGACATTTGCAAGGGAATCAAAACCTATAGGATACTTTTCGTTGACGTCATATAGCATAAGTAAAGGAAAAACTCCGAAAACCGTAAATTTGTAGTTATTTTACAAAAGAAAAAATATTCAGGAAAAATCTTTGAGACTTAATTCTACTAATGAGCGAACAATTTACATGTCGACAAATTTTTCATTTCATAAACTGTACAATTCTCTACCTATAACATTATATAGCATTTATGATAAATGGTATTAAGTAAATAATCAACCTATAACAGTGTTCTCATTACAACAGTATTAAAGAGTAGTGTGTTTGCTTACATTTTCCTTTTTATTGTTGATGCCATGTAAATGCTTTGCCAGTGTCTTTATCTCTAACATTTACTACGGACTCTTTTTAGTTTGCGTTATAATTTTTGTCAAATTTCGCGCATCTAACTAGAATAGCGCTAATGTGTATAGGCGGATGCCATGAATAGAGTTACATTTTAAGATATGAAATTTTTGAAAGAAGTATTGACCTTCTAGTAATCAAAATCAGATGAGAAAAAAGCAACAGGTTATGCAATTTTCATAACTTATTTTTATCATTGTGTTAGCTATAATATCCTCATTATTGATCATGCCGCTCCAAGGAAGATTTGGGCCGCTATAATTTGGTCCGCAACTGTATTGTTTAAAATATTATTATATTGCTGTGTACATTTCAATATATTTTTTGCTATTGAGAATATAAAATTATAATAATTAATAAACTGCATGCTCAGGACCGATTGGTGTGGAGGTTCGAAGCAGAAGTCTATGCCCATAAAATATTGATGTTACAATAAAAATGCAGTTTCCGTCAATTTAAAGTCACACACACGTGGTGACAAAGAAGTTTGTGAAACTTTTTTAAAGTGATAAGTTGATTAGCGGTGCTGAACACCACTAAATATGTAATTAAAATTATTTAATAATGACATACTAATGGCTATAATTCGATTCCGACCTGAACACTATTTTCTGGTAAAAAGTGTGGCAACCTTAACTACGATAATGAGGATTGGTGGTAATGTTACAGCCCAGTTCTATTTTATTTAATAAAGTACGAGTAAAAGTAGCAATCCTAACTAAAATAGGGTTGATGGTAACGCCGGAATAGTTCGATGTCAGTGTGGGCACAAGCAACGAGAACAGATGAGATATATATTGGTATTGGACAATCTAGTAATATGCGCTCAATTTTTCTTGACCAATATTTCGAAAAAAACTTTTAATGTTTCTTACTTAAAACTATATGAGATCATCGTGATGTCACTATGATTAGTATTGTAGTATACACGTATAGTTAAGGTAAGTTAATATTTCGATGATTCAACAGGGTGGCGTGGGCGCCGGTCATAATAATGTCCTAAAATACGTACATAATATTTTATTGCCTTCAGTCTAATTCGAAAATATTTTTGTAAGTTCATGTTTTGAGAGCAAGAGCAAATTTAACGCATTGTAAGCTTACAAGTGACAGAGTAGTATCAGCTATATCAGCGTTTGCTTTCATAACTCAATGAATGTTAAAAAATAGTGTGGCATTTGGGACTGATACGAACAAGATTGTTCAAATGTTCCATAATCCCACCAGTGAAAGGAGTACAATTTGATATTTTAGTACATGTTTTTATTTGTGTATGTTTTTTGTTGGTATGTGTTTGTGTGAACATATTTTTAAATAATTAAATGATCTGTCATGGGCGACGCCCAGTTATGATGGCATAAAATATAAAATGAATCCCGACCACGGTAGACACGCAACCGCGAAATTGTATTTTGTAATATAATTTTCCTGACATGTACAGTTTGGCAGTCATGCAAAGGCCAAAGTATTTGTGGGTTGTATGTAAATTTGAACAAGGGTAAAATTAAACAAGGACAGCGATGTCCTTTATCTAAAGGCTAGATGGGATGCGAGTCAGACATGCATGACTACTTGATGCGAGAGAACCTATTAAAAATAAACCCAGTATCAATATTGTCCTTATCGGCGATCCGCAATAAAGAAAACCAAAGCAAAATCAAATTCTCATCAAGGCATCGGTGTAGGTATTGGGGCTGATAAAGCGGTTATCTTGGACTCGATCAGTTAACGCGTTTTCTCAGAAGACGCCACCTTGTTTGGTTCCATTTTTCTTCCTGGATTTACTTCTAGACGCAACGTTTGTGCTCTCCGCGGAAAAGATACATTGAACGGATATGTGCAGCGTAGGTCACGACCTTGATCAATGCGCGTGAGTAAGCTGAATGATACTGCCATTACGTCATTGGGTGCGCGAAGCCGCAAGTAACTTTAAACTTTACGCATTTATTTTCAACAGGATAGCATCTTTTACCGAAATCTCACTGATATGTCGAAAGTGAGTTGCACCTCACCAACTCAACATGCTATGTTGTGATACCTGCCTCAGGTGAGATGCTGCGAGAATTCTAATACTCTACCACCTACCAAGTTATTATCTTCAAAAATAAACAGGAAATTGCGTCCGATTTCGTTCATTCTCATTCCATTAATTTCTTATTGGACGACGATGCAAGTGGAGAGTAGAAAGAGTTGAAACAATATAACCCCGTCGAGAAATTCTTTTAATCAGAAAAGCGTGCTAGATAACAACGACGACACTAAACGATTCTTTCGTTGTATCTTATAGCATCTACCTAAATATGTGCTATCTATCGTAAATTATGAATAGAAATATCTGTGTATGGCTCGACGCGCGGTTAGGCCGGATTTTTTTTATAATGTTGTGTAAGATCATAGTATGCGTATATGACCATTTGAAAGGTTAACCTGTACCAATGGAGGTCAGTGCAGATACTAATTAATTACAATCCATTGTCAGAAGCTGTGATGCATTGAAGCTTGTAATTGTATTTTTATTTATTTCCCATGTACATACGGGTGCAAATCTGGTATACAAGTTGCCTCACGATGTTTTTCTTCCCCGTTAGGAGTATCAGATAATATGATATGATATGCATATGAATTTCGAGTAATATTCGGTCGATTCAAAAGACCAGTGCGGAGATCCAGTTTGCGAGCGAGCGATACACTCTTTATTTTTCATTCACTTATATGCGAAAATCACAAAATATTTTTGTTCGTAATATGTTTGGTCAGTTATTAACTTTTCTTTTGAAAAAATATTTTGTATTTGGAGAGCATAGTTAGTACTGCGTACTGCTTGTAGAGCTTATTTTAAACTATACAATTTATACTGATATTCTTTAATTTTTTTGTTCCAAATTTAAGTTCACATAAAAATATTTGCTTTTGCAATAGATTATTTATGCTGGTTGCCTATGGCTTCTTCCATATGGAGATATTTTCTTTGATATTATTTCTAGACCTTTGGATTAACCAACATAAAAATATTTTTCTAATGCGAATAAGAGCCTGTAGCTAAGGTAACTTTGATGACATGGAATTCGTTTCGTTAAAAACGAAATATATTAGGGATGAAAATCAAAAAAATCAAAATCAAAATAATATTTATTCAACATAGACCTTTACAGGCACTTATTGACGTCAACAAACAAAACAAAAAAAAAAAGCTTAAATAATAAAAAAAAAAACAAAAACCTTGTCCGTACGTACGAATAAGGAAAAAAAAAAAGAAAAAATATATTGACTCGACACCTGTTCGGAAATTGGGAGAGCCTTCTCGAGAAGAACAGGCAAGAAACTCTGAAGGTCTATTTTTTATCTCCTCTTTTCAATGTTAATAATTATAATAATATAATATAAAAATACAATATAGTATAAGATACAATCATACCTAATACGATTACAGTCGTATGTATGTTTACATACACATATAAAATAATACAATATTATAAATAATGTTACCAAACATGGCTCTATGAATAGTGTCCCTATTCCCAAATACTGTGATCATTTAGATAGTCACTTACTTTATAATAACCTTTACTCATGAGTGTATTTTTGATATGGATTTTAAATTTATATAAAGGTAAATCAATGACACTTTGCGGAAGCTTGTTAAACATAGATATACATTTCCCCAAGAACGAACAGCTAGTTTTATGGAGTCTGAACATTGGAACGGCAAGTTTATTTTTGTTTCTAGTATTCACATTATGTAGATCACTGTTTTTATTGAATTTATTATAGTTTCTATATACAAAAACTAAATTATCATATATATATTGACTAGCTAAAGTTAAAATATTAATTTCTTTGAACAATTCTTTTAGGGATTCTCTAGCCCGTAAACAGTAAATAGCACGAATCGCTCTTTTTTGTAAAAGGAAAATACTTTCAATGTTAGCCGCTGATCCCCATAGCAGCAGTCCATAGGACATAACACTATGAAAGTAGCTGAAATAAACAATTCTTGCCGTTTCAACATTAGTTAAAAGTCTAATCTTTTTTACTGCGTACGCCGCTGAACTAAGTTTGATTGCCAAAGTTTCAATATGTGGATCCCACTGTAGTCGTGAATCTAACGTAATGCCTAAGAATTTAGTATTATTTACCAAGTCAATGACATCACCATTCATATTTAAACTAGTATCAACCTGCCTTACATTGGGCAAAGAGAATTTGATACATTTTGTTTTCTTAGAATTTAAAGACAAATTATTAGTTGTGAACCAATACAGAACTCTCGAGAGAGCACTTTTACATCGTCATAACATTCCTTTTGTCTATCAACTTTGAATAGTAAAGAAGTATCATCTGCAAACAATACTGTCTCACACGATTCTGTAATGTAGTAAGGAAGGTCATTTATATATATTAGAAACAGTAGAGGACCCAATATTGATCCCTGGGGAACCCCCATAGTTATAGGCGAGCTAGCAGATTCTGATCTATTAATAACGACTTTCTGCAATCTGTCTGATAAATAAGATTTTAAAAGGCTAACAGCTCCATCCGAGACACCATAATGTCTAAGTTTACTTAAAAGCGTTTCATGACTCACACAGTCAAACGCTTTGGAAAGGTCGCAAAACACTCCAATTACATCCCGCTTGCCCTCCCATGCGTCAAAAATATGTTTCATAAGTGCAGTTCCGGCATCGGTAGTGGATCTACCTTTGGTAAAGCCGAATTGGCTTTCATGCATGAATCTGTTTGCTCTCAAGTGACCTATTAGTTGATTGTAAATAACTTTCTCGAAGATTTTGCTGAAAGTAGGTAATATGGATATAGGTCTAAAATTTGAGGGATCTTTTTTGTTACCCGATTTGAAAAGTGGTATTAATTTACTATATTTCATTAGATCAGGAAAGATACCCTCATCAATACAAGAATTAAAAATTTGTGCTAACAATGGGGCTAATTCATCGATGACAGATTGAATTATGTGAGTTGATATACCCCAGAGATCTTCAGTTTTCTTCTTGTTAAGTAAACGGAATGTTTTCTTAATTGAAGAAGCATCAATATGGCTAAATTTGAATGATTCACTGCACCTATTCACACTTGACTCCAGGAGGGTGACGGCTAAACTAGGAGATGAGTTAAGATTACTGGTAGTTATAGCAGGAATTTGAGAAAAATAATCAACAAATGCATTCGCAACTGCATCGTCCGACTTGATAGTCTTATTATTAATTTCTAAAGAGAAAGAGTTCCCAGAGCTTCTACTTTTTCCCGTTTCCTGATTTATTATAGTCCATGTAGTCTTAACTTTGTTCTTTGACATATTTATTTTATTTGATATGTATAAAGATTTAGCACATAAACAAACATTTTTAAAAGTCTTTGAGTATTTTTTTACATAATCTAAAAAGGCAGGGTCGACAGAAGTAGTTTTTAAAGCATATAATTCAAAAAGTGTTCTCCTGCTTTTATATATGCCTGGAGTAGCCCAGTCACTAAATTTCTTTTTGTTGTTTAATTTTACAACCTTTTGTGGGAACATATTGTTGCTTTCCATTCTTACTAAATTAAATAAATTATTATATAAATTATTAGCATCTCCACCAACAGTAGGCAAAGATGTAATTTGAGATGTTATTTTTTTTTAAATTTACATAACCTTCCCTGGGATATAGGTCTACAAATCAATTCCGTTTTAGGGCTAACATGATGGTGCTCAATACAGGCTAGTTGTCCACTATGATCAGAGTTAATGTAGTTTATTACAACAGATTCAATTACTTTACAGTTACAAAAAATATTATCTAAGCAGGTAGCTGATGTGGGTGTTATTCTAGTTGGCTCGTTAAATACGTGATGCAGATCAAATGATTTATATAAATTAATAAACCTTTGGGACAGAGGTGATATATCTAGAATATTAATGTTAAAATCTCCACATACAATTACATTCTTATTTTTCCTGCACACTAATTGCAAAACATCCTCCATGGTGGATTCAAACTCTATATAGCTTCCAGATGGGGGCCTATAGATACACACTATAATAAGATTGTTAAGCTCCACACAAGATATTTCAATAACTCTTTCAATGGAAAGTGATACAACATCTTTGCGTTCTTTATAATGCAATACATTGTTTAATATAATTAAGGACCCCCCTCTTATTGCAGATTGTCTAATATATGAGCTTACAATACTATAATTATTATCAAAGGTGATTAATTCATAGTTCTTAAGCCAATGTTCGGTAACACACAATATATCAACTTTTTCACATGTTAACAACAAATTAATTTCTAAATCTTTGCCAGAAAAGCCTTGGATATTTTGATGTACAATTCGTAGATAATGAGGCTTTTCTATTGTCTTTAAAGAGCCAGAGATAATCTCTGTTGTCTTATTATTTAATTTAAATTCTTTGGAACAGATTCCAAGAAATTATATTCTATATGTTGCTCAATAAAAGCATTGTCATTTTGTAAATTAGCAGCCAAGTTCTTGGCTGAAGTTAAAAAGTAATATTTTAGCACCATTGCTAATCGTTTTTTGTAAAATGTAGTCAGACTTATTCTATCCTTAATTAAAAAGAAATTATTTGTTATATCTGATAATTGGTTAATGTCAATAATATGAATATTTTCCATGTATTGAGTCATGGTATCCAACATGCAATTCAATTTAAATATAAAATTATTTTTCTTTATGCCTAAACTTTGACAATAGGGAAATGAGAACATAATAACCCTATTAATTTTTAAATCACTTAAAACAGTGTAGAGGTGCTTAAGTGAATTCTTGGTCACACCACTCACGTTTCCTAATAATATAATTAAACTGTCATTACAATTGAACTCATAAGCTGAGATTTTGCTGACAATATTATGAAAGTTAGAACCCGGCATACAATTGTTTATAACAGGTTCACCTAACTGGTTACTTAATATATATCCTATATTCTTCCCTATTTCATCACTAAATAATACATATCTTTCTTTCAATGGAGAAGACAGTCTAACCTGAGCAGAGGATGCATAATGGGTAACATTGTCCAACAATACTGGTTCATCAACTTGAGGTGATGACACAACTAATGACTGATTACTACTGGAGTTATTGGTTATGTCTTTAAATAAAGAGTCTACTTGGCATGTATTATAATGGACAGTTGGAACTAAGTCAGTTACTGAGTGGCTATTCTCCTCAATGGAATTTTGAAAACTGACATACTTGCAAGTTAAAGCGTCAATAGTTATGTTGAGATCTTCAATCATTTTATTGAGACATTTTGTATTGATGATTCTCTATGTGTTAGTCATTCCTATACATTTCCGTTAGATATCAAAACGATTTAGATCAGGAATTAAACGCAAATTATACTTTGTCTAGGGGCGAAAAATGAATTTATACCTAATGCTGTGCCCACGATTTCGTTCGCGTGCTAAAGTGACTGGAAAGCATTTTTAATTATTAAAGCTATAATGTAAATAATGTCACAAATGAGACGCTTTAATAACCCTACATATTTCCATGCACACTTTTATATCTATATCTATACTAATATTATAAAGAGGAAAGATTTTTTGTTTGTTGTTTGTTTGTAATGAATAGGCTCCGAACTACTGGATCGATTTCAAAAATTCTTTCACCTTTGGAAAGCTACATTATCCCCGAGTAACATAGGCTACTTTTTATCCCGGAAAAATCGACAGATCCCACGGGATGCGCAATAAAGGCTTCGCTCAAAAACTACTGCACAGATTTTCATGCGGTTTTAACAATAGATAGAGTAATTCTTGAGCAAGGTTTTGCGGTATTTTTTTATCTCGGAAAAACGGATAGTCCCACGGCAAGCGAGATAAAACCTTCGCGCCATAAACCGACTTCCGCGCATATGTAGCCGTGGGCAAAAGCTATGACCCTTAATCCTCTATAGACCCAATCCCGAAATCCACGCAGGCGAAGCCGCGGGCAGAATGCTAGTCTAATCATAAGTTGAAGAAAAAATATCATTGTTGTATCTTTATATATGACGAATTTCTATTTTATATTTATTATTCAAAGTTTTGTAAATATCTTACACTCTTAAGGGTAAAATTACAAATTTTTGAATGTCTAATCAACAGACAAATATACGTTTCCAGTATTTTTTTTGCTTTAAAAATGGCGATACTTCAGTATAACTTTCAACTTCTCACAACCTTTTTTGTGTTTGAAAAACTAACCTATGTCAAAATCTAGCTAGACTATCTATGTACTACATTTCATTTTAATCGGATAAATACTTTTAACGTGAAAGCACGACAGATCTTTAGCATTTATTATATTAGTACGGATAATATTTTAAGAATATATTATTATTATTAAAATATAGTTAATATTGTTTTATGGGAATCAGACGTTTTATGATTATTAGTAATGTCACAGGTCCATGATATACACTAATTGTTTTACTTGTTTCAATCATAACTTTTCTGCGTCCAGACTTTTCTTCTCCTTGTTAATGTAATCAAATGCTTACAATCGCTAGGTGTATTTGTAATATTTAGAAATGCCCAATTTACATAGTTGTTATACCACTCAAACTTTCATCTCCTACTTAATTCCCTTCAAGTTTTACTTTCTCGCCCAAAGGTAGATGTTCCGTCAAATAACTCATCACTATCATTGGTCATTTTATGATTATTAACTATTGTATTGGGGCCTTTACCTTATTAGTGGAATCTCTTAGCAAATTACAATGAATTTAGAAAACCTTTCTGACTTTACTTGATCATCTATTTCACAAATTTTATTACAACATATTTTTATATATAATTTAATAGATATGTGAATTATTGGGGTTACCCAAAATGGAGAAAAAGGTTATTAAAAATTGTAATGTATTTTTATTTATTTAATGAAATAGCTGGATTTTTACAAATAAATTACTAAAAGTTTAGAGTACAAAATCTTTATTCCACAGGGAATTCAAACAGAATTCAATTCACCAATGGTTTAATTTGCAACAATACTTTATACAAATAAATCACTAGAAATAGAAGTACAAAATCTTCATTTCACATGAAATTTAAACAAAATTCAATTCACTAAGGTTTAATATGCAACAATATTTTATACAAATAAATCACTAGAAATATAAGTACAAAATCTTCATTTCACATGGAGTTTAAACAAAATTCAATTCACTAATGTTTACTATGCAGCAATATTTTATACAAATAAATCACTAGAAATATAAGTACAAAATCTTCATTTCACATGGAATTTAAACAAAATTCAATTAACAAATGTTTACTATGCAACAATATTTTATACCAATAAATCACTAGAAGAATGAGTACAAAATCTTTATTTCACATGGAGTTTAAACAAAATTCATTTCACTAATGTTTACTAGGCAACAATATTACTGTCAATTCTATCAAATCATATACATAGAATGACTTAAAAATATAAAAGAACTTAAATTAATATAGGTACAGGCAGGTGTTTATAGGTCCGTTTGATCGATATTGGTTTTTAAGTTGAAATTTATAATGTAAAAGATTAAAAGACGGTATTCCGAGGATAAAAAGAAATCAGTATTCCGGTAGTCCTTCAGGAGTCCTTCAGGAACTGGTCCAGGCAACTGGTAACCGTGGTTAGATGGCCGTGTTTGGGTTAGTTTACTCTCTGTCCTTGGCTTACCAAGTCGCCGTCTTCAATTAAGATTTAAGGTAGATCAGCGGTCTATTTAATGCAGCTGGGTCACTTGGAAGTCCCTGGGTGACGAGGGTTAATGTTCAGCCCAAATATAGTTCCTGAAGATGACATGAATCATTTCAAATAACAACTCTCTTGGCATTTACTTTACTATTTATTAACTTTCAAAAGCGAAGAGTGTGATGTAGAAAAATGAAAACAAACATGAAGATACAATTGATTCTAGAATCTTACAAGATTTGATCTGCTTAAAATATTAATTTGTTTTATTTAAATCCCCATGTATGTAACGGTTATGAGAGGTAGTTAATGGATTTAATTGCATAAATATTGGTTTCCCACCAGGCATACTATGATGATTAATCAATATTTTATTGTAAAAGACCAAATTTGTTATATCAATTTACCACAGTTATTTTCTCTACCCACACTCAACGGATATTCAGGAAATGTTCTAGAACGATGTTTTAGGTATATGAAATGTATATATGAATCTCAGTTAAAAACTCTAAATATATAATAAAAGAAAGAATTATGAAAATTAGGTACCTTTCTTTCGGGATGATTGTCTTTTTTTTCTCTAATTTATATTCGGTGAAAGCAGATCTATTTCGTCAGTCTATATATAGACTCTTCTCTTTTGTAGCAGAGCTCGGCCTCAACAGCCGAATACAATCTTTTCAATTATTTAAATTAGAACAGTGAATAGTTATCGATCACAGCTATTGATCCAAAACCAAATAATATCCGCTAATCACTGCCACAGACTAGTGTGTATCTTTTTTTTTTATTAAGTTTTTAATTTTTTAGTTAGGCAAAGGACACAATCTATGCTAGCCCGAGCAATCTAGCCTGACTATGTTAATCTGTAGAAGGATTAATATTTCTTTATTAGTCCTCACAGCTAGGTCTAGTTTACAGACTCAATTGCCACAGACAAACATTTGCCTGAGGAATAATAAAAATAAGGTTAAACGACTACACTTATGATGATCAATTGCGATTTAACTTTTCATTGACATAAGACTATTCTTTTAAACTACTAATCGTGACATTATAATATTTTAATATTGTTTTAGGGGGAGTGTGTGGGATTACTGATTAAAATACTATCTTTGTAGACGACGCTTGGCTAGACTTGGTTGCTTAATTTGCGCCATAGATAATGGTGTTAGGATCATGATTAGCGGTCCACTCTATGGAACTGTCCATGTCATCTATTAAAATTGTCAATGTCAAAGTAACAATTCGACGTAAACATAACCAATGCGAGATACAATTGTAAAAGTGATTTTAATCAATATGAATAAAAAATGTCTTTAATAGTACTTAAAATCAGTGAGAAAAACAGTGTTACAAAATGCATGTCTATTGGTCAGAATTTATATATACATATAATTATATCTGATCTCCCCGATGGGTTAAGAACAGGTAAAACAATCATTCATATTTTGTCAATTTTATTACTTTCTAGTCTATCAGCCTGGAATTGGAGTTGAGTCTTAATTGACTCTGGGAAGTGAAGTTAATATCAGACAGTGATAATCCACTAGGCACTTCCCACATTTTTTTTATCATTGGGTATAAACTACGTAAATCGACTCTAACGGACAAAGAGGGAGGGGTGTTACCTGTGTTCTAAATCCGTCTCCGCACAAAAACATTTATGGCATTAATTTCTGTAAAACATTCATTACGTCCCTGAAATATTATTAATCTTGTTTCTTCTCCTAAGTGTATTCACATATCATTGTTAACTATATTGTACAAGAATTTCAGAGGTGTAATTACTTCAATTTTTGTGGTACAAAAATCTAATTTTATAGAAAATGGTTAAGGTTAATAAATAAAGTCAATGCTAGTATATCGGTATCCATAAAGGTATTTGTCGAAAACATGCAAATTATAAATCCATACTTATAGGGCAGACCTCGAAGGAGGTCAGGGATCACACACAAGTTTTCACGCACATTCCTCGCACCAAAATACGCCGCTGGCGACACCATCGTACGCGCATATGTGCAAACGGTGCAACGCCAGTATTGATTGCGGTATCGCTTGCATTGAACGCGTTTTTAAACTGCCTACCAATTAATTGCCGACGTTATTAGTTGACTCGGGTTTCCTATTAAATTACTTAGTGTTCGACTAACAGTCGATGTATATACTTGTCTTATTCAGACCGATATTTTTTAACAGTGAGAATTAGTGATAAATCTGGGACCCGACTTCCGTTTTCGATCAATGGTTTCGTTAGTTAATATTTATAGAATACTGTACGTAGTTTTTACCGCAAACCTCGCGGATAAATGAATTACCGGGAAGGTGAATCTCGCGACATGAATCGGGAGAAAGCATTGACTTACATCAGCAAATGAAGCGGCTTACAAACTTAAAGTCTGATAAAACAGACAAGTCATGTCTGCAAGATATAAATGTAATGTTCATTACAGATGGATGCTAAGTTACAATCACTACTCTTTCTTTCTTGTTCAGACGAAAATTTTTATGCTACATAGCACATGTAGCATAAAAATTTTCGATTGTCATACCATGTTATTGTAACGGCTTCAAAGTGTCCAGTCCTGTGCGGATCTGCGTCTGATAAATGTAATACGACGCTTATCACACGATAAGGATTTTACGCTTATAATCCATAAGCTGTAAGCGTCGGGTTTTTAGATTAGGAATTTACCAGTTGCAGTTCAGACTAGCTCAGGGTCTGAAATTAGTGTCCGGTTTTAGTTGCAGCTCTATTATATAGAGCTTAAAAATATAACGGTATGTGTTTGTATTCCTCTTGCTTCAGATTCAGGAACAATTTACTCGGTCTAAGTTACCAGAGCCGTGTGTGCGATTTGTGTTGGAATTTTATAAGCCTGTTTATTGTCTGTTTCCCTCTATACGATAATTAGATTAGAGACATGGTGATGTGTGAATTAAGTGTTGTGATGAGAATGTTGAACAACGTTGAGAACGGTGATTCACGTTTCGTAGTGGTGTTTTGATTTGACACGGCTATGACACGTCTAGGGAAAGTTATCTATTGGATTGGCTCGTGCCCTCGTGTGCATTTACGTTGTTCGCGCTGGGTAATTTTTATTTTATCTTTTGGTGGTGGATTTATATTTTTTATGTTAATGCTGAGTGATTAGATTATATATATATATATTATATATATATATATATATATATATATACCTACTAGAAAGTCTTGCGTTGTCGAAGTAAGACATCTACAGCACTGAGTACTAACAGTATTCATAATTACTGATTAATGATTATACATAATAGTACAAGGCATTGACTATAAGCCTCTTGACCCTGCTTTGAGTACCACACACAATTTTACATGAGTCTTTTATATAAGACATGTATACATACAACAAATGTAAATACAACATATAACAAATGTAAATAAACAAATTACAAACTCAACAACAATAAAAAACATACAAATTATTCTGTTTACATTCACCTTATGCTCTCTAGATGTCTCAATACTTTTCACCAAGTACTTGGCACGCGTCCAAAGAAGACTGCTCTCAACAAACCTGTCAGTTACGTCACGCCTTGTGACTGTTTTGACGCTAATTATAATTACCCATAATGGAGGGACGGGTGGTCGTCCGGTGCAGAGCGTTGGCGAGGCGATTTATTTTTAACTTGACAAAATGTAAACTTCAGAGAAACTACTTGCCGTATACTTTACATTTAGGCGGATTGTACTAGGTTTTACATTACTGGGTGTACTCCGCGTAGGTTAGGGTAACTTTGATACAAACATTGCAGCCAATATTCCAAATGAAAATCAGAAACTTGCTATTATATCCGTTCAACAAAAAATGTAGCAAACTGTCAGTGCAAGCATTATATACAATTATAAGTGTTAAATGTTAGATTAGACATTTCTACTTTGATGCTTCTGTCTTATTGGCGAACTTCCCAATTGAATGAGCATGAAGCTTTAGTGTACAGTTGTACACCTCTCTGTGTTTCGGGTTCTTGAAATAACTTCTGTACAGATACGTCATATATATATATATATAATATATATATATATAATATATATATATATATATAATATATATATATATATATTATATATATATATATATAGTTCGTCGCGTGCGATGGACGCCTAGCTCGGTGATCCACAATAGGCACGATACTAATGAACCGGTTGGTCATGTGGCCATTATGGCTGTAATGAATAGTGCTGGCCACGTTATTGTTTCGCGCAAGAACACTTCGATGTGGTGACGCCCCGTAATTGATATTTGTTGTAAAATACTAATTTTAATGTAGACGAGTTATTTGTAACGCTCGCTTGGAAAATAATACTGCGTGACGGTCGCCAGTTCGATTCCCGCACGGGACAAATATTTTGTATGACCTGCAGAAATTTGTTTTCTGGGTGTATTATGTGCAGGTGAGATTCTGTGTTTGTACTTACACCCACGAAAAATTATAAAATGTGTGTATCTGTTTACTAAAAAAGCGGTCACGTAAGCATAAACTTAGAAAAAATAATGATTAGCTTTACAGGAGAAGTTTACTCACTCTCGAATCACTGCCGTTATGATTCTGCATGTGACTAAGGACATACGTCAGTGCAGTAATTCTGATGATGTTTCTTTAGTAGTTAGAACGCTTTCGGTGTGGAGTTTATCAGTGTTACTAAAACTCAGATATCAAGTATTCAATGTTTCATTTTTTATAATTTTAAATGATCTGTTACTGTTAACCGTAGATGGCTTTATTACAACTTCACTTTGAAGTTACTTTGGGGAAGGCGGGATCTTGGACTGAGTAGAGTTACTAATCGACGAATCATCGGGCCAAAGAAAACTATCGGAGTGTGCATTGTTCCAGTTTGATTCAGACTTGACGGGATAAATAATTAAAATTAGTACAAGAAAGATTTTTAAATTAGAGGGATTATTTAAAATTAGTTCTACATTACAGTTGGCATTTGATTAAAATCATATAACTAGGTAATATGAATAAGAAATGGAAGATATCTAAAGATCCATATGAACGAACCCACATCACAAAGATAATTCTTAATAATGATACAAATTTACCGAATCGCAAGGTGACAAAACTGACAAGAATAGTTTTACATCACACGCGAAATCATTATTTTTGGCGATTGTGTACTACGCTTCCTTTCGGCCTTTTATTTTCAAGCATGCTCAGTGCAATCGACGCTTGCGCAGGGTGTGCGCGTGTGTTTTTTTAAACGAAAAAGATAATTATTTGAAACAATTTTTATCAATAATTTGTAGTGGTCAGTTGTCTTTAGTATTTGTACAATGAATTAGATTCCAATATTCTTAAATTTGCTCACGTTACAGACATATGTTAAATTAACATGTCCCTATAATACAACAATGTTTAATCAATAAACATCTTTAATGGCAAGAATCAGAATAATTTCTTCGCCGGAATCTAACTTAACATTAATTGCTTGAGATATGCACCCTGCCTATTATTAATTAACGAACGGTCTAGCTTTCCGTCCATATTCTGTTCTTGGGGTTGGAATATACTCTGTTGTTGACATTTTGCTTTTGAGGTGTTAGACCAGAAATGTTGGACACTAGTCGCACTCAAAGTGTAATTAAATATGCTCTCAGTAAAGTAAGCCATTTAATGCAATTTATTATGCTTAATCATAGTGGTTCATCATAACAAATGTCTGGGACGCTATCTTGTAAAACTTTGTCGACGATTTATGATTTAACCTTGTTAACTATATTGTTCCAGTATTTGAATGATTGTTATTTTTGAATTGGTCGCTGGTCAAATTATCCATTTACGCGAGCTCGTAAGTGCTACGAGAAGAAAGTTTGAAGTGTATAGTCGTGTCTATAATGTGTGCAAGTTTTCAAAAGGCGAAATTAGTTTGCGGTAATTATTGATATGTGATTTTGCTGTGCCGCCGTATTGTGAGTTTCGAATATGGATACAATAAGAGTGGTTGGCGAGTTTGTTAGAGAGAAATCTCCCTTTTCGGTAAGTTGAATATGAAGCGGATCTCATCTGATGAAAAGTAGCAGTTTCTTTCAGTAAATACAGAGGAAAAAATACGATTGGCAAGCTACTTAGTCCTTTATCCCAGGTCTCGGGAGTGGCATTTAATGCAAGTGTTTGTTGTCATTTATATAATATAAAAAAGCAAAAGAAATACAACACATTTGGTTTGTGTTCGCTTATTAAAATATTACTGCAATTACCAATAATTAAGTAAATATTTTTTTATATTACATTCCTCTAAACCACTCTTTCATTTATGTTAGATTTTATTAAAATGATAGATACCTGCTGAAATTAACTTACGACTATTTGAGAGATGAAAAATGTCACAAAGTGCGCATGTACTAACTGCTGAGCCAAATAGCCTTGAAATAGATGCCGGTAATCGATTAGCCTCATTATCATTTACCCTTTTATCGATTGCCCACCGATCTCTGAATGGGTCGTAACGTAAACAATGCAATTTAAAGGACGTGCCGATTTGTCGTGCCCTGTTGCCTAGATTTGGCAGCAGACTTGTACTTTTACGGTTTTTGTAAGCTAAGACTACGTGTAACTGAGTGTAAGCAGAAAACAACTGCTCTGGACTCTGTAGCCACCGGTCGCCAGGAACTGCTGGTTTTCTTTTTTATATTGGATTATGTATACTATTTTATTTTGGATTAAGGTTCGGTTTCGTATATGACGAAAGGGGTGTTGACCATAGGCTTTTTTGATTTAAGTAGCAAGGTACAATACAAATCATTATTTAATATCTATTAGAAAATCAATTTTCATTGAAATTCCCACACGCGTTGCAACCGCTCGACTATGCTTGCCGTATACGTATAAAGAGGTTGCATTGGCCCATTAAGGATTTCGTAGCAAACAAATGAAAGGATTGTGGCTATCGACTACAATTTCTTGAATTTATTAGTAATCTGATATTTCCGTAGATATTTTTTTTATAACGCAGTTAATATAACTTAAAAAACTTAATAATAAAAATAAAAAAAGCTTATAAATGTATGTCTATGACATAAAACCTTTTTTGTACTATCTACATCTTTTTAATGTTGACAGTTCTATTTTTTGACATTTGTCTTAGATTTATAATTTTTCCGTTGTTACATTAACATAACAATACAATTACATTTTATAATTTTATTACATCTTTCATTTTAAATATGTACATAGTTACAGTCTTTTACAATGTAAAATAAAATGTACTAAAAAGGGGAAAATAACATATTACACAAATATATTTTTTTAAATATTACACAAATATACACACGGTTTTTGTGTATAATTATGATTAAATAAAAGCTGGGGCATTATTACGTAAAGAATAAAAGCAGTGAAGTTGATGAAAGCTTTTAATAATTACACATGTTTCACTAATACATAGATATCAATGAATAGACTGTAATTGCAATGATCGTGCTAGCTAATGATCCATATGAACGAAGATCCATAGATCGACGATTTGCGTCAATATTTCGCAATTAGAATAAGTCTAACTGACCCTAGATCTTATTTTAATGTCATGGTCTATTTTTATTCCGAATTTGCATTTCACCACATTTCAAATACCGAAACTTTTATTGAAGTTCTTTTATAGTTGTACTGAACTTCGTAATTAATAAATTTTGTGCTAGTTATTTTATGTATAACATATCTATAGTCATCGCTTTCAATGTTTGATTATAAGATTGTATTAGATTACCAAATATTTTTATATTTGGTAAACTAACCTATTTTTAATATTTAAGCATTTTTCCGTTGGGCGACGCGACGTAAAGATGTTGCGGCAAGCTAATGTTTATGTTCTCGCATAGACGCTTGCAAGGCTACAAGTACTAAGTAAGCTTTCTGCTATCGTGCTTTGTTCTCGCACAGCTAAGAAAATGGTTCCGATGGTCAACAAAAAAAAGCAATCTTTCAATTACTTTGTAATGTTATGAAATCTCATTGTGCACAGTTTTTTCATGAATTCACTGTTTTCTATTTAGATATAAAACATCAGAGAAGTATAACGTAAGCATTACATCAAAAAGGTACTGGCTGACAATTTCTACTTCACTTTGCGCTCGCATAGATTTCAACTTCACTTTGCGCTCGATGCAGGAATCTATTATCACTGCACTGCTAATGTTTTACTGTTTTTGCACAGCTGGACACATGGTTCGGGCGGCCGAAGAAGGCGGGCGGAGGGCTCGAGCGCGGCTACGAGACGATGCCGCGTGGTGCCGAGCCGCGGCCCGACGACGAGGAGCCTTCCGCCTCGGCCGAGTACCGGAACAAGATCGACGCCCTGGACGACGCGCAACTCCAGCGGCGGTTCGAAGAAATGTTGGTGAGTAATACTAAACTTACGGTAACTATTTGAAAGATAGATGGACATTTTATTCATCCGGGTTGGCAATGAAATAATTGGCATAGTACGTATACTTGTACACTTTGGCACTAGTTTGAGGAGACAGTAAGTGATGTACAATCAAAGTATACACTGTACATTAAGAGTATGCCTTATTGGTTTGTTTTTTATTTTTGTATATTTAACGTGTCCCTTTTAGTAGTATTCCAGAAATGTATAAGAGAAGATAATGTTTGTGATTTATCAAACACCAGAGAAGCAGGAGGGTCCTTAGTTGCAATTAAATACTATAGTAGAGGAGGAGCGCCAATTGCGTATTCTTGGCTCTGTCTATCTATTCAGGACAATCGGAGAGATACTTGGTATCAATGTATTTATCATACCACTATTCTAAAAGTCTTGTTAATTTCATTTTTCATGTCGCTGTTTCCTTATTTCGAAACTAAAATTAAAATTAAAGGTAATATCAGCAATGTATTTTTGTAAATTATTTCGCCTACTTGATCAACAAACAAGTCCACAACCATATCTGTGCCTAATAAAAGTGTGAGTGCCTAATAAATATAAAAATGTTAAATTTTACATAAGGCATGGAAAGTAGACTGTATTTTGCTGTACAAAAATTCATATTATCTTGGACGTCTTACTTTGAATCCATTACTTGTTCAGCATCTAGTGGTCGTTACTGCTTTCAGGATTTTGTTCTAGAATCCTTCGCTGAGCTCTGGATTCAAAATAACGCCCTCACCAGAAAATATAATTTTGCACTATTTTAATAAAATCTATTATTTCGTTATTCAAATTTTATATATGCGTTAATCTATTGCTTCTTCAACGAAGGAAAACATGGTGAGGAAATAAATCAGCATATTCGTGCGACTGTGAAGAAGCCTGTGAGGAGATTGACAAAAGTTTAGTTAGGGTAGGGTAGGCCGTGCCTATAGAGGTAGAGACGCGTATCCGCTGTGTTGATGACTAATGCTTGTTTGTATTTTATTTTCAGTCCGACATGAACCTTAGCGAGGAAAAGAAGGCACCCCTTCGCGAATATCCCAAATTCCAGAAGAAACAGATGTTAGTGGCATATAAATTTGTCAATACACAGGTTAGTATTCGAGCCTCATCAATATATGATATGAATATTTTACAATATTTTTGCAAAATACAATAAATAGTTGAACTATTTTTAAGCTTTCTAAATAATATGCGATTTTTATGTCTGCCTTATTCTATTTCAGGAGGGTAGATCAAAGTTCGAGAAACCATCAGACTATGTAGCTTATCTAAATCAGCCCGAGTTATCTGTGGGTAAATTGCACAGCTGCCTGGAGAATCTCAGGATAGCACTTACCAACAATCCGTTGTCGTGGATCGAAGAATTCGGCACAAAGGGTATAGAGAGTCTCCTCACTACGTTGAACCAGTGTTATACTAAGTAAGTGTTAATGACCTGAGATTTTTGAGATTTGAGAATACTATGATTTAAATAGAAGTCGCTGTATAGTTCTTAACATCGGTTCCGATGACATCTTCTTACGTATTAGCACCGCGCCTTAGCAAGAGAGATGGCCTGTGGATTTTTTTTTTTCATTTCGCACTATGCCTCGTAATCTCTTAATCTCTCGTCTTCAAATTTCGGATTAAATCTTTTTTCTGATGCTTGATCGCCAAGATGACTTTATAGTTGCAAGCTTTGCCCAATTAGCAAGAAGTCGCTGTATACGTACGCTCTTTGGTGCTAAAATTCTTCGAAATGCACATTAAATACATATTTCTATCTATTTATAATAAGTTTTGTACGATTATGTAGTTCAACATTTGTCATTTTCAAATGTTACATAAAGCCATTTTTAGTTAACTGTCTCTGTTGTCTAGAGATCCAGATCATTGGGTGATAATCAGGAGGTCTAGGTTACGAATCCCCACGAAAAATTTGTTTTCTCAATTTCTTAGCTATTGAGGAGATCAGATCTACGTAAAACTTAAGAAACTTCTATTACTGGTTTTTATAAGATAGTTGGCATAAAGATCTTCACTATAATATCGCAGACCATAAGAAATGCAAAATCTTTCAGACTTAAGATGTTTCAATTCATTTGTAACAAATAGTATTTTTCTATATCTTCCTCCGTGGTTTAGTTACTAATTAATTAATATTTGTCAACTCCAACGCTACCAGTGGCAGTGGATTTTACCGGTAAGTGTTATATACCTAAACAAAAGACTAATGAGTAGAGTTCGGATAATCGGATGCATATTTACTTAAAGTTAATTTTTGGCTCACAAATTATGGAAGCGGCTTTTTAAAATACATTTTGTTAAATAAAAATCCCGGGAAAATACGGGACTGCAAATTTAACGTAGTGATATTGTTTGAAAATTACCAAATTAGCATTTAGACTCCGGGTTCATTTATACAACTGTATTTATGCAACATGTTCTACAGTACCGGAATTCCAGGATTTTTATTTATGGAAATAAAATGACAGTTCCATACTTTGTCAAAAACTAAATTAGGTAAATAAATAAACATCCGGCTATCCGATTCCGCAATCCGGGATTTTTATTTAACAAAACAATAAAAAGCCGTTTCCATACTTTGTCTTAAACTAACTTTAGGATGCATCCGATTATCCGATCTCTACTAATGAGACAATATGATAGAGAAATAAAAATAAATTTCAAAAGTTTGTGCTGATAACACCTGGAAAGCCTAAATATTTATAATATATAAAAGCTATATATATAGCCTAAATATATATAAGCTCAAACTATCTAAGGACTAAGTAAACTATCTATCTAAGGACAGACGAAAGACAACTAGCGAAAAAGGCAGGTTGTTTAGAGACGACATGCAGAAACTTACACCAAAAAGAATATCTTTAATAAAGGTTAGGTTAAAAGTACGCTTAACCGACTAGTGTGTACAAAAGTGTGAAACATTGGAGACTGTTGAAGATACAAGAGAAGTAGGTTTAGATCGAAACACGTAGGAAGCTGTGAACACTGCCTAATCCCATAAAAAAGTACGATCTACTTATGAAGGAAAATCAATCATTTGTGATAAAAATTGACCTGTATTCTTCTGGATGTGAAGGTTTCCCCCGTAAAAGGTTTTTTGAATCGGCTCATTTGGGAATTTGTATATTTTATATCTTATTTAAAACATTTAGTAAGAAAAATTGTTTTAAAGTCTATTTTATTTTTTAAAATATTTAAGCTTATTAATTAGTGTTTTTATTTTTCTTTTAGTGACTCTCGATATGACAGAGTACAGTATGAGTGCATACGCTGTTTGTCCGCCATCTTGAATAACACAGTCGGTATTCGAACAGTATTCGACTGTAAGGAAGCATTGCCAGTTTTGGCGAGAAGTTTGGATGCGAGGAAAACCCACTGTGCCATGGAGGCTGCTAAAGTTAGTATAGAAATAGTTAACTTTTCTAATTCGATTACCTTCAATTATTTAATTTCACATTATGACACGTTCCAATAAAGAAACAAATCTAAAATGGCGGCGATAGATTCTTCAACGATACAATATTCCGTATTTCGCTACCATTTTTTAATTCTCTTATTAAGATCGGTTCTACTTGAATATATAATTACTAAGCAAGGAAGAAAGGGAAAATTTCGAACTTTAATCTCATCAATCAGAAGCACATGCTGATGTTATTTACCTATAGTTTATCTATAGGCTATAGTGTAGGACCTTCTACAATTGAACAGATCATTACATTGATAAATGCTGTGCGTTACGTTTTCCCTGTATAATATTGTCCAACTGTCGCAATGATTTTAGTCCTAATCATATTACATATACGCACTAGTTAAATAAAACACAATATTTTTATATTTATTCCAGGTGTTAGCGGCCATTTGCTTGATACCGAATGGTCACGAGAAGGTTCTAGAAGCGATCACGATGGCGGGCGAATCCAGTAGAAAACCAAGAATGCTGCCTATTATAGAAGGCTTGGATACTAAGGCGCCGGAGAGTTTGAAGGTAAAGTACTATTGGCCCATATTTATTGCGTTAGATTTTTCATTTCTAAGTGACATGTAAGAAATTATTTTGATTTCTATTATGACGATTAATGTATAATCGAGATGTTACAGTAAACATTATTTAGTTTAATGATCGCCAGCTAGCTATCTTCACTTATTTCATTACTTTTTTCAGAATTGTTTCATGCAACTTATGAATGCGATTATCACGGAGCCCGAAGAATTAGAGTTTAGAATGCACTTGCGGAACGAATTTATGAGAACTGGACTCTATGATATGATCGGTAAGGGTCTCTTTTGCTAGTATCTTAATTGTATATAAATACTTAACCTATCTTTGGACAGGTAGCCGCTGTATAACAGTTTGACCGTGAAGACCACTTTTATAGTATTAATTCACAACCATTGATAAAATCAAGACGGCGATTATATACAAAGACGTATTGAAATTTCTATTATTTTCATATATGTATTTTATTTAGTCATGAATACTTTATACGAACATATACTGATGATATATGTCAAGATTTTTAATTCCCTTTGTATTATATTTCGGCTTTGCTTACTAGATAATTTAATAATAATTGTGAAAAAAAGTATTATTTTTAACACCTACTGTTACTTTAATACTAGTCGTGTATAAAATATTATATATAACGTTGTATAAGCACGTCAGAAAATGTTTCGATTTTTTACCAGTAAACAACGGCTAAGAAAATGTAATGTAGAAAAATTTTAATTGAATAGAGACGCCATTTGATTTTACCACTTTAATTTGTCTGCGGATTATTTTTATTCACCTGTTGAATATAGTTGAGAAAAAAACTTCAATAATGACCGAATTTTTTAGATTGTAAAATTAAGTGTATTTTGAAATAAATCGATGCATGTAAAACGCCCTTTATATTTATGTTTTGTAGACGAGTTGCGTCAAAATGCGGAGGGGTCTCGTCAAATCCAAATGAACGTATGGGATACATACGCCGCCGCTGACCAGGACGAATTCCTAGCGAAGTTCGACGATGTCAGGTAACTTAAATTCCTTTTTGTCGCGGTGAATAAGGATAACGACAGAGCATGAAAAATAACACTTTCCGATTTTTCTGATATAGTTTAAACAGATCTTGGTTTTCTCTAATTATAACATAAATCAATTTTTATTCGACGTAATGTATCAAAGAAATTTATTATGATGAAAAAATCATAATTTTAAAATTCAATTACATAGGTAATAAATATAACATACATGTTTTACTTTGTCACCTAAGTATAAAATATATACAAACGCTTTGAATTCAGAGAAATAGTGAGATCTCCGTACGTCCAGACTCAGCATGGAATTGTGACGTTGAAGTAAAATTTCAAATTAAAACTCGTCAAGTAAAAGAAGAAAACATAAACCGATTAATATTTTTTACTTTACTTTTTTTTTTCATATCCAGAGTGGACTTCAACGACGCGAACGAATGTTTTGAGCTGGTGAAGAACTTGGTGATGGATACTCCGGCCGAACCTTATCTCCTTTCTATACTACAGCATTTGTTGTTCATTAGAGATGATGAGTTGATCAGGTAAGCGGTAGATTGCTTTATTGATGCAGTGGAAATAAGGGCTAGGGTAATTCTGAGGGACAAGTTGCGATAAGAGAGATTGACATAAAAAAGAAACGCTTTGGTTAAAGAAATCAGTAAATGTTGATTTAACCGCAATATTATTTATATTTGTTTAATATAGGTATAATATTGTATAATATAGGTTTTTTGGTTCAGCGCTAACGTCATATGAAATGTATGGTGTGAAGTGCGGAACGTATATGTTCGTTTCTTGCAATTTCTCGCTGTCAGAACACAATATTCCAATCTATATAGGCCACTTTTTATTGTGGCAAAACAAATGAGACGGAACGTAACGTTTCGATTGGAATCCCCTTCATAACTAGGACTCAAAAGGGTCTTTTCCTACTTAGGACGAATCAGGTGCTGTAGAATCTTCTATTGAATCAAATAATATGGAGAAGTCATCTTCTCCTCACTATGAAATTGATGGTGAAAGTCATCTAGGAAATATAATTCTGGAAACTGTTGTAGAACCCAGTAAGGTTATTGAAGTTGATAATATGACAACTTTCATTGATTGTTGCTCTCAACATAGAAGTGAAAAGATGCATTTGAGCATCTTATTGAAAATGAGATTAAAAATATTGAATCAGATACTAATGAAATATTAACAACACAACCACCACTGTTAATTGAGGCAATGATGTCTACTCTCTCGGCCGTGAACAAACTGAAAATTATTTATTGTCAAAAGAAAATAAAACTATAACCAAGAGTAAACAAATAAATGATGCGGATATGGAGGATAACAATATTCCTACGTTGGTTATAGAGGCATGTAAACAAGCTGTCAAAGTAATTACAGCTGCGATCCTTGAACAGCCTACAGAAAATAATACTGTAACAAACCTTGAAAATGTGAACAATCTTAATTCCGATGAAAACTTAAATTGCTTAAACAATGTTGAAAATATAGAAATTAAAGACAACAGTTATAATTTTGATGGTGAAATAATAACGGAAAGTCATAATGAAAATAGGTAACATAAGTATAGTGAAAATAGTAACATAAGTCATAAGTAGAAAACCTTAGCATATTTACTAAAATATCCTAAAGAAACATAAATTTTCGAATATTCGTAATAGACAAGCGTGTATAGCTAGTGGAATGAGTTTATTTATGAAAGTATTGACAAAGCTATTTTGAGCATAGATAATATGTGCCAATGTATTCGTTTCCCTTTGAGGGCCGATTTCACCGACGAAATTGAACGCGATCAGTTCAAGTTAAACTCAGTTTACGCTCTAAACTGAGTTTCGCTACCGAGTTTGCATTTCACCAGCTTTGCGTAATCGTCGTTCATGTTAACCTCGTAAGCCCTGTGTTTTTTAACGGCGGTAGTCATATCTGCCGGCTGTACTATACAAAGTACAAATGAAGAAAAGTGCTTCAGACCGACACAAAAAGTTGTTGGTTTTAGGTACTTTTAAAAAGAGACCTTGATTTCTGTGTTTTTTACTGTATGTTTATTATGTGTAGCACCTTTTAAATTAAGAAATATTTTAAAAAATATTTGTACTTCTGTAAGTACATTAGGTTTTATTATTAAGTACAGCAGGTTTTTATAGAGTGAATGAAACAAATGGAAAAGGTCAAGGTTTTATATTAATATAAAACAAAATTACTCTTTTCGAAATTTTTCACTTACGATAATATTTGGCTTATTTATAACATAAACATATATTTTATTTATCATAACATAATTATCGATAAAGGTGAACTTGTTAAAATAAGTACTCTCATCTAAAGAAATCGGTAAGTAATCAGGATGCATCAGAGGTGAATTAATAAACTTCATGTCATTATTTTCATGCCATGCTGCATCCTTGGGAGATGTGTTTGGCTTGTTCAAAACTTGGACTAGATCTTGCAGAGCTAGCTCTTGTACTTTGGTTACGTCGCGTGTTCGTATTTGTTTTACCACGGCCACGGTAGTGGCCACCTCGTTGGCCACGAGCACTTCTAACTTGACGACTAGACCCACGACCACGTGATACCCCAACTTCTGTTACTTCATCTTCCGATTCCGAAGACGAAGTTGAGTCGGTATTTGAATTTTCTTCGAGTTCAGGTATAAACACATCGTCTTCATCTGAGTCTTCAAAGTCAGAATTATCGAGGAGATGTTTTATTTGCTCTTCGTTTAAGGCTAAAATCAAAAATATACATAGACCGATCGTACCATCACAAGTACAAATTATAACACAGGTATTTATGTAACAAATGCCTAACGTCCCACTACAAGTACAAATTATTTAATCCCAACATGAACCCCTTTAAATATAAGACTTTCGTTCAACTTTCGAATATTTACAATATTCATAATTTATATTTACTAACACATATATAAAACAAAAGAAAAGCAAATGATTTCTTAGATAAAAATAGATTAACTTACCTCGTACCGGCCGCGACCTAGCTGCTTGGCCATTTTGCTAAAAATGACACTGACAAAGACAGTTGACATTTGCCTGTTAAACATGGCGGAATCAAGCATAGAGTCAAGAATAAGATTGAATGTGTCAATGTTTGCCGTTGTAAAAAAAAATACGTAAAGGATTGTAAGTAATAATTGGTACTTGGGTAAGTACATTAGGCAGTTACGCCATTTAGGTAGTTATTAGATCAGGTCTGAACTGGTTACTTAATTTGTACTTGTACAAGTACGCGGGGCCTTACGAGGTTAAACTTGGTTCAGTTTCTGAACGGCCGATTCTGGACGTTTAGCGTTTCTAAACGCGTTTAAAGAGCTCATTTTTTAATTTTACGCTGACGCTATTTTTTTACTTTTAACAATATCGAAATGCCGCTCGACAAGTTCTATGAGCGTTTGTTTTTCGCTCGCAGCAAAGGTCGGGTCCCTTTTCCTTTTCGACATTGTAATTGGAGTCCGTTAAACAAGCAAGGTCATTGTAAGCTACAGTGAAGCTACCCAATTATTTAAAATTCCTTATATTTTGTTTTGAAATTTTATTTTATTTACACGAGATGAGTAATTGTTTTGTTATTATTTATAAGAAGTAATTAATTATGGAATTTTTAACACCCGTTACTGACTATCTGAATCAAGAATATCGTATCCTGAAGTAATTCTTATAATTTATGTTCCCATTTGATTTGAAATAATTTCTTTGATTGCAACACTTTAAAAGCAATCATTCATTCGTACATTCTTTGTCAAAGATTACTCTACTCTAATCTGTGGATTAAACTACGTTTTAGTAAACGAGATCAATGGGAGTTGGTGAAATCGGTGCGGATGTAAACCAGATCACAACTAACTTCAACTCGATCAATCAAAACCAAGTTTTATTAAACTCGGTTTCTATGGAGGACGGTGAAATCGGCTCTGAAACCTTTAATATTTTTATACTAGGCCCGCGTACTATAAGCTGATAGAGGAGTGCGTCACGCAAATCGTGCTACACAAGAACGGCTATGACCCAGATTTTAGGGCGACGCAGCGTTTCAACATAGATGTCCAGCCCCTTATAGACGGTTTAATAGGTGAGTCTCTAATCTCATCTTATTCTAAAGTTAACATAACTCTTGATTAATTGAATTCAACCTTAGGTCCAGTTTTGGCCGCCAGATCAAACTATTTGTAGCACTGTAACAATTTAAATGTAGGATATCTGAATTGTAAATCAGATATCTATAAAACCGAACATTAAAACCAGGAATAAATAAAAAAAAATCGGGTGGGGCTGTGCCGGGGCACACGGCCGTTTGTTTTTAACGTGAAAACGTCTATGTTAGGGAATCGCTTTTAAAGTAAAAGATTGAAATAAAAACAAGATTGAAGGTGTTTTAAGTATTTTAATAAAAAAAACTCAATGTCACAGCAGCGAGCTGACTATATAAGTGAAATACTCACACCACATTTTTGTTCCTAAGACTAATAGTTTTTTAATTATGAAGGTACGATGATATAGACCTTTTCGTACGGTTCACTTTTTAAACCTGGTACCTGTATGTTTCGGCGCGATTTTAAAGACGTTTCACGTCAAAAGTGAAAATTTTATCCGAATTCACTTTATATCTGCACAATCTATCGCAGAAAAGTCGCGAGCGGAAGAGGAGCGTAAGGTCGAAGAGTTAAAGTCCAAATTGGAAGCGGCCATCGCTGCGAGACAGGAGGCTGAGGCGAGGGCGGCGCACTTGGAGGATCGCTTGAAAAGTGCTTCAAGTCCTACTGGTCCTGGTGGCGTCTCTCATGGAAATATAGCCGCTATAGCCAAGGTAAATAGAGCTTAGAGTATCCTATCTAAAGAAATTTTGCCCAATGTAAGAAAACGTATCCTTGCTAATATTATAAATCGGAAAGTGAGTTTGTTTATTTGTTCCGCATTCACGCCGTAACTACTGAACCGATTGCTTTGAAATTTGCAGACGTAAAGATAAAAGTCCGGATTAAATAATAGGCTACTTTTTATATCGAAAAAATCGACAGATCGCACGGAATGCGCAATAAAGGCTTCGCTTAAAAACTACTGCACCGTTTTCATCAATAGATAGAGTGATTCTTGAGCAAGGTTTTGCGGTATTTTTTATCTCGGAAAAACGGTTAGTCCCACGGGAAGCACGATAAAACCTTCGCGCCATAAACCGACTTCCGATATGTAGCCTATCTATAGTATATCTATAGACCCAATTCCGAAATCCACGCGGGCGAAGTCGCGGGCAGAAAGCTAGTATCTTAATAAATGAATAAAATCTAAAGTTTTAATTTAGATTATTATATAGTTTACTTAGATTATTATATATTATATAGTTTTTATTTAGAGCCAAATTGAATTAATATTAAACAACAAATCTTATTTTTAAATTTATGTTTTGCATGTATTATACAGGCGATTGGAAGTCCCGGTGGTGCAGCGCCTCCTCCACCGCCCCCTATGCCTGGAGGTAACATGTATTTTAATCGTAATCGCTTTTAAATTCTCTTCCACTAACGTCGCTTTTATATTATTGACAGAAATAATTCACCAATAATTGAAATGCAAACGAGTTTAATATGAACTGAAGCACATATTCGCCACATTATTAATTTTTATAGATTTGTTTTTGATGATTTCAAGTAAAGATTGCTGTATAAATCTATTTTTTCACGTAGTAAATATTTATTTATTTTTAATTCTTTCATAGAATCTCTTGTTTTCCAAGCAAAGCGACTCCTAAATAATAAAAAGAAAAATTTTATATAGGGCATTTCAATGTACCTTTTATTTAAGAGTCTAAATTCATAAAAATATATTATGACTATATGGCTAGGAAAAAACAAGTGATTCAATATTTGTAACATGTGCAAAAGAAGCAAAAGAGCGATCTATAAATAATTACACGGGACTCAACGAATTAGACAGTGTATTGCATTATGCACTCCTGGTTATTGTTAAAATTTATGATCACCAGGAAAATTCTGAGAGAAAAAATGCAAGATTTAATAAAAAGTATATGTATTTTTTTTACTGAGACATGTCATTGTGACTTATTTTATGATTATACTCGTATATTCTTGACCGTCATATGATTACTTCCTTGTTTTCGTCGAAACACAAGATTTATCATGCATGACAACATCTATCAACTGCATGTGACATTAATTTTGTATTATAATTATTACTTATGTGCACTTTGAGCTTAATTATCAGTGATGATCTTTCATTTGGTTGTTTTTATAGTTGTTATAAGCACATAGCATATATGTCTAAACTTTGTATCAGATATTTATCGGAATAACAGCCGAATATTGAAACACTACTCAACTTTTTACTCAATTGAGGGCCTCTCACATTTGAGTATCTCTCAAATTTAAATGGTATTCTCAAACATCAGATATAAGATTTGAAGGCTTGATCAAGTAAGCAGCCGTCATTCTTTAAAAAAGTATGTTCTCAGTTACACATAAGATTACTTTACGTTGTGTATCCATTACACACAGCATTGTTTGGATAACTAATGTATTTTATACAAATAATATTTTATCAACATAAGACAAAACGGTTTAATATTAGATTTTCATGTTAAAATGAATGCTTGATTTTGAACAAATCCAAAAATGAATGAAAAATTAGTACTTTTTTTGTTGAAATCGATAAGGCGATATTCGTGGAACGAAACGTTGACATATGATATTGTTGACAAAGTACGCGGTTAATTTAGAGCAAAAGTTTTTTCAAATTATAAAAAGTTGAGAAATTAATTATTTAATTACTCTATATTTATCTAATTACAAGATATATATAACAATGGAAAATATCAAAAAGAAACGCGGCTCAAATTATACACCAGGTAAAAAGAAATACTTTTAGAAGTAATCAAAAGGTACGTAAATAATCAAATATGAAACATAAATTGTGTAATATTGTATTAAAGAAGTGAGATCTTGTGATTAATATGTACTTGTACCGGGTAATTTATTAATAAAACACTCAGGCACAACTTATATGTCCATTCATGTAAATATATTATTAATAGGTTATGTATAGGACTATTTTATGTACTTTCAGATATCAACATATAATTGAAAACAAAGAGCTCTAGGTATTTCTTCACTATCCGAAAGAGACGATAACGATGACACAAACATTAATATCACTTATCGGGGATTTATATCCCCGAAAAGTGATATATTATATCCCCGAAGAGCAAACGTTATATAGCGTTTAAGATACCTCGCGACCACTCTCACATTTAACGACGTCTCAAGGCGATTTGAGAACTGATTTGAGTGAGAGTTAGCGTTGAGTTGCGTTTCAGTATTCGAAAATTCATTTGAGTGTGTCTTAAGTGCGACTTAATTTGAGATATACTCAAAAATTAACAGCTGCTTATCTATTGCTTTTGAGTATGCGAAATGCGAGTTTGGGAGCTGCTTAATTATTTGAGAAGCCGTTAAATATTTAAAAGGCGTTTCAGTATTTGGCCATAAGTATATTGTAGACGTGGCTTATGTGATGAAGTTGCGACTGTAAGTCGCAATGAGCCCCAAATTCATATTATGATATTTATTTTTATAACATTAACATAATTGCGAAGTGAACAAAGTAATAATAAAATAATACTACTTTTGTAACAATTAATTATAAAAAAATAATGATTATTCAGCCTGCCTGAACACAGGATTAAATAAAAAATACTCACAAAGAGAGGACGGTATCTTAAATCTTATTATCATAATAGCTGTTACAAATGGCTACGTATTATTTAGTAAATAATTAATTAGTAAAACCCCTACATTTGGTATCCAAAGGGCAATGGCAAATGATAATAGCCATCTAGGCTATTATTGAAAAAGAAACAAGATCAACAAAGTCAAATTGCAAAAATAACAAAACTTTCTTTATTACACTTAATTTAACTTAACACCAGGGTAGATTTAAAAAGTTCCAAAATAGACGTGCATAAGACACCATAAAGTTTGGTTCGTGATACGTAATAATCGTGAATGAAGTCCTCTTTGATTTAACAATATTTCTTGTCGGTAGTCGAATTAAATAAACATGGAATGGTAAAGACCTAAGTTCTCATCTCTAATCGAAAAGGTGTCTTAATTTTTTTCTCATTTATTAGTTCATTTAAATTTACAATTATTCAGAGTGTCACTGGTGTTCTTTATCTATTTCCCTTGCACCCATGCATGTACTTTACGTCTGTCTCTTTCGATGTCTAGGAGGCGGCCCTCCCCCACCGCCACCGCCACCAATGCCAGGAGGTTTGTATTATAATAATCTTTATTACAATAATATCTTCTTTCTTTATCATCACATAATTATACTATTGTCTGACCATTCATATTAATCCATTTTATATTTAGGTGATGGGTTCAAACGAAACTGGCAACAAATTATTAATATTTTATAAACTGAAAACACTATTCGCAATGATCGAGTGGCAATGCAGACGAGAGAGTAATCATCGAATCGGGAGATTCGAGGTCGATCCTGCAATCTTCAATATCGATATTTATATATACATTAATCTGTGCCTAGTTGAAAAAAACATCGTGACACAACCTACATACATATGCGAAATTTTTTTTAAGTGTATGTGATGTTAACTAATCGCACTGGACCAGTGTGGTTGAGTTATAGCTGTAATGACGACGATGAACTTTAAACGGCTTCCAAATATCAGCAAGCACAGTATAGTCCTAAGACTAGTGTTTTTTATTATCTCTAAATAAAATTGACACATCAATTGTACGGTCCGTGTGCACTATTTGCAATCGGTTGGTCCATAATTACTCATGTGCACATTTGTAAGCGGGCTGACGTAATCAATGACGTCATTGCTTAGTACTAACAGTTCAAACAGAAAATAGATCTGTTGGCCTTTTCTTATTCATTTGTCTCATATGAGCGTTCATTGAGTGCCTCCTACGCTTTATTCCTGTTAATTTTAGTTTCGGTCACGTTAAAAATCAGTAGTGTATTACGATAAAAATAAATATGATTTTTCTTTCGTACACTTAGGATTAACAAATGTTTCTTTCAATGTGTTCCCGCAGGCGGAGGTGGGCCTCCTCCCCCGCCGCCGCCCCCTATGCCGGGTGGGTTCAGAGGCCCCCCGCCACCTCCCATGCCGGGCGGAGCGCCGCCCCCTCCCCCGCCACCGGGAGGACCGGGCTGTCCGCCACCACCACCCTTTGGAGGACCGATGGCGCCCAGAATGGTGAGTGGCTTAGTTTAGGTCACCGACATTCGGTCTTATTACACAAAATCTCTTTTACAATAGTCTGGACCGAAATTAGACATTATAATTATCATTATAATATTATATAAGAAAAAAAAAAAAACAAAATATTAAAACCATGACTTCTTTTTACTTGTTTTGTACATGTACCTTTGAATCGGTGGCTGTCGGTATAGTTTTGCACCATATGCCTGTGTACGTGAAAATAAGAGATGTAATTATAATTGTTAAACAAACTACAACTAAATTGTTAATTAAGCAAAAGGCCTAACTTATGGTATCTGTAGTCACATATGATAAATGCACGCGGTTCCTGGGAGATTCGTAATATATCTGCAACTTTAGAAAAAACAGGATACAATCATAATACCGCGATTATTCTTCAAACCGAAACACAACAACGCATGATAGAGCTTTTTTCGGTTCGGTCCACAAACACACACAATAAGTAAAAAACTAACAAAGTATCGCGATATAAATGATAATTAATAAAAGTGTGTGTACACAAATGAACAGAGTAGACGACGACAGTAGCAGACGACTCTTTATATGGGCGGAGTTATCTATTTTAGATCCCAAGAAGAATATCGAGTATTCTCTATGGTTCTGATCATATCGACACTTGATGTATTCAACCCGGGCAAACCTTCCTCTTGTTGTTCGTTAACTCTTGTAGTTTCCTCATGCCCTGCCGCCTGCGACAAAACGCGGTGGCAACTGATTTTCTTTTGCAAGATGATATTTTCCCAAAAGCAGGCGACTCTTTCCAACGCTATTATGCTTGTTGATATTTTAGTGCTACATGGTACTGTATTTATTATTTATAATATTTATTTATGTTTTCTGTCTTCTCATCCAGCCTCAGCCAGATGTGCTGCCCCATGGCCTGAAACCGAAAAAGAAATGGGAAGTGGATGGACCTCTCAAACGTGCCAACTGGAAGACCATAATCCCTACGAAGATGTCGGAGAAAGCTTTTTGGGTCAAGGTATTGGTTAATTTATGTGTTTATACTATTTATTGTGTAAGTTTCTAATGGAAGTACTGAAAAATCGTAATGTATTAATTTTACTCTTTAGTTATTTACAAGTATCAAACAAATACATAAACAAAATTTTACAAAATATCTTCCAAATGCCTTTTAAAGGAGATAATTTATGTCTATTTGAATTAATTTAATTTCTAATAAGCAGTGATAATAATAAAACGACTGACTTAGGTGCAAGAGGACAAATTAGCGTCACCGGATATCCTTTCTGGATTAGCGCAAAAGTTCGCGAGCAAACCGGTCGCCAAGAAGAACGAAGACGCTGTTGATAAGTATGCCTTTGTTTGCATTTCAACACATACGAACACACATGCACTGTAATATGTTCTTTCCTTTGTTTTTTTCACAATGTTAAATACATATGAATGAGTTGTGAAAATGTTGACCTGACAATGATACAAAAAAAGGGGGTGTGGCTGTGTTATGGACACGGCCGTTTGTTGTACGTGAATACGTCTCGTAACGGAGATGTACTGGCACCTTCGTTGATCCGCTCGGCCGCATTCATTACTTTACGTTGCCGGCACTGCTTGACTCGATCATATGCTTTTTTTGGTACCATTCGATTGCTGTTGAGATGCCTTTCCAACTGTATACGATCTCTGTATTTCAATTTGGCTTTTCGACGTGTATAGGCCGACATTATATATTTTTGTTACTTTTTGTTTATTTTAACACCTTATTAGATTCACACACACGTCACAATTTTACATTAATGTTTTATATATAATCGATAGATTTTGACGAGAGCTAGCGATTAGAACTTGAACGAACGTCGTAGCGTCACCGAGTCGAAAGTTATACTAAATGGAAATCTCGATACGCAGCAAAATGGCCTTCAAATTGGCGGGACTCCCCATCCACCGCGCGCGATGTGTTACAGTCTTTACTGGGCGTAATAAATTCTTTGATCCTTTAGCTATCCAGTGGTGTAATTGGAATTTGGATGGGGATGATAGATATGTAGCTACAACACTAAACTCTATCCCCCGATTTTGTTATCATTCGATTTTTTGATTTGCTTCCCTATGGAAGCAATTTTAAAGACGTATTCACGTCAATAAAATAATTGTGTTAATAATTAACAACCCTGATTAACTTAGATAAATAAGCATACACCCAGAAACACACACACGTATATCCAAGCACCCGCGCTCTGTGTATTGAAAAGAATAATTTTAATTTCAAACCCTAGGGTTCACACGCTGAAAAAGGTGAAAGATCTAAAAGTTTTGGAAGGGAAGGCGGCTCAAAATTTATCAATTCTACTCGGCGGCTCATTGAAGCATATGTCGTATGAGAATATACGCAAGTGTATACTACGCTGCGACACCGACGTGCTCACTGCAAATGTTTTAGATCTATTAATACAGGTATGTTAATGCACATAAAAAACAATGATTCTTGACTGCACAGGTTTCAATTAATTTAATTAATTATCGACAATTTTGTATAAATAATCGATATTATCGTATGTGTATGTGGAACAAATATTAATAATATTTCAATGAGACATAAATAATAAGACAGCATCCTCCAACTCTCATCCATAGACTTATTTCTTTTCTTCATTTTCCAGTATTTACCAACCGCTGATCAGATGAAGAAACTATCCGAATTGAAATGTAAGAGCGAAGAGTTAACCGAGGCGGAACAGTTTGCTGCTACAGTATCCGATATCAAGAGACTAGTACCACGGTTACGTAGTCTCGCTTTTAGAGAACACTACGCCGAGATCATATCTGAGGTTAAACCGGTAAGTATCATGTAAAAATCTGTCTGGTCTAATGGATATGTGAGAAAGTTAAATCATGAATAAGGGCTATGAAGAAGAGACTGAAGAGATTACACATTACACAATATTCCTTGTTTACATAGTTTGTCTCGTACATTTGTAAGACTTATTTGTATAATATTAATTAATGCTGTATTTCGACATGTTATAAGAATGCTATATGGATCCGATTTCCCATATAAAATAATATTAATATTACTGTATAAAAATATTTTCAACTATAATTTTATCATGAAGTTTTTTTTATATGGAACAATACTACGAAAAACTATAATTGGGTAGACGACAATTTTTTAAATTCTATATATAATAAGAGTACTCTTTTAAGTGAGAAATATTGTAGAACCAACAGTACACCTGCATCTATTACTTTTGAAGATACATCGCCATGTTTGCGGCGCTGTCGCGGGTCGCTCAAAAACGCTCCATACTAAAAACACTGCAGTTGTGACGTCATAACTCAGTAAACTCGCCTAATTTGTATGAGCGTATAAACAAATTTTAAAATAACTTTGTTATTTGTACGTTTATAGGTATACTTTCTATATAAAAAAATGTTACATTCAATGTGAGAATGCTAAAAATGTGTTCGTTTCATTAGAATTACGTAAATAATAATTGCTCATTTTTTAGAAATCTAAAAACATTATAAATTAATAATTAAACTGAAATTTCTATATTGACATACTTTCATGAGATATAAATTGCTCAAATCAGATAATTATAGTATAAAAACGGCCATAATCAGTTGTAGTCGTCTACCCTATTATGGAACATCAGGTGTGCCGCTTGCTCGTCTGCCACGTAAGGCAATAAAAAAAAAGTGATTAGTAACAATTGCTATTACTAAACAAACTTATAACAACACAATAATAATCTAGTTAATTCGCAACTCACATAAGCGCGCAGTTTGTATCTATTGGAGGCGTCAGCATTAAATGTTTTACATTGCGCTGTGTTAAATAATTCAGTTCATAAAGTCATTGTTATAACTTTCGTTTACCATACCCTAAAAAATATAATATGATGAAAAATATGTAATCGTTTTGTTAGTTGGTTGAACTAACCTACAATAATTGTTCATCAACTAACTTGTAACAGGATATTGTGTCGGGAACGGCGGCTTGCGAGGAGGTGAAATCGAGTGGGAAATTCGCGAAGATCCTTGAGCTGCTGCTTTTGCTGGGCAACTATATGAACACCGGATCGAATAACGCAGGCGCCTATGGGTTCGAGATTAGTTTTCTTACTAAGGTAGTTATTTTATTCACATAGCATAATGTATGAAGTTTCTGAGATGAGAGGCTTAGCCAATTTAATTAGGTTAATAATAATACTTTATTTCAATCACAGGATCATAGACACTGATATATTTTTCATTTATTTTCTTGTTACTGTCACTACATTAAGCATACAATAATGGTTGATGTAGTGACAGTGGAACCTCTCAGCCATCATTCTCGGTATGGCGTTGGAGCACCCGGGGGGGGGGGGACCCTACGCACCAGGGGGCGTACTCTTAAAAACGATATTCGATATATCGTGGACTTCGTCGTGTCGTATCCTACTCTTAGTTACTATAGTTTAAAGCATTCCACGGAACGATCGACCGAACGATATCAATTTTGACATAAGAAAGCCTCAAAGACAACGATGAATTGAATTTGACAGACGAACATTCGCAAAATTTACGTCAAATTTGCGAAAAGTACTACGATACGGTTTGAGGTGTCGTTGTAATCATCGTAAAGGAGATGGCTAAGTACAGTATGGGCAATTGCCCTTGCAATGTATAAATACTGGATGTAGTTGCATCTAATGCTGGGTACCTGAAAGTTAATATGTGATATAAAAAAAGTTCCATTAACCATTCATATTATTACAATCTTGAAAAACATATTATAGAAACTCATAGAAACTCCTACGATATTCACGATATTATGGTCGCAAAACTACAACTAGAGAATTTGCTATGAACTTTCGGTAGGCATTTTAGTACAGATAAAATAACTGGGTAATATACATATTACTATTGTAGTGAATGATGGATACCTATATATTGAATAATGTCGACTTTAATTCATGATTGTGATTAAAATACGCAAGACCATTATTTAATATGTATATTATCCATATCGAGTTATGCGCTCAAGTTTCGTTAAGCATTTGAAGTCGGCAAGTAGGCACAATACACAATTGGTCCGTTTAGAAAAGCAGGGTCAGTATTAAAATCAAAAATCAAGTGATATCGCAACGAACAATCGAACAAACAAAAGTCGTATAACATCTGACATTGACATCTGACATTTTTAAAGTGCTGTGAGAATAAACTCTCAATACAATAACATCGATTAGGAAATCGATATTATCGTGTGGATAAAATACTTATTTGTTGTTAATTGTTTTCGACGATTAACATTAATTAAACATTTCTGTACATAAAATATTCTTCTCTATTATTTAATGATTTTTATTATATTATTTTATTTGATAAAACAAAAAGCTTAATCCGCTATGTCCGTATAAATCGATTATTTTGTATATTGACCGAAACTACAATAATCGATTATCTCGTTTAAATGTCAACACTATTCAAGTCCGGAAAATAGGAAAACAAGTGTAAACTTATTATTTAATTGTTTTTATTTAATCATGTAACAATTCATTAATGAATATATAAAAATTACGAGGCATTGTGAGATATTTATACATGTTAAGGGCAGTCGCTTAGCGTTTATTTTGCGAATGTTCGTCTGTCAAATTCAATTCATCGTTGTCATTTGAGGCTTTCTTATGTCAAAATTAATATCGTTCGTTCGATCGTCCGTTGAAATGTTTTAAACGATAGTAACTAAGAGTAGGATATGACACGATATTATTGAACATAGTTTTTAAGAGTACATCTCCTGGGATGCACACCGTTTCCGCATCGTCGCATAAAAGCAGTCGATACGTGACTCGATGAACATTCTCGATGCACTGCAGTACCGAGGCAGCCCCAACAACACCCTGTAGGCATTGTTATATTGTATACGTAGAGCGCTGTACTGCTTTTGAGTATAGTTAGCCCACAAGGTGCTCGTATAAAAAGAGGTGCAATACGCTCTGAAAAGAGTGTTTTTCACCTCAACGGAGCATCGAGCAAACCTGCGAGCTATCATGTTCGCTCTAACAGACAACGCTCTACGTGCCCGCTCTATATCTGTGTCGACTTTCAGATCACAGGTCACCAGATGGCCAAGGTATTTGAGGGAGTAAGCCCTTTTTAGTAAAGGATAAGGAAATAGATAAAATAAGTTATACTTATGATAATGATATTTATAGATGTAAGCAAAATCTAAGGCTATCATTCAAATTTACGATCAACTACTCGTTCCAGTTGACAGCCACCAAAGACTTAGAAAACAAGCAAACTCTGCTGCACTATCTAGTGGAAACCATTGAGAATAAATTCCCAGATGTCCTGTCCTTCGCCGACGAAATGCCACACATTGACAGGTTAGTAACATAATATGCAAACCTAGGGGAAAAATATGAGCCATTTTATAGTTAATTGTGGAGAAAAAAAGATGTAAATTTAAGTGTTTTATGAAATAAAGTTATTTTGTAAAAATGAAGTCCTTTATATATATTTTTTTATTAATTTATAATCTTGATGTATATATTGAATGTAATCGTCCGCCTCAATTACTAGACGTTGAACTGATACCGACGCTCTCTTAGCGACAGCTTTAATTACATACCTAATTATACAATAGTTATAACATTTGTCGAAAACCTCATTGGTTTATTAAATGCTATTATGCTGTATATCTTAACATTGTGCATCACTTTTTGACGTGACAACGTCTATTAAATTGGTACGGCGTGGAGTCATTCTCGAAAACACCGTAACGGCCGAATCTGACGCCACACGGAGTCCACGAACGGCGTAACGGCCGATCTGACGCCACACGGCAACGTAATAAAAATATAAATGTTATACATTACTTTATTTTTTTTGATAATGTTTTGATTGAGACGTCATCAACTACGTCATTCGAGTACGACGTATTTGTAAACTTTTCTTGTTTTAATAATAGTAGTATTATAACAAATTGTGAACCACCTTTACTGATAAATATATTTCGAAGAAATTGGTGAATACCATTTCATTTAAACTCTACAAGTATTTTAATCAGGTACTTAAAGATATTTATTACCTCATTTGTGTTGGCAATAAATCGTAGTCCGACTGGCAAGAGCCGATTATGCCAATATTGTTCCAGATTTATTTCATTTCTCTCATTAATTGCTGGAATTCGAATTTAAAAGAACGTCCATTTTGACGTGACAACGTCTATTAAATTGGTACGGCGTGGAGTCATTCTCGAAAACACCGTAACGGCCGAATCTGACGCCACACGGAGTCCACGCCTACTTTACCCCCACCCCTAGAGCGCCCGAAGGCATACTCGGAAACGGCGTAACGGCCGTTCTGACGCCACACGGCAACGTAATAAAATTATAAATGTTATACATTACTTTATTTTAAATAATTTCATTGCACCCAGAAAAATTACCATGTAATAGACGTTGTCACGTTCAAATATCGGCAGTAGACGGAGTTTTTTCTCTTCATTTTAAAAGGACTTTTATCCAAATGGATATGTCAGTCCTATCCGGAACATATACATTATCATACAAAATCACAGTTAATCTCAAGGTAGTCGCGGCGGGCACAGTACATTGTATAACATATGGGCCTCTTTGGAAGTTGGCTGGGCCAAAATACTGTGGAACATACCAACATCTATAATATTAATTTTTAATCTGTTAATTAATTCTCTCCTAGCATCTTGATAACGGACACATTCCACCAACAAGTGTTGGACATTATCCGTGCATCACTTCTGTTAACAATATTCTTTATTCGCACGAGATAACTATTACTCGTATGAATACTAATCTCTTGTGTATACAGAGCTGCACGCGTGTCAATGGAGAACCTACAGAAAAGTTTAAAGAAGATGGACAACGACATAAGAGCTTTGGAGACTGATCTGAATAACTCGAGGGTGCAACAATGTGAAGACGACTTGTTCTTTGAGAAGATGAGCGTATCCTTTCTAATGATAGGTTTATTTATATTTACTTTTTAATTTTCACCTAGCACTGCAATTTTATTATTTTCATTATAGACGTTTTCTAAAAAACTTTTATAAAAGATTTTTTAATCCACAAGACTAGTTTTTTTTTGTTGGCTGTATCTTTTAAAAGTCTGTCTTTTTCTCTTAAAATTTATGTTAGTAATTAGTTTATAAAAGTTTGCTTATTATTTATTAAATAAATATGAAAAATAATGAGGAGAAAAAAATAAGTATGCAACAAACAAATTTCGAAAAATCTTCATACGCTTGTCTATGTAATAATATAAAATATAAATGTCCACATTCAAGTATACATAACTTTTTTAAATGATGCACTCGTACCTACGTACGTATTCTGAATATTATCTGAACAAAAAATGTAATTATTTTGTAAATGTAGTCTTTACGCTGCTTACAAATATAATATGTTTCCTTAAACAACAAACTCACAGCCATTCGCCAAAGAAGCGCGAATGCAATGCGACCTACTCCAATCTATGTGTCGCAAGATGGAAGAACTGTACGGACAGTTAGCCGAATACTATGTTTTCGACCCCAGAAAGTACACCCCTGAGGAGTTCTTTAGCGATCTCAAGACTTTCAAGGATGCGTTTGTGGTGAGTACTACTATAAATACAATCGTATAACAATTCATACACTTCAACACAATTGTATAACACACGCGCGTACACGAATACACTCATTCGGGCACGCGTACACAGTAATAATAGGTAGTTTAATTTTATGTACTTGCAGAAAAGCGTAACATCGATAAACCTAAAATCAACGTGATTTGTTCTGTTTTTATTTGCTATTCGTTTCTTTACGCTTTTATTGTAAAATTATAAAATATGCTAAAAGATGAAATACTATTTTGAAAGTTCAATATAATATTTTTACAATCTCTGAAAATAGTAATTTCCCAGGCATATCCATACTATTGATGTCACAAAATCGCAAGTACATAAAATTAAACTACCTATTCCGAGTACAAGTAATAATATAATTATAATAAGAGACGCGGCCATGGACTCCATCCGTATGTGGTCGACATTCCACCTCTTCTTATCTCTCGTTTCGCTTCGTCCTTTATTATACGAACCGCCGGAATGGAATTCCCTTTTTTTTATTTTTGTTCCTCTGAGGAAAATGCATTAAGTTGCATACCCCGGCTGTGGCGAGCCGGCGGTTATGTGGGGCTCTCCTCTCCAGGGGGAGGCCTACCCACTAAAAACCTCAGGGATGGCCTTCCTCAGGCATGTAGGGAGCCCCCGGGAACGCCAAGCTACTTCCGGGAACCCCCAGCCTCCGCCCCCCCCCCTCCCGCGCCGACACAGGGGAGCCCTCCTCGGGGGAGGCCAGAATACCTCCCCCGATCTCCACCACCGACGACGCCCCCCGGCCACGGTAGGGGCGTGGTCCCTCCCGGGTCGCCGCATCCGCGGGAGCGATTTCCTCGCGCCCGCCGGCGACCCGCGGTGGCGCTGCAGCTGTGCTACCGAGCCCGGCGCCGCCTCCTTCGAGCGGGATCGGCCATCACCCGGCCCCGCTCGGCAGCCTCCTTTTGGAGCACCACTGCTTTACAGAAGAAGGCCACAGCCCTCCAACCTCCCTCGTCCGCCAGCATTGCCGCAATCAATGCCGGCGGAGACAGATCTCGCCCGATCTCTGCGACCAAGACTCGGAAAAAATATGCTTTTGCTATTCAGCTTTTTAAATTTATTGTTGATACATCCGCGGACTCTTTTTGACTCTTAGTTCAATATTTTTTTTTAATTCTTACGTCTCTTAACTAATATTTAATAATTATTTTTATTTATCTTACTCACTTATTTTAATTAAAAAAATTACAATTTACAGAAATAAAGCATCACATATCCTTACTTTATATACAGGGTTTCTTAAAAAATAGTGTGAAGTGAAAGTCCAGGGATAGAGTATCTCTTAGAGTACTTAAATCACCCACATATATTTTCAACGATTATTCGTAGTTATCGTGTTTTTTTTTTTAATTTACGACCTAACACACTATAAATGAAAAAAAGTAGAAATCTTTGATTTTTCGTTTTATTCATCTTATATTATTATTAAAGTCGATTTTAGTTTCGTAACTTTAATGAGAATTATGAAAATGGTAGTGTAAAGTCAAAATTTCACGGGTGGTGAATAATTACTAAAAAAACAGGTGATGTGTTGGTTATATTTTGTAGTTTCTAAATACGGCTCAGAGACGTAATTATTAATTATAAGAACATTTTATCATTTCTCAGGTTCATTAGTTTGTTAAGTAGTAAAAGCCAATTACAGCAAAGCTATGGTCGAATCTTTTTTTCGCAGATCACATTAGTTGTAGAGTTAGACGCAACGCAATACTTACCTACAAAAGACGGGTCTTGCTAAACGATAAAGTAGGAGGCCGCATTATTGCTCTTAAAATCTTTATTACTCTCACTGGCAAGATGGAACGAAATGTGCAGTGGAAACTTCAAAACAAATAAATGAATTATTACCTGTGAGAATATCTAAATCTTCGAAACCTTTTCATGCACTGTCTGGTTAAAGTTAATCACTATTTCTATAAAGTCGTCAGCTGTTTGTTTGTATATTTTACAACTAGCTTTCTGCCCGCGGCTTCGCCTGCGTGGATTTCGGGATTGGGTTTATAGAGGGTTAAGGGTCATAGCTTTTGCCCACGGCTACATATGCGCGGAAGTCGGTTTATGGCGCGAAGGTTTTATCGCGCTTCCCGTGGGACTATCTGTTTTCCGAGATAAAAAATACCGCGAAACCTTGCTCAAGAATCACTCTATCTATTGATGAAAACCGCATGAAAATCTGTGCAGTAGTTTTTGAGCGAAGCCTTTATTGCGCATCCCGTGGGATCTTCCGGGATAAAAAGTAACCTATGTTACTCGGGGATAATGTAGCTTTCCAAAGTTGAAAGAATTTTTGAAATCGGTCCAATAGTTTCGGAGCCTATTCATTACAAACAAACAAACAAACAAATCTTTCCTCTTTATAATATTAGTATAGATAATTGTATGCATTACATGACAGACGGCACACCACGAAAACGTTGTGTCACGAGAGACAGAAGAAAGAGCGCGGAGAGCTAGAGAGGCGCGCGCTCAAGCGGAGAGGGAGAGGAGAGACCGGCAGCACCGGTACAAGCAGCTAGTGGACATGGACAGAGCTCAGGACGGCGTCATGGACAGGTCAGGACATACACCAACCAGTTCACACTGGTTTGCTTTAATTATTTTTTTATATCGGATTTTCCCATAGAAAAAGATGTTTTTCCGCGGTAAAATTATCAAACTACCCTCATACAAAATTTCATCAATTTAATTTCTATAGTACCGAAGATTACCCCGAATATCTAAATTCACAAACTAAAACTTTTTATAATATTAGTTATTTAATTTTGTTTTGCAGTTTGATGGAGGCATTGCAGAGTGGATCCGCGTTTAGCAGAGAGAGGCCTAGGAAGAAAGCTAATCCCAGAGTTGCCGGAGGTGAGGAAACAGAGATAACTATTTATTATGGATACGCCTATACAGTAATAATAACATTTACACACTCACATACATACAGCACTAGTAAGTAAATATAGTATTAATTGAGCTATAGAAAAAGAGACCACAATGCTAGATTTTACATGATTTTGACCTGAACTTGCTCTTACGTGTAAACAGAGCAAATGTATAAGGTTTGTTGTTATTTTATAAAAAAAGAACATTTCCTGTTATCGCTTATGATATATGTTATTAATAATAATTATCATTATGATAAGGACGGTACAATACACGTATGTCGGCCATGTCGCCTTCCTGGGGGGCAATCGCACTAACAAATCGCAGCTGAAACGAAACCAAAACGTTCCACTCAACCAATCCGAGAGCTAGAATATCACGTCATCGAACAGATGACGTGATATTGTGGCGTTCGGATTGGTTAAGCCGAACGGTTCGGTTGCGTTTCGGTTGCGATTTATTAGTGCGATAGCCCCTCTGGAGAGTTACTCAGGCATATTATCACTGGTTATTAACATCTTGCGAACGCACAGATGGAACCTAGTATTCCGAATCATCAAACATCAGCTTTTCCTTCGATACGGCCTTGTTGAGTATGAGATTCCTTACTATATGTACACACTAGCGCCTCTTTTCGACAATGATCGTGAGTTGCTCTATTGGGGTCGCTCTATCAAAACGGACAGGACTATTGTTTCCAATAAATCTGTTATCGTGGTGGTCGACCGATCCCGGCACCGTACAGTGCTCTTCGATATCACCATTCCTCATGCGAGAACCTAGTTAGTAACTTTTATTATATTCAGATATCTGCAAGAAAATAATATCATTACGAGTTGAAAAATAAGTAGAAACAATTTTTATTTAGACATTCACTTTGTAAGGAACGTAAAGAACGTAAGTTGTAAGTTTGTTTCTGTGACATCGCAGTAAATCTGCAAACCTCACAAAAACTATAATGTATGTTGCCAACATAAGATGTAAAATCCCACTACCCGGTAACTTCACTGCCTATCTTGCCCTTTAGATTGAAACACAGCAATAATACTGTTATTTTACTGCTGAAATAGCGAGACGGAGGTACCCCAGCCCGTCACTCCCCGATTTCTTACAAGTATAATTTAATTTAATTTTATAGCTCAATTAGCTTTTTTTTTATGAATTGTGAATGTTTAATATTAAATCAAAAATTTATAATGCATTAGTAAAAGTTAAATGGAAAAGTGATATCAAAAAATGAAAATTTGTTGCCTTTTTTATCTCAGGGACGACATTTACATATGTGAATGTCAAGGTTTACGTTTGTCCAAAATGTGCAGTCAGTGGTTGTGTGCATTTGGTTCGACCATTATTATGCATTTATATGTTGTCTGAAGTAATTACTGCCGTGAACTATTTATGCTGACAAAAAATAGGTACGATGTCTTTGAACTATCAATTTTCATTTAAAGCAGATTTTAAACCTCATCCGTGACATTTACATATTTTTAACGCCTTTGCTCGTAAAGTTGATGTAATTCCACCGGTTTTAAATATGTAAAGCGGGTCATATAAAACGCGTGTGTTACCAAAGCAAATATTTAATTTATAGTTCATACAAATTCCATAACAGTATTATTTGCCAGTTCGCGCGCTGTTGCTATTCAAATTTCGAAATAATCGTCGCGCGGCGCCAGGAGTAAAATGGCGGGAAAGCAACAGTTTGCATTCACAGATTGAGTTTATTTAAATTTCCTGTTTCTGTTTTCTCGCAAATGTATTAAAAATCGTCGTACGATATACGTGCGTATTAGTTATAACATGCTCGGCTCAATTACGCGTTCGCCTTCGGCTCGGGCTGAAATTCCGCCTCGAATGTTGTAACCATCATAACGCACTAATATCATAATGTACTATAAAATTTTACCTTTAAGATAAAAAAGCACTACTAGATTTTTATTTTTTTAATGTCACTTCGTAAAATTTGAAAAGCCATCTGCAATTTGCAATTTTTTATTGTTGTTATATTATATAGCGTTGCCATCTCGTAAAATACTAAAGTGGGACTGACCATTGTAAAAAGCCAGTTATTTTGTCCTGGATGCAGATGGATAGCAACCCTATTATCACTAGTTGTTATTTTTCACGCACCCTTCACTTAAGTAGAGGATCTGAGCGACGAGGAGGAGCTAGTTCACGCGATTATGCACCATATCGAAGGTAACGCAAGACTCAGATTGAATACAACGAATCACATAATGTAACTGTGTAGTTAGATAGTTTGTAAAAATGTTTTTGTTTTTGTGAGACCATGTATTTTTTATTTTATTTTATAAGAATCTGATTCTTTAGAGAATCGGGCAGTTTATGGCATCAGTGCAATTCACTTTTGTTTCTTGTATAATTTGACTATTTTGACTATGTTACGAATCGAAGGCAAGAATGGAAACTATCTGTTTGTGGAAGTAACACTTCACGTCGAACCGCACAGATTCGGCGATGCAGTGCGGCTGGCGCTCGCGAGCTAGGAGAGAGACGACGCCGCAGCTAGAGAGATACACAAAAGTGCAATCTGTTGCCTTAGTGTCAGCTTTAGGCGTCTAATAGCTGTACTGGTCCAAATGAAAACCGACCTTAAACTGAAATATACATGAACTGCGTATAACTGCAATCTGAATATTGTCGTGAATTCACTACGTGTACTCATTAGTCCGACGAGGTTCAATGTATCGAGATGTTTAAATTTGGCCATATTCAGTTTTCATTTGGACATATTAGTTTTTTTGTCGTGTTCTCTGATCTATTATAAATGAAAGACGGATATATTTTTTTTATTAATTCCCCGCGCGAACATATGTACACATGGCAACATGTTAAGATTTACATATTGACTGAGATCGCCTTCATGTCGCTGGTAACTTACAAATTTCGTAGAACAAATGTAAAGTTTGATATGATGTCATTTATACAACCACCCTTCAGATATATTTATAATGAAGAAAAGATATCTGTCGCTCGTTTGTAATAGAAATCCATTGATGTTGTTATCGATGTTTATTGGCTTTATATATTAGTCTGACCACTTCACTGAGTCGTCGCCCAAGAGAAATGAATCCTAGGGTATTGCAAAGAAAACATAATTATCCACAAGAGATACTCGCAATACTCATATCACAAACGTCTATTATATAACTGGTTATCATTGCACTACATGCTTTTTTATACGCGTATAACAAGTTAGTTAAGTAGATGAATTCCAGTTTGTGACTTAGAAAGTGTGAGGTTAAATCGGACGCTTTTATAGGTACTATGAAATACCAATAAAAATCCCAGTGAGAGCAAGACTCAGTTGAGTGATCAACCTACACTATGGCTGTCATAGTAATGACTTCATCAATAATTTTTTAAACTTAATGTAACCTGTACCTTCTTTATAGATGCACACAAAAATATCGGATAGCCTTCTTCCACTCTTCGCTTCTTCTATAAGTATCGTGTTTATTTTATTATGTTTATTTATCTTTTTAATTAACCAGCTTACTATATTCATTAATTTAACACTATCAACATTGTCCGCTTGTTCATAACTGTATCTATAACGATCTTATTTTTTCGAAGTTCAGCTTAAGTTATGTTGCTAAAAGGAACTTGAATGCGATTGGTTAAAGCTAAACTCAGAGTCCAATGTTAGTACTAGTATCATTTTAGCATATCAGTCACTGTAACTTAACCACAAAAACATGATATGATAGAGATGTTTTGTGTTATAATACAAAATTTTATTGTATTTTTGACAGTTCATAATTGCGAAATACGAGCGTGTATAACCAAGAACATGTTATATATATTTTTCCTCTTTCAATATAATCTTGTCCATAATGTATTCATTTTGTGTGTTTCAAATAAATAAAACTATAGTGTTGGCTGTAGGCTAAAGTACAAGTAACATATTTTTTACATTGTTATTTTAACAGTGTATTTATCAATTAGGTTTTACACTATTATTGACATAGTCCTCTATAACTTTTAATTATAAATCTTTCTAAGTATAAAACAATATACGAAGATCGTCTAGAAAATAAAGTTGTCATATCTTATCAAGAACAAAATATCATTATAATAGTTTATTAATTAATGTGTTATCTTAGTTTTATTTTATTAATGTGTTCTTATTTATGCTATTTTCTATACTATCTTCCAATATAATCGCAAGCATTTATAGTAACATGGTAGTTTTTCCATGACCCCAGTCACTTATGACCATATTACCGATACCTCTATACCGATGTTGTACTCTTCAAAGTCCATAAGCATGTTATTTGCGTTGGATTCGTTATCATTTCGATATCTCACGGTAATGTATGAAAATGATTCCAAATTGCAGAATTATTCCCATATATTTCGTTCTAATGAAACGAACTCGAATGATATGAATGTCACTTGATCTACGGGCATTGGTCATTACTGTTTGGAAGTCTTCATCGCTTGCAAATATCGCTCCTTTTTATAGGTTAAGAAAGAGTTACCTATAAAAAAGTGTAGATATTTCTAGTTCTTATTGAATTATGCCGGATCGCTCATTACTTTATGTTCGATTCTTACATAACCTAATTATAACACTATTAAAAATGTTGGATATGAGTGATTTTATGCTTGTTTATCGATTGTGTATGCATTAAACGGAATTTTACTTTCGTCGAGGATTCGATTAGTTTCGCTATTTTGCATTGTTGCAGCTTTAGATGTGTTTGAATTACAGCCTGTTCGAGAGTTGGTAAATTTTATTTAGAAGTCATAGCCAAATTTATTTTCCCTTTCTTGAATTGCATTTTAAACCAATAGCAAATATCAGTCGCAACGAGTGAACACTTGACAGACTGCATATAAAGTGTGCAATACTTGTTGACCTTGAGATCTCTTATGTCGCTCGTAATAGCGGCGGTTTTCGTAGTGCAAATGTATAGATCAACGAGATGATTTGCGCAGTGATCGGCTACTACACAACGGGTATTTTGTACGACCTCCACAAAATTGTTTTGGTTTAAGCGTATGTACGCCTAAGATGGTATGTTTGTAATTGCACCCATGACGCAGTATAACATTTAAAACCGCGTTTTTTTAAAGATTGACGTGTTTCTTGCTCTACAACAAAATTATACAAATTATGATTATTATACGTTTTTCTTCTCAGACAATTTCATAATATTTATCAGCTCTCGACTAATATTCCTGTTGAATTGTTGGTACTGAATTGCTTGTATGTGTTCGACAGCTGAACGGCGAGCTCAGCTAAGTAGATCTCGGTCCAGATCCGGTCTCACCGGGCCCCTTACAGCGAGAGAACTGACAAAGTAAGTTGTACTGTAATTTAAGTTTCCTGTTTAAAATATTATGCTCTTAGTTTCTGTCTCTAAAGCGGGTTAATAATAAAATTAGTGTTGTTGACCATTCAAAATCTACATGTACTTTCCGTTCTACCAGTTGATAAAATGCGCGTTATCCATTAGTGGTATTAATGTCCTTATTAACCTCCTGATACTTGACTTTACAGTTTATAATACCATCATTGTCATTTCAGTGAACTGCTGGGCAACGCGTGATCGTCGAATCGTTTCAAGTGATATTAGAATTAAATATATAATTATTGAGTAAGTTGCAGCCTAATTTATATGAACCGTAATTCTTTCTGTATATTCAGCTGGCAATGGATTGTGTATCTCATTAAATGCACGCGTATATTGAAACATTTTATCTTGTACTTGTTGTTAAAATTAGTAAGATAAAGCTTGGAAATAGAATTGCTTATTTTAGTTTCGTAAAGTGTTATATATGTTATGGCGGCCATCACTCTATGAAGAACTTGGAATAGGATTATAGAACCATCTCTAAAATGAAAACGATTGTGTATTCACTTTATATATTCTGCCAATATTTCTTTTTTCTATCCTCATTCTTGTTACTTATTGACCGTTGTTGATACCAAATCTCTGCGCTTAAGCAAAATAAAACTGTTGTTTATGTTAATCCGAATACTAAACGACTTTTCTTTTATGACACGAATTTCATATATAACCTTAAGGTTTGTGGTTTACCACGTTTTATATAAATAACAAGAGAGTAACCGTATACAAATTAATCGTTTTAATTGCTCTTGATAAATACGGGCATCTGAATTTTACACTAAAACGCTTTACGAAACTATAATAATATATAACTAGCTTATTATCTCGTCTCAAAACTGTATGTATATTATTTATAGCGGCGTATTTGCTTGTAAAATCGTGTTCAATATGAATCCCGTTTTAACATATGATAAAAACTGGGGATGACGACACTTGTCTAAACGGGGTTCTTAGATTGTAAAAACTGTAGAATACAAATCTTGAGTGAAAGAGAACTGTCATGTGAATAGTAAGAGTGGTTCTCTTTGTGTTTTTACACAAGCGCTGCACTGACGTTATAGGTAGTTCATGGCATTTTGATAAAACCGTCCAAGTAACTTAGCGAAATTTTGCCACTGAATACTATGCTTGTTCTTTTATTCTCCCAAATTGAAAAGATGGAAGATACAAGCACATACAGTCATGTCCACAGTCGCCTTTCTTGGTTATATCAAAAGAGTGTCGCAGACATCCATCTGATGAGATTTAAAATGGAGAATAAAATTCGCAGAAAAACATACCAAAAAAAAAATTCTATGATTTTTTTGCATTAAAATATTGGTAATTGTCATGATTTCACACAATAAGCCACAAAACCAGTTTTTGGTTTTTTACTTTCCTCCACTTGAAAAGGCAAACGAATCAAGCGCTCAGCCATTGTCTACTAGTGATCTTTCTTATTATATCTAACATTAGTTAAGCTTTATTTGTTTAAATGATATAAAATTATGTTTGTATCATGTCCATAGAGCGGGTAGTGAGACTACCCAAATGTTACGCTTCATGTTAATAATAACTACATTTTATTAAGAAAATAATAATTTCGTCAGAATACGCCTGAGATTATTACAAATGACATATAGATTTTAGTTATATATAAATTAGGATTTATGTAATATAAAACAGTTTTATTGTATAGAGGTTTTACGAGCATTTTTTGTCTCGGTTACTGCCGTAACCTTGAGATGTAAATGTAATTTTGCGGACTCCAATAAGCGAAAGGTATTTTTTTTACATTGATAGTTTAAATGGCTTAGCGTAACGGTTATACTTAAAATATTACACATGTAAATATATTTTTGTAAAATGTTACATTTTTAATAGAATAAAATGTTTTTTTTCTAAGTCTGTATTATTTTGGTCCCTCACTTATAATAATAGGCTGCAGAGAGATTATTCAGTTTACTAGTCACTAGCAGTAACGTAAACTCAATAAATATTTTTCTATCGTTTTTCAGTTATAAAAGAGATTTACGATAATTAGAGATATCGTACTTACCCTCGGGTACGAAATGAGAATTCTATATAATTTTCCTTGTGTCCGAGATTATTTAAGACCTAAGACGTTAACAGGGTGTCCACATTCTGGAAGTCAGGGAAAGTCATGGAAAAGTCAGGGACGCTTGAGGTGGTCAGGGAAAGTCAGGGATATTGAGGAGTTACCTGGAGAGTCAGGGAAAATTTAAGATATTTGTCAATAAAAATTTCTTGAACTGTAAATTGAAATCCATGCAGAAATTTCCCAATGATTGTAAAATGAGGATATATTTTTTATGCTCTGTTTGATTCTTAATCCATTGAAGCATTTTTTTTAGGTCCGGAGAAAAGTACGTAGTTTTTTGCCATTACCTACTAAAATTACTCCTTTCTTGTTTGAAATAAATGAGTATTTAGGTACAATAAATAAAGAGTTTTACTTTGACAGGGTGAACTATCAGTCATATTGTGCACATGTACATGTATCTTCAAAATTGGAGTGAACTATGTTATAATTATAGGTTATAACTAGTTTACTCACTTTTAATATTACTTAATTCTTTGTATTTAGAAATCTTCTATTTCTTCATACAAAACAGCTCATTACTGTTATCTACGAGGAATTATAGAAATTTTACAACACTAGAACTAAAATGAATGCCAAAAAATGTTCATTTAATAAATTGTGGCTAGATCCCAAAGTCAGTCCTGAATTTTTTGAATGGCTGAATGATGATGATCCAGGATGGAAATGATCCAGGATTAGCATTCTGTAAGATATGCTGCAAGTCCATCAAATTAAGTAACATGGATAAACATGCACTGGTTTCACATGCCAAAAGACCTACACACGTTAAAAATTATGAATTAAGAAAAATGCAACCAAACATTTCATTCATTCTTTCATTCATTTACAAAAAAGGTTGAATCTGATGAACCATCAACTTCGACAATTGCAAGCGCCACACAGACTTCGTCCCTCAATATCGAAAGTTCTTACGACTCTCATAAAAGTAAAGTTACAAAAATGTGTATACCTACATACAAAGACGATGATGTGACATCAGCGAAATACTTTGGGCATTGAACCAGCATGCATTCAAAAAAATGATACCTGACAGCAAAATTGCCCTAAACTTCACATTGGAAAAATAAAAGCGTCATATGTAATAAACTACGGAATAGCACCTTATTTAAGAACATGTTTGCAATAAAATTTAGAAGATTGTCTATTTTACGTAATTTCTTTTGATGAATCACTAATAAAGTCTCCCAGAAATGTCAAATGGATATTGTTATAAGATTTAAATGGATTTTTAAAGGGTTTGTTAAATCTAGACCATGACAAGTTATTGCAGTTCGATGGATGGACCCAATGTTAACCTGAGCTTTCTTCATAAATTGAAAGCAGAACTTGCTACAGAAAATTCAAAATCTTCATTAATAGATATCGGAGTTTGTGGCTTACACACCGTGAATGGCGCTGTTAAAACCGGACATAAGCAAACTGATTGGGAAATAAACGAACTCTTAAGAACAATGTATAATTATTTCAAAGACTCACCGGCACGTCGAGCTCTGTATACAACAATTACTGGCAGTACAGAATTTCCACAGAAGTTCACTTCAATAAGATGGCTTGAAAATGACCCTTGCATTGACCGAGCTTTGAAAGTTTATGATAAAGTATTGGAATTTGTTACAAACGCATCTGTTCCAGATAGTTATGCTATTGTTTTATTATTATTTTTAAATTGCCAACACTTCTCATTGTGGTATTAGAGCGAGTGAATGACTTATTTAAAAAAATGTTCTAATTAGTTTGGTCAGGGAAATTTGAAAAAATAGTCATGGAAATTTTAAAAAAATGGTCAGGGATAGTCATGGAAAGTCAGGGATTTTCTTTAACCAATAGCTGTGGACACCCTGGTTAAGAAACTACCTAGACATAGTGTTCAGATCTTCCAGAGTTTCACATATGTTAATAATATCGTCCATGTACTCGCCGTTAATGTTGATGTAAAATAAAAGAACGATAATTCGAATACGTAAAAAATATGAGATAAGTATTTTTTAATTAAATTAACAATAAATCTAAAAAATTACAATTCCGTATGCACTAGGAAATCCCGGATTAGATACATCTGATTTGGTAATACCAAACGGTCACAGATGGCGTTGGATACAAATAAAATAACTCCATTTATAAATATCAGACAGTAATTAATGCTGGCATGGCGTGGGCGGCGTGCTCGACCGAAAGACGCGAATAAATTGATACAAGAGATAACTCTAAACTGGTCTACAACAATATTATATTTAGTATGAAGATGACTCGGAATGTCGTGTTTTAGACCGTTTGTTTAAGTGCCTATCTTACTAGTCTCACGCTATTTTTGTCAAAATTATGTTTGTGTTTTCATTTGACTGTCTAGTAATAGGTTATCTTCCCAATTGATGGTCAATGAAAATGGTCTAGTTGCTGCATTATGATTTTGGAAACACGAAATGCGAACTAGCCAATTTTACTTTACAACTTTTTTGTGTTTTATCTGGACTTCCGATGAAAGTACCGTCTTCTTGAGTTCTGGTTACTTACGGAATTGTGATGATCAATGCACAGTCTGAATTATTTGTCACATACACACTGGTCACCAATAACTATACTATCTCGTCGTACGAGCGTTTCGTAAAATCCTTTGCAACCATACCACAGGTGAGAACAATATTCCATGCATTAACAGACTTGTGCTTTTGAGTGAGTCCTTGCGTGAAATAACGTCCCACGTTTGATAAAAAGGTAAGTTTTTTGTTGCTATTAGGAGTTAGCTTCACATTATTCAGACTCTGGTCAAGGTCTACCACATCGGTCTGTTCAACGACTTAGACATTAATATTCCAAAAAATGGGAATAAGAGATAAACTACATGTGGTATAACTGCATCATATTTAAGTATCAGTGACAAGATTTCATGATATTAGATTAATGTAATCCAATTTAATATCTCGTTCAAAGCTCGAACGCCGTTTGCAGCAGTTGCCTATTTTAAAATTATCTTTTATATTTCCACTCAATGTGGATTGTTTGTTACCCCGTATTTTATGTTTACCTAGCGCTTTACAATTATGAAACTATTACAAATTCTTAGACATGAGGATTTCAAGAAATCATTGCGGTCCAAAAAATATTGCATAGAGTTACTCACGTCTCTTTCGTATAGGTATAGGTAAAGATCACAGTTTTCCACTTGCTACGATTCAAATATACTTCCCTAGCTTCCTTGACTTTCATTAATTCTTGACTGACCTTTTAGTATATCACAAAAAATAATATTTATATATTTTATCACATATACATCATCACAAATATGTCACATTATAGTAGGCAGAGAGAATGGACTTACATCTCGCCTCAATCAGCTATACATCCCTTTCTTCCCCTACGTTTAATTTTGGCAGTATATTTGCAATCCTACAAGAATTAGTATACATTGTTAACTAAAGTTATGAAAACCAGTAATTTCACTACAATATTTTACTTAGAAAATCAGAACAGCAATTGCGACACAATTAGGGAAGTGGCAGGTACTCAAGAGGACGACCTTGATAACAGTCCTTACGGTGATATACTAAGCCTATTATCATTTATCGATATGCTTCCGGTACTGTGTGCTGTCAAACTATCGTTCCAATTGGTGCCAAAATAATGTAGTTGAGAATTAGTTATCAATGGGTGGGTGGGTCTATTATCTAGGCAGTTTATTTTGAGGTAAGCGCGGGCGCAGGCGTAGAAGGCGTGTCTTGGCACCGTGTCCGCCCCGCCCAGCAAAGATAATGGATCTAGAAAAACTAATTTATTTGGTAGTATGTTAATATTTGTGTGTTTTCGTAACTTTTAATTGTGAGTAGATTTATCAATGTCGATTGAACTTTATCCGTTTTTATTTATTCCTTAAAGATATCGCTTCAATTTAACTGTTGTTTTATATTGATAAACTGTGCTGTTGTTGCGATACACACTTAACTAAATACATACATACACGGTACAGGTTAGCATACATAACATACCTATACAGAAATAAAACAAAATAAGACAAATACTTTTGAATGGCATTTTATTAACCTCTCATACCGGTTATTGCACAAACAGAAACAATGATTCTCTTCTACTAATATATACTTATACAAAATCTAAACCTATCACAATTTTAGCACATTTTAGTAACTAAACCTATAGGAACATACATAACAATATTAATCTGTATATTTTATTATAATTAACTTTTGTATCATACAGACAATATCTCAGCTTACTATTAGTAAACCCTCCGTATATTATTGTAAAGAAATTTCTGATTATTTTATGAGACGACATCAGCGTTGTATATTACATTCTAGTGAAATGTATAAGTACTACGCTACGAGCGTACAAGCGCCATGGTTTGACGCATGTGTTAAATCGTAGAACTGAAACCGTAAACAAGTAACATATTGCTTTGTATACCTACAAGTGCAAGCATTAGCGACTAATTGACCAATCTTAAAATCGGGACTAGCTACATTTTGATTGCAGTTTTAGATCGCGAGTTTTTTTGTGTCGTATAGTAATACAACGGTGGCGCAGTTATCCGCGTTGAGTGCTACACTCTCGAACGAGAAACAACATCTCTAGATTCAAATAAATTCAATGAATACAAGAAATAATAGGAAATAGAATAAAGACCGGCTTTATATGTTAAGATTGTATTACTTTAAAAACCATTGACATTGACATTCAGTCTAACATTATATTACAAATTATAAAATCAATATATAGACAGAAATATTAATACAATTTTGCCTAGGTACCAGTTTTATTAAAAAAAAAAACGAGTCTCAACTCCCACTACCATATTACTAATATACTGAATCCTAAACAAAATGGTAGCGAAAATGCGTTTTCTTCGCGATCAACTATCCTCTAATCGCAGTGCTTGCTAGATTTATCGCCTCTGTCAGCTTTGCTTACTTGGACATCCACAGATAAGACTGTTATATTTCAAAATATCAATATTTTACTTATTATTGATTTCGACAATAATTATCTAGACTTTTTAATATAAAAACGGAAATCTAAGTGAACTTGGCAAATGGAAGCGGGATTAACATGTGCTACGGAGGCATAGTTTATATGTATATAATGAGAGTAGGTACATAATATGTTTGTACACGCTCATAATTTTATCGAAACAAATTAAATATGTGACAAGACGATCCGATTCATTCGAATTGTAATTGGATCAACTCAGAATTCGAAGACAAAAATCAACTGAGCCACAATATTTGAGTAAAAAGTTTTCTATTCTATTAATTGTAATAGCTAACATCTGCCAATCAAACTCCGAACAGTTGCTACGAGTATTTAATAATCCCAACTAATATTATAAATGCGAAAGTAACTCTGTCTGTCTGTCTGTTACGCTTTCCCGCTTAAACCTCGCAACCGATTTTGATGAAATTTGGTACAGATAATCTTAAAACCCTGAGACAGAACATAGGCTACTTTTTATTTCGAAAAAAAAAGGGATGAAGGGGAAGTGGATTTCTTAATTTTAAAAGATAAAACCATGAAACTTTATATTCAAGCACTTGATAAGAAATCATTAAACAATTGTTATAGCATTTTTGAAATTTCGACCAGCTAGGGGGTGAAATAAGGGTTGAAAGTTAGTATGCAAGTTCGTCAAATATCACGTCACAAGAAACAAAAAATCGTTTGTTCTAGCATTTTGGAAATTTTTACCAGTGTGGGGGTGAAATAGGGGTTGAATTGAAGATAAGACCATGAATCTTGGTTTCACGCGGGCGAAGCCGCGGGCGGAAGCTAGTGTATTATAATTAGTATTTTCTAATATATATATATATATATATATATATATATATATTATATATATATATATGTGTACAATTCCCAGTTCTTAACCATTAAGCACGGAGAAACAGATAAGTATTTCTGGCGCCTTCAGTTTCCCATATCGTGCAGGTATGGCCACACGGACTTTATAAGTAGTAACCAAAACAATGAATTTTAGTATTTTTATATTTCATTTGTATTATTTATTATCTTTCACAGACAATGCTTGCACTATGCATCTAAGTCGAGCTAAGCTATTTACACCAAAATTGCTGGAATCATCTGAAACAAAATTGATTATGTTAGAACATCAACCATCAAATGCTTCTTACACAATGCTCAAATCTTGATTATATATTGTATAATAAGAAAGATCTGGCTAACATTGCATTTAGTGTAAAGATCATCTTTCGCATCAGGTGGACTTTCTGCTCTTTTGCCAACGTTTCAGAATAAAACTGAAAATAATCGAAAGAGTGTATCATCCTAGCTGCAGTTGCAGGTCGCTATTTCTACGTTTGGTTAGCGCACCGCTATCTCTTCCAGTGTCGAACTTCCTGTATTGTTTCGTTCACAAATAATTAGGTGAAACATTAAAAGGTGTGGATTTATATGCATAGCGGGGTCATTTAATAAATATCGCACAGTATGGGTATGCACTATAGTAAAACATCATTGCTTACTTATAACACTCGTCGAACCTCTATATAGATGTATACTATATTAATATTATTACCATAATATATACAATCAATCTATCATTTACAATTTTTGCATCAGCCACACATGAGGAATGAAGGATTTCTCTATCTAATACAATTCCCACACCATCCCTTTTCCCATCACTATCACGATAAAAGAAATGCAACATATCACTGAATTTCCTTAGTTTTGGTTCTTTTCATTTAGTCTCCCATAAATATGTAACAATTATCCTTCTATAATTCATCCTTTTTATTATACACTAGCACCCTCGAATTTTCGGTCATTGTTCCTAGATTCCAACTTGCAAATGATATTTTTAATTCACGGACTCCTCTCTTAAGTCACACCCGTTCCTGATCAAATAGCCTTTGTCCAGGACTAAAGCTATTAATTCTATATTGTTATAAATTTGCCTTGTATTTTAACTTTCTAACCTTAATTGTCGATTTGAAACAAATGTAAGTATAGAATGACTTACTAGAAAGAAAAGGTGTTTCCTTCTGAGTTTTAGGTTCTCTTGTCTTCTGGAGTCCTGTAAGCGGCCCTGGCACTTCCATGTAACCCTTGCAGGCTTCGGATTCAAGCTGCTGACAATTGAGACAGTAAATATCATTATCATTATTCTAAAACTAATTGACCACACGCAATTTTGTCCTATATTGTTAACTGCAGACGAATTCACAGATTTACCTTAAGAGTTAGTTTAGGAAATGCAAGAACTGTGGAAAGTTGTCAAGTCTTATAAACACCCAGTTGATATATATCGGTGAATCATCGCCTCAAGGGTGTCTTCTGTGGCGAATATATTCATCAGGCCGTTAAATCCAGACGAATCGACGTAACATAAACGCACCGCTAGTGGCTGGTTTGCTAATCTTCTTCATAGCGGGCGGTTTAGCGACTACAACACGACTACTACGACGTTGTAGGTACATGTCTGTACAGGGTATATCGCATAGGGTGTTTAAGCCTTCCTCAACTAAGTAATCTCATCCTGTCCGATATCTAATATATATTGATCGATTGAAAGTTAGCTTACGATCTATCTCGTTATATCAAAATGGAAAATGGAAATACATATTTAAGCTTTGATACCAGACATCCCGATTAAAAGCGCTTGCTGGGACGACTAAACCACGTAAATGTATATAATATGAAAAAAAACCGGTAGCACTCCGGGAGTGCCGGCAGAAGTGAAAACTTCAATATTAACGTTGTGTTTAATTATAAGTACAAAAGTACTATCATTTATGAGGTAGAATACAATGTTTATTTATTGCGCTATCGTACACAAATATGACAGACATTCGCGCAAGCGCCCTGTGCCGCCTAAACGGAGCAGCACACTCAGGCACGGTAGAATGAGTGGGAGATACTAGTTCCTCTCCCTTCCCCTCGATCTTACGCTTTTTCGATCAGCATCACGTGACCCTGACGCGAGTTTGGATGTTTTTACCCATACAAAAAGTGCTCAGCGCCGCTAAAGAAGTTTTCACTTCAAAAAAAAAAAAAACAAAACCTCAGTTCATAACATACAGTTCTACAAAAAATAAAATAGAAATGCAACATAACCGAATAGAATGCGCGGAGGCAATTAAAATGATTCCGGCCGAGTTCGCAGTAGGCTATTCCTGCGCCACAGATAAATAATCTTTGGACGTGGATTAATCGCAGTTTAACATCGATACATCGGGCTCGTTTCTCTCGGCGGAATAAAATGCGACTATTAATAAAACCACCTAGTTTATAAGAACATTGTGTATTATTAATGTAATTCAGGTACACGTAAATGCTAAGCTACAACTATTAGTAGTAGTTGTCATAAGTGATGTGTGAAGTCATAAGTGATGAATGTATAGTTAACGTGATGTAGTATAGATAACGCACTTAGTAAAATTTTAGTAATATCTTGCTTACTTTGGCTATGTAAGCATTCAGTGAATTTGAATATAATACTTGATTCAAAGTTATAAAGAGTAAACAAACATATATCAAAATTATCAAACATTCATCAAATTTCTATTTTATTTGTATTTATAGACATATTATTTGTATTTTATACAGTTATCAAAAGATTAAACTATCGAAAAGCGGTAAACTCTCAGCATAAATCGTTTTTGCCTATATAATTATAATATTTGCAATTCACATTCTACTAGGTACCTATCGTATACAACATTTAATGCTTCTGGGTGAATACTTGTAGATCTAATTCTCTATTAGTCGGGACCATAAATTAGGATTTACAAAGCATTTCTCACCACGGCCGCGGCTCGCAGCGCCGCCTGCAGCCTTTCTATGTGCTGTATAGCAGCGCGCAGGATCTCCAACTTAGGCAGTCGCCCGCTACCTGCCCGAGCTCGCACCCTCAACTCTTCGAATGCTGCGTTTACCTAGAAAGTTTCTTTTTTTTATTTGCGTTTCATCATCGCGGATTATAGACCTTCCAACCAAAGGGTAGAAGTTCTCAGGAGTCCTATTAACCCTAAGTTAGGGTAAATAGATCTTAATCAACCACGCTGGCTCACCATCGATATGCAAATAAAAAATATACACGTAAAACGCGATCTACATTTTGTAATCCAGTCGCTTGATTTACTATCAACTTACGCGACATATATTTTGGCAAAGGCAACCAGTTGTACAGCCAAACATTCATCAGTCGTCATCAACATTTCGTTGATAATTAATAAAAAGTAAATAACTATTCTTTTTTTTAATACTAGGCCCGGCAGATGACTTCCTCCCGCCTGATGTTAAGCGGTGAAAGAGGCCCAAATGAGATGACAGATAGGATAGTGACTTTACTCCACTCTCCTACCTGCCCTATCCCTGCCGGCTCAAAAGATGCTTTTTCACGTCTCTTTTTCAAAAATAGTTATAGTGTTGGGCTTTCTCGCATGATCGCAATATGACCTTGAATAGTAGTGGCTGCTGCAATCCGAGCAAGGGACGGGAAACGGCACAGATGTTGTAACATAGACCCAAATTACATTACATGAAACATTATATATCCATGCGGACCGGAGGCAAAAATATTGTGAAATAATATTTGACGCTTTTGACTTAAGTCTCCGGTAAACACCTTGATACCGTTCCTATAGACCCTCAATTGCAAGACTTATTTATATAACATTACGTAAAAATATATGAAATTTTAATTATCGTAGTTTAGTGTCTATTTTAGATTATACCGTAGTCAGTGTTTAATGTATGTATGTGATTCGTAAATGAGTTGACCGGGTTTGTTAACTATAACGAGTGATTTCAATATACGAGTAGCTTAGCGTTATCAAGACAACTCTTGCCTCTTGTATGTCGTCTTATATTGATTTATTTTTATAATCTGTTGTGACCAATTATTAAATAATCCGATATTCACAATAATGCATGGATTTATTGAGGATTACCTAATTCAATATTCCATATTCAATCATTTATTGCCAAACCATAATGTAATACATAGATGTTATTAAGACCAATGTTATGGACCCTGTCGGGCACGCAATATAAGGGTTAAGAGAAAGGAAGTATTAATATTATTCACTTAAAGTAAAATTACAATTAAAATAATTTAATTCATATTAAAATTAACATAATTAAACTAATATTACAATTTATTATTATAATTAAATTCAATTTTCATTGAGTAGGTATTAATATTTTTGTTTTAATAGTATTATATTTTAAATTAATAAACATTATTATTTTGAATAATTAAAGTATGTATTATAAAATATTCATTAATACTGTAATAGCACTTACTAATTAAGGAATTTTTCAATTTATTTATAAATATTGTATCACTGGTTTCATTTATTAATATATTAGGCAATTTATTATATATCTTTATAGAAGAGCTGAGGGTACTCGAGGAACTCATTTTCATTCGTGAAGTTGGCACCATCAATTTATTTTTATATCGCAATGAGTATTTACAATGTATGTCCTCACGCTTTTTGTAAAATTGTTTATATTTCCGTACAAACTTACACATTTCCAAAATATACAGATATATTCATTTCCAAACATATTTCGTAATATTAATTGATATTATTAAATAAAATTCTTCTATAAGCTAAAAAATATTTATTCACTTGATAACACAAAAAACATAAAATAATACTTTATTCTAATAGGTACAATAAAAAATTATCAATCAATCAACAACAACTTTAACAACATCTAAATCATAAATTAAAGTTTCCGTAGAAGTAAAGAAGCCGATGGCCAGGATTATATAATTGACAGATATTACATTGGACAATCTGTTTGGAATGATTACGACTCAATTTAGCATGAAATTCATTTTTATCATTAGGCGATTACCTAAGTACGATTTCCAATGTAAAATTTGCTTTTATTTAATATATTTAGGATATGTACACACATAAATTAAATATATTTATAATATGTACACACTATTTAGAACAATGATTTTGGAATCCAACGTACATTTTCTTTGTAAGATGTCTCGAGAAATTAATACATAAATGATAAATTCCAAAATAATATCAAATTTTAATGCTAAAATTGTTATGTGCGTATTCCAGACCTATTTTATCAGCTTGTGTATTTTCCGTCTTCGCCCATCTAACACCAAACTCGACACAGTCCTCACGCTGCCTCGTATCCATATCCACGCCGTCAGCTACTTTAACCGCAGAACTCGTTTTCAACAACTGCTGCCTCGCCCCCTCCCCTGAGAGGGCGAGCGCTCAGATAGAGCTGATAGGGCCCCAGGCTTTCTGCCCGGCCAAAGGCATTAGACAGTGTTTAGTTGGTAGGTTGACCTTCTGTCAGAGTCCAACATAACCACCCGCCGTAGACCGGGCGCGGGTGGTATCCGGTGCAAGGTCGTCCGAGCACCAGGGGGTTGTCATAGCGACCACTGTGGTGGCGCGACCCCTATGAGGATTCACTGCCTCCTCCCGCGAGGAAAAAAAAAAACTTTCAACAACTTCTGGGATATCTTCGGGTAGCACACTCACGCCACATTAATTCACTTCGACTTTCGTTTTCTCACACACGATACTGCTGCTAATTTCACAGTAGAAGGTGTAATAATATAATACATCGTTCACCTAGTGACCTATAATTAATTGTGATGAAGGCCATGAGCTACCTCTGTTGTTGATAAATAGTAGACTAAAAACCAGCAAGTATAAATAAACTGGTAGTTATTTGGTCTTATTAGTACCGCCCCATTGACTCCACACGACGCGGAACAGCCACTAACGAAACAACCGCACGTTTTGATATTTTTACTTTGAATATGACTAATTAGATATTGAGCTTTTGATGTATTTATAAATATTTTTGTTTACATTATACCAAAGCGTTTCTGTTTACTAAATTACACACTAATAGGTAAAAGACTTTAGACATAATAAAAATAGAAAAGATTTGTATTTTTTTTAATGTTAATAAAAATATTGTACACATTTAAAAATCTACTATTGCGCTATATTTCTACTATTATGCTACATTATATATCAAAGAAAAAATTAGGTGATTACAAAGGTTTTCTACCATAAATAGTGTTAGTAGTTACACTTTCCTGTTGTAGATTAAAACAGATAAACATATCCACATAATAAACAACGATAGCTGTACTAAAATTAGATAGGATTTATCCAGTACCTGCATCGTAAAATGAATTGACACAAATGGGATTCGAAATACTGACAAAGTCATAAAACTTAAACGTTATTTGCGATAATTTCTCCATATTTCCATCCATTTCCATTCAAAGGGTTGCTGAAGCCGTTAGCTGGCTTCACTAAAACAAATTAGAACTCGTACTTTGACAGATTTACAAGCGAACGATCACAATATTTAACGACCACTACAAAACAGTGGTACTTACATACATACAAAGATTCAGAAATAAAAATATGTCGAGTCGCGCTCCGGTCCGGCAATAAATTAGTTTTTATGTGAAATTAAGATGTTCGCCGTAAATCCTTGTGTTTATTGATGGGGCGGTTCTATTTTTGTAGTTGGGCAACACCGTACATTGACTAAGTATGACTCTTCAGCTAATGGATTTTAATTTGATTTTGAGATAAGTACTTATTTTCTATTTTGACCTTACCGACAACATACTTAGAGCCCGTGAACAAGAGCAAAAGAGACATCGTGAAATGAATCTTCGCAACCTCTATCGCTATATAAACCAAACAGAATACAGTATACTTTCACTTTTTATACAATCTTAGAATATACCTTTTTGTTGAACAAACAACGCTATATTTTATTAATCTGTAAAAACCACAGTCACAAAGTGTTTAAGTTATCGTTTATAAGAGAGATCCGATATTTATACCAACCCGCATATAAAAATCTGTTTAGCAGAAAAAAGATAGCGTACAATTTTAAATAGCTAAAATCTTTTGCATTTTTTTAAATACTTTGTTGGTGTTATAATTAAATTAAAATAAAATAAATAAACATTTGTGTTCCATGTATATTTCCTTTAACTGATGCATGCCTAAACTCCGCTAGCAGGAAGAGACTACATCACAAGCGCTAAGTTATAGCATCACCTATAGCACGTTTCTTTACTCATGTGCCTCTAGTAAGAAATAGGATCCTATTTATGAAAACTACATTAAATTTATTTGCAAATATTAACTTCAATTTATATGCAAGATCTTATTCTGATATTGTCGAGTAAACTAGAAGACCAAATGATTCTCCTCAGACTTCTATGGCTTCTTTAATTTATCTTTTGTTTTACTGCTGCATATTATTTTTTTTTTAATAAATATTCGGTTGACCAAATATTTATAAAAATTCTCATAAAACAAAAAAGCGGACCTAACTGTATGAGCTTAAATTCTTTGCCTTCCTATAGTCAAAAAACTTTATATACCGGGTGTCCAAAAAGTCCTGGATTACCTTTTACCTACTGAACGCCATTTTGAACACCTGCTGTAATTGAAAACAATAAATTTATTTTTGTTATAACAAGAGTTTAAAAATATTCAATCGATAGTAGAATGATTCGAGATTAGAATAAAAAAAACAGTACTCGAAAAAGTTTTCATTCGTAGAAATGGCATGGAAAAACCTGATAAAAGGTAGAGATTTTCCAAAATTTCATTAAACATCAAAAACTCGGAAACCATAAGATTTTACTGTGGTCTTTTTTTTATTGGTAGATTCCAATGTGGCCCATCAGTAGTTAAAAGGTAATCCATGACTTTTTGGACATTCTGTATATATATATATATATATAGGACGTCTTCCGACACACACAGACGCCAACGCGTAAAACGGTTAATTTGTTGTGACAACCGTCCCCTTGAGAAAAAAAGACCATTTGAAAGTCAATTAAGCGGAACACTTACGGGACGTCTCCTCTTTGGTTATTAATAGTGTCTACATCGCACCGATACTTTCACGGTGTTTCAATTATTAGTGGTTTAACTTTTTTGTTAGACATTAAGTATTAAATTTCTCTTTGCAAACGTATCAATAAAAAGTTATCTTTGTTTATCTGTATCTATAAAGTATTCATTGTAGAGATAGCAAAAAAAATATTGATATACCATCGTTGTATCAACTCCTCAATATATCTAATTTACGTACTACACTCATGGACAAATTTAGAGGAACGCAAAAATAAAGTGTGTATAAAATAAATGGACATTTCGTTATATATTTTATAATTGTATTTTTGTAATTTGGATTTTGTTTATACGTTAATTTGCAAACGTCGAAAAACAAACGATCAATTGGCAAAAATTTAAGAAATAAATTTACAGATTAGAACAATTTTGTACTTAAAGTTTTATTCTTTTTTTTTTTCATAATGCTTAGGAAAGCCTGTAACGTGGGCTATAATCAATACCCGGCGTTGCCTCCTCTAGCTCTTTGAACTGCTTCAAGTGTCCCTGGCGTACTCCTGATTAAGTTATCAATAAAATCTTGAGAGATTGCGTTTCATTCTTCTTGCAACATTTGCAAGATTTAAGTCGGGTAAGCGCGCTGGCCACTCCACAGCATTGATTTCAATGTCTCGAAGATAGTCGACAACCACAGCAGCAGTATGGGGGCGTGCATTATCATGCATAAAAACAAATTCATCTCCTATGGAAGGGACAAAAGTCACTACAGTTTCTTCTAAAATCTGAGTTACATATCTTGCCGCTGTTAGTGACCCATTCTCGATGATATGGAGTTCCGTACGTGCCCCCCTTCCAAATACCTTCCCATAGCATAATTGACCCTCCACCATATGCCTCTTTTCCAATGATTTTACACTATGCGTACCTCTCTCCTAGGCGTCTCCACACTTTAATCCTTCTATCATCTGGCGTCAGGCAAAATCTGGACTCAACTGTAAATAAAACTTGACTCCAAGTTTCGTCATCCTAATTTTCGTAATTGCGAGCAAAATTAACTCAAGCTACTCGATGACATGTGGTAAGAAAGGGACCTTTGGCAGGCAAATGTCTTAATCCGGCTGATTTAATTTTTCTTCTCACGGTTTTTGTACTTATTGTAACTCCTCGAACGAGGAGAAGAAGAAGAAAGAAGTAGAAGTTCGCGGAAGAAGTTAAGGTCCGGTGTCTAAGCACACTGCTAACAATGGACCGATCATCTCTGGCCGCAGTTTTTGTTTACGCCCCTGTCCTGCGAGTCTCGTAAACTGTCCAGTCTGCCTCTTGATAACTCGGTATACTACAGATTTTGATTTTGATACTCGTAAAATTTGAGCCACATTTTCGTAGATGTGCCCAGTTTCAATTACAGTAATGGCCTTAGCAACTTAAGTGGCGTTTAGATTTGACATTGTCAGTTTATTTGCAGTATTAATTCACACTTAACACGATAAAACAAGGCAGTCGTGGTAAAAATTAAAAAAAAAACCTAAATTTAAACCCCAAATCAAAAGATGAGATTTTTTATGCAGTATGAAAAAACACAATATTACTTACCCAATAACATCATAAAACAAATGAAATTCGAAATAAAAAAACATTCCAATACTTTCTTTTTCATAGGATTTACTAATGGCTGTAGACAGTACGTACAATAATTACAACAGGAGGATTTTTTTTCGTTCCTCTAAATTTGTCCATGAGTGAATTAATTCTGTATTTTTAAGGAATCAATCGTAATATTTTCAATAAATTCATAATATGCGAGTCAGATCGTTTTGAATTCGGAATTGTAAATATTCTTAAAAATGTCAAGCAAAAAGATTGGTACAAATACTTATAAAATTAATGAAACATAGTTTCGCATCTATATGTAGCATCACTGCAGTTACGCATTAAACTATTTTATTGTTAAATATTAATTGCACTTTTCGCCATACTTTAAAACAATTTTTCCAAAAAAACTTTTTTCTATGCTTGCGCCACGCTTAGGAAAAAGTTCCCAGATCCAACACACACCCTTTTTAAGCGATCAACATTTCGTGTAAGTTAATTACATATATTATCTTTTATTTCTTTTCTAGTAGACAGGGATGAAAATATGATTATATCTTTTGGTCTCAAATTTATTTTTGCTAAGCTCTGGAGTCAAATATTTTGTGGGTAAGGTACCTTACCCACAAAATATTATTTTGCTCTGATGTTATACCCTTGTTTCCATTTCATAGCTCCATGTATTTCTATTTAGTTTTCCTTTTGGGTTCAGTATTCCGTACCATAAACAAAACTTGTGTCTTTGTGGTTCTTAGGGTATCAAGTTTAAATGAATTACAAACACTCAGGTAAACAATCTCTTGCAGCGGAGAAAAAACGAAATTTTTAAGTACACAATTAAAACAAATAAATCAAAATAATAATAACAAAAATATTACGTTTATGACTTATTTGCGGAATCTTCGGCACTCTTTACTAGTACAGATTTCTCTTTTATTTGTTCCATTTATTTATGTACTGTGCGTTTTATTTATTTATTAATATTAAAATCTCTCTATCGTGTGTTAGTAGGACGACACTGCACAGAAAATCATTATTCATAACTTTAGAATGTAACATGAGGATGGGTATACACATTTTATGTAAAACTATATTAGGTACCCGTGAGGCATTATTTTGTACACACGTCCTAAATCCGAACATTTTCTGAACATTTTACTTGAACACACAAATAAAATTTCATAAAACTTGATTCAACCGTTTAGGAACAATTCGATCGCATACACATGAACGGAAGATACAGATGAATCGCATTACATTTTGACACTATCAAACAAGCAGCAGTTGCTGTAGTCTAAAGGGTTATTTTATTAAAATTTTACAAAAACAAATCGTGAGCATATTACATGGATTCCAAATTTGTTGTAATTTTTGTTCATTATTTATTTTGATGAAGTTTAAAATTCTATATTGTAGGTGGAAAATATTTAAAAATACAACCAAAATTGCAGGCTAGATGGCTATAAAAAATAGGCGTACAACGCCTATTTTTTTTACTGAAACAGTTTGAAAAACTAGAAGATATTAAAAAATCGTCCTACATCCGGGAACACGAACGTAGCTAATACCCATAATCCCGCGCGCGTGACATCTACAATCTTAATGCTATATTATTGCATCGCGTCGCGGAGATTAAAGAGTTAATTTTGTATCCATTCCGTGTTGGTTGCGACGTTGTCGAGATTAGCGTAGATAGAGCCGAACGCTTTCTGAGAGTACGTTGATATTATACTTTTAATACAAGTACGAGTGAGTCCATAGATAAGAATTTGAGTATTTGAGTGGAAAGAAATGCTAAGACAACTCGTTATGGTGTTCATGAAATCCTTGTCCATAGTGTCTTACAACCGTAGCGTCAGTGGCACTTGGTCTAGTATCCGGTTAGAACTGCGTCCACTGGCGACTGGGGTTTAATCTTACCAAGTACCGATGTATTTTTAGTTTTTCGGATTTCATGTGTATTATTAATAATACATCAAGATAATTAGTTAAACTACGAAAACAGCTTTTTTTGCGTAGGGTATAAGTTGTGTTAGTCTGACTTGTCGATTAATCCTCACTTAACCATTATGACTGACTGATTGCTAAACATCCTATGTAGGGTTGGCTCGTACCCATTGTTGGGGGTGATGATGATATATAGATAATGAAATTTAAGGGGCGATATTACCAGATAGAAAAAAAAAATTCAAAATTTCTTATTTGAAAATTTATGATAAAAATCTGTCGTTAAGCTATGTAAGCCTTGTTCCGCTGAGGAAAATGCATTGAATTGCATACCCCGGTTGCGAAGACGGCTCTCCGCAACCGGGGTATGTGGTTATGTGGGGCTCTCCATCCCAGAAGGGGGAGGCCTACCCACTAAAAACCTCAGCGATGGCCATCCTCAGGCGTTGTAGGGGGCCCTCAGGATCGAGTGTCGCATCTGAGGACCCCCCCCCCGCCTTTGCTCCCCTGGGTGCGCTAGGGGAGCCCTTCTCAGGGAGGAGTGATCTTGTTGCCTCCGCCCCTCCAACCTCCTACGACGTCACCTCTAGGCCATCCGGGGGTAAGGTCTCTCCCGGGTCGTCTCCACGGGGCGCGAACTGCGTCGCGCCCGCCAGCGACCCGTGGCGGCGCCTCAGGCCAGGCTATCTGGCCCGAGGCCGTCTTCTTTGAGCGGGATCGGCCATCTCCCGACCCCGCTCGGCGGCTTCCGTCTGGAGCATCACCGCTTCACAGAAAGAGGCCACAGTCCTCCAACCTCTCTCATCCGCCAGCATTGCCGCAATCAACACTGGCAGAGACAGATCTTGCCCGATCTCAAACTATGTAAGCTAAGGATAAGGATATGTAAGCTATAAGGCTATGTAAGGTAAGCCTAAGGATGATAAAACCGACCCTTATGCCAACAAACGACCCTTATATCAACAAATCTTCAATATCATCTAACAATTGAACAAAATCGGTAATATAAGTAGCGATTTCGCACAACTCTATTTGAAAGATAAGATTGTTATAGCAAATAAGAAGACTTCTTCAATAGATAAGCATTTAATGGTACGAGGCTATAGTAACCTTTATCTTTATCTACATGTTGTTTATGTGAGAATCGAAACAAATCCGAAACCCTGTGGGAGTTTTAGAAATATATAGCGACTCTGGTTCTAGAGTCTCCTCTCTGAATTTGGAACTTTGGTGCGATAATAGTGAAATCACGTGCAAAATCCGTCTAGTAAACCACCATTTTTTACTTGAACTCCACTAAAAAAGTATATAATAAACTAGCATTGTCCTTCAATTGGTAAGTTAGTTAACTAGCAACGTAACCGAAACCCACACCCAAAAATACTGAGAGAAAAAAATATTGCCCTTGTTGATTCTTTCCAGTACAAGGTCTCCTGCCGTAGACTTCTGAACCAATGGTGTAGCATCTTTGAAGAGCAAAAGTGATTGTAAGAATCCTATTTGACGAATAAATTTTTAATTTAGATTCTTTATTACGAGTATGCTACAATTCAATATGGCGCGACTTCTTAAAAACTCGCTTCATTCATCATACGTTTGATGTAGTATTTACTAGTCCTTAGGTACCTACTAGGTAGCTACAAACTAGCGTGTCACTTAGCTTAATTGCACATTAAAAACTCAAGAAATATACCTTTAAGATATACGAGTAACTCTTTGAAGTCTAAGTTTAAACTAATTAATGATAATTTGCGGTTGCAGAGTCATTATTATAAAATGTAGCAAATGTCTTTGGCCGTGTATCATTAATTAGGCAAAGATGAACTTTATTTCTATACATTATTATTCATAATTTAACCTAGGTAAAAAAATATAATTGAAAAATTTTTTTAGACAATGTTGGAGTAAAATCTTTTTAAATCGTACAGAAGTAACGACAGCCTTATGACGTTTATTTCCTAAACATCAGATATGTTTTATGCTTGTTTGTTACTTTTCTTCTACAACAAATATAAGCCACCGTTTTGAGCCACACACACATATGTACATATATCCTTACTAATATTATAAATACGAAAGAAACTCTGCTATTTGTCTATTTGTTGCGTTTTCACGCCAAAACTACTGAATGGATTTAACTAAAATTTGACACACATATAGATTAGATTATAAGAAAGGACATACATATTGTTCAGTTTAATGCGAAAAAAATTAGTTTGAAATAACGAATGAAATGATGTATTGAAAGTGCGTTATTTTTAAAGCTAGCAGTTTGAAGCAAATTTTTTAGGTACGAGTATAAGTATAGTAATAGGCTTTTGGTCTATTAATATTAAAAAGTTGAAAGGTTTGATTGGCTTTGAGCAATTCTTTTTATGTTAGATAGTACATTTATCGAGGAAAAATAAGGCTATCTAAGATCAAGAAACTGTTGCAAAAACGAGAAAAATGTTTCTATTTGAAAGCTTTCGTTGCGTGCGTAAACAGTTCAAGTTACTTGAAAACTATGTAGATGAACAATACCACCAGAATTGCTTTCTTTTGACAATTCTAAAAAAATATTCGTGACTGCGTATTAGGGAATGCAATCCCGACTCGAGATTGCAAATTCGGGATCCCGCGGAATTAGAAATATCAATCCCGCGGGATCCCGGAATTTTCGGGATCCCGTCTAATTTAAAAAAAAAATGTTGTATTCAGATGACTGAAAAAGCTAATAACTGCTTGTTTGTGATAGTGAGGTTAACTAAAATAACATATTACTCGAAAGAAAATAAAAACCTTTATTCTTTAATCTTACCAACAAAATAATAATCAGGTTGTAAGGAAATTAACGTAGGTAAATTAGGTAATCAAAACAATAAGCTTCTTTCAAGGGAATTAGGAAAAAGAGTGATTTTGAAAATGACTCCTTAAAAAACAAAGGGTATTAATAGTTTCATCTGCTAAACGGCATCTAATGTCCGTTGCAATGTACCCCGCTGCTGAGGATGCCCTCTCCAACTCAAGGCTGGTTGGCAACAGCGTGGCGAAGCAATTATATGCAAACTGCAAAAATCTCCCCCTTGTTCCTCCACACTCAAACAAATCCATTTCTTTTTTAATGGTAGATTCTAATATGTCTAGGTTCGTGGACGTGGATATACGTGCAAAAGGACTTTTAGAAGCTCTCAGAGTTTCTTTTAATTCCTCTTGAAGCGATTTATTAGTTTGTGCAGCACGTAAATTCAAATCTTCTGCAATCATTGAAAGAGGCAAGTCATCTTCGATTAGTACTGCCGTATTAATATCCGCTTGGTTTGGTTCTTTACGATATAATCGTGTGATTATGTTTTTTATTTCTTTTCTTATAAGATACTTGCTTGGTAATTGAAAAATCCCGTTGCCTCTCCTTTGCTCCAAGTCCTCTTGATAATTATTCGGATTTTTCAAATATATCAGCACTGCAGTTGCTTTTGTGCGACGCTCGGAGATACGATTATTCATTGAAGAGACTAACTTTTCTGAGAGAGGAGTTTTTAGGTCTTCTAGCTTTCGAACCATGAAACGCAATGTATATTCTGCACTTACTAAATCTGTATCTCGACGGCACAATACCTCAACAACCAATTTCACTGGCTGAAATGTTTTTTCCAAATCGATAAGGACAGCGTGTTCTTCATCTGTGAAAAAGTAGTCTGAATTGGAACTTAGCAAGAGGTCAACTAGGGTCTTAGCTACACACTGCTTTACTTTATTGTATGTACTTATCATGTTGCATAGGCTAGACCAACGTGTCTTGCAGTCAAGAACCAGCTGAATTATTTTGCCAAACTCTTGCTGAATATAATTCTGAAGCATATCATTTTTGGTAGGAGAATTCCTAAAAAGTTTGACACATTTTCTTAGTTTCGTATTCATTTGGTATTCTGTAGTCAGATCAACTTGTCTTAGAGGTAAGGAAAAGTATAAACCATCATAATTATCCGGATTATCGTCCAGGACTTCCTCCTCCTCGCCGCTGCGATTTGTGTTCAATTCAGTGTCTTCAAATTCTTCCTCTGGCTCCTCTGCATTGGATTCTACATTCTTTTTATAAATTACGTCTGTTATACTTAATTGCACACCGTGAGCGTAGCAAAGCTGTTGTAGTGGTTCTATCAGGCGTCCGACTTTCTTCATGACGCTGGCTCCATCCGTCGTTATACCGACTATGTCGTTATCCAGGGATAAATTAAATTCTGATAGTTTTTCCTTCAGAAGTTGAACACAAGACTCAGATGACATACTTCCGAAAACGCGTGCCAGTCCAATATTCCAGTAAGTAGGCTGACTGTTAATAATTGTGTGTACATTAACATTTAAAAAGCGCCGATTCATTCCAGATGTCCATTCATCTAAAGTGACTGTAAACCTGTAGTCTTCATTCCTCAACTTTAGATCTTCCGTCACTTTCATTTTGAGCGTCATTCCATAATTCATCACAATTTTTTTAATTGTGTTTGGCGAAGAAGGTAATTTGTAACCTTTTGCGACAAAAAGACTCTTCATGTCCTCAGAAGTACAGAACACTCTGAAAGGCAAACGCTGACCACTGCCGCCCAATCCCGTCAATCTCGAACGGGATCTCGTCATATGATGCGTCGGGATTGATCCCGAAAAATTCGCGAGATCTCGCGAGATCGGGTCACGATAATAATTCTTTTACAACTTTTCAATTGTAAACTAAATCGTCTCTTTTCAAAATTCTTTATATTATTCAAAAATATAAATTACCCTAAAGGGGGTAAAATATTGGAAGAAATTTTTGTTTAAATAGTTTCAAACTAGTATGAATAGTTTCAAATAGTTTTAGACGCAGCATCGGTAGGTCGTTCAGGTGAACAGATGATTTTTGAATATTGCAGGAAAGTGCTGTACACTAGTCGCTTAAGACCGTTTGGTAGACTCTAGAGAGGCTTAAATCCAGCAGTACAGCAACACAATAAATCTACCCAGTTTAGGTTTACTTGTCGCCAATCAGAGAACTAAAGGAATTTTTCATACATTGATGATAATTTCCTAATGAATGTACAATTATGTTGCCAGTGCTATCTTTCAACAAAAATTACGCCAATTTCTAGTTGTACTATTGAATGCGAATAACTAAAACTAACAATCTAGAGCTCATGGTTAGTTTTCTATTATTATTTTAGATTTTATTTTTATTTTTGTTTTCTATTATTATTTATATAGTTTGTTTCTACTATTTTTTTTTATTGGCCTTTGAGTGGGAGCGGACTTAGCCATTCCAGTATTATTATTCTTCCACAAAATCTAATAAAAATTATCTTTATTTTGTCAAAAGAAATTTCAAATTGAGAGAATTGTTTTATACATATGCACAGAAGAAAAAAACAGGCAAGAATATCGGAAGGTTATAATTGATCACAACGCAAAATCGTTATACAATTAGTATCTACAACATTTCCTGAAATACCCGACTTGTATTAGTGGACATATTAGCTATTAGGAAAATATCAACGATATCTGTATACTATCACTTATATGTTGTTAGTTTGCTTTATTAAACGTTTATCTTAAAATTATTATCTTTATTAGTAGGTATTAAGTTGCTTTATTAAACTATTTATATTTACGAAACATACCTTTCGCAATCGCCGCCGTTCACGCAACGTGGCCGCTTTCCTACGGTCAACTGCCGCAGTCTTTCTCTTGCACGCCTTGCACGCCCAGGCCAAGCATCGCCTGCTCGGCCCCAGAATGTGCTGTACATGTTCCTCCTTATCAGCGTCTTGGAAATCACCTTTACCACTTTCGTCTTTCACTGAACACTCCTCGGGTGTCTCTTTGTTCTTGTCGTAATTATAGTCCTTGTAACTGTTCGTGTAGTTCTCATATATTGCACTGTAACTCATTTTGTTATATAAATATATAAAACAATATTATTTTTAAAAACAGTTTCTTAAGTTCTAATCAAAATACCACAACACTCCCCGAATAACCATAGTTTAAAGATTACATACTTATAAAATAATGTATTTGATAAATACCCTTTGACTTATTAGCATAGCTAAATTTAAGAAATAGTCAACTAATATGGTGTTTCCCGCCAACTTTGACAGGTGACAATTTCGCGCGCTACCGGCAACTTTTTTTTTCGGGTGTCGCTCGTCGCGGCAAAGACGACACTGGTCGAGGGTGAGATTTGAGAAAATATGTTGAGCTATTAATACACTGTCTAGCATGAGCCCGCCGTTGAGAGACGCCAATTTATTAGTGTTTGGATTGAAATTGATGCCGGCAATATTTTCCCCGTGAATTTGTTGCGTTGAAAGCGCCCGGACGTTTTTATACACTCTCATTTACGTTTTGTGTATCGATTTTTAACGCGCGCTTTAGGATCATAAATATTGGCGGCATTTTAATGTGGCCACATTATACTTGTGTCCAACATTTAAACTGTTATACTTATTTATCTATCTAAGTATCAAGAGTATAATCGTAGTAAATAATGTTAAATATTTATAATATTTACTTTTATTGGCAACACAATCAAAACATTATTGAAATTCGTAAGAAATCACCAAATTAATTTGGTTATTGATGAAATGTATATTTGATTTTATTTATTTATTTATTTATTTTTGGAAACATACAATTATTATAAATTACAGAAAAATACAACAGATACATTCAAACATAAATCAGTAAAGTTTCCACAGTTATTTAAAATGACATATTAAATAATTAAAGCAATAAGTATAACAATAATTAAGAAAAACATTTAAAATTAAATAGTTACAATATAAAATAAAAGTCAAAAGAATAGAATTAATATGTCAAATACAAATAAATTGGTCAAAGTGTAGTCAATAAAGATAAAATGTCAAACTAATAAACTACCTAATTACAATTTAGTCAAACAAAAAAATTAAAGGAAAAAAAAAGTACAATGGGATATCAAATGTCAATATGAAAATATGAAAATGTCAAATAATTAAATTAAAATTAAGATATAAAACCAATCCAAATCAATTTTACATACAAATAAATTAAGAAAATGTCAAACTAATTAATTCATTCAATTTTTGCTGTATTCAATTGCCTTACCAGTTTTTTATAACAATGTAGTGAATAATTAAAAATGTCTATAGAATTAAATTCATCGTTATATTTCTTACAGGATCTGCAAATAAAGTTGTTGCTAGCATATTTCGTCTTGTAGAATGGAATATTAAAAGTATTAGTGCAACGTGAACTTGTCCGAGGGCATCTGAAACCTATATTACTAACCAAAATGATGAATCAATATGATTATTCAAAATTTGTGCAAGAAAATTTGATCTCTCTCACTGCGACGGCCTGATAGTGATTGCATATATGGAAGTAATTCGCCAGATCTAGCAGATCTGAATGTGAGATATTTTTCAAATTTTTTGTTTATCCTTTCTATCATTTCGATATAAACATTATATTGTGGGTTCCAGACAGTTGACGCATATTCTAAGATAGATCTGACATAGGAGTTATAAAGCAAAGACAGGGTGAAACACTGCTTAAAGTCTCTGCCTATCCTCATAACGAATCCCAGCATTCGATACGCTCTAGCAGTTATAGTTTCTATATGCGTGTTAAATACCAATTTTGTATCTAAATAAACACCCAGATCCCTAACCTGTTCAACTTTTTTAAGAGGTACATTATTTAGATTGTAAGTATATTCAATAGGTTTTGTTTTACGGCTAAACGAAATAAAATTACACTTATTAGGGTTAAGAGTCAAATGATTACTATCACAATAACAACAAAGTTCATCCAGTTCATTCTGTAGCTGCTCGCAGTCATGTCGTGATTTAATATTTTTAAATATTTTCATATCGTCAGCATAAATAAGAATGTCAGAATTTTTAAATATTGATACAATGTCATTAATAAATAAATTAAATAGAAGGGGACCGAGATGTGAGCCTTGAGGTACCCCAGAAGATATGGGAACAAACGTGGAACAGAAACCTTTGATAGTAACTGCTTGACTTATTTAATTTGATGATGTTTATTATATATTTGATATCTTAGAAAGTTAAATCCACTCAATTCTTCTAATAATGCTTAGATATATATACCTATATATATTTGTAATAGCCATAAAATTACAACAAACTTTCACTCTGGTTATAGTAAATCGGAATGTTCCATTTATTCTAAATCATATCACCATCATAGTTTTATTTACATGATCTGCAACACATCAGGGTCCCATTATTGTAAATACGAAAGTAAGTCTGTCTGTTGCGATACGCCCAAAGTACAGAACTAATTTTAATAAAAGTTAGTATGGAATAGTTTGAGACCCGGTGAAAAACCATGAAATTTTTACCACGGAAAAATCTGATACAAACTCAGAACGGGTTTTGATGAAGATTTCTGATCTGGGTATATAATATGGGAGATAAGAGGAGACAAGAAACCCGAAGAAGAAGATAAGATTATTTTTACCGCGGGAAAATATATCTTTTGCAAAATCCGATATAATACAGGCGATGGCGCGGGCGAAAAACTAGCAATATAGCTTAAAAATATTTATTAATTTATCAAACTTAAATTAATTATATTACAATCGACGACCTCCATAGTCGAGTGGATAATACACCGGTTTCAAGGTGTCGCCATCTCTGAGTCCCGGTTCGAATCCCGGTGGGGCAGATGTTTGTGTGATGAATGCGAGCATTGTACCTTAGTCATGGTTGTTGATATATATTTCAATAAAAATTATTTTATATGTATAATATATGTTATTTCTATCCGTTACCCTAGATCCCATTGCACAAGCCTTATAGAGCTTAGTTTGGGCTAGGCTAATTGGTGTAAGTGTAACAAATATTTATTTTATTTATTTTTAATGTTTAAAAAAACAGAGATCACCATCCTGGACTTATTTTCTTGCCACCCATTTCTTATAAATGTACAATAAATAGAATTTGTGTAACAACATATAGTTAGGTTACTCGAAATATATATTTTTACTTTTCGCAGGGTTCCATCTAATTGGCACATATAAATTAGGTAACATAAAGAGCTGCAAACTTAGACATAAGAAGATAGAGAAAATTGAAACAAGATATTTTATGCGAATGCATATATAGTAATTCACTTAGTGGCTGCACTAGTGCGATAGGCGAGGTTTGACTCTTATCAATTGGCATTCGTGGGTTGTTCCAAAAGTTGTTACCCGCGAAGTTAATATGAGATAGGTATATTTGATCCTTAAAGTATTTTGAAATGGTTTCTTATAATAATAATACCTAAGAAGTCCATCTATTTTTCGTTTTTTTTTTTCATTTTTCTACATTTGTGTGTAACTAACTGTGTGTATGACTGTGTGTGTTATAATGCACATTTCCTAAGAAGATTTTCAAGCTATGAATTCTATGATTATAAATCGACGTTAACGCCAAGGACTCACAAAAATATACAATCAAATTTTGGACAATCTACTGATAAAGCAAAAGCTGTGTACTTCCGCCTCCATTGCTAGAAAAAAAACTAAAGCTGTGTCAAGCAAGATGGCGCGATGAGGTCGCAAAGATCGCGCATGCGCGTTTGTTATCTCTAAAAGCGGATGCTGGGCAGCACAATGAGAAGTGAGGAGTCGTTCGTCATCCAAAGTAAAGTATATACTTTGATATTATTTAAATCGCTATATACATAAAAGAAGAGTTTGAATAGAAAAGCTGATACTTATATATATATATATATATATATATATATATATATATATATATATATATATATATATATATATATATATATATATATATATATATATACATACATATATATTATGGATCGGTCGCGCTGGAAATCGATTGGTGAAGCCTATGTCCAGCAGTGAACGGCGATAGGCTGAGATGATGATGATGATATATTAAGTAACGTTTGTAAAAAAAAATATTATATAGAATTAAAATATTTTTTTTAAAAAACGTCACTCAACGCTAGGTTTTTTTATCATGTGTCGTGGGTGCAGTCACACATATAGAAATCTTATTTGTACAAATATCCAGGTCGAAACAATTTATTGTAGGCTATAAAAAATATCTATACCGTGGAGAAATTGAACCCTCTACCGTTTGCGTGGAAAGTTATCTATCATACAACCGCTGCGCCAAACGTGTCGTTAAATATATTGCAATTTCTATACATTTAAACTTAAGTAATATTTAAGTGAGAAAGTATAATTTTACATACTGTGCGAGCCCTAGTAGTTATTACATATGCATATCTATTTTAAAATTTGTAAATCTGTGTTTATGTTAACTAATATGTTTTGTTTGCAGGAGAGTAAAATTGTTTGTTCTTTCCGAAAATATAATTGGTGAAATGTTAAAGTACATTTTGAAAATAAATGGTATATGTGAGAATCTCGTAATGTTATTATTAATATAATATTCTACTGAATGAAATATCTTAAAAAAAATGTTAAGAAAATTTCTAAGAACGAAGACAAGTTTGCGTCTCCACGATATTTCTGTTCCGCAACACAACATCCCCGATGATTGGGGTGTGATCGCGAGGATACCTGGTGCTATAAAATTAACTATCAAACATTACTGATAACAAATTCACGGGGAGAGCGAGCTAAATATCAATAAATAAGTATTTACTATAAATAATATAAGTGAGTGATCGCAAAGAGGCAGTGATGGTGATCGGAGCACCAGTGAGTTTATAGATTTTTTTAATGTTATTTTTAAATCTCGTTCGATTCCCAATTTAAAAATAACCCGTTCCATATTTTAACGGTAATACGAACAACAGACTTTAGTCAAAACGCTAATATTCCGCGTGCATTGAAAAATCTTGTCGCTTTCTCGTAAGTAGGTTAGAGAGCATTTATATTTGTAAATTCTATTTCATTCGTCATTAAAATAATAAGAAGATATATTTTTATTTATAATAATGTTATATCTAGAAATTAATATTTTATTGAGTTTTGATGTTATTCAAGGATTTGTTAACATGACCTAATTCTAGGGCAAGGATGGCATACTTAAAAAGTATGGATGCAGTGACCTAGGTCATTCGGTTATCCATATTATGGGCATGTTTCCAGGTCAATTAATGATGACTACGTAATTGGTCATTTTTTTATTGGTTTCAAAGTGTTCTTAAGAAAAGTGACAAATGATCCTATCTCGAAATTTGTTACATTTTTAAGGAATCAAATATGTCAAATTTTAAAAATGCGCTAACATGCAAAAATAAGAATTAGCGTATTGAAACTTGTCATTCAGTGGTATTTTAGTATATTCAAATTGTGACTTAAAGATTGCCTTTTGACAATATTGCTAAGAATTTAATTGTATGAAATGAAATTACCGAATTGTTGCCAAAAAATAATAAAATAGGCAAAGTGCTTCAACTTGTGTTTTTATGTTAATCTTGCAAATAAACGCTAATTTAACATTTGATTATTTTACATTTGAGTATTATATGAATAGTTTACATTCAGCAGTTGAACGCGACACAGAAGCGTGAATGCCAGTGACCGTAGAAGATGGACTTTAAATCAGAGTCTTGCTTTTCTACCAATTGATCGACTTGAGTCAGGTAAGGAATATTACTTATGTTTATAGTAATTTAATAAGAGACGACTAAGTGACTGACTGATGTCAATATACTGTACGGCTGTCTTTCATACGGGAACTTCAAAAAATTGCATAATACAACCTCTTACAACATTTCTAAGATTCTATCAAAGTTTGGTTTGCAGTATGCTACTAAAACTTTGTTGAAAGCTCACCTATCAATAGTTATGTAAACTTTGGCACTCACATTAGTCAGATAGTCCCTATATAGGTGCAATTGAGTTGAAAGATTGTATGAAAAAATAAATTTGTCTGTTTTTTATTTAAATATTGTTAAGTAAATTTTAAATAGCATATTTTACACAAATATCTCAAAATTAAACACTTTCACCACATTTTAGTAGATAAAGAATTTAATGTTCATACTGTACTTGGGAGGAGTTATCGATGGGATGAATTAGGGAGTGCGTATTTTATACATCATAACAATTAACTGTATTGTATCAGTGAACATACGTTAGGTAGCAACAAAGTTCGCAGACATACGTTAGTTTATAATATTGTAAAAATTATATTATATAAATGATAAGGCAAAATCTTTTATTTCAATTAACCGATTGTCAACCATTTGAGCCATGCATCATGTAGAGGATGTATGCAGCCAAATAAAGAAATGATACTACGAAGGTACAGAAGATGTTTTTAAGTCACGTATTCGATTTAAAAAAAAATGCTGTTTATATTGAGGTCGAATATACACAGATAAGCAGACCCGTTGAATCTTCGATTGCCCCCAAGGAAATCGCTTCTATCCGATTTAATTTTATAAAGAGAAAACCACCGTACTTATTATAATATTATATATTTGCTAAACAAACATCATATCGAAACGTTTCACAATACTCTACAAAAAATACATATTCATTATTACAAAATCGATCACTTATAACCAAAATTCTAAAACGTGTCAATAATATCAAAACATTCTTCCCAATTCTAATACCTATAAAAAGTTACACTACATGTTCTTACAATCAATATAAATGTCTAAATTTAAAACCTTCACCAGAAAGTATAACCTTAAACAAAATTCCAATCATTAACATTTAATACAAAAAGAAGTTTATAGCCAGATTTGTTATATTTTAAATTATATGTTAAAATCTTAAAGTATAATCGAAAAAGATACTGTTATCTATTCTATTTCACGAGTCTTATGTAAACAGCAATACGCCAAGTACTACTTTGGCACTATGAAAAACCCTATTACGAGTTGTATTTATAGAGCTGCCTCGAAATCAAAGTGTAATTTCTGATGGGTTGGTGTGTATACAAACGAATCAGGAATGATATTATTCTTTAAATATAAAAGCACTAAAAATATTAGTGAAATGCCATTTGTTTCTTCTTACTAGAAATAGTATTATGAGAAATTAGTTATAGTTTTTTCCTTCTAGTGAGCTTGCTACGAGCAGGCAAAGGGGTATCATGCACCCAACAGCCAGCTGACGCTGCCGCCTACACCCACGGACAATGTCATGGGACTCCATAGAATCACGCGACTTCCTTGGGTATAAAAACAATAGTTTACTTTGTTAAAAATATAACATATGTAGTACGTATTTAAAAGACACAAAAAGAAAGTAGAGTTCCCTCTGTCGTTTGTTTACTCTGTACTGTTGGTACGCATATCTACCTCACAGATGATATCAGTACTATATTTAAAATCCGATTAATTCTCCAAGTCTTTTATAGTTCTTAAAAATGAACTATGAAAATGCATGTCCAGCTTGATCATTAGGTTAGTACAGCAGCTTTTGCTTCTTAAATTCATATAAATCATAATGTAAATTGCCAGGTAATTTATTAAAAAAAAAATGTTTACAATTGATAAGTGAAGCCTACTTACAGCGGTGTACCAGCACACCAGCTGTCCGCAACCAGATTACTGAGTTCCCCCGATCCTTCAAGACACCACCTCGAGGAGCAGCCAGGTTTGTAGTTTCGGTACAACTATAAAAAAGGATAGCACATTGAAATGAATTTCATAAGTCAACGATAAACTTAAATTTACTGATTAAGGCACATGCATTTGGCACAAAACATCTATTCAAACAAGGCAATTGAAAATCAAAGTTACATGAAACAGCCACAAATTCATATTTAATTCGAGTATCTGTACTGTAAAATCGAGGCAAAGCATGTATAATTCTGAATTGGAAAACTATTGCCACCTCGCAGACAACAATGTCTATTAAATATGTTGTATTACAAATCCACTCACATTTATAGTACAGTTGTAATTGTATTACAATTACAAGAATCGTTGGACTTTGTGTTATAAATAATGTTTACTAGGCTGTCAGTGAAGTCATTCATAGAAAATACGGTGTGCCACTGGCTAACGTGCTTCGGCCTTGTCTTATTTTAATCAATATACAAATGCTGTTTGTGATATTATTATATATATTGGAAATATCGATAGGAAAAATAATGCTTATGTAGCTTTAACAGTATTTGGCGCCCACCGTGGGACTGATAAACACAAATAAAATTGACACTCCTTCATTGTCATTACTCATTATTTAACTACAATAGCTAAATTTCAATAAGGCGAAATTATGTGCACAATCTGGGACACTTCTATTTGCTTAATTATATTTGAAGTTTAAATATTATGAAAATCTGATATATAAATATAAATTGTTATGAAGGATGATTAATATAAACTATCAAAAGCTTACGACTTTATAAATTTCACTTATATTAAAAGCGTCACGCTGACGTTAAAATTGAGCCTGTGTATAGGCAATTTGTTTTTCTTCATTCTAAGACTGTTGCGGTAAAAATAAAAAGCAACAACAAATTTTGTTATAAGTCTTAAACTTAAAAAGCCGTAAAGCTAGAACGGGCCGATGGACGAACGAAAAAGAAATAGAAATTTTATAGGTAAAAACCTATTATCATGATAATACATCAATAGGCTTGTATCCACTATGTACAAATCTGATGCATTAGGTTGCATAACTATTAAGATGATCATTTAATTATGAAAAAACAAAGTTTTATAAAATAATAACTTTTGATTATTTATATTTTTATAAAATAAAATTGCACAAAATAAGCAATAAGTCACGTGACAGCAAACACCAATTAAAAAGTGTTACGTCACGCCGTGCGAAACGTCAAAGTCAAAATGTCATTCCCAAGTGTCTTGTGGAAGTGCGAAAAAGAATGGGCATCATTCCTTCTCGCGAGTGTCAGCCACTTTTTACGTATCTGCTGATTGTTTGGCACGTATATAAATAATTTTTTTGGTGTTTTTATACTTGTGCTTGGCACTATGCAGTACTTGTAATACGATGAATCCATTTTTTATTAAAATAACTTCACAATACCGAATATTCCGATACTAAAACAGCTGTGTTTTGCACGGCGTGACGTCATTCAAGACGCCATGACAGTCATGAGCGTTTTTGATGACTAATGTCAAATATTTAATTAAATGCAAAATTATTCTTATAAATAAGCATTTTTTTTTTAAAATAATAATTATTTTGTATAGAATAGGCATCAAGGTATATTAGTATCTAACTACTGAAATTTAGGCAACAAGCCTATTATTATTGTAGAAACATAAGTACAGCATGCACACAAACCAAATGCTCTATAGCAACACATACCCATGTCAATCAATGACAACGACTCTAGTGTAGTTCCTTTGCTACAGTATAGCAATAATATAACAACATTTTCAGAGGTATTCCCATTCTCAGAAGAATGTGGTTCAAGAAATGGCGCTCTAAGATGGGGGTCGCGCTTCGGGCCCGCGTACCGACCTTCGGGTGGATTGCTGGACTGCTTCAACTCTTGCCGGGCGAAAATTGACCAGTACTTCGCGAGGAGAAAGGTATCGGAATAATAAGCTTAGTAATCAAGAACATATATACAAAAAAACAATCTTCAAATTTTGTGTAATATTTCGTATTTATTAGGAGCGTACGTTTTACAGCATCCTTAGAATTTATTTTGAAACAATGAAATATGTAAATGTATACTGGTCATATATAATTAATATATTTTAAGGGTTGGATAGGTAACGATGGCCTTGTGGCCTTTCTAGTTTATGTAAAAAATATTCAAAAACTTTAAAAAATGTTTGTGTATGTGCTAAATCTTTATACATATCAAATAAAATAAATATATCAAAGAACAAAGTTAAGACTACATGGACTATAATAAATCAGGAAACGGGAAAAAGTAGAAGCTCTGGGAACTCTTTCTCTTTAGAAGTTAGTAATAAGACAATCAAGTCGGACGATGCAGTTGCGAATGCATTTGTTGACAATTTTTCTCAAATTCCTGCTATAAGTACCTGTAATCTTAACTCATCTCCTAGTTTAGCCGTCACCCTCCTCGAGTCAAGTGTGAATAGGTGCAGTGAATCATTCAAATTTAGCCATATTGATGCTTCTTCAATTAAGAAAACATTCCGTTTACTTAACAAGAAGAAAACGGAAGATCTCTGGGGTATATCAACTCACATAATTCAATCTGTCATCGATGAATTAGCCCCATTGTTAGCACAAATTTTTAATTCTTGTATTGATGAGGGTATCTTTCCTGATCTAATGAAATATATTAAATTAATACCACTTTTCAAATCGGGTAACAAAAAAGATCCCTCAAATTTCAGACCTATATCCATATTACCTACTTTCAGCAAAATCTTCGAGAAAGTTATTTACAATCAACTAATAGGTCACTTGAGAACAAACAGACTCATGCGTGAAGGCCAATTTGGCTTTACCAAAGATAGATCCACTACCGACGCCGGAACTGCACTTATGAAACATGTTTTTGACGCATGGGAGAGCAAGCGGGATGTAATTGGAGTGTTTTGCGACCTTTCCAAAGCGTTTGACTGTGTGAGTCATGAAACGCTTTTAAGTAAATTTAGACATTATGGTGTCTCGGATGGAGCTGTTAGCCTTTTAAAATCTTATTTATCAGACAGATAGCAGAAAGTCGTTATTAATAGATCAGAATCTGCTAGCTCGCCTATAACGATGGGGGTTCCCCAGGGATCAATATTGGGTCCTCCACTGTTTCTAATATATATAAATGACCTTCCTTACTACATTACAGAATCGTGTGAGACAGAATTGTTTGCAGATGATACTTCTTTACTATTCAAAGTTGATAGACAAAAGGAATGTTATGACGATGTAAATAGTGCTCTCTCAAAAGTTCTGTATCGGTTCACAACTAATAATTTGTCTTTAAGTTCTAAGAAAACATAATGAATCAAATTCTCTTTGCCCAATGTAAGGCAGGTGGATACTTGTTTAAATATGAATGGTGATGTCATTGACTTAGATTGTATATGTAATATACATCCTATGGATTGCTGCTATGGGGATCAGCGGCTAACATTGAGAGTATTTTCCTTTTACAAAAAAGAGTGATTCGTGCTATTTACTGTTTACGGGCTAGAGAATCCCTAAAAGAATTGTTCAAAGAAATTAATATTTTAACGTTAGCTAGTCAATATATATATGATAATTTAGTTTTTGTATATATAAACTATAATAAATTCAATAAAAACAGTGATCTACATAATGTGAATACTAGAAACAAAAATAAACTTACCGTTCCAATGTTCAGACTCCATAAAGCTAGCTGTTCGTTCTTGGGGAAATGTATATCTATGTTTAACAAACTTCCGCAAAGTGTATTTGATTTGCCTTTATATAAATTTAAAATCCATATCAAAAAGACACTCATGAGTAAACGTTATTATAAAGTAAGTGACCATCTAAATGATCACATTATTTGGGAATAGGAACACTATTCATAGAGCCATGTTTGGTAACAACATTATTTATAATATTGTATTATTTTTATATGTGTATGTAAACATACATACGACTGTAAAGGTATTAGGTATGATTGTATCTTATCTTATATTATTATAATTATTAACATTGAAAAGAGGAGATAAAAATAGACCTTCAGAGTTTCTTGCCTGTTCTTCTCGAGAAGGCTCTCCCAATTTCCGAACAGGTGTAGAGTCAATATATTTTTTTTTCCTTGTTCGTACGTATGGACAAGGTTTTTGTTTTTTTAAGCATTTTTTTTTGTTTTGTTTGTTTTGACGTCAATAAGTGCCTGTAAAGGTCTATGTTGAATAAATATTATTTTGATTTTGATATTGAATGGAATTACAGAATACCATGACTTTATATCCTGTATCACAAATTGGCGACATACACTGTAGTTCTTGTGAGAGTTGTGTCTTGTGAGAACGAACAGACTGACAAACTGATCGTAAGCGGGAATGCGACCCTGTGCACCATGACACCGTGCTGGCAAGGCGCGGCCGTGTGTGGGGCTCTCCGGTCATAGAGGACTGGCCTACCCACTAAAACCCCTCCGAGTTCTCTAGGCCCATACGGGGCACATGGCGGGGTACGCTTTCGCGATTTGACCGCCATGTGTCCCGGGGCCGGCTCGACCAATAGCTAGTCAAGCCACCGCCAAAGGAGGGACTGTCCGAGAACCCCTGGACAGTCCCAGGACAGAGAGACTCCACCACGGCGTGCACGCAGCCTCACGGTAGGGCCACTAGACGGGCAACACCGCGCTTGCGTGTGCCCGCCTTCGCCTACCAATCCGTCTGCGGCGGAGGGGAGCGGCCTCGACGCCCTCCTCCCGCTCCCTCTCGGCTTACCTTATCACACTATTAATTGAAAACGAAACATACTAAACCAACATGACTAGATCGAGCGCGGTGTTCGTCTGTACAACTCGAACGAGCAGCGTCAGGCGGTCAAGATATGGCTGTCGGCGCTGCGCACCGTGCGGCACCGCAGCGACAAGTTCGCGCTGCTCGGCCACTTGTACCAGGCCTACATGGACTTCGGCAAGTACAGGTATGTGGATATAGTACATTACTGCAGCGGCCAGCAATAGAGGCATTGATGGACGAACATACATGTACACATCGTTGTAACGGAAACGCTGTCCAACCTTAAGATTTTCGGCCTATTTCTTTATTACTCCATGATTCAAATAAAATTTCAAAAAATGACATGTCACGCTTTGACAGTGTTCCTAAAAATTCATTATTGTTGATTATCAAGATGTATAACATACTATACCAAAACTTTGAAAAACATGTTCATAATTCCAGGCTAAATTGTATAAGTTACGAATATTGAAATAGTATAATTTTTGGAAAACTTGTGAAGTTGGAATATAATAATTATTAAACCGTAAGTCACTTTTTCCTACCTACACCCCTTTCACTGGGAGTCGAGGATCCGGAGCTAGCCGGAGATCACCCTTGGCTCTATAGTGACAACGTAAGTCTATCAATGTCTAGTTGTGGCCAAGGCTTGTATAGTACTTTTCTCAAATAATGCACGGAAATTAAAACTAAGTGGTACCAAGCAGAACTTTTATTTGAAAATACAGTTATTGAATGTACAATTATTGAAATGTGAAGTGGACTTTCCGGGGATTATGTTGGTTTGGGTTAATTTTAACCAGGCCGAAGTTGAAGTTCATAACCAACAATGAACAAAATTTTTCCCGCGCCAAAGGATTCGTTTGTTTTGTTTTTTTCAGTATAAAACAGGTTTATTTTTGCAAGCCAGTTCGATATTTAAATAAAACTCTGATAAGTTGCCTCCTTTGTTTGCCTGTTTGGGAGCAACAAATCGTTCCATTTTTAAAATACACGATAGATATATGAATTTACATGTATATTTATTTGGCCACTAAAACACGACAGATATGGATTTTCATACATTTTTTGCCGGCCGCTGCTCGCATGTATTTGGCCAGTACAGCAATTTCGATTTATCTCGAAGAAAAATTGTTTAAATACACTAAAGTATTAAAAAGTGATATATCGTCACGTAGCATAACTATATGAAGTTTGCATGGAATAGGTCCTTTGGATAGACATTAGTAGACTCTTTAGAACTAAGTAATAATATGTAAACAATGCTATAATATATTATAGCAGCAAAATAAGTTATAATGAATTATTTTGTTGTTCCATCGAGATCAATGCTTTTTATTACTTAAGGTGCATAATGATCTTAACGACTCTGCATCGTTCGTGCCACATTAATCATTAAAATGTAAGTGAGAGCGCATAAGTAAAATTAAAAGAAAATACTTGCGCATAGGCTGAAACGTTGAAATATTTTTTTTAAAGTTTTTTAGCAACAATCAATACAATAGTTTTTCTAATTTCTAACTTTGCTATTTTTTTATTAATCTTATATATAAAAATGAATCGCAAATTGTGTTGGTAAGTGTAATTCAACAACACCTGGACCAATTTGGCCAATTTTTTTTCACAATGTTCGTTGAAGTACAAGGATGATTTTTACGTCGAGAAAAAATCGAGTAATTGTCGGAAAAACCCTAAAAACAGCCCATTTTTTTTCATACAAACGTTCTAGCTAAAATGTACAGTCAATTTGAGCTTTATTGTTATTGTATAAAGTTCATATTGCAAGCATTCACTGTTGTCTAAGCATTGTAGGTGTGTTTCAATTTGCGCTTTATTAACGCTATATAAAAAAATAAAATCATATCTATCAAAACAGTATGCATGTGTGCGTTAGGGCACAGAATACATCATTGGAGGTTTTAATGTCACGTTCCAAAAATTGAATAATCACAAAATGTTAATAGTTCATTTGGACTTTTTTTGCAATTATTTTTTTTAATCACAACGCCCTACCACCGCGTGACTGTTCTGTACATGAGAATTTTTTGCCCTGACTATAAATAAGTAGAAACAAAAAACTGTCACTTTACAAATCTTTTTGACAGGATGAAGTCTGTCGGGTCTGCTAGTACTTGATAAATGTATAACTATAAAAGGCAAGATTTATTTGTAATATATATTTTTAGTATAATGAAAAAAAATATAAAATTTTACTGCAAATAGTTATATATCTTCTTTTCGTCTCAACGTTATAGTATTAATCTTCTTTTCGTCTCAACGTCATAAAATCGGTAAATAATTCAAAACTAACGTAAAAAAAATAATTACTAACAAAGAATACAGCCTACTTTCGCCTTACAAAGTAAAGATCGAATAAGGCTTAATCAACATGTTATGTTGAAGACGTGAATTACAAATTAAAAAGGCGAGGTGAAATTTATGTCTTTTTTATATTTAATCAGCAAATAATAAAAGTTATAATATTGTGCTTATAATATTTTTTGCAGGGAGTCTTTGGAGTTCGCAAAAAGTCAACTGGGCATATCAGAAGAGCTGGATTCAGCGCCGATGAGGGCGGAGGCATATCTCAACTTAGCTAGGGCGCACCAAACACTAGGAGGACTAGATAGGGGAGTTGGCTGTGTTATATTTTTGTAGTATTAATATTTAGGTTCACTAATAATATTTACCACAGACAGCAGAATATGTGTTTTGCAATAATTTTTTCTCGGATACTGTAGGATTTTCAAAATATCTAACAGTCGGCGTTACTGTGGTGTATTTTGAAAATCCAATTACGCCTATGATTTTGCTATGGCTTGCGATAGGTATTTGACTATAGGTATAGGAAACTATAGAAGTTATATCAATCTATTATCGAAAAGTAGTATAATTTTCGTTTCTCATGTTTCTAGTGGGACTGCAGTACAATAACAAAAAACCTATTTTGGTTTCTATTTACGAGGAACCAAATAGCTGTTTCCGAGTATTTCGAGTGATCAAAAAGTGTTTTTAATTAGGAATTCCAAATATTCCTTAAAAATATCAACCCGAGATTGATAAAAATATTTACATAATTTCACTATTGTGAAAAAAGTTTATTTTTTTATTGTTAAATATTTGTTGCATTTTTGGCCTTAGAATAATATTTATGTATCAACTTTGTGGCAGCTCATTACAAAGACTGTGTTAGGCAAGTTTATTATTCAATGTAATAATATATCGGAATGAACACCTTAGATGTCCAAACCTATCACTTAAAATTGCTTGCGTCTCGGAGAATTTTCTTTTTTTTTATTCCATACGGTGGCAGACGAGCAAATGGCCCACCTGATGGTAAGTGGTAACTATCGCCCATGAAAATTTTCACCGGATTTTCACCGAATTTGTACTGGCATCAGAACTATCCGCGAGACCCTTACAAATCTTGAATTGGTGACGAAGGCGGTTGAGAATAACTTTAAGATCAATTGCGAAAGAATGCCCATATCATTAATTTCGCCTTTGTATGTTACTAATAAAATGTAAGAAATGTTTCAGGGCCGGCGTTTAAGGGGCATATAAGTTAGATATTAGATAGATCTTAAATGCTTGTCTTCTTTAAACCTTTCAGAGTTAATAGACTGCAAAATTAAAGTAAAATCTTTCACATATCACGTTTAGTCAATAAAAAAGTCAATAATAAGAGGCACTGGTGAACAATAGATTGAGCTGAGTAGTATTATTCCTCGTATGGTGATTTAGGATTATCGACACTTCGGATCAATACATAATTTTAGGTCGTAAGAGTAAAAAAGTAGCTGGTTAATTTTTCTACTGAATATTCTCTTACGATTTCATATGTAGGGACACAGTATATGCGTTTTGCTGAATTCGCATTTCATGACTGCGTCGGAGCACAACGACGAACGCACGCCAGTCGTCTCCCGTCGCGCCCCACGTAACACCTTAACCTATATTTGTATAGAATTTTGTGAAGAAACGTAGTAAAAATACACGTAATTTAGTGACAAACTGAACTTTTATTTTCCAACCTTCTGCGAGTCAAGTGTGGCGTTGTAGCACTTTTTGATAAGGTGACCCAACAGTGTACAACGATCCCGCACATTTACTTATAATAGGGTAGACGACTACAACTGAATATGGCCGTTTTTAAACTATAATTATCGGATTTGAGCAATTTATATCTCATGAAAGTATGTCAATATAGATATTTCAGTTTAATTATCAATTTATATTGTTTTTAGATTTCTAAAAAAATGAGCATTTATTACTTACGTAATTCTAATGAAACGAACACATTTCTAACATCCTCACATTAAAAGTAACTTTTTTTTATATAGAAAGTATACCTACGAGTATAAACGTACAAAGTTATTTTAAAATTTGTTTATACGCTCATACAAATTAGGCGAGTTTACTTAGTTATGACGTCACGATTGCAGTGTTTTTAGTATGGAGCGTTTTGAGCGACCCGCGCAGACATGTCGATGTATCTTCAAAATTAATAGGCGCAGGTATACTGTTGGTTCTACAATATTTCTCACTTAAAATAGTACTCTTAGTATATATTGAATTTAAAAAATTGTCGTCTACCCAATTATAAAATATAGTTTCGGTAGGCATAAAGCAACCTGTATAAATGAATAAGTGATAACCCCGCAGAGCCCTGTCGTACGCCCGCCACGCGCTGTACAACGACTGCGGCGGCGGCTCCACGGCGGGGCTGGTGCACCTGACGGTGGCCAGCGTGAGCCTCGAGCTCGGCGCCTTCTCCAAGGCGATGGACGGCTTCCAGAAGGCGCTGGCCGCGGCGCAGGCGCACAATGATAACTCGCTGCTGCTTCAGGTATTCTTCTATTTTCTACTCATCATCATCATCTTCATCACGGCTCACATCCATCCACCACCAAGGACCGCTAACCTTTTTTTTAGGTGGGGCAAGGCGTTTGTGGGGCTCTCCGGTCATGGCCTACCCACTAAAACCCCCCAAGTTCTCTAGGCCCATACGGGGCACATGGCGGGGTGCGCTTTCGCGATTCGACCGCCATGAAGGACCGCTAACCTGTCTTAACTATGTTAGCGCATTACGTTAGGCAATGTGCATGTGACAACGACTAATCTGCCCCGGACTGGCGTAACGAACTAGTCTCTCTTTGTAATGCCTATTGAAGTATGGGAAGAAGACATACATGATTCTATGGTTTGTCATAAGATTTATTTTTAACACGGGTAGCAAATAATCAACTCCGATTTGTCACTTGTGCGTTGACAAGACTTTGCTCATAAGTACTGAGCAATCCAAGTAATCATGTATCGATAAATTTTTGTTACTTTTTGACATAAAAACTGCTGAATGAATTTTAATCAAACTTTATATTTTATAATAAATAGCTTATACATCAGAATAACACATAAACTACAATTTATAAAGATATACGCCACGCTAATAATATAATCTACTCGAAATACTAATCGGGCACAATAATTAATACTTCATATGTGAAAGTATTTTATTCGCTGCCTATTATGTTATAATTACATAAAGACAAATTTTGATAAAATTTGATATGAGAATAGTTTAAGACATGCCCTTATAGCATATTTAAAAATATCTAAACCTTTCTTGATAAAAAAAACTGATATAGCACGTGCAGAAAATTAGTATGAAAAAATAACGAACACTTAAATCACCACGGCAAGGTGTACGTCGGTTTGTCGGAGTTGTGGCGCCGCCTGCGGGATACGGAGCGGGCAGTGGCGTGTGCGGCGCGCGCCTGCGACCTCGGCCGCGGCCCCAACTCCGCCGACCTCAACACGCGCCACCACCGCGCCGCGCTGCTGCAAATGGCGGCGGCGCTGCGGGCGCGGGAGCCGGGCGACGCCAGAGATTACTGCACCGTGAGTACACTGCATTGCACGTCTTGTGTATATCGGTCTATTGGAGAGGCGCCATCTACATGGCCCTTCATTGACCAGATACTAATCACAATACTTAGCACCATCGAGTCGCGTTATTGCAAATGGCGGCGGCGCTGCGGGCGCGGGAGCCGGGCGACGCCAGAGATTACTGCACCGTGAGCACACTGCATTGCACGTCTTGTGTATATCGGTCTATTGGAGAGGCGCCATCTACATGACCCTTCATTGACCAGATACTAATCACAATACTTAGCACCATCGAGTCGCGTTATTGCAAATGGCGGCGGCGCTGCGGGCGCGGGAGCCGGGCGACGCCAGAGATTACTGCACCGTGAGCACACTGCATTGCACGTCTTGTGTATATCGGTCTATTGGAGAGGCGCCATCTACATGGCCCTTCATTGACCAGATACTAATCACAATACTTAGCACCATCGAGTCGCGTTATTGCAAATGGCGGCGGCGCTGCGGGCGCGGGAGCCGGGCGACGCCAGAGATTACTGCACCGTAAGTACACTGCATTGCACGTCTTGTGTATATCCGTCTATTGGAGAGGCGCCATCTACATGACCCTTCATTGACCAGATACTAATCACAATACTTAGCACCATCGAGTCGCGTTATTGCAAATGGCGGCGGCGCTGCGGGCGCGGGAGCCGGGCGACGCCAGAGATTACTGCACCGTGAGCACACTGCATTGCACGTCTTGTGTATATCGATCTATTGGAGAGGCGCCATCTACATGACCCTTCATTGACCAGATACTAATCACAATACTTAGCACCATCGAGTCGCGTTATTGCAAATGGCGGCGGCGCTGCGGGCGCGGGAGCCGGGCGACGCCAGAGATTACTGCACCGTGAGTACACTGCATTACACGTCTTGTGTATATCGGTCTATTGGAGAGGCGCCATCTACATGACCCTTCATTGACCAGATACTAATCACAATACTTAGCACCATCGAGTCGCGTTATTGCAAATGGCGGCGGCGCTTCGGGCGCGGGAGCCGGGCGACGCCAGAGATTACTGCACCGTGAGTACACTGCATTGCACGTCTTGTGTATATCGGTCTATTGGAGAGGCGGCATCTACATGACCCTTCATTGACCAGATACTAGTCACAATACTTAGCACCATCGAGTCGCGTTATTGCAAATGGCGGCGGCGCTGCGGGCGCGGGAGCATGGCGACGCCAGAGATTACTGCACCGTGAGTACACTGCATTGCTTTTAACGTTTATTTTGGGAGCAAATAAAATTCAGTTAATTGTTTAATATAGACTTTTATTTTTTCCTTTTAGACGACACAACCTTACAGCTCTTTACACACAGGAAGAAGGGAGCAGGGATGCCATTACAAAAAAAAAAAAAAAAAAAAAATATTATGTTGCCATTTCAATACACCCCTCAACATAACATTTTTTTTAAACTAAAAATCACTTGCTTCCTTTGTGACAATTAAATTTTATACACTACCAAATGTGTTTAACTTGTTTACTTATGTTTTCACTAAATACTTAAATTACCCTCTCCATATATATTTATGTATTATTTTACTGAAACAAAATTAAATTTCTAAGTTTAATAAACAATTGTTTCCCTAAGGGTTTTGTGAATAAGTCAGCCACATTACAATTTGTGTTTACATATTGGATGTTTACAAAACCTTTATCAATATTTTCCATTATGAATTGATATTTAATATCGACATGTTTTAGTCTTTTAAGACTATCATTACATTCACCTATTTTTTATAACACTCTGATTATCTTCAAATATATTACAATTTACTTTATAATCAAAATCCAACAAAAGTTTCTTTAACCACAATGCTTCACTTATGGCTAAAGCTAACGCTACATATTCTGCCTCACATGATGACAGTGATACGCATGATTGCTTTTTTGTATACCAAGAGATAGGACAATTACAAAAATAAAATATCTGACCAGATGTTGACTTCCTGTCTCTGGTATCCCCCGCCCAGTCTGCATCACTATAACCCTGTAGGTATGCATTATCATTACAAGTATAAGTTATTGACAAATTAAGTGAACCTTTTATATATCTTAATATACGTTTTAGACATTGATATAGAGCTTTACTCGCACAGTGTAAGTATCGACTTAAAAAACTAACCGATACTGAAAGATCAGGACGTGTACAACAAGCATAAAGTAAGCTTCCTATTAAGCTTCTACATATATTTTCAAATTCCTGAGATTCTGGTTTATCATATTTTAACAAATCAAAATTAAAGTTTTGTTCTATAGGAGTAGCTACTGCTTTACAATCTGACATTTGATATTTATTTAATAATTTTTGCAAGTATGGTTTTTGATGAATTACAGTTTTACAATTTTTAATATCTTGTTTTATGCTTATGCCAAGGTAATTAGAAGCTAAACCCAAATCTTTCATTTTAAAATTATTAAATAAGGCCCTTTTGAAAGAGGTTATTTCTTTTTCATTGTTTCCAAAAAATAATAGGTCATCGACAAATAACAGTACATACATATAGTTACTATCAATTTTTCTGTAATATAAACAGGGATCATTTTTAGATTTTTCAAACTTTTCATCATACATAAAATCATTAAACTTTGTATTCCAGTATTTAGGTGACTTCTTTAGACCATAAATAGATTTATTTAATTTACATACACTGTTATTAGGTAACCGCATAAATACTTTCTCTTTAATCTCACCGTACAGGAAAGCACCGGTGACATCCATTTGATATACCTGTTGTTTCTTTTGTGTAGCAATTGCCATTAAGGTTCGGAATGTGGTAAGCTTTGCTACAGGCGCATAAGTTTGGTTATCACAGTTCTTTTGCTCGAACCCACGTGCTACTAAACGTGCCTTGTAAATAGGTTCACTACCACTTTCTTTTATTTTAAATATCCATTTGCTACTTACAATTGTTTCACCCACTGGAACATGTTCTACCAGCTGCCATGTATGGTTCTCCTCTAGGGTTTTTATTTCCAACTCTATAGCATCCTTCCATTTACCTCTGTCAGGTCCATTCATAGCATCTTCGTAGGTTATAGGGTCTTCTCCACAAACACTCAAGAAACTGTTAGAGCTGTCATCTAATTCATCATTACATACATAGTCAGTCATCATCCATGATGGTTTTTTCACAGTTCTTGTAGGTCTCTCTACTCTTGAACCGTTTTGAATTTCTTGTTCATCATCCTGTTCTTGGATTTCTTCTTGTGAGGTTTCCTCTTGGAATGAGTTTATAGATGTCTCTTCAATGATATTTTCAGAAAATTCTTCTTGACTGTCTTCTTGATTTTGTGTATTTTCCTCATCATTTTGTGATAGTAAATCTTCATGATTTTGTGGTAATAAGCTTATATGATTGTATTGCTGACTTTGTAGGTTTTCTGTAATGTTACTCTTATTTTCTTTTATAAATAACACATTCCTTTTTATTTCTATATCATTTTTGCTAGGTATATAAATTCTGTAACCCTTTATATTAACACTTTCTCCATAACCAACAAAATAACCAATTTCTGTCTTGCTGTCAAACTTTAATCTTTTGTTATCTGGTATATGTACTCCCACTTTTGATCCAAATATTTGCAGGTTTGAAATGTCATATGGTTTCTTATTCCACCACAGTTCATATGGCGTCTTTCCTTTTATTCTACTTGGACCTGTGTGATTTATGACAAACACGGCAGTGTTGATTGCTTCAGCCCATAGATTTTTATTAAGATTACTGCTCAGTAGCATGGTTCGGGCAGATTCAACAATGGTCCTCATCTCCCTCTCTACACAACCATTTTGTTCCGGACAATATACAACACTTCGTTGATGCTGTATTCCATATGATTTTAATAAGTTTTCCATTTCCTTGCTACAAAATTCTTTAGCATTATCTGATCTAAAATAATGAATTTTATTACCTGGGTTGTTTAGTGTTTCTGTAATAAATTGTTTTATACAATTCAAACTGTCACTTTTATTTTGTAGAAAGTATACTTTTCGATATTTTGTGTAATCATCTTTCAATAATAAGAAGAACTTCGCACCACCTAGAGATGTTTCCTCAACTGGTCCGCCTATATCCATGTGAATAATCTCACCTGGTATCTGACTCCTATTATGGCTAGTTGGATATGGAAATTTGTGTTGTTTACCTCTCACACATGATATACATGTCTCTTCATTTTGATTGTTATAGTTAATGTCATGTTTATTTAGGATATTTCTTACTTGGTTTATATCCTGATGTCCTAGCTTGGCATGCCATTCTAATAAATCTGTGCTGCATTTTCCAATCATGGCCTTTTCTTCTGTATTATATTTAAACTTCATTACATACATTTTTCCTTTCCTTATAGCCAAGGCATGCACACTGTTATTTTTAATGAATTTACAATCATTTGCTGTGGTTATCAATTTATAATCTTTGTCGAGGGCAGCACTTAATGAAAATAAATTTACTTTTAGCTGTGGAACATACAGTACATTGTATATTGTTGTAGGAATCCAACATTCCCCATCATATGCATTTAAGTATACAATTCCTTGTCCTTGACATTTTATAACCGAGCCGTCTCCAATTATCACATCTTTTGGCACTTGAAATTGTTTATATTCTGCAAAGTTATCTATGAGGTTACACATATGTTCTGAAGCACCACTATCTAAATACCAGAAGTTATTTTTATGTGACTCGACATCTACTGAACATAATGACATCGTTGTGACAAAAGCATTTTGTTTTGAGAAATGAGCACTTTCATTGTTCACTTTATACCAACATTTTTCTTGGCTATGACCTCGCTTTTTACAAATTTTACAATAGTTTTTCACTAGGTTTTTATTGTCCACATTTTTGTTATTGTACCAACACTTTTCTTCACTATGTCCCGTTTTATTACACTTATTACAATAGTTCTTATTTTTGAATTTACAGTCCACCTTAAGATGTCCTATTTTTCCGCAATTAAAACACTTTCTTTGTGAGCTTACAGCTTTGAAGGCAGCCCCTGTATTTTCTTCACATTGTTTATTTCTCTGCTCTTCTATTATCAATCTTGCAGTCAATTCTGATAGGGATCTCTTATCTGTGGGCACTGAGTCCCATGCAGATACAAAGTGGCGATATTTATCTCCAATAGAGGATATAATTTTAGTTATTATCATACTTTCGGTTATTGATCCATTCGCTTGTTTTATTTGCGACACTATATCCTCAATTCTTGCAATAAATGTTGCTACATCATCTCGCTCAATTTTTATCTCAAAGAATTTTTGTTGCAAAATGTGTAACGAGACTTCAGACTTCTGTTCGTAAATTGTCATAAGTTTTTCCCACATTTCTTTTGCTGTCTCGCAATTTTGTATTTGCAAAATGATTTTTGGGGTTATTTTCGACACAATTATACCTTGTGCTTTGGCATCACATTTTTTCCATTTTATTTTTTCATCCCAGCGTCAGGATATGGAAATGTCCCGTCTATTACTTTATAAGCATCAATCGCTTTTAGCATTATTTTTGTTTGAAACTTCCATGTATGCCAGTTATTTGCTCCTTCTAATTTTAGTGTGTTTTCGCCTCCCAATAAAAAAATCATGCGGTTCATGAGACTCCATCTTGTGCGCTTGACCACGCTATTTTTTTACAACTTGTTTTTTCCACTTTACCGTGGTTTTATTTGCTCCCAGGTATACGAGCTGGGCCCATAACCTTTTAACGTTTATTTTGGGAGCAAATAAAATTCAGTTAATTGTTTTATATAGACTTTTTTTTTTCCTTTTAGACGACACAACCTTACAGCTCTTTACACACAGGAAGAAGGGAGCAGGGATGCCATTACAAAAAAACACTTTATAAAAAATATTATGTTGCCATTTCAATAATTGCAAATCTTGTGTATGTGGGTTTATGCTGTCTTAACTCTGACCAGCGACTGAGGATAAATACAGTAATTCTGAGGACGCAGAAACCGGGCACCATCAGTCTGCGTCTGCGTCATTATAAACGGTATGTGTATTTCGGTCTATAACGACAAAATCATTTACGGAACAGAATGGTTTAAGCTGAGCAGACTCCATGAGAACATGAGAGTCGGGCGATTACTGTACTGTGAGTACTCAATATTACGCAGCAGGTAGCTGTGACGTCCACTACGTGACACAGAGCGGACTTAACCCACAAATTGTAAGAAGTAATACAATGCAGTCGTTTCAATACCATATTATCCGCAATTTTCAGTATATTCTTATCTTTTTCATCAAATCCTACATATGTGATGTAGCACATCCCATAAATTTGTTCTTGTTTAATTTCCTTGAATACGTTTTCAGGAGGCGCTTCGATTAGCGGCAGTGGCCGGGGATCAGGGTTGCTACGCGCGTGCCGTAAGGATAGCAGGAGACGTGTATCGGCGGAAGTGCGATATAGGGAAAGCTTTGAGGTTAGTATTTTAATCCACATGTGGTCGAAAAACGCGCACTAATAACATACAATAATTGTTGTTTAATTGTATTTTTCCAATATCGTACAATGAAATTAATGAAATCAATCAATGTAACACATACTTAGTAATTTAAGTGAAAATTACCATTAATGTATTGTCGCGGACATTTCCGCCAGACTCAACGCCGCTCATTTTTTTTCACTCTGGAGAGGAGAGGCTGTGAATCCTCATGGATACTACCGCAAGAAAGTGCCACTGTGATTAAAACGTACTCCAAAGCAATCGAGGTGGCTCAACCTGCTGAACTAGACTTACCGACTAACCTCAGCCTGAACCTTGGCCATACGGTCTAGCCTTGGTCTCTACGGCTTGGATAGAAGGGCATATGCCGCTCAATTTCGCTTGCACTCAAATATTAGTAGCACTCTCTAATGACGACATCCTGATATCATTGAATTCACGTGAATGACCGCCACGAAACATTTAATGTGTAGATATAGAATTAATGGATAAATCAAACAAATAGGTTCCGATACATTATTTTATATATAAACGTTATGAATAATAATAAATAAGTACCACAAGAGCTATTACAATACTAATGACAAATGATGACATTTTTTGTCTTGAAATATCCGTTTGAAGCTTGGAGTAAAGTTTGTTCAATCTATTGTTATTGAATCCTGGAGATTTTAATCGGTGAGTATGCCTTAGAATTTATTTTTAATGAAATTCGTAATAGAAAATGCTACTTCACAAACACACCTTGACCCAAACATAATGAGTAGTTTCAATATATTTATATATTGTATTGAATTCTATATTTATATTTTATTTCAATATATATATTTTATTGAATTCTAGATATTTATTAGTATTAGTATTGTTAACACAAGGTCCGCATAAAATAGATCAGCCCCCCTATTCACAACTGTCAGGCCACGGATTCTATTCGGAAAGTAACGTCCCGTCTCGCTTTAATGTGTGGCAAAAGTAAGTGACAGGTATAGAGATTCCGTGATTCGAGTATTTTTCCGACAGTTGTGAATAGGGGTGCAGCAGTCCGAATCCAGACCGTGATCCGACATTTCGAGACTTATTTTATAGCGTATATATTAATAGAGGCGCGATGGATCGTGGCCCAGTGCTAGCGCAAGATTCAAGGGAAAGAATTTTAGGATGTCATTTTCACATGAAATCCTAAAAGTATGTTTTTTTTTTATTCGGACTTGTTCAATCACCCCAAACTGAACAAGTCCCAGTAAAAAATGGTTGCCTGTAAAGTCGGTTTTACGGGCGAGATTTTACGTGACAACGTCTTTTTCTCGGTAGAATATTTATTGATATGAATATAATTAAATTGCACAATAGGAACAAGGAATTGAATGAAAATAAGAATTGCACAAATTTTAACTATAGAAATATATTTTGTTTACTAAAACATTGTACATGTAAACTTAACTAATTGAGTGGGAGAGAGACGCAAGGCATTCGGCGGGCCTCTCTCTCGTTCGGTGACTCATCGTAACGTTACCGAGCGTTACACTTTTTCATAAGTGACTCCCAGCCGCAACCTAATTTAAGACGTTGTCACGTCAAAAAAGAAACTTATAATTTTCTTTTTTCAGACACTATGAGGTAGCGATGGGGGCTGGGCAGGCATTGGGCGATAGATTGGCTCAGATGGAAGCTATGGACGGAGCCGCGAGGTGCCTTGAAGCTTTGCGTCTCCAAGGGCGGATCTGTAATTGTCGGCCTTTGGAGTTCAACACCAGACTTCTGGAAGTCGCTACATCTGTTGGAGCTAAAGTGAGTTGCTACTTTTCAGCAATATCCTTGCCACCAATTATATATACGTTCCCGCCGAGGGGCAGGACTCTACTCCAATAAGGATAATTAGTTCAAATATACCTTTAACTTTCTTTGGAGTTGTATGCAGGATGCATAGCGATGTTTTCCTATATTTGTGATGCCAATGAAACAATTAGAGACAAATAAATAAATACAGAACAGATACAAAAATAACAACTAACATTGTTAAAATTTGGAATTTCATTTATATTCTCTGATAGAAGAGCAATACCGAAATCATTGATAGTACTTTCAGTCTTAACACTATTACTGTTCTAGCGAAATTACTAAACGAAAACACAAAAGTCTAAAAGTAATGTAGAGTGAGTAAATCTTTAGAGTAACAATGTAAGCGATGTTTCTTTTGTCGGTGTTTATGTAATGTTGTCACTGTATACAAACCTCTTCTTTTTTGGGGTGTCACAGAATTTTTAGAACACAAAATTAAACCGTTTCCAACAAAGTTATGGAATCTGGACTAAGGATAGTTATGAATTTGCATAATAGAGACACACATATTTGTAAAAGAATAATTACACATATTTGTAAAGAAATATTAGTTTTATTTTATGTCAATATAAGAAGGAAGAGTTACTTCTTCAGATTCAGAAAGAGACCAGTCTGTGTCTGACAACTTGTTACACTAAATGAAAATGGAAAATTAGAAATTGCGTGAAAATAGACGCTTATACGTCGCTAATATATCACTTGTTCGAGCGAAACCGTTATTTGATGTCGCGGGTCGCAGTGAATCAGTTCGTAATGAACGAGCTAATATGGCCCGATATATACCTATAGTAATACGAGCTAGAATTTATTACAATGATTTCCAGTGCCGGTTTTAGCACTACCAGCGCCCTGGGCGAGATAAGTACGACAGCACCGAACCCCCCTCCCCCCCCTCCTCCCCCGTTAGGAGTTAGATTTTCTTACAACTTTATTAGGACCCTCAAAATTTTGGGAATACATATTAATACTTACTGCGGCGCCCTTTTGTGGTCGGCGCCCTGGGCGGTCGCCCAACCGCGCCCTAACCTTTTTTTTTTGGTTTCCCTGAGGAAAATGCATTAAATTGCATACCCCGGCTGTGGCGAGCCGGCGGTTATTTGGGGCTCTCCTCCCCAGAAGGGGGAGGCCTACCCACTAAAAACCTCAGGGATGGCCTTCCTCAGGCATATAGGGAGCCCGGGAACATCAAGCCACTTCCGGGAACCGCCAGCCTCCGCTCCCTCCGCCGACGACGCCCCCCGGCCACGGAAGGGGCGTGGTCCATCCCGGGTCGCCGTAGCAGTCGCGATTTCCTCGCGCCCGCCGGCGACCCGCGGCGGCGCCGCAGCTGTGCTACCGAGCCCGGCGCCGCCTTTTTCGAGCGGGATCGGTCATCTCCCGACCCCGCTCGGCGGCCTCCTTCTGGAGCATCACTGCTTCACAGAAGGAGGCCACAGCCCTCCAACCTCTCTCGTCCGCCAGCATTGCCGCAATCAATGCCGGCGAAGACAGATCTCGGCCGATCTCTGCGACCAAGACTCGGCGCTCGGAGGCCCACGCGGGGCACTCCGCTAGCGTGTGCTGGGCCGAGTCGAGGTCGGATGCGCAGTGGTGGACCGCGCCCTACCCTAACGCCGCTACTGATGATTTCGTATGTTTTATATGGTTGGTTATGTTTAGATGCTTGTGCGCCGCATCCGGTTGCGACTGGCGGGCATATACTCGGCGCTGGGCGACGCGGCGGGCGCGGCGCGTGTTACGCGGTCCGCGCTCGCCACCGCCACGCCGCGGTGCGCGCGCTGCCGCCGCGCCATCGGCGACGTGCCCGCGCCGCTCGCCGCGCTGCCGTGCGCGCACATCGTACACCACGCGTGAGTGTAGCGTACGCCTTTCTGTGTATACAGACCGCCACGCTGCGCCGCACGTGATGTGAGTGTAGTCTGACATAATCACCGTGACACTTGCCGTTGCGTTGGTATCCTGGGCACGTTTCGTACTCTTTGTAAGGATTCTCAGCCTCTCCTGAGAGAAAAAAAAATTGGTTGTCTGTAGAACTCCGTCTACTGCCGATATTTGAACGTGACAACGTCTATTTTACATGGTATTTTTTTCTGGGTGCAATGAAATTATTTAAAATAAAGTAATGTATAACATTTATATTTTTATTTAATAGTTTGTTTAAATTTTCTGCTTCTGAAGTTATACATAAATTAATTATTATGAGTAATGTGCGTGGCTCCGTGTGGCGTCAGATTCGGTCGTTACGGTGTTTTCGAGAATGACTCCATGACGTTGTCACGTCAAAAACCATTTTAATAAGCCATCTCTTCCTGTAGACAGTAACCATACATTTAAGTGATCGATCTGCGATAGCTTGAGGCCGTAGCAATGCGTCGCTAAGACGTCGCGCGTGTGTCGCAGGTGCCTGCCGGAGTCGTGGTCGCGGCGCTCGGCGCGCGGCGCGGCGGGCGGCGCCGAGTGCGCGGAGTGCGCGTCCCCGCGCGGCCCGCGCGCGCCGCCGCCCGCGCCGCCTGCGCCGCGCCACCTGCCGCAGGTTGCCTCTCCTGCTCCCTCTGTCCTGCCTCGTTAACACACCCGCTCTCACTTCCAACCATTGTCTTTTGACGTGAATACGTCTTTAAAATTGCTTCCATAGGGACGCAAATCAAAAAAATCGAATGATAACAAAATCGGGGGATACAGTTTAGTGTTGTAGCTACATATCTATCATCCCCATCCTAATTCCAATTACACCACTGGATAGCTAAAGGATCAAAGAATTTATTACGCCCAGTAAAGACAGTAACACATCGCGCGCGGTATAGGTAGGGGGAGCCCCGCCAATTTGAAGGCCATTTTGCTGCGTATCGAGATTTCTGTTTAGTATAACTTTCGACTCGGTGACGCTACGACGTTCGTTCAAGTTCTAATCGCTAGTTCTCGTCAAAATCTATCGATTATATATAAAACATTACTGTAAAATTGTGACTGTGAATATAATAAGGTGTTAAAATAAAAAAAAAGTAACAATAATATATAATGTCAGCCTATACGCATCGAAAAGCCAAATTGAAATACAGAGATCGTATACAGTTGGAAAGGGCATCTCAACAGCAATCGAATGGTACCAAAAAAAGCATATGATCGAGTCAAGCAGTGCCGGCAACGTAAAGTAATGAATGCGGCCGAGCGGATCAACGAAGGTGCCAGTACATCTCCGTTACGAGACGTATTCACGTACAACAAACGGCCGTGTTCATAACACAGCCACACTTTTTTTTTTGGACGGATCTATGCTGTAGCCATAGATGGCTATTTTCAGCTTTGTGGAAGGTGCACAAGCAGAAGGTTCGACGCCTTGCCTGTTAACGACACCGGCGTCGTTAGGGTCGAATCGAGGGAATCGACGCAAATTGGGTGCGCCGTCTAATGACTCGAACGCTCAAGATCGCTGTGTAGTGGAGGCTGAGAATTTACCCGGTACGTGACGGTACCCGGGTATATGTTTGACGAGGGATGAGCGCGGTGTGTGATAGAGATACGAAGGTTAGTGGCGTGAGCGACGACGCGCTTGGTGGCCGGCCGGAAGGATTCGTTAGCGCAGGTGATGGGGTCGCGTGGGTCGATTAGAATGTTTTTAGGGCGGCTTGTCGAGATGCTATCTATCGGGGTGACCATTATGTCACTTAGACCATGACTCTACAGTACCTTCCACTACACGGCGTCCAAGCGTCCGAGCCACTAGACGGCGCGCTCATTTTGAGTCGACTCTTTTTGACCCGACCCTAACGTCCCCGGAATGGCGCCGGGGTCGCTAGCAGGTAAGGTGTCGAACCTTCAGTTCAAGCGCCTTCCACAAACACACTCAAAGGTAAAGCTGAACATAGCCAACTGCGGCATCAGCATAGGTCCTTAAAAAAACCAAGGCTTTATAGTTGAGTTATTGATAGCTGATCATATTGTGTGTAAGAGATATAGACATTAATAAATTATATACATGCTAGCCCAAAGCAAGCTCTGTAAGGCTTGTGTTATGGAATGTAGGGTAACGGGTTGACATAGAATACATATATTTTTGATAGATTTTATACTAAGAAACATGACTAAGGTACAAATGCTTTTAATCAAACTAATATCTGCCCCCACCGGGATTCGAACTTGCGACCTCAGAGATGGCGACACCTTGATACCGGTGTGCAATCTACTGGACTACGGTCGTCATAACATAATATGGTTATTTATTATGATAAATATTAAATATTCTTAAAGACAAATAAATAAATGTGCCGGTTGGTAGGGGACGACCTTTTTTTTTTTTTTTTTTGTTTCCCTGAGGAAAATGCATTAAATTGCATACCCCGGCTGTGGCGAGCCGGCGGTTATGTGGTTATGTGGAGACACTGCCCCGGGACCGGATGGGGTCCCGGGAAAGGTGCTAGCGCTGGCGCTCAGGGCGTTCGGGAGCACGGTGAGGCAGCTTTTCACGAGCTGTCTCCGCGAGGGCGTGTTCCCCGTCGACTGGAAGTCGGCCAGGCTGGTGCTCCTCAGGAAGGAGGGAAGGACCGGCGACGTTCCGTCTTCGTTCCGTCCGATCTGCTTGCTGAACGAGGCGGGGAAACTCAGGGTTATCTCCGCTCGTATCGGCGAGCACCTGTCGCACGCGGGTCCCGACCTATCGGACTGCCAATTTGGTAGGGGACGACCTAGATGGACATACTTGAACCAAATAGATGATATACTGAAGGAGTGTATCTGACCTTCCTTAGGGTTACCTGTAACTGACGAGCGTGTATGAAAATATTAATGAAAGTCAGAGAGCTAGTTTAGGTAGGGAAATATGTTTGGATCGTTGCAAATGGAGTAATATTTGCCCACCCCCATGAGAAAGAGACGGGAGTATATATACGTATACATTCGTATTTTTCTCTTTATTTTAAAAGGACCTTTATCCAAATGGTTATGTCAGTCCTATCGGAACATATACATTATCATACACAATACGGAACATATACAATCACAGTTAATCTCAAGGTAGTCGCGGCGGACACAATATATTGTTTAACATATGGGCCTCTTTGGAAGTTGGCTGGGCCAAAATACTGTGGAACATACCAACATCCATAATATTAATTTTTAATCTGTTAATTAAATTCTCTCTTTTTTCATTAAATATCCAAACTTGTTGGATGGATAATGTCCAGAACGTAATCTATTAAATAATACTATATATTCTCTAGTTAATTTAACATTGTAAAACCATGGATGACGTGGAAGCTGACACTGGGATAATTTTATACCTTTTTCTTTTGACCGTTGATCGAAATATTCGCTCCATTTATCAAAACAAATATGCTTATATTTTGATGTAATTTCCGGATAAAATGATTTAACATACATACGTATATATTCTTAAAGGGTCATATTTAGTAGTTTTTATATCAGCTAATAGACATCCACCGTTGGACATAGACCTCCACAAAAGATCTCTCCAATCATCGTTCTATCTAGCGCTTTCCTGTGATCTTCATGAAATTATCACGCGTCGATTCACCTTGTAGAAGACTTACTATACCCATCATTTATAAGGTTTGTTAGAAAAAACCTTTTAATATTTGGTTTTTCTGTATTATCTGTTCCTTTTATCTGTGATTCGCATTTATTTATTTTAGTTTAATTGTGGAATTTGGAAATTTTCATTTGTATCTTCGTTTGTTAATTATTAATATACCTTTGACAAGTTTAAGATTCTACAATGTTAAATTTTTATTAAAGTATGTTGTTAACAATGACACTTACGATTAAATATATAATTATTTCTATTTTCCAGGAGTTTCCATTTGGTACACCTCCCACACTGCGAGACTCCGACCTCAACTCAATATTTTCAGATCACAGCAGTCAGCAAGCTACTTCCAGTGTCTAATATTACGTGCAATTTTCAACAATGTTGCAAATTATGGCATCTTCTGACTAGTTAGTGATTAATGTTTTGGATTCTAGTCTTTACCTAAAATTTCATCAGAGCAATGATAAAGGAATTCAAATTAGAAAAATACTACTACCGCCCCATTTCATACCTCATACCGAGTGTAAAACACTCACAGTTAGAATCACGTAACAATGTATGAATATACTCCTTACTCCAAAGACATTAAAAATATATGTTGAATAAAACTCTTGTACTGTTCCACTAATTTTAATTATTGTCGACCTGACCGGTTTCGCTTTACAGCATTTTCAAAGGTGTACCCTGTACCCTGAGTTTTATTCAACATGTATAATAAGTTCCACCAAGAGCCAACAATCAACTCAATACAGAATATTAAAAATATACTTAATATATCGCACCTCCTCTAAAAAAGTGTCATAACACAAAAAAAGCGATTTTGAGAAAATGGAGATTAAAGATTTTTTGAAATTTTCCGTCGTCTTGTGAATTCGTTACTATAATTAACTTTGTTTTTATTATTTAAATTGATTTACAATTTATTTGACTTTATGACAGTAAGTCAAAAATATTATTTCTCATCGAATATATTGTTTAATTTTAAGAAAAACAGAAAAAAGTCTTGTGTTATGTCAGTTTTCTAGATTCTGAAAAGACGATATTAAGAAAATGAAAAAAAAAATGGTACAATATGAATCAATACGATTAATACATTACTTTACCAATTATTTTGTAGGAATATAAAAATATATCTTTAAAAACATTTCTTCTCATATAAATCCCGCAGGACTTCGACATATTATACCTTATTACTAAACGAGATTTACCTTTAGTCTTGAGCTTAAACTCTTCTGTCTCTACTATGTAGTATTATTTTGACAGAGGCAGAAGAGGTTTAAGTCTAAGTTTAAAGATTAACTAAAATTAAGTACCAATTTACTTAGTTAATGACACATCAACTTTAAGTTTGTAGTATACAATAGAAAACAATAATATAATCTGAACACTCAAAAACACTATTCAAAAGTAACTTGAAATAGAATATTTGTACTTAGAATAAAAATGTACCTAAGGCACTATAAAAATTGCTTAGAACAGCCTTCATAATTGAATACTTTGTGGTAGTAAATTACGTAAATCTCACTTCTATTCTTCTTATCTAATTTAAATATGAATTATTAAAACTACACCAGCGAGTAAAAGTATAACACCGTTATGGCACTGTTTTAGATTGAGCCTGCGTCGAAGTCGCTCGGAACAAAAGAGACACTAGCGCCATCTAACCGGTAATATTGGAATAAACGATATGGCGTTTTTACACAATAATAGAAGACAAAAATAAACGTTTCTGTATTATTACTTCGATATCGACTTCTTTTTGTATTATGACACTTTTTTAGAGGAGGTGCGATATGTGTATTGTTTTTGGTCCAGCCTCCGAACTTAGCCTCGATACTTTGTCAAACATACTGTATCCGCATGGTACATAGATATACGACAGAATATAATGGGCCTGTGCACCTTAAACTCACATTATTTTGTGTACAGTCTTTTCCACTTTTTATGCAAAAGTAATAAATATTATATTACAATAATATATATCTACTATACTAGAATGAGCTCCTATACTTGTATTGTGATAATTAAATATTATGGGCAAATCAATAAACGCCGTATTGGAAGGAAGCATATCCAAAGTGTACTTACCTTGGCAATTACACTTGGAATATTCATTTTCTCGAATTACTTTGAATATAGTTTAATACAAAATGTTTATAAGATAATATAAAGTCTTTCAAATATTATAATATTTGAAAATCTTTATATTATCTTTAATAATTATTATAATTTCGCGCTGTATTCATAGATTCATTTTTTTTATTAAAGTTAATTAAAGTTTAACGGCCTTGGATTACAATTCCATGCAGCCAATCATAGATTCGTTGTGATGACATTGACAAATTAAGTCCAAGTCACATTAACTTATGGTAACACATTATTGTCTATGGTGAAATGTAAAAAAAATATATATAGCATAGGGATGGCGATTCTTTTCGAAAAAGATCGATTTTTAGATCGATTCGAATCGTGACCTAAAGAATCGATTCACAAAAAATCGAGGTTTATAAGATCGATTTCCGATAAATCGATCTTTTTTTTTTCAAGTTTTTGTTTATATTGTAATACTAGCTTTTGCCCGCGACTTCGTTCGCGTGGACTTCAGGTTCGTCCTCGGTAGAAAAAAAAACTCAAAAATTGTAGCCTATGTGTTATTCTGATGTATAAGCTATATTGTGGTAAAGTTTCATTCAAATCCATTCAGTAGTTTTTACGTGAAAGAGTAACAAACATCCATACTTACAAACTTTCGCCTTTATAATAGTAGTTAGATAGATTTTATTAAAAACAAGGTACAATATTATAATTTAACGATCTCTTATCAGTAAAATCAGGTAATTCGATAATAAAAAATATTTTCATAACCATGTCAAACAAACAGATAAAGTATAAAATAAGACATTTATTTTCTACATTTAGAAATTTTACAGAGTTAAGAAAATGGTTAAGAAAAATCGTTTACAAAGTTAATAGATAATGTAGCTTATAGTTCCCAATGCTTAATATCTAAACTTTTTAAAAACAACAGTCTATCAAGTCTACAGGGATCCAAATTTGGTTGGATTCGCGCTGTTATCGCTTTTGGCGCGATTTGGAACGCACTGGAGTCTGTGACTTTTTGTTTTTTTATTCACGTAACTTTTTTTATTCACGAGATGCGAAGGAATCTAAACATACAGCCATCTCGCGAGTTTTTGAATAATTAATTCTTTAACCGGCAGCACTCTTATAATACGGATACATTCAATTAATTGTAAATAGTTTTATGGTTTATACAAAAAAAATCGAATGTCGATTTTCAAGGGTGAAATATCGATTCACCGAATCGATTCAGTACTACATATCGATTTAAAAAATCGATCTTGGTAGCCCAAAAAATCGATTCTCGATTAATCGATTTCAGATCGCCATGCCTAATATAGCATTAGGTGTAAAACTACAGCAAGTCAAACCTTAAGATATTTACTGGAGTATTAATTAAATGATCAGAAAATATTGAATATATTTTATTGTTATGTTATGTGTATCTATTACCCGAACGATTATAACGAAGGAACTTAACGAATGTTCATATCTTGCTAAAATAATGTAATAACTTTAGGATACAATTCCTTGAAAATACGCTTTAATAATAATAAAAATATTATGTATCTTTCCTTTTGTACGGATTATTTTTATATTTATTGTGAAACATTTGATGTCCGAAAATTTAATGCATACAGTGAAAGGTATTGATAAATTATATAGTATTTATACATTAAAGAAAATGCATAACAAATACTTTGCTGTAAAAGTACCGTGTACTCACCTACAGGCAAAACCGATTGAAAGGAAAACCAGCAATAATACTGTATGACTATTAATTTGTCATTAATTGGCACAAGTAAGTTTCATGTGGTTATTCTAAGATCTTTGAAAAATAAGTAGTCAATTAAAAATAAACAATATTAATATAATACAATCTTGATCCTATTTGCACTAGTTTTGAAAAGTGGCACATAGCTTGGTAATAAGGAAAAAAATCATACTATAAATATTAACAACACTCCATTGAGTACTAAAATTGAAAACTATCATAAATATTCAATTAGGTAGATGAATTATCTGAATTACGAACGGAACTTGTTGTAAGTAAATTATATTATTCTAGCATGATTCTATTAAAATATATATCATGATATTAAACATAAATAATAAGCTGCACTTTTATGTACATAAATGTTAAAACTAATTAAATCAAGAGATAAATCCATGATATTTCAACATTATGAATAAGGAATTGATGAAAATGAACCTCTATATTATCGTTGATTGCTGAAATTAGGGTTTTTTTTACATAAGACAGGGAAGCTCTTGGCCCTTATCTTACCTGATTATAAATGAGGCCGAACGTCGAAAGGAAGCGAGCTTCACGTCTATAGTGTAACGAATTGTGTTTATAACATTGAATCGTGGAAATATACTAAACTGTTTAAACAGTAACTCTTTTCTACTTATTGTATATAATATTAATATTTTTGTGTTATATAACTTATATAGTTGAGCCACAAAAATGTCTGAAAATAAAAAAAATGATTTCAGACATTTTATTTGTGTATATTAGTGCCATATTAAGTTCTATTTCAATACCTCTTTAATATAGAAAAGAGAATGTAATGCATGTTGTGAAAGTTTAAAGTTTGTTGAAAGTATAATATTTTAATATTGTTTAATAAAGTTATCCAAAGACTGTGAAATTAATGACAACTTTGTGTGAAAAGAAACTAATACTGTTATCAAATTAAAAAATATATTTATTATCAAATTATTTATTTATGGTGTTTATCACGAATATATTTCCATATATAACAAATAAATGTATATGATATATAAAATAGAATAAGTTAGCTAGGTAAAAAAATTAATGTTATTTTTATTACAAAAAAAAAATAATTAGCTCAAACTACGAGAATAATAGTCACAACAAAGGCACATTTGGAAAAATTACAACTGAATATCGAGATTTGTGTTATATTTAATGAACTACTCATACTTATAAAAGAATTAGTAATTATTTTTAATTTTAGAATACGCTGTATTAATGACAATGTACGAAGTATTGATGAGAAAAATACTATAAAAGTAAAGTAGTGCTTTATACTTTTGATGATTTACTTAATTTTTTTTAAACAAAAGTTTTGTTAAGTTAAACTTTTGTTAAAAAAAAGAAGTTGTTGATGAAGTAAAAACAGATTAAAGAATCTATTTAAATTATTTGATTCAATAATCAATACACAGTTAGATGCAATAATTGTAAAAATAATAGTAATGTGTATGTAATTGTAACGTCATTGTGCAATAATCATGGTCCTTTCATTCGACGTGTAACGATTTATTGCCTCGGGTTACAAGTAGCTAAAGAAATAATCACTGGGCATAGGATCTGAAAATATAAGGCAGATATCATAAGAGTTTTTACTAACATTTTGTTGGTTTACGCCTTTTAACCGATACTAAATGACTTAAGGAATATTTTTAGTAATATCAGTTAAAAAAAAAGGATTTTTTTACATCAATACCTTTTCCATATCGTTTGACAAAATCATCCTCCCTTGTCACTCTGTTAAATTTACCGACTTTTATCGAGTATATTGAGAGTTCAAAGCTCGCACTGCAATTTGAATGAATTTGATGAATATTCGTTGAATATTATCGCATCGTATTCAATTAAAAATTATGCATTGTTAAACTCTGATTAAGCATGTGTCAACAATGTTATTTGTATCTCAATTAGTACACAACAAATAAAGTATAATTAGTACAAACATTAGATTATTACTTGTAAAGATCATTGCCATTGTTTTTAGATTTCTAAATAATGAGCAATTATTATTTACGTAATTCTAATGAAACGAACACATTTCTAGCATTATCACATTAAATGTAACATTTTTTTATATAGAAAGTATACCTATAAACGTACAAATAACAAAGTTATTTTGAAATTTCTGTATACGCTCATACAAATTAGGCGAGTTTACTTAGTTATGACGTCACGATTGCAGTGCTTTTACTACGGAGCGTTTTTGAGCGACCCGCGACAGCGCCGCAAACATGTCGATGTATCTTTAAAAGTTCTACAATATTTCTCACTTAAAAGAGTACTCTTATTATATATACAATTTAAAAAATTGTCGTCTACCCAATTTACCTTTCTATTAGACAAACAATACGGAAAAATATTATTTGCTAATATCTGTAAAAGCCACAAAGTAGCATAGCTTTTAATTTAGTGGTTAGACAGAGAGGTCCGATATTTACCGTTTTATTATCTAACTAGCTGTGCCAGCGACTTCGTCCGCGTGGAATAGTTATTTTGAGTATCAAATTTATTTTTGCAAACAACCACCTCAGCTGTTACCCGATCTTGACAACGCGACATATCCAAATTTTATTACCATAAAAACGATTCTAGTGAGTTAACATTAAAAGATAGACATATACTGCCGCGGACATGTTTTTAGATCATTTTAAGAGGAATAATTCATTCATACATACAATCAAACAAACAAACTCTTCAGCTGTATAATATTAGTATAGATTACATACTTGCTTTTTGTCATTGAAATAAAACTGTACCTTGTCAATTTGTTTAGTTTTATACTAAGTTATTATATTATGTAGATGATGTGTTAACAAAGTAGTTAAAATCTGAATTTCATAGAGAATCCCTACATTATATTTTTTATATATAAAATATGATCTACAGTGCTCCAAGTCATCGGACTATTACCATGATTAACAGCAATAGATGCAACACTAATATTAAACCAAATTCACTCCGTCCTATAACACTTATATTAACAATTTTCATTTATAACATAAAATAAATAATTGAACTTGGAAAATATAAAATATCCGGTAACGTCAAGCATTACACATTACAACAAAAAACGTCGCTATTGCCTATTGGCCTATTGTTAAGTATGATAAAAAATATTTAAAATATCTAATTCGTGTCCATAACAGTAATACTAATGCCCCATTTCTTACCTATGCTTAATTAATAATTCCTAACATATAAATGTTACTCCATACAATAGTTAAGAAAAATGTTCCTAACCTATTATCTATATGATTTAAACTATTTCTTACACTATTAAAATTCCAACAAAATGGTATTACCCACTCACTACAACTGTTACCGAAAAAAATTTAATTCAAATGGTTATTTTTTATTTTTATTATTTTTCATAAATACGCTGTTCAATGTAGCATTGTCTACATTTGTTATTACTTTATATAATTAACTCGAGTAAGGATTTTATAACAAAACTGTTCTTAGCTTTTTTTTAATACTACAATTCAAATGTTTCTTTACCAAATGCGTCTTTTAAGAAATAAAATGCAATGTTCAGAATGTCAAAAATGAAAGTTAGTGTACAAACAAAACAGGTTGGTATCGTTGTTTATTTTAAAAACCCATCTGCTTAACGGTTTGGTGAATATTTAGCGGTTGACACTTTTTGACCGCGAGTATACGGAGACATACTATTTCTGAATAGTTGAGTAGAAAAAATGGTTTTTAAATTTTAAGTTATGTAATTAACATATTATATGTTGAAATATCGGCCACAAATAACTATTAGTTTGTTTATAAAAATCTCCGATGCGATATTCAATGTAAATGTCTGGGAATATAACTAAATGTGCACCTAGCTTTTAAGAAATAATTTGTAGTGATATCTTTCAATGTATAACAAATCTTAAATACTGATAAAATAAGCAATGTGGATATGAATATGATATGAATTCGAACATAAAAATTTACTTTTAATGTTTTTTGTTTGTATTGAGCGATTTTATGATTGAGAGGGGCGATTTTGATCGATTATATGCTGCGATTTAACGCCTCTTTACGTCGTCGTCGTACACGTCTCTTATAGTAGAAATATTATTTGTGAAAGAACGTTGTATGTTTTTGTAGAGAAAAATAGTGCCGCACATTAAAATGGAGTTTTAAGTCCAGTAGTCACTTTTATCTATGAGTCCCGTCTTCTACTGAAATGACTATTTGAAATACTTACCATTTTTTTATTAACACTATTTGGTGCATACGATCGTCCTACCACGAGATAAAGGCGAACGAAAAATGGCCGTGTTTTTATGTGTTGTTACAATATTTTAATTAAAATGTTTAGATCATAAAGCCAGCTTACTCGATGGTATAATAATGGTTCATGTCAATGAACACCGTAAAATAACACAAATAAGTTTTCTTGAATCTTGAATATGTATGTTCTTGTAGTGTTTTTGCATATAAATGTGTTTCTCTTATTGACTCTGCCTTACAGTTTTGGAACGAGTACAGTACACCGTACCTTATAGTATTAAGACTCTTTATTACACAGTATTGGCGTATAGGTACATGAACGTATTAAACGCAATTTCAATATGGCATAATAGCCTTTAAATTAATGTGAATACGTTTTATTTTGTTGTTTAAACAATTGATTTTATTAACGTATCATATGAATGTAATCAAAACAACACTCACTTTAATAGATAATACTAAAATATAACTTGTAGTTGTGAAATTGGCGTTGTGTTAATCAATCATATTAAAGTAACTTTGACATGTAATATAATATGATTGATCGTTATATTTTAAAATTTTAACAGAAATATTATATTGATTTAAAAATGAAATAACTATGTATTATTATTTAATAATACCTATCCCTAAGTTGTTAAATTAATTTCAAACATATAGCTGTCGCTTAGTTTTTCAAAATAGATTTTTTTTCTTACTATCTTGTTACACCTACGTGTAAACAATGTTGCACCAATTTGTAACTTGCTATGATAACGTATAATTATCATTATTGTAAAGCTATTGGAAGATGTAACTGAGTGAGATCGCATCACAGACAAAATGGAAGTATGATGTGCGAGTAGTCCTCCGAATATAAAACTATCCTTATACCAAATTCCATCTATTTCTGCTTAGCAGTTTTAAAGTAAAATTTAACAGTTTTAATTTAATTCCTCCAACTTTGCAATTTGCAAATAAACAAAATAAGGTTTAAGTTACAGGCAAGTTTACGTCGCTATTCCATATTCTACCAAGAATTATATTCTTGAATTTCAATATTTTGAAATTCAATAGAAAATATAAAATTGTTATTTTTATATATATTTTATAAATTAACATTATTCGCAAAGCTATGTATATGCAATCTATAATATAAACAAACAATTTTTTAAATCATGATAATTTGAATAGGATTGGAAAACTTGTTAATCTGTCACTCGGAAAATGCTCCTAAAATTTTAAGGACTGCTAGTATGTGGATTTTAGGGGGTTGCTAGGTTCCTTTCGCAGTCGGAATCTGGACGTGGTTAGGTATAGTCTTGTTATTTTAGGTAATGTTTACAGTTATACTTGATTCCACGTAGTAATGCGTAATGTAACAGCACGCGTTCGACAAATATTACATTTGTGATATTACACGCATTACTTACATATCTCTACTTACAAGAGCGGCTACGTCTTATGACTCCATCTAGTGTGATACTAGAACTCTACTTACTGACTAGTTTTACCACTCTCAGTTATAATTCCACTTCAATTCATCCCTATGAATATTAGAAACAAAGCGACAATTCTGCTTCTATAGATATATATTATTGAAACAATAGTTTCCTGCTCATTACACACTATTTATAACGTTTATTGCCATTTATATTAATTTTAATAACAAGATTATTGAACTAAATTTATAGCTGTGTATTCTTGTAATCCTTTGCCTTACGTAGAAGATCATTTAAAAAGTTCGGTTTGTTGTATTGATTTTTGTAGCCGATGGGTAAATTTATTCCTGATCAAAAGGTTTTTAAAAATACGATAATAAATAAATACTCCAATGTTTTTTCCAAAACTTTAAATTTGTCTACAACTCTACATTGTAAGCGTTGCATTCGCTTTTCATTCATTGTTTATCGACCCGTAACTTTCGCTTGTGGACACTCATAATTTTCTGAGTTTTGGCATAAATAAATTACATTATTCTGAGTAAAAATGGGGGAAATAGCGCAACAAGAATCTTTCGTAAAAGATAGTTTGATACACTTTATTACCCAAAACGTCCCCGATGCCGATTTAAGTTTAATCGACGATATTGTCTTGTCCTATGTAATATCCATTTTAGAAGAAGTAGGTGAGGAGGCTGCTCCAGCACCCGATGTTGAATGTGAGTAATATTTTGATGCATTCTAAAAATAATCACGTATATATTCCTCTTGTTATATACGCCTTTTCTGTTAATGCTTTTTATTTAATATAAATGTAATTTAATACATCTATTTGTCAAGGAGCACATCTATTCATTGTCTTTCAACTATAGTAGCATAAACTGGTTTTATGTGGAACAATTTGCCTTTATATATTTACTCAGTTGCTAAAGATTTCATTAACTTACTCTTAATAAGGATAAAGAGATAATTTCAGTCATACTAAATATTGTATACTATTTAATACATAATCATCATAGCACATTATAAAATATAGAATACTACTTATAGTTAGAACTTGTCAATACAGTGATCAGAATTAATGCCGTAAGGGCACAGCACCTGCATTATCTTAGTACAAGTACTGTATGATTGTTTTTATAAATTGTATTGACAAATAAGCAAACTATAATAAGTGTCAACCGTTGCCTATAGTAAAAGTGGTGTCTATATATTTTTGGAGTAAATCTGCAAACCCCACAAGAAATACAGAGTAGATTGCCAACATGAGATCTAAATCACTGTACCCAGTAATTTTACTGCCTATTTTACCCTTCCAAAGTGAAATATAGCAATGCGAGAACTGCTACTTTCAGGCAAATGTAGATAACAAACTCACAACCTTAGTCTTCCTCCAGTAAAAGTTATGATTTAGGGTATGCATTTATTATACATTTTGTTATTGTTCACTTAATTTCTAGTATTATTGCTTTGAAAAAATTACCATGTTAACTTGTTACTATTTATTATTTTCACATATAACTTTTAACTAAACAGTGAAGTAATATACAGTTGTAAATTGACCTGACTGTAAAATTGTAAGTGATCAGATATAGATATCAGAAAAAACATGATAAGGTAATAAAAATACTTTCATTTATAGATTGGGAATTAAAAAATGTAGATATTCCCATATTATGTATTAAATATTTGAAAAGATAACAGCTTGCGATTGCAGTATAATAAATATTGGCATTGGCGAGTAGTACAATTAATAAATATTAATAAAAACTTAATTTGCCAAGAAAAGTAATATTTTTAACTTTTTCTTTTGATGCTACATACAGTTTTTATATCAGCTGCTGGGTGTCATTTACTATTTTACAGTTTTGTAAAGATAAACACTTTGAAAGTATAATGTCTGCATTAAGTTATAACATCATATAACTCAAAATGAACCTTTGTAAGGACTGTAAACTGTTTGAACTGTAGGAAAAAACTGACCAGTTTTCTTACAAAATACTGTCCAGTTTTGTAATATGCCACGTAGTAGGTATATACTAGTGATGTGCCGGATATCCGTATCCACGGATACCCGAGGCAGAAGAAAGATTTGTATCTGTGTCTGTTACTTTTTGGCGGATCTTTTATGGATCTATATACCTTATTAATTTTAAATTTATAAATAATATATTCTTTAAGATGAAGGGTAAGGCGCACTAGCGACGCCAGTTGCCGAGATTCTGACGGTCCACAATTATTTAAAATAAATCCGGTTTAGTACTATATTTTTATTGATTTGGAGTTGGTATTATTGCACATTTTACCTTTTTTCATGTATTTTTTGAAAACAATTTGTTTGAATTATTTTAACCGTTTGTAAAGATGTTCCCGGCCGTGATATTTCGTCGATACTCTTCTTTAAAGAATAATTCATATTCTTGACGATGTTTTCTTTGTAAATGATTTTTAAGGAAGTTGAGCCTATACCCTTACGAGATTCATAATTTATTATCACAAAATAATTCCATATTACACTAATAAACTTTTTTGTTGACATTTTTTTATAATCATGTATCAATACCTAGCACAAGCGTTATCTATGTTGCCCAGTATCACATTAAAGTAAAACAAAAGAAAGACCCGCTGCGCAATGCAAGTCGAAACATGTTTCAACTCAAGATTGCCCAACGAAAGATTCATTACAATCCATTCAGTACTTTTTACGTGAAAGAACAACAAACATCCATACAAACTTTCGCTTTTATAATATTGATAGGGATATCAGATATTTGTTGGTCCTAAATGTACTTACTATCTATAATAAATCCTTTTATTTATTACCTGTTGTCATTACTTTTAAAGGTGACTGTACAATAAGTATATACTTTAGTCTCATTAATAATCTTTATACAGCAATTTTCACCTTACAGCGTTCATCGAAATGATGGGAGGTTACGTCCCGGAATTTGCCCAAATTGATCCTGAGAAAGTCTGCGCATGGGTGGTGGAGGTCGGTTTGGGACGCACCGACAAAGACTCTGAGAATGGTCAGTGGTTAATAAAATTGCTCAGTTATATACTGATACTGTTTGTGTATTTGTATACTTTATTTTCAATAAAATTGACAACAAAACTTCACCATTTCATCAATAACGAAAACTAGTCCTAGAATCGATTTTCATTCGTAACTAGTTTTGGTTTGTGTAGTTTGGTCTGGACAACATGCCTCCTTCTGTGAAGCAGTGATGCTCCAGAAGGAGGCCGCCGAGCGGGGTCGGGAGATGGTCGATCCCGCTAGAAGGAGGCGGCGCCGGGCTCGGTAGCACAGCTGCGGCGCCGCCGCGGATACGGCGACCCGGAAGGACTACGCCCCTCCCGTAGCCGACGGGCGTCGTCGGTGGAGGAGATGGGGGGAGGTATTGTAGCCTCCCCCGAGAAGGGCTCCCCTGTATCGGCAGGGGAGCGGAGGCTGGGGGTTCCCGGAAGTCGCTTGGCGTTCCCGGGCTCTCCCTACATGCCTAAGGAAGGCCATCATTGAGGTTTTTAGTGGGTGGCCTCCCCCTTCTGGGGAGGAGAGCTCACATAACCGCCGGCTTGCCGCAGCCGGGGTATGCAATTTAACGCATTTTCCTCAGGAGAACAAAAAAAAGGGTCTGGGCAACATGCGTTACGGTGAAATAAATATAACGTAACGAAAGTCGAAATCAAAAAGTAGCTAACATTTTATATTTATATATATATATATATAAGATTTTATTGATTATTATTTTGATAGATGTGCATTATTAGTGTCACTTAAATTCGGTAACATTTGGACCCACCCGGCAAATTTTGGTTTTGAAATGATTTTCATAGCCAAGGGAAGGTTCAAAAATAATAAAAAAGAAATGAAAATAAAAAGAATTCGAAAGTCAGCTATTACATTTAAAATACTTTTTATAAATGGTCTGCTTTTTGTATAAATTATTAATAGTGTTCACCATTATGATATGGAAATTTATCCAGTGGATAATACTGCAAATATCGTTGCATAACATGCATGTGCTGTCATCTTATCATGATAGAGCTAATGACACTATCGTCTGGCGAAGCGTTTAACATGTCCACCTTGAAGCAACGTCTAAAACTGATGATTTAATCCACTACTAGAAAGTACTTCGAAAATACAAACAAAAATCTCACAGAAAACCTCAGTAATATAACGTCACGTGATTTTCAAAGTAATGTCATTGAAACAACGATGTTTACGAGCTCTGTAGGCGGTGCTGCAATGCAGTACTTTAGAATTATCATAAAATTTTTGAGGACGTTTTTATTTTGTCTTCTCGCTGTGTACTTTGCAATATTTCTTGGTATTTTATTTTATTTTATTTTATTAGGAAAGCTTACAGCTACATTTACAATATAAAACAATAGAAGTAACATTTATAGGCTAATTACAAGCTTCCACATATAAATTTTTAAATTTTCTTTATTTAACAACAATAATTTATTCGATTACTTCCCGCATTTCAGTTAATAAACGTTTCACATATTTCAAAATCAAAAAAAAGCTTAAAAGCTTAAAAGCTTAAAAGCTCAAAAACAAAAAAAAGCTTAAATAATAAAAAATGAAAAACAAAAACCTTGTCCGTAAGTACGAATAAGGAAAAAAAAAGAAAAAATATATTGACTCGACACTTAGTTAGACACTCGACATTTAGTTGTGCCATTAAATAAATCAAATCGATTATCCATATTATCGTATCAACATACGAGTATAAGAAAAACCCCCAACTATAGTATATATTATTAATTTAAACTTTATTGCACAACATTAAAAAAGTGTGCAAATGGCGGACTTAATGCCAAGGGCATTCTCTCAAAAAAATTATTCCAAAGACAGTGCAAAGTGTGAAAATGATACAAATATAAATAAATCAAATATATAAATATTTAGATTTTATAATATAATAAAAGTATTATCTTAAGTGGTATTATATGTGTGATATTGAAATTAAATAGTAAAGGATGTTAGAAAGGTATCTAACAGACAATAACTAACCTCATCTGTTAGCGGAGTACATTATAAATAAAGATGCAAACTTTTTGCAACTGACAAACGGTGCCGAATGTTATGGAAAATATAACTTTTTTAGTTCGCATTATATTAATCAACCATACTAGTCGCGCGTATTCAAACCACATTAATTTTAGATAATCAGTCAATTTTAGTTTTTATATAAAGTTATACCAGTTACAACAACCCGAACATAGACCATATCCAGAAAGTTGTTGTTAATGGGACTGAGTCTGCAGGTATCTACTCCTATTGTTATGGGCGTGCCCCAGGGTTCGATATTGGGACCCTTGTTTTTCTTGATTTATATTAATGATCTCCCACACTTCACTGATACTTTGTGCAATACTGTACTATTTGCAGATGACATTTTCCAATATTTAAGGTTGACCGAGGAAACGGCAATATTGACGTTGTTAATAGTACTCTTTCTACAGTATTGCACGACTGGTTCACGATTAACAATTTATCTTTAAATCCCAATAAAACTAAATGTATCAAATTTTCATTACCAAATGTAAGAAAAGTAGATACTATTGTTAAAATGAAGTGGTAGAATTTGTAGAATTCACTAAATTCTTGGGTATTAACGTTGGATCCGACTTTGCAATGGGATCCACATATTGAGATTTACTTTAGTTATTTTCACAGTGTTATGTCCTTCGGTTATGTCATATGGTTTACTATTATGGGGGTCGGCTGCTAACATAGAAAGTGTTTTTGTTCGTCAAAAAAGAGCAGTCCGCGCTATTTATAATTTACGAGCGAGGGATTCTTTTAGAGATGTATTTAAAGAGATTACTTTAGCAGGCCAGTATATTTATGAAAATTTGATTTATGTGTATAAAAATTGTCACACATTTCATACTAATTCTCAAATGCATAATTTAAACACAAGAAATAAAAATAAACTTGCCGTTCCAATGTACAAGCTACAAAAAACTAGAGATTCGTTTGTGGGCAAATGTATACATTTTTATAACAAGATTCCACATAGTGTAGCTGAATTGCCTTTTCATAAGTTCAAGGTACGTGTTAAAAGGACGTTAGTGAGTAAGGGCTATTACAATATCAATGATTATTTAAATGATGCCAATGCTTGATGTTGATGTGAAGATATTACATTCAAAATTGAAAATATTTGTTGTACATTGTATGATAACGACATAATTTATTGTAAATGTTGTTATTACTTTTGATAAAGCTGATAAGTTTCTTGCGCCCATTCTTCTTATCAGCTAAAAAATACGTCCTGAATTCGGTAATTCGATAGGGGAAAAAAATAGAACGATTCAAAAGAGCTTTCTATAAAGTCATATAAATAAATAAATATAAATATTTGTTACACTTACACCAATTAGCCTAGCCCAAACTAAGCTCTGTAAGGCTTGTGCTATGGGATCTAGGGCAACGGATAGACGTACATATATTATACATATATAAATAATTTTTATTGAAATATATATCAACAACCATGACTAAGGTACAAATGCTCGCATATTTGAATAAAGTTAATTTTGATAGCAAAAAAATGACATTCAGCTCTTTTTGGACGTGGGTGAAATAATCACCGTGGGAGATGAACAATGGTTCATGCCAGCGGGATACTTGTCGATAACTGTATAAGATTTTAGGAGCTGTACCTTAGTGAAGCACGAGTAGTTATGCGCATTTACGATATATCGTAAGCAAATAAATGATGTTTTTTATGTTATCTGTGTAATAACTACAGCCAGTGATTTCAAGTTAAAAATATTATTCTCATTTTAAAAACATTCTGCGGTACCGTCGCCAATCATAAACCAATCAGACAAACGCTGACTGGCTATTGATTTTGCTCTCTGTTTCCTTTATTCCTTGCACAGCTAATATTACTCGTACGTATTTTTGCGTAAATCCATAATCCTGATCCATACGTAGTGCGTTACGTAGATCCATACCCTTATATGTACATTTTATCAATACAAATAAATTGTATTGTCATTAATGTAAGAATTCATGATATAATGTACAACTAACATTGTATTATACTAAGAGATGAAAGTTTTTTTGACAAGCTACACTATCATTTCAAATCATAAGTGGCGGTAATGATAAAAATTAGAAAGCCTTATCAGTTTTTTCTTAATGTTTCAGATTACTCCGAGGAGAAAGAAAATCTAAATCTTTCGCTGAGCGACATGCTGCCACAAGCAGCACCGAAAACTGTGCCAAGGTCAGAATTATATTTTGTCTACATTTTACTTTAATTGTATGTCTATATCTTTATAATGCATTTGCATTGTTACGTTAAGCAAAATTTAAAACCTTCATTTAGAACATAGACCTATGCAGGCGTTTAGTGGTGTCAAATACAAGTAAATTCTACAATTGGAAAGCGTTTGTGAGAAAAATACCGTAGGGAGACTAAGATCGTCTGCTTACCTATTTCTGCCGCTAAACCTCAGTGTTCGCATTGCTGTGTTCTAGTTTGAAGGGTCAGATCTGGCAGTGAAATTGTTGGTATTTTCTTCGTTTTACGTCCTCTGTTTCCAGGTCTTTGTAGCCATTATTTAGCCCAGTATTCTTTGCACTAAGAGTGTACACCCAGAATGCATCACATCTCGTTGCAGCAAGGATCTTGGAAAGCTTGACTGCTTGTTTGTGTATTGATTTTCAGTTGCTGTCTTAACTTAACTCATCCGTAAGTAGATACTCTTTAAAAGCTTTCATGTTCTAGGCTGTATTAGTCCAATGTAACCTTTGTTAATTTATAGCGTCTCCGAATTTGTAATGATATTTATCAATATGAGTTTCGACTCCAATAACATGCAATGTTTCACTTGCTGCACAGTCATCGCACTTTACTGTTGTAATTTTGTTTTCATCAATGGCTTCAAGGATACTGTACATTTTAGAGCAAACTCATATTATTTAGAAAAAATATGACTAACTGCAATGGAGTATGTGTAGGATTCATTTCCTTTCTCATATCAAAGCTTTTAATGTGATAAAATATTTTAGTTAAAAATAGTCCTTTTATTTTTATTAGTTACAATATCGGACGCGAATACTTGCCATAATTCTTCACTATCAAGGTGAACTATGGTTCGTATTTTTTATATTTAACTCCAGAAATACAATCACTGAAATTACGAAATTGTTTAAAAATTTTAGTACATTATCAAATATTAATATTATCCATTGTTCTCCTTTTACAATTTTGAAAAATCCCTAGACAGCATATCTGTCGACAGTGCATGACTTAGATTTGGCTCACTAGAATCTTTTTGTGATAATAAAACTTCCTCGTGAATGAGCTCGTGAACAATAGATAGTTTTCCATGAGACGGAACTAAATCTCCTTGATAATTTGGCAGTATGAGAGCCATGATGAAGGTTCTTGAATTATTTCAGAAGTATCCACTGGGACGACACCTTTGTTATTTTGTTGTCCATTTTTTATGCATTATATACTATAAATTTCTTTTTTCCTTAATTGAGTGGCAGTTGTTAAGTGTGTTGGCAAAATTGTGAACTTGGCGTAGAAGTGTGTTCTTCTTTAAGTTTGTGAGTTGGCTACGGTCAGTGATAGATGACCAAAGATGATAAAATATACAAACCTTATCTGTACTTGGAAACTGCGTCATTAAGCGATATTTGATCCTGAGCGATCGAGAGATCGAGTATGTTGGTGAGATGTGAGACTAAAAATGTTAAGATTTCTGTAACACATGATAGAGCTTTTTTAAATTGTTACTTATATATTGTAGCGTTTTGTGAGAATGCCGAAACGTGAGAATCGGTCTCACGTTTGTTGTATATAAATCTGAGCTATTTGCAGGTCGCGCACTAACTCGGAGTGCTGGGAGGGCGCGGAGTCGTCGACCCGCCGTGCTGTGCTCGACTGCGATGAGTATGCCGAGCAGTGCCGCGTACTGCATGAAATGTTCCCTAACTCTTGTGCTATGGAGGTGAGCTTGACGGATTTCAGTTTGAACATCTCTTGAACCAATAATGTTTTTTGCTCTTTTTAATGTCTAATATATATTATAATGTCTATCTATAAAAGACTGACGAACTCAATGTCAGAGTGTAAGGCGCTACATACACCTACAATAATATTGTACAATCCTTTAATTGTGCAATAATATTGAATAACCCCTTTGACACCAAACGTTCAATAAATTCTCTCAATAAAATTGACAAACCAGTCTGAACAATATTTTCGTGCGAGCAACGTGTCTGACGACGAAGATTTGGCGGCAGCCGTGCTGGTAATTTTGTTATAATAATAAAAATATATATAAAAATATAAATAATAAAAATATATAAATATAATAAAAATATATATATATATATATATATATATATATATTATATATATATATATATATATATATATATATATATATATATGGGTTAAAGAATGGTTGAAAAGATGGTTAAAAGAAGAAGGTTGAATAGTTTACACTCACGAAAGGCTTTTAAACGAATTAGCCTTAAATGAAGAAAACTATTTTAAAAACTAAATATATATATATATACTAGCTGGCCCAACAGACGTTGTCCTGTCAAATGTCTCAAATGTCAAATGTCTCAAATGTCACGTTGTCTCACGTTGTCTCAAATGTTTTTAAATAAATAATTTAGCTGAAAAACAATATCTATATGACCGTATTGTGAATCTAAACCATTCTCAAGCCCCCTGGAATACACACAAAAAATTTCATCAAAATTGGTCCAGTCGTTTAGGAGGAGTTCAGTCACATACACACGCACACAAGAAATATATATATTAAGATATATCTATATCTATATATATATATATCATATATTATATATAAAATATATATATATATATATATATATATATATATATATATATATATATATATATAATATATTCGAAATGTATTCGGTGGCAGAGATATACATTATGTTGGTGACAAAATCAAACACCTTCTAAATATACGTTTTATTTATTTATAGTAATGAAATATTTTACGTCTGTGCTGCCATCTATTGGATAATGCCACAAACAGAAAAGGGACAGTAGTCAAATCCGCAATCTATCATTATGAGATAACCTCAAGCATGAGAAGTAGAATTGTATGATTTACATTACAATGACTGCGTATAATAATTAGGGTTTTAACAATAGGCTTGTATCCACTATGAACAAATCTGATGCGTTAGGTTGCATAACTATTAAGATGATCATTTAATTATGAAAAAACAAAGTTTTATAAAATAATAACTTTTGATTATTTATATTTTTATAAAATAAAATTGCACAAAATAAGCCATAAGTCACGTGACAGCAAACACCAATTAAAAAGTGTTACGTCACGCCGTGCGAAACGTCAAAGTCAAAATGTCATTCCCAAGTGTCTGTGGAAGTGCGAAAAAGAATGGGCATCATTCCTTCTCGTGAGTGTCAGCCACTTTTTACGTATCTGCTGATTGTTTGGCACGTATATAAATATTTTTTTGGTGTTTTTATACTTGTGCTTGTACACTGGGGCACTATGCAGTACTTGTAATACGATGAATCCATTTTTTATTAAAATAACTCACAATACCGCATATTCCGCTGCTATAAAACAGCTGTATTTTGCACGGCGTGACGTCATTCAAGACGCCATGACAGTCATGAGCGTTTTTGATGACTAATGTCAAATATTTAATTAAATGCAAATTATTCTTATAAATAAGCATTTTTTTTCAAAAATAATTAATTATTTTGTATAGAATAGGCATCAAGGTATATTAGTATCTAACTACTGAAATTTAGGCAACAAGCCTATTATGACTTACGACATCTATTGGAAGACAAGGAACGGTAATAAATATAAAACCTTGAACCATTATATGATTCTTGGAATCCCAAAAAAAAGTAGAGATCTACAGTATCCACGTTTACATAGATCAAGCACTGCGTGTCAATCGCTAACGGGGATTTGGAGCGCGCGACGGCTACGCTGCTGCATCGCCGCGAGCAGGGGCAGGCCCTCGCCCCGGCCGCGCTGTCCGCCGCCGCGCGCCAGCCGCTGTGCGACGACCACGAGATGAAGAACCGCATCATCGCTCGGTAAGTGACGGGACAGCTCCTAACGGGGACTTGGAGCGCGCGACGGCTACGCTGCTGCATCGCCGCGAGCAGGGGCAGGCCCTCGCCCCGGCCGCGCTGTCCGCCGCCGCGCGCCAGCCGCTGTGCGACGACCACGAGATGAAGAACCGCATCATCGCTCGGTAAGTGACGGGACAGCTCCTTTCTCAGCCGCAACCACGACATGAAACACCGCATGATAGCTGCTGTTACATATGTACCATATGATGAAAAATTTTATCACACAGCTCATTCTAAGTGGCGACAACAAGACGAAATACCACATCATTACTAGAAGAGGATATAATAAGCTCCTCTCTGTGCCACGACCCAAAGGTCACTCACATGTTGTCTGCTCTCTGCGACGACTATAAAAAGGAAAAAACGCATCATTCTTATCTAATAAGTTTTGTCACAACTCCTTTCTCAGCCATAACCACGAGATAAAATACCACATCATTGCTATAAGAGTGACATGCCAATTTCTCTGTGTGCGACGACCATGTAATAAAAAACTGGATTAACGCTCAGTAACTGATAAGACAACTCTTTTTTGAGCGACGACAACAAAATGAAACATCACATCATTACTAAAAGAGTGACGTAATAAATCCTCTCAGTGCTAAGGTGAGTGATATGAGGGCTCCTCTCTGTGCGACAACTAAAAGGAAGAAGGCATCAGCGACAAAAGACCACATCTCTGTTAGCGACAGGATCTCTGTGCTACGACCCGAAAGTGGGTGACATATAGTGTTGCCAGGTCCGATTTGTTTTAAATCGGTACATGAGGTCGAAAAAATCGGGATTTTGGGTTGTAGATCGGGACAGTAAACAGAAAACACGGTGTTTTTTCAATCGGGGCTTAATTTGATTATATAACTCTTTATTGCACATTAAAAAAACATAAGGAAAAAACATTTGAAAAGTGTACGAAGGTGGACTTATCTCTATAAGAGATGTGTAAGAGATATATGCAACCAACTTGGCAACCAAAGTTTACATTTGCATTATCTGCACAGTATAGTAAGGTGTTTAGTATCAATATTGCACTCTTTCAGCCGTGTTACTAAATTCATATGGATGGCTGATGCAGTTTCATAAGCATCTTCATAAATGTCAAGAACACAGGTTTTTAAATTTGTAGTTGAGCTGTAAAATCTCACCATCAGTGGAAACATTTTTATAGCACCATGATTGGAAACATCAGTAGCTACACTGTAAAATGTGTCGTTTTGCAAAATCGATACATTTTATAGTGTACCTAGCTATCGACAGCCTCATGAGTTGATGCTGGGCCTAAAACGTCCTATTTGGAATATTTTATAAAAGCCATTAGTGTTTTCATGTATTGTGCTGATCAGGCACAAATCGCGACGCGTCCCCAGACCCCTGAAAACCGGGACGTCCCGCGCGAATCGGGACACCTGGCAACACTAGTGACATAATAATTCCTCTCTGTGCAACGTCCACTTTTCACCGGAGGAGACTAAACCAGTGATGTCTTTTTTTTTTTTTTTTTTTTTTTTTTTTTTTTTTTCCCTGAGGAAAATGCATTAAATTGCATACCCCGGCTGTGGCGAGCCGGGGTTATGTGGGGCTCTCCTCCCCAGAAGGGAAAGGGAAGGGAGGCCTACCCACTAAAAACCTCAGGGATGGCCTTCCTCAGGCATGTAGGGAGCCCCTGGGAACAGAAAGCTTCTTCGGGAACCCCCAGCCTCCGCTCCCCCGTCGACACAGGGGAGCCCTCCTCGGGGGAGGCTTACTACCTCCCCCGGTCTCCTCACCGACGACGCCCCCCGGCCACGGAAGGGGCGCGGTCCATCCCGGGTCGCCGTAGCAGTCGCGACTTACTCGCGCCCGCCGGCGACCCGCGGCGGCGCCGCAGCTGTGCTAGCCCGGCGCCGCCTTCTTCGAGCGGGATCGGCCATCTCCCGACCCCGCTCGGCGGCCTCCTTCTGGAGCATCACTGCCTCACAGAAGGAGGCCACAGCCCTCCAACCTCCCTCGTCCGCCAGCATTGCCGCAATCAATGCTGGCGAAGACAGATCTCGCCCGATCTCTGCGACCAAGACTCGGCGCTCGGAGGCCCACGCGGGGCACTCCGCCAGCGTATGCTGGGCCGAGTCGAGGTCGGATGCGCAGTGGTGACAATGTGTCGATCCCTCCCGTCCTATTCGACACAGATACTCACCGAAGCAGCCGTGCCCGGTGAGTATCTGAGTCAATCGGTAGGTGACCTCCTCCTTCCCGTGGAGCCAAGCTTCGAGGTGCGGGGTACGGCACCGACGGCCCGCTGGCGCGCGCAGATCCGTAATTCGAGCTGCGCACGCCAGGCCGCCACAATCCGTCGGTGCCACTCCCGCTTAGGCACTTCGTGCGTGGGTTCCAGGGCGCTCCCCCCATCGCCCTCCCGGCCGACACGCCGCGACGCATACGTCGCCGCGTACATGTCGGCCAGGATGTCGAATGGGGGGAGCGCCCAGAACCGTCGCCGCCTCGTACGAGATTGTACGGTAGCCTCGCACGATCCGTATGGCCATTATCCCTGCAGGGCTCCGTAGCAGAGCTCTGCAGGGGGGGACCAGGGCTGCATCCCGGTCCAGCCGCTTGATGGACCAACGTCGCGGACGGCTGTCCTCCTGGAGTGTGCGGGAAGGGCGGCGGTGGGCCACCGACACGTCGAATATACGATGTGCCGTGGTCGGAGAGTGTAACCACCTCCGCCGCCACCCTCCAACCTGACACCATGCGGTGCGCAGAGGAGGGTCGCCCATGACAGGTCGACGATCGACTCCCCCTGCCACCGTACGCAGGTGCTGACCGACCCCCGGTTTAAAAGCCGGAGGTCCAGTCCCGCCGCCCACTCCAGGAGTGTTTTTTTTTTTTTTTTTTTTTTTTATTGCTAAAAGTTGACAAACAAGCAGGCTGCCCACCTGATGGTAAAGGTAACAGTCGCCTATAGTACATTGGTTCCCACGAGATTCGCAGCAAATCTGCAAACCTCATAAGAACCACAGTGTACGTTGCCAACTTGTGACATAAGATGTAAAGTCACAGTACCCAGTAATTTCACTGCCTATCTTACCCTTCACGCCGGAACACAGCAAAGCTAACCCTGCTGTTTGGCGGCGGAAATAGGTAAGACGGAGGTACCCATGCAGACGACCCTGGTACAGAGTCTACCTCCTAAATGTCTCCCCTCTTACGTCGTCCCGGGTGTCGCCCCACTCTCGCGAGTGGGCGTTGAAATCACCCAGGACGAAGACTGGACGGGGAGCGCAACAGCGAACGCAGTTCGCTACCCCGTCCAGAAATGCCTCGAATGCGGCGAGGCCGCAGTTCGGGGAGATGTAACAGCCTATCGTGGCCGTGGACCCCCATTCCACGGCCACGTAACCCGGCCCCGTAGCGAGCAGGGTACAGTGCGGTCGGTCGGTCCGCCCAATAAATGGCGACCAAGCCCTGGTCGCCCCAAACCACCTTGGGTGGTTCGGGACAGAGTAGGGCTCTGCGACGACCGCCAGGGCAACCTCACCCTCCGCGAGCGCTTGGATCAAAAGATCCTGCGCCGCGCGGCAGTGATTGAGTTACCCTGGAGCACCCTGCACCCTTCTTGGACGTCCATGTTAAGATTGGACGTCCATCGCTACGCTCGCTCCCGGGGCCGGGCGGAGGTTGAGCGACCCCCCCCTTCCTTGGCGGGCGGCAGCACCTCCTGCTGCCCACCCGGTGGCCTGCCGGTCTGCCAGGTCCTTGCAGACAGGGCAGGAGGGAGCACTCGCGTGCAGAGACGGGCAATATGCCCCGGCTCTCCGCACCGGTAGCACAGAGTGCTCCGGAAACCAGTGATGTCTGCATGGGTACCTTCCGTATTATCTACATCTGTCATAAAACAACATTGATTCGCAATTCTGTGTTGTAGGTGTAGGCGAATAGTGTGATATCACATCTTATGCCGCAAGTTAACAATGTACACTGTGTTCTTGGGAAGGCTGCAAATTTGTGTGAGTGCATCATCAATGCTCGACAAGTGACAACGCCTTATTGTTCTACGACCCTGAGATTTTAACCCGCATCATCGCACGGCGCTGTCTCTGTGCAACTGTTACAAGATAAAAGAACACGTCATTGGTCGACTAACGATGTAACAACTTCTCTCTACTACGACCCCCTTGAGGTAAAACATCATCTCCTGACGAGTTAGCGTGAAAGTTCCTCTTTCTAACACGACCATGAGATGAAAAATCCTATGATTTGGGATCATCTACTCGGTGTAATTACTATCTTAAAGGTCTGCAATAACTGCTTGACATTTCACATTTGCTTCAATGCTGGTTGACCATGTATATTGCTTAAAACAATCCAAATCATGTTATATTTTCAGTTACTCCTATGTGGATAAGAATTCCGAAAACAGGGAACATAGACCAGTTGCTCCCAGAGTCGAGCCGAGAAAGATGGTACGCTATCGAGACAATAGGATTGTGTCTCTCAGGGGTGAACGTTACACTGATGTAAGTAATTATTCTATTCTATAAACCTATCTATACAAAAAAAAATCAATATGAAAAAAAAATATATACCGCCAAAAATTACTGTTAAGGATGTTGAAGATTTAGATAAGAGGTGTTGGTCGTAGGGCTGATCTTCCAATCGTCAAATAACATTTATCTTGAGAATAAATTAAACTTTACGACAGTCATAGTACAGACATTATACAGATAAAAGATAAATGACTATTGAAAAATCAGCCTTCAGGAGACTGAGGAAACCAAATACATTCCGAGGAAAATTTTAAAATTAATTTACATTTTACTTTTATATTATACAAGCGAAATATTACGTATTTAGTAATAGCCACCCCCAAGTTGTCACTATTATTTAACTTGTTGCCTAGAAATTTCTATAATTTTAGGCAAATATATCTATATATCATAAACTATGGTGTTCAGAAATAACATGAAGATTTTTTCTGGCAAATAAATGACTTATCTTATCTTATCTTTACTTAATATAAAGCATTTAAAAGTCAGTAAAGTACATTCGCTATGCTTGTACTTTGGTGGTTAGTGTAAATAAGAGATGAGACAAGTATTTGCTTCTTCAGCACAAGTCCATATTCTTGTCTACTCACATATTCTAGTCTTCTCCATGGCCTGGATAGTAAAGTTCGTTCGTGGTAAATGTGGTTATGGTAATGTAATAATTACTAATACTATGATAAGTAATGTAATTATACTAATTTCTTTTAGGTGTTAATGGGACTATATAATTACTGTATACCAACTATTACTGTGAGATGTAGATTTTTTTTTATATAAACTGCTATGGATTTTGTCATTATTAACTTTATGACAACTAATTTACTCGACTTCAAATCTATTTTATTACATACACTTTAAAACTGACTAGAGTTTACAAATTAACCCAATCTCATTCGTCCACTTAGGTAACATTGACCGGTTCCGAGGACGAAATCCTGAAGAAACCCAAGAAGCCGGGTTCTTAACCATTACAACCACATCAGTACGGTTCGTTAGCGGCCGCCGTAGTCGCCGTAGCCCTCCCCGCACGCCCGAATCTTGTCTTTAATCTCGCAACGTACTCGCGCGAATCTCATTCTAGACTCCACCTTTCTAAATTCCATGACTCTGACGTTTCTACGGATTCCGAACACCCAATTTACTTCAAATTCGATTGCTTTATATCTGAATTTATTATCCGAGTTACTAATTTAGGCCTTACCAACCCCGGGTCTAAAATTTATAACTACAGATGCACCCCTAAAATATACTACTCAAGTACGAAAACACTCAACAGCTACCCGGAATCAAATATAGTGTTTATGAATACGAGAAATTCTAAATTAGTCACATTTTTTGTACCAAACGTCTGCGATTCTAATTTAGGCGTATGGAGTACTAAATCAATCGGCTGCACGTCTACATCAGGCGATAGCAATCCTGAATCAGATTGTACGTCTGAACTAGTTGGCTGCGGTTCCGTAGTTGACTGGGCTCCTAACTTATATAGCCGGGGCTGTAAATTAAACTACAGTGGCTCTGAACTGTATGATGCCACCGAATGGGGTGGTTGTGAATCTAGAAACGTTAATCCAAGTTACACCATGGAACTTTTTAGTGATTCGCGCGGCTCGTTGCCCGCTCTCCCAGTATATTATGTGTATGTGAACCTTCCTAGTGTTAAGTGTAGGGTAGTGTTTAATATTGTCTTAATCTTTGTAACGCGTATTTTTACGCGTTTAACATATTTAACTAGTCATATGTTAATGAATCTCATTCGTGTATGCACAATTTCGACTGAACAGCTATCAGTGATAGTTGTGTTAGATATGGCTGTCGTTTTGACAGCTTTAGTGACAAGAGCGCAGTGCTCGCACTGCGCGTATTTGAAAATCGCAGTTTCAATAATCTATGTAACTCTTCGTACGGCGGCCGTATGTTATCAGTATTTACTGTCACGTATGTTTAAAGGTTCTGCAGAACCCTCGCACATTTTAGTCTTATCGCTAATAAAGGGAATAGTTTCGGCATTATTCGTGGCTCGCGTTGCGCTTAGTTTCAGTTATGCGACAAACGTAATGATCGTAATACAACACGTCAACGTCAAACTGAGTTACAACGCAGCGGCCGTCGCCTCGAAGTTAGTTACAAAACTTAGTGTATCTATACCATTTAGACGCGTAAAAGTCGCGTCACGTTCAACGATGGCGTCTGTCAAGATGACAGCTGCTAGATTGACAGGCGGCACGATCGGGCGTGCGTCTCGTGTGTGTGTTAGATTAGTAGCGCGTGAATCGTCTTTTTTTTATCCGCTTACCACCGTGACTGAGTTTTATAAGTGGCAAACAGAGGACTTATATGTGTTGGTTTATTTTGTGATTATATTTATTATTATTGATCATACATTAAATGGGCAGCTGGCGTTCAGTATTGGAGTCTCAGCGCCGATGTGTTTTCTGTATTTAACGAGTGTAAGTGATTTGATCAATTGCGGTGTTGAGACTCGTCCGATGATGGAACGCGTTTTTCGCGTGACTGATTCGCTCCCAGTAGTTTTAAGTGTAATTAACGTTATACCTGTGATTATTTATTGTTGTTTTAAATGTATAATGATTCCTAAGGTAGTTTTATGTTTTTTAAACAAGTCTGTGATTTTGATGCCATATTATCTTAAAATACTTAACCCTGTAAGTGGTTCATACTTTGGTAAGGCCGCGATTTGCCCTAAGGCTGAGGTGGTGGAAGCGTTGTGATGATAAGGTTTTTTAGATTGCGGTGTGCTAATTATTCTTAGAACTTCAATGTGATGGATGGGATTTGACGAAACTTAGAGAGCAGTGAATTATTGGCGAATCCAACTGTTTGACATCGATGTTTCGGAAATATAAATTTTTCTCTGTCTCATCTAGACAATGACTACTCTATCAATATTTTAAATATGTATTAGTTTATCCTTTAAACAAGTAAATTAAAAACCTGCATATTCGACCCTGTAACGTGTCAGTAATGGAGCCAGAGATTCCTTAGTGACTATTAAAGTCGTTGGACACATTAACATTTAGCAGGTTGCTATATATAATTTTCACATAATTGTTTAAGCAGTTAGTGTATCGGTATTTTATATCTAACGAATGATTTGATATTAAATGGACTTTAATAACATTTGAGTTCAATGGCCAGCTGTCCCTCAACAATGTCCTGAGACGAGCAAAAAAAAAAACAAAGACCGTTCAAATCATCCAAGTAAAAACACACGGTTAGCACACACTATGGCCATTCACAAGCTCTAAGGGATACAACCTGTTTGGTTCCTTACGAGTGTATGATAAAAAACACAGATATCTACACTAATATTATAAAGAGGAAAGATTTATATTTTTGTATGTAACGAATAAACTCAAAAAGTACTGGACCGATTTTAATAATTCTTTTTTCATTAGAAAGCTACATTATCACTGAGTAACATAGGCTATATTTAGTACTAGATTACTATAGAAATATATAAACAATGCAAATCGTCCGTGGGAGAAAGCTATATTTCATAATATCAATGACAAAAATATACTATTTATTAATTATTTCATTAATTTATCAGTACACGAGCCTCCGTTGTACTTAGTAACAGGATTAAATAGTAATTTTTATGCATAGCAATTACAGACATGACAGTTAATAATCTTTGATTTATTGTCTCATCATCATCACAGATCATATACGTCCCCACCGAGCGGTTGGAGCCTACCCTAACTACAATAGGGCAATTAGACCTTAGTCAACCACGCTGGCCCAGTGCGGGTTGGTTGACTACGTACGCCTTTGAATCGCTTCGCAGATGTAATACGCAGGTTTCCTCACGATGTTTTCCTTCACCGTAGGAGCGTCGGATAAATGTACATATGAAATTCGGAACGAAAAGCACATTGGTACACGGTGGGGATTAGATCGCGGGCCTCCCGAATTATTGTCTAGCATCATAGACAGAATTAATCTAAAAAAAAAAACAACCCACGCGTCTGAACCTGCGAAAGGGAGCGAATGTGTAAATCACTCTCGGTAACATTACTCTAATTCTTGGAACGTTTTTCTAAATGTCAGTTTGGTTCGTCGAATACTATAAGAAAATAGAACGACAGCCTTGTTTTTAAATAATAGTTACGAAATAATTGCCCATGCACAGGTAGCGATTACACTCATTTTTGCAATTTTTAATTAGGTGGACAAAAGTGACACATAATATTTATAGGTTTAATGACAGCTTTCTTTGTGCAGGGACATCTGGCTCTTGTACCCAACTGTTAGTTTGACATCGGATTATGGTTTAAAAACGACTTGATTGATATTTTCTATCACATCCTTAGTTCTACCATAGAGAATAAACATAGTATATAGCTTGAACCGGATTCGTCGTCGTACTTATGGATACATAACTGCCTCGTTGGGTACAATAAAACTAATAACCCCGGTAGCAGGGTAAACCCAAGAATGATTAGCACACTTGTTTAGCAACAAATTTTACAAACGCAACAAGTCGAATAGACTGACGTCGATCTCATTCAATGAGTGATGTTTTTACTGATCATTATTTAGGTTATTTTCAATGGTATTGTACGAAAATCGTCACAATGTTAGTTCCAAAAAGACGTCATCTTAAGTAATTCTGTACTTAACGTAAACAGACGCATAATAAAGTCATTAATCATCCTATTTTAAATGATAATCATGTAGTACACCGGTACTAAATGGAAGAGCTAAATTAATGAAACATTGGTTAATTGTCACTGTTCGTCACTGCACTTTGAAGTTGAATAATACTGTTATCTTGAAAATAACTAATCGGGAACGTATCGTAAAGTAATTTAATACATAATTCAGTTTGTCACTGAAGGTCGTCAAATAAGCCACATGCGCTTCAACTATTTTATCCTTGTATTTATAATTAAAAAATATATTTTTAAGCGACGAAAGCAAAAAAATACAATTTTTACATATCTCAGGACAAAAGCGCTATCAGTACTTTTATACTTAATAAAATTATTTTCATTTATTTTTTGCTATCAGAAAAATCGACAGATCATTACTGACCGAATCGACCCATGTCCAATATGCGTATTCACAAAGCAGGATTTTAACAATGTTAAGTCATCTTAATAATTATGTGATGGACGCGACGGCGGTATTCGTCGTGTATGATTTATTAATCGGTATAAATGTGCATGTGAAATATTAACTTCGTTTCTGTTTTAATAATGCTTCTCAAAAATGTATCATACCTAAATACAAAAATTCTCAAGTTAACAGACTTATTCGACTTACGGTTATAAATTAGTGATAATGACTATAAAATTATTGTTGTTAATTCTTGACTTATGAGGTGCAATGGTCCACTTGTCGCTGTAGTCATTAATGATTAATTGGGGTATACATTTGTGAATCTTCTTTATCTAATCTAGGCTTAAGCCTAGATAGAATATTGTCCAAAATAATCTAAATTTTAGTTGATGAAAACATCTGAATAAATGGAAGGCGGTTACAAACCGTACAACTCGTAATTTGTTTATCTTAGAAATGAACTAGCGACCCGCCCCGGCTTCGCACGGGTGTAATGAAAAAATGGTTAAGGTGGGTTATCCCTAAGAGATAGACATATACCATCGCGGTTTTTTTTGTTGCACTTTTTAAGGTGGACAATACTGTATATTTTGGTCTATCTCGTAGGGTTCAGCCAGTGGCCAGCGTTTTTGCAATATAAGCGCAAAAAAACGTGCTTATTTACGACATCTCATTAGAAACCTCTAAATTTATCAGTGTTTCTCTACTATATTATGCATGTATTATCCTTAAGAATCACTCTATTTATTTAAAAACCGCATCAAAATCCGTTGCTTAGTTTTAAAGATCTATGCATACATAGGGACAGACAGACGGCGCATAGCGACTTTGTTTTAGTAATGTAGTAATGATACACCTATTTTATTTAAGAAATAACACAATATCTGTATATATAAAAGCAAAATACTGTTCATCTTTGCGAAATAGTGAAATCTAATGACATACGCTCTAACAGTCAAGTGGCCATTGGACGCATTTAGCCAAATTCGGTGCTAAATTAGTATTGAAAATGCCAAATCTTAGATACGTAATGTACTTTGATTGTATCCTTAAAGCATTGCGTTGACAACTCTTCCGCACCTTCAGCTCGGGGCAATGAGGTACGGAATTAGGTTATAAATGGTAAAAAGACAAAAACAATCGTCGACATAGATTATTTATTATTTAGCTCTTTGGTAAGGCGGTGTACCACTTTATTAGGTTTTAAGGTTTGATTTAAGTCTTATATTTTATAGTGGATACTATATTTATTTACTATTTATTTTCATAGAAAATATTTAACGGTACCTCTTATTGTGCGATATAATTATTCAGTTTGGAATACAAAGAAAACAAAATTATTATTTACTATTTTATAGACTGAATTGAAAATATGCTTCGCCTGCAACTGAGAATATGAACATTTTGACAAAAAGACATATAAATGGAGCGGGCCTAAAACATCCGTTTCTATTTATTGTAGACTGAATTTTGTACAAATTTCATTGATCTAACAAATGACTAAAGAACAAATTATATTTATTTTTAGATTTAGCATTTATAGTGTTATTTTAGTGTTGTTCCTTAGAATATGTTTCTTATTACAATATTTTGTAAGTCATTCCATCACATTGTTATGATCACAATTTATAGTAAGGTCAAGGTTAATACATAATAAACAAATGGGTTTCCTGGAACCCAACATATGGTCGTGTTATAGTTTTTTAAAAGAATATTTGACATCTACAATTTGGAGATTTATTATATCTAATTTTTGAATTGGAAAAATGACTGATGACATTATTGCATAAAGAATAACATTCGGAGTAAGCTGACTTGCCGTTTAAAAGACAGTTGTGAATTTGATCTCTTTGTATTATTAAGATTAATAAATAGAATAAGTTTAGGCTTACACAAAGCATTTTTCCTTTATGCAGCAGAACCATATAGAGCAACCGTGAACAGTGAAACTCACTCATAAGGCTCCACATTATTAGGCGGAGTTGCGCGTAAAGGAATATGCTATTTTCCATGTCACAATAAAGTATTTTTTCTACAATTATTTACTAGAATATACATTATGAAATTTCTTTATAAGTAATGCATTATTACCACCTATATACTAAACCTATTTTGAGAATCGTCTATTTAAAACAAAATTATTATTTTTAGACTCGACTATTTAAAAAAATATTTTTTTTATCGAAGCTATTAGCACCGTCTTATCGAAGTTGGTACGTAAAATGTAATATTTTCGAAGCGCAACTGCTGAAGTGACTTGCAAAGTCGAATCGATTTTAGTATTATATTTGCGGTATTACAAAAAGACTTGTAAAGTCAGAATCAGTATAATATCAGTATGATACGAGTTTAATTACCGGTCGTTACTTGTAATGTTGGCCAATGCCAAATAATCGATGTTGGCTTTACAAGTTAAATAATACATATAAATCACAACTTCCGTTACTAAATCTATATGCAAAAATTGGTATCAAAATCACAGACCATAAAAATCCAAAACTGGCGACCGCATTTATTTTCGAATTATTTATTTGTTTGAATTTTGTATGATTTTAATAAAATTATTATTAAATTGTGTATAGGTTAAGCGTAGTTATTGCGATAAGCGCGCATTTTGATGTCATATCTTTAACTTGTGTGAACAATCAGTGTATTCAATATATCGTTAAAACCCTTGATTGGTGTTTTATTGTTAGCCTCACTTTAGGCAACCCTTACATTGAAATTAGGTAAGACACGGTGATTGGCTTAACGTTACCCGAGTTTCTATGACGTACCTATAGATTCTATAAATAGACTATAGCTGGCCCAACAGACGTTGTCCTGTCAAATGTCTCAAATGTCAAATGTCTCAAATGTCACGTTGTCTCACGTTGTCTCAAATGTTTTTAAATAAATAATTTAGCCGAAAAACAATATCTATATGACCGTATTGTGAATCTAAACCATTCTCAAGCCCCCTGAATACACACAAAAAATTTCATCAAAATTGGTCCAGTCGTTTAGGAGGAGTTCAGTCACATACACACGCACACAAGAAAATATATATATTAAGACTAGACGTCGCTTGCTTGCCGCGGGGTGCAAGCACCCCGCGGTGGGGTGGTCCATCCCTTCTGTGTTTGAAAAAATTGTGGTCTGTCGAAAATTGGTGAAAAAAGTCTTCTTTTTTGTCAAAAAGTAGTAAGTTATATATAAAATTGTTTACGTTTGAAAATACACTAAGGAAGTCATGGCGTTTGGTCGCGTGTGTGCCGCGAGGTGCACGCACCTCGCGGTGGAGTAGTCTATCCCACCTCTGAAAAAAAAAATTGGCGGTCGGTCGAAAATTGATAAAAAATTGTCTCCATTTATGTCAGAAGAAAATAGAAAGTTTGTGCGGTCGTATATACACTAAGAAGCTCACGGTGAGGGTGTCGCGTGAGTGCCGCGAGGTGCACGCACCTCGCGGTGGTGTGGCCTAACATACTACTGAAAAAAAAAATTGGCGGTCGGTCGAAAATTGGTGAAAAATTGTCTTCATTTAAGTCAAAACAAACTGAAAAAGCGTGTGCAGTTTAAAATACACTAAGAAGCTCACGTCGATTGTAGTCGCGTGAGTGCCGCGAGGTGCGCGCACCTCGCGGTGTGTGTGGTCTATCCACTACTAAAAAAAAAAATTGGCGGTCGGTCGAAAATTGGTCAAAAATTGTCTCCATTTAAGTCAAAACAAACTGAAAAAGCGTGTGCAGATGTAAATACACTAAGAAGCTCACGTCGATAGTAGTCGCGTGAGTTCCGCGAGGTGCGTGCACCTCGCGGTGGTGTGTCTAACCCAGTATTGTAAAATAAAAATTAAGCGATCGGTCAAAATTTGGTGAAAAATTGTATCCAGGTATGTCATATGAAACTACAAAACTGTGTACGGTCGCAAGAACACTAAGAAGCTCATGGTGAGCGTGGTCGCCTGAGTGCCGCGAGGTGCACGCATCTCGCGGAGGCGCGGCTCACTATTGCGTTTATCAAATAAAATCTTGTACAGTTGCAAAGCGGCACAAAAGCATATCGAGGTAAGTAAAAAAAAAAGAATTGTCATTTTACTATACCGCCACATTTGGGTCCATTCTACTCTTAAAATCCTTTCATTTGATACCCATATAGTGAAAAGCGCAAAAAAATGTCAGTCGCCATGTTGGATCGGCGGCCATATTGAAATTTACGAAACGTCACTTATAGCGTTGTGTTCTACTCTTCAATACCTTTCATTTGATACCCATAAAGCTTGGTTTGGAAAGCAAAAGCGCGTCCGCCATTTTGAGAGCAGCGGCCATTTTGAATTTTTTTTTCATTGTCTCAATCAATGTCAATTGGGGAAAACTTGTCTTCACTTATTTCACATGAAACTACAAAACCGTATACGGTTGAAAAAACACTAAGAAGTTCACGGTGAGTCTGGTCGCTTGAGTGCCGCGAGGTGCACGCACCTCGCGGTTGTGGTCCTCGTACTGAAAAGTGAAAAATTGGCCGTCGGCCAAAAAATGGTGAAAATTTGTCTCCATTTAAGTCAAAACAAACTGAAATACCTTGTGCAGTTGAAAATACACTAAGAAGCTTAAGACGCTGGTGGTCGCCTGAGTGCCGCGAGGTGCGCGCACCTCGCGGTGGTGTGGTCTATCCCACTGCTGAAAAAATAAAAATTGGCGGTCGGTTGGAAATTGGTTTAAAATTGTATCCATGTATGTCATATGAAACTGAAAAACTGCGTGTGGTTGTAAGCACACTAAAAAGTTAACGGTAAGTGTGGTCGCATGAGTGCCGCGAGGTGCACGCACCTCGCGGTGGTGTGGTTTATCCCGCTAATGAAAAAAAAAATTGGCGGTCGGTCGAAAATTGGTGAAAAATTGTCTCCATTTAAGTCAAAACAAACTGAAAAAGCGTGTGCAGATTAAAATACACTAAGAAGCTCACGTCGATTGTAGTCGCGTGAGTGCCGCGAGGTGCGCGCACCTCGCGGTGGTGTGGTCTATCCCACTACTGAAAAAAAAATATGGCGGTCGTCGAAAATTGGTAAAAAATTGTCTCCAATTAAGTCACAACAAACTGAAAAACCGCGTGCAGTTGTAAACACACTGAAAATCTCGTGGCGCTGGTGGTCGCGTGAGTGCCGCGAGGTGCACGCACTACGCGGTGGCGTTGTTCGCAATGCGTTTTTCAAAATAAAATCTTGTACAGTTGCAAAGCGGCACAAAAGCATATCGAGGTAAGTAAAAAAAAAAAAAAGAAATTGTCATTTTACTATAAATTACATTTGGATCCGTTCTACTCTTAAAATCCTTTCATTTGATAACCATATAGTGAAAATCGCAAAAAAATGTCAGTCGCCATGTTGGATCGGCGGCCATATTGAAATTTCAGAAACGTCACTAATGGCGTCGTATTCTACTCGTCAAGGCCTTTCATTTGATACCCATAAAGCTTGGGTCGGAAAACAAAAGCGGTCCGCCATTTTGAGAGCGGCGGCCATTTTGAATTTTATTCAATGTCTCTAACGTGGCTGTATTAGACAGTCAAAACCCTTTCATTTGATACCATGAAGCATGGTTGGAAAACAAAAGCGGTCCGCCATTTTGAGAGCGGCGGCCATTTTGAATTTTTTCAATGTCTCTAACGCGGCTGTATTAGACACTCAAAACCCTTTCATTTGATACCCATATTGTAGGATTACAATACAAATGATACTTGGCCTTTTTGGACCGGCGGCCATATTGGTTTTTCAACGTTGCCACTAATAGGCTTCGATAGTGCTATGAAAATCCTTTCATTCGATACCCATGTCACCGTATCGGGATTGAAAACCGCGAGAATATAGCAAAAAGAGGATATTAACCATTACAAATGGCCGCCAGCGCCGCCGCCATATTGAAAATGTCAATTGTCAATATTTTTCGGTGTAGTAGAATAAGCTCCACATCGGTCGAGCATAACTGCAGGCGCGTAACTGTCATCGGTTTGCGTCGAAAAATTCGCAAAGTCGCCGAAACCGAAATCTGCCACAGCGCCCAGTGTTGCCATATATCTGGCCCAAAATGGTGGTAAAAATGATCAGCGACGCCCGATCGACCCGGCCATGTGAAAAAAAATCGAAAAACACGCGATTTACGTTCCCCCAAAATCTGGGAAATTACCCCTAAATCGGGGTAAATTACCCCACCGTTCGATGCGGCTCACCGAGCACTACAAAAGGTCACCCAAGGTTGTCAGTCGAAAAACGCCGGCAAGCGCGCGAAAACCGCGATTTCATTTTTCCAATCGCAACTTTTTACAAAATGGCCGCCGGCGGCGCCGCCATCTTGAAATGTTGGAGTTTCGGATTTTTCCCAATATCTGCACCGTATAAGGGGTGGGATGACGTTTGTCCCGCGTCTCCAGCTCACCCCGATCTGGGAGATCAATTCGGGTCAAATTCGGTCTGCGAAAAGTTTCCAACCTCCGTGGAGGCCAGTGTTGCCAGTGTAGAAAAATGAAAATACCAGAAGTCATAGAGGCCCCGCCGTCCTATAGACCATGGTATGGAAAAATTCCAAAAGTCGTTATTTCGATTTTCGCCTTTCGGGGCCCCTAGGGGAAAAACTACCAAAAACGGTAGAAATTTTCTCCCACCTGGCAACACTGCTCGCCGAGCTCCACCCCCGCCCGGAACATTTCACCCCGGTCGGAGGCCGCCATCTTGGCGAAAATCCGGTCCGAAAATCGCGTCAAAATTGGCGATCCAAGATGGCCGCCGGCGCCGCCGCCATATTGTCTATTGCAGCGCGCCGCAAATTTCCCGAAAGTCGAGGACAGTCCCGACCACACGAAAAAAGAAAATCCCAGAAAAAAACAAAAACCGCGCCGGTCGACGGTCGCAAACACGGGTCGAAACGGGTTTTTCAGTCCAAGATGGCGGCGGCGCCATTTTGTTTTCTCGCAGTTTGACAGCGGCACCGCATCCCTGCTACAGTAGTGAACACCCCCACCAAACGCCGTTAAAAACGAAGGCGATTTGGAAAAGTTGACATTTCGCGCGGGCCGCCATGTGGTTTGTTGCCAAAATCCCTTTATCCCAATCTATGAACTAAAAAATCTAAAAAATTCCACCCCAACATCAAAACACTCAAAACACCCTCTAAACACCTAAAAACACCCTGATCAGTCAGTGAGTTGAGTCAGTCAGTGGTAATCGAGCTTTATATATATAGGAGATGTGGCAAGACCAAGAATTAAATGCACGGAGAAACAACAAGTGCACGGTTTGTCCTCTTATTGATATTGGAATGTATGTCGGTACTGCGAGCTGTACTGAACTGGGCGACGACACTCGAATATCTAAATAACAAAAATTTTACTCGTTTATAACACTTATACAATTTTTTTCATTGAAAATTACGGTACAGGTTAGAAAATGAATATCGTCAAATAAAATAACCTCTGTTTCAACGAGAGTATTTATTTCCATTTACGATTCTTATTCATTGGTTCGATCTCTCATGAAGTAGTTTGCATGATCTGTAAAAAATAAAGTTTTCATTGGTTCTACTTAAATTTCCAAGGAACTGCTACAGCACTACTTTTAAACTAATATTTTAGGTTCATACTAGCACTAGAATTTCTATACAGCGACGGAACACCACAAAGACCTGAAATTGTGTTAGCTAAGAAGTCAATGTGAGCTGCACCTTTATACAAAAATACACCTCGAATTTAAAATGTTTCCTAATAATACTGTCCCGACACTTGTATCTGGGAATGGGTTGACAATGTAGTCTCAACCAACATCTTAAATCGTCTCGCTTGGCAATATTAAGCGTCAGTTACAGAAAGCGGTGATTCTCGACAAGTAGCAAGTTAAAGCCAGGCCCCACCCACCCAGCAGTTAGGGGCCCTACTTTGCTACCAGCGCCGCCCTAGGTTTAAGATTTTTTGTTAATGTATATATCATAAAAATACTGTAAAGAAATGAATCTAAAGTGATAATAATTTATTTTAGTAAAATGTGTATATTTCTCATGTTAAGCTTCCAGTTTTGGCGACGCCTTGTCATCCTAGTGGCAGTTCCAATAAAAAGTATTTTTTTTAATTAGCAAGCTGAAAAAAAATACAATATCATAGACTTGTATTAATACCGCATTGCAATGCTAGTGAATAAATCAATACATACAAAAATATCTATTTATTAAAATTGGTGACAAAATTGATATGGCACAAAATGTATTGCGAAATTAGAAGGTTAGTTTCTAGGGTACATTTTTAACATTTCGTCTAGTTATTACATATTATTATGAGATTTATTATACATTGTGCGTTTTTAACAGTGTTTTGAGCAGTTCTAATAATATGTTTACTTGTAAGCGCAGTTAACCAGAGGGGTTAAAAGAGAAAAACAAAAAGGCGCAACAACATTATCTATACGTTTGCCGTTATTTTGTACATTTGATCGCGCGTTTTCGTGTAGAGTAGACGCACTGAAATTTGAAATCAACAATGATACACATTTCTTTATTAATGAAATACAACAGCGACTAGTTTTTTTTTATTTCTTTTTATACCACGATGGGGGCAAACAGGCCTACGGCACGCCTGATGGTGAGCGGTTATTAGGAGCACGGAAAGTGCCGATTAATAAGGTGCCAATAAAACCAATTAGGAAAAGATGGTAGAAATTTTTGATGACTCTCAATATAGTTTGGGAAATATTCTAAAATAATCCAAGAAGTTAAACTTATATTGTTAAATTTTAAACATAATATAGTTAACATTTCATATGCCTCAGTTTATTTTTTACTATACATCCTATAGGATGCGCCCAATATTCTCTGTCGTATTTTATAGCGTCAGTGGAAGAGCCATACACAAGTGATTACTTGGACGTCCATTTTCTAACTGAAAGCCGAAATGCAAGCCGTACTAAGCACGGTGTGTGTACGCCATTAATGCGCACATGTAGCAGCGCCGAACGTCCAATGTCTGATTATTGCGTTGGAGCTACGTGTCACGCTAATAATTATCAAACAAGTAAAAAGACATACATTCAGTAAACCAGAGGTGTGGACCAGATATATTTGAAGAAACATTTGCGTATTTTATTGTACAAAAATATATATATAAGTCTATCTACATACTAGCTACACACTGAAATAAAAACCAAAAGTAATTTAAAACAAAAGGAAATTTATTTGAACAATTTATATGACTACAAATAAATAATTTACAAAACAATACTGGTAACATTGACGAATTGGCCAATCGGGGTTACAACACTAAAAAATAGCTCTACCGTTGTGGTAATTATATAGCAATTATAAATGCTATTTAATTTCTAAATTCGACTTAATCTATTATGACCAGAAAATGAAATAAATCGACAAATAGTTTTTCGAAAAAATAAATATTAATGAAAACAGGGTTTATATTTGTTAAAAATAAAAAATATATGTGAGGACGTCTTAATGAAGATGGTGCATATTTCATTATATTATTCGGTACAAACATAAAACCTCATTTCTAGTAAAAGTTATTGGAAAAGATCAAACCAGTTCCTTTCTGTTATTACTTAGACTACTGCAAATTACAGTCAGAAAACACAACATACTGTCGATTTTTAATTTAAATGGTACTTGTCAGGAAATAAGGTGTGACTCTACAACTACAACTATTTCATTACTTTAGCTATAGCATTATTGGGGCTAAATGATTTTGCATATGTCAACTTTTTGAGTCTTTCCACCGAGAAAGTGCTCCAATTTTCATAGCTGGCCTGGTTATAAACTCACTAATACAGACATTTAATAAGTTAAAATAGATAGGAGATAAAATTAGAAGCATTCAATTAACATTTTGAATTAGTTACATAATTTCTTGTATATCACTTTATCGATGGAGATTCCTATACTATTAACCGAGAAACATTTAACAGTAAATAAGAATGTTATGCGTATCAAAAAAATATACAAATATCTTTTCACTACAATTGGGATGGTTTAGTCTACTAAATAGAATAGATAAAGAAGACTGGATATGACATCACAACATGACGTAATAAAACTGGCAACAAATACCAGTTCTGAATAACTCATAGTTTTTAACTTAATTTGATTTTACAGTTACATTAATTATATATAATCATTTCGACCACAAATTACACAGTCTACACAGACTTCCTTATCTTTTCCGCAAGTGTTAATGATTCTCACTAATGTTCCTTTTTATAGCATCTACCACTTCGGTGGAAGTGGCAGTTCCTCCCAAGTCCGGGGTCAGGATTCTGTCTACATTGATTGCAGCATTGACCCCTGTACGTAGGAGGTCAGCGTGGAAATGGTGGCCAAGATGTTCCAGCATATCAATAGATGCATTTATCATGGCTATGGGATTCGCTATGTTCTTGCCAGCTATAGCTGTGCCTGGGAATAGAAAATTTAGTTTGAATTAGATATGGATATATCTATACCTAAATAAACCCATGGTACTTTAGTTTTACTTATAAGCTGAAGAGTTTGGTTGGTTGAATATGCTAATCTCAGAAACTACTCGTATGAATTGAAAAATTGTTTTAGTGTTGAATAGTCTATTTATCGAAGAAGGCTATAGGCTATCTAACATCACGCTGCGAGTAAGAGAAGCAGAACATCACTAGAAAATGTTGCAAATGTTTTAGAAATTTATATTGACTTGCTATAATCTTTTTTTATGGTAATAAAATATGGTAATAGTAATTACTTCGATATTATCCCACCACACTCTGCATTTATACACACACATCCCATAGTGATTTTGTTGTTATTATTATTATCATCAGAATAGTCTGTTGCAATATTTAACTAAATGAATAAGTATAAAATGGATAAACTATCTAAAGACTATATGGTACATTGCATTTATCATTAGTTTTTCATCACTGTAACTATGACATCAACATGATTGCTGTTATGCTCACCAGTATTCCTAGTACCGGGCTCGAACACCGCATAATGGTCCCCATAGTTCCTGCCCGAGAGTAGACCGGCTCCTCCCAAGATACCGCACACTACGTTGGAGACAATAGATCCGTACAAATTGGTCATCAGCATCACGTCAAACTGGTGTGGCCTGGGAATAATTAATGGAAAAATAATTAGTAATCCCTTTTCTTTCTATTTCATGATTGCTTTTAGTTGTCTAATATTGTGATATTGATACAAACTGTGATGAATGTCTCTATAAAGCAGAGGTATCGCTGATCATAAAATAGGCTTTACAATAAAACGCGATTTTTATTTAATATTCTATTCGCGAATACCTTGTTATTATTACATGAATATTATGATTCACAATCTTTTTGGTGATACAACATTTGTGATCAGCACAAACAATTTCTTCTTCAATTTGTTACTAGGTGGTTTATACAAAACACGTCATATAAAACACGCGGTTAACAAATTATTAGTACCGTTGATTTTTATTATCATCGTCAATATAAGCCTATCCTATGTAGAGTAATTATAGGTTTTAGTCAACCACCCTGACAACAGTACAAATTGGTTTATTTCACATTCACCTTTGAATTTTTTTGTGACTGTGGATGTATGCAGGCTGTGCCTCACTATGTTTTCACAATAGGAGCTTAAGATAAATGTACATATGCAGGCAAGAACGCCCACAGGTCTCCAATTTGCAAATCGGTGCCGAGATCTCAGCTCCACGGCAACAGTAAATTGCATTCTTTACCTAAACTTATTTCAAGTTATTCTGGTGGATCAACAATATACAACTCACTTAGCTACAAGCTGCATGCAACAATTGTCAATGATCATATCGTTGTGCTCTATCTCGGGGTACTCTTTGGCAAGCCGTCTCGAAGTCTCCAGAAAGAGGCCATCAGACAGCTTCATTATGTTGGCTTTATGGACTGTAGTTACCTGAGAATAATATAAATTACATGCTTAGATTACAAGTTTTTAGGGGTGTTAAAATTTTTAAATATTACATTTTATATGGGTCTGTCATGAAGTTTAATCATATGAATAAATCATACACAATAGGATTAGTATTTTGTTTAAGCATGTTGCTTTCTTGTGTTTTATGCAGAAGACACTATTTTGGGTGAGAAATATAACCCAAAAATAAGGCTTACAGTATCACAGTTTTTAATCGCGAAGGTTCTGAGATTATTTAATTACTATTATTGCTATATCTATATTAGATCGTTCTTTTAATAAGTTGTGTTACAAAACACAGTAACAGTTCAGTATTAAATATTTTATGATGTGTATATATGAGGATCAGTATTCATCATTTTAGCTCAGACATTCCTACTTTGGCCTCTCAAAATTATCATAACACTGAGATTTAGGGCAAACCTACCATGCTGGCCCATTGCAAATTGATCATGAGTGCCAGATTTTCGTCTGGTAGTTGGCCACCAACTTGCCGCTTGAGCAGATGGCCTGGGTACATCAGGTGGGGTTGAAGACATGTTACGCAGTTGCCTCTCATAAAAATTTGCTAATACTCAAACCCAGATTTTTCCATACATGAGATATTTAACCATACTGATTTTTTTTTATCTGGTACTAACCCCATACCAAATTAGTACCTCTTTTATTCACAAAATGATTTAACTTGATTTTAGACATGAAAATTTCTAAGGCAGGGTTCATGGAATACTAAGTTTTTTTGTTACTATAGAAGCATTATGACTTGTAATTGAATAAGTAAATTTACACAACCTAACAGTTTTATTTGTCAACTGGGTAGACGACAATTTTTTAAATTCAATATATAGGGTGTCCCAGAAGCCGACGTCAAGCCGAAAGCAGGTGGTAGACTACCTCATATATGTTATCAGAAAAATATAAAAAAAAATCTAAGTCACCTATTAAAAAAATAACCTAGCATTTAAAAAAATCGATAATATTTCCTACCTTAGTGCAGCAGCTGGCTTTAAATTTTAGATTAGAGTATACAGAAACACTATTCAGGATTACAAAACAAAAGAAAATGATTAGAAAAGTCAAGAATTGTAGCAACAACAGTGAAAAAACCGTCACAGGTAGGAAATATTATCGATTTTTTTAAATGCTAGATTATTTTTTTAATAGGTGACTTAGATTTTTTTTATATTTTTCTGATAACATATATGAGGTAGTCTACCACCTGCTTTCGGCTTGACGTCGGCTCCAGGGACAACCTGTATAATAAGAGTACTCTTTTAAGTGAGAAATATTGTAGAACTAACTTTTGAAGATACATCGACATGTTTGCGGCGCTGTCGCGGGTCGCTCAAAAACGCTCCATACTAAAAACACTGTGAATAGTGACGTCATAACTCAGTAAACTCGTCAAATTTGTACGAGCGTATAAACAAATTTTAAAATAACTTTGTTATTTGTATGTTTATAGGTATACTTTCTATATAAAAAAATGTTACATTTAATGTGAGAATGTTAGAAATGTGTTAGTTTCATTAGAATTACGTAAATAATAATTTCTCATTTTTAGAAATCTAAAAACACTATAAATTAATCATTAAACTTAAATTTCTATATTGACAAACTTTCATGAGATATAAATTGCTCAAATCATATAATTATAGTATAAAAACGGCCATATTCATTTGTAGTCGTCTACCCTACTGTCTACTATGTTCCAAGACCAATTTATTTTCTCCATTTTATGAAGTATCAGATAAGCTTCCACCAGTTCTTCAAAACTATCAAATTGCCTGCCTGCAAAAAAAATCTAACATCAAATAAACCAACCATACCTTCTTCCTACCATTTCTCTTCGCAAACTCAAAGGCAAACCTTGCCACCCTCTCAGAATTGCTAGCTGTCACCACTTTCATGGACTCGATGACTCCTCTCACCGACTCGTGCTCCAACATAGCATATTCACCCTCTGTGTTTTGTCTGTAAAAATGTTAATATAATACCTATATTCTTGTATGTCTAATTTTTAGGGTCTATAACTTTTAAAAATCATAGGAGTAATAAGATTAGAAAGGTTATAGTACCTTTGTACACTGTACACTACAAATCCAAATGCTATCTCGATTTGATTACTTTCTTGGTGTCTCTTACAATGTCTTTTTTTTAAATTACTTAGTACGCAATGAAAATATTTCAGTAAGTGGGTTATTTTAAACATGAAATCACACTCAATCACTCTATTTCATTTAATGTTAAAGATTTACCTAATGATGACAATGTCAATATCCTTATGTCGGGTCTCTACGCCTGGGAAGGACTTGCAGTTGAGAACATAGGCATACATGTCTAGCTCGTTTCTGAGCGCTACATTCCTGGAAGTCACATATGCAGCCTCACTCTTAGTTTCAATGTTACCCTGAAAAAAAGGTATTATTATAATCTCATTTTTAGAATTATGTAATTTTAGTGATACAGTGATATCATTCATGCGTTTTTATTATCAATACATATTTAGATTGTCTACAACATTGACAATTATGACTTTTCATCATATTAGGAAAGTGAACAAAAATGCAAAATGTATTTATGTATGATATCATCTCTTAATACAATTATCAATTAATGTATTTATTGTATTATTTTGTGATTTACGACACGAAAAGCATTACTACTTGGAGATTTAAATATCTACCTTTAGACCAACACCATTTCTCTTAATAGTGGTAATAGCATACTGCACATCTTCATCATTATCAACTGTTGGGTCTATGTCCACTACTTCAAAATCTACTGGTGCACCAATATATCTGGAAATATGCAAATCTTCGAAGTAAACAGGATAGTAGTGCAAATTGATAACATTAATGAGACATAATTAAAAAGAAGTTGCTAGAGAAAATAGAGAAAGTATTTAAAAATGGTTATCAAAATGATTGATAAATCTAATCATGTTCTTAAAGCAATGCATAAGTTTTATAGGGCTAACAAATTTCAGCAAAACAATTAGCAAAAAATTTTGTAGTTTAAAAAAAAAATTGTCAATAGTATCCTTCATACTGTTGACTATTTTTTTTTCTTCATTTAAGCCTGATTACCTTAATTGATTAAAATTAAAAGAATTGACAAATGACAAGTTAATTGCCCATTTGATTACATCAGTTTATAAATTTTAACCTATGTGTTATTCTGATGTTACACATCAGAATATTATAATATAGCTATATTAAAGTTTCATTAAAATCCATTCAGTAGTTTGTACGTGAAAGAGTAATAAACACTTACAAAGTTTTGCATTTATAATATTAGTAAGAATATCAAAGACAAATGAAGTCAATATTCAAAATTACTACAAGTTTATTGTAGAATCTTACAGCCCGTTTGCGGCTCCAGTGACATTTGCATAACCTTTATAGTTACTATAATTGTTTTTAAAATTAACGATATCATAGTAAAAGAAATAAGGTATCATACAACCATGTGCAATAATCTTTTATAATTTTCCCCTATCAAAAAACTAAACACATTTGCTAGTCCCATACAACAGATAAGACTTCAGTGAAAGAGAAACCATCTCTAGTACCTCTATCTTACCTATTTCTACCAGACCATAGCAATGATCACATTGCTGTACCTATGTGAAGGGTAAGATAGGCAGGAAATTCCTGGGTACTGTAATTTTTCACCTCTGTCATATGCTGCCTTTGTACACTGTGGTTTTTGAGAGGTTACAGATATGCTGCAAATCTCGTAGGAATCACATGAAACACATAAGAGAACTAAAAGAAATGGATAACAATAAGGTAGGGGATAATTGTATCCTCTCTATACACTACTATAAAAATAAAACTACATACTAATATAGTTTGATTTTGTTAAATTGAAATTGTTAAAATTCATCTATTATAATTACAGAAAAATTAAGGTTTAGTATAAGAACATACACTAGTAAGATGTTAACAGTCACCTATTCTTTAAGTTTCACTAATTATGAACTGAAACAAGCCAATAAAAATAATGTCACTTTCATATTCTTTCACTTTCACTGTTTTAGACAAACAAATTTCTGAAAGTAAGGGGAAGAAGGGAAAATTTCTATGGTATACTCAATTCACTTTCTTTTCATTAGAGTAATTTTAATAATAATTGAATGAAAAATGTTAAATGCATTATTGCAATGCATTTATATTCTTTTAAATACAAAAACATGTATATTTTCTGACGCCCCATACAAACTTTGTAACTTTAAATAAATGTAATTTATAACAACATCATAAAAATATCTTCTGAAAATAGTGTTAATTACTATAAAAAATATTTATATTTAGTTCAAATTAGTTCTATGAATTGAAACATTGCCTTAACATTTCTAAAATATAAAAATCATGTACAACTGGTCTGTCTGCAACGTCTAGTTTAAACAAACATATTTTACTAGAAATAAAATGTTTTTATTTTTCTTGTCTCTAATATTTAGAATATAACGCAACAAAGCTATGCTAAATTTACCTAAATAGAATGTTTTTGTTGGCATCTTTATGATTATAAAGAACATTTCTAGACAGTCTTTGATTTTTAGGTATATGGAATCAAGATATGGATAGCAGGTAATGAAATGGAATTAAGTAGAAAGTTGAATAAAAGTAAGAATAAAACCTACAGTCAAATATTGTTATTTCCATAATAACAATATTATACGATATATTAATGTAGTAACAAATTGAAGGCAGTGGTCGTGCAGTTCAGTAAACATACCTTATTTGTTAACTAGATTGATAAGTATATTACACCTTATCTTGTTTTTATAATAAACTCATAAATGGATATTATTATTATATGATATGTTATTAACTTTGCCTGTGAAGTGATTGTGGTTAATTATTTAAATAATATTTAATTACAAACAAGAAAAATAGATGAATCTACTCTATTTATAGAAGAATGAAATTGGGTTATAAACTCACTTGAATATATCTTTGACATAACCCATACACTCTGGACCTATTCCACCGCCTGGAAGCATAGTAACTGCATGTCGTCCACCATAATGGGCTTTTGGGATCAGCTGTTGCTTTCTGATAACTGGAGTTTTGTGTTGAAGATCGAAGTCTGATAGCTGGACAGGCGCGGCGGCAGCTGCTGAACTAGCGTACGCTGCCCTGATTTCGGGCAATGTCTTTAGTTTTGAAAACAACCTCACTGCCATCCTGATTTTCCACACAATACAGAAAATCCAATATTTTTCAGCTGACAGATGTTAAATAATCACAGGAAGTGGAAGAAACCACGAAATGACAATAGATGAAAATAAAACTTCTCCGTTAGATGGCGCATTTGACGTAAGACATTAAGTGACAAAATTATAGATGGCGCTTTTTACATCAATGTAAAGCCACCAGACATACAACAAATCAAAAATTCTCTGAAAAATATCCTCTCAAACTATGTTTCTTCCAAAAACGATACTGGGTTACTTTTTTGTATTGTTTTCCAATAAAATTTTAAAATATTAAATTATTTTGTTATTTTTTATTTTTGTATAATAGCAACTCATTCACAGAATGTGATTAAGCAGCTCATGCATGAGTACTTTACTTTGCTTTTCGGACAGTGAGCGGACAGAGAACGGGCGTCCATGTTGCTTCGCCATATTGGATTCTGTCGGACATCTTTGGACGCCATGTTTAGTCCGACATATTTTCTAAACATTTTCGCGTAAATTTCAAATATTTTTGAGCCATATTTGCTAACTTTTTTTCTCTGAAAACTGTGGTATTGATTACAGTGATACTAAGGTGGAGTTTTATAGTGACTACGCAGTACTCCATATCAGTCTCGTAAGGGCCGTGCAGCTTTTGTTACAAGATAAATACAGGTAAATTATTTAACAAAACACTCAGTATCATTTGACAACTCGTAACAAGTGTTCATGATTTCTGTTATTATAATATTTAATTATTCCTAAGGGAATAGATCATGAAGGTCACAAAATCTTCTTTTTGTCTTCATGTAGATTGGCGTGGCCGTGTTATATTTAACATGAAAAACTCATATGTCCATACCCGGCCGGTTTTATTCACATCTGCATTTCCCATCCAATATTTTCATATTATTTTTTGACGATTCTGTTTCACTAATATATTTTTTGAAATGAATTGGTTAAAGAAATATATGTTATAATCATTTAAATGTCTGTTGTAACCTGATATCTACAATGTATGTAAATATTTTATCTTACAAGTGAGTGTGATTGGACGTCTGATGCCAGTTTGTAATGTTATTTACAAATGAACGGAACTCGTTTTCCTGGTTATTAATTTGCGGATACTATAAAATATCGTATTAATGATGCCAACACGTAATTCGAAAGTATGGTTTTTGTTGTTTAAGTATAACTTTTTGAAAAAACTTACTGATCATAAAAATAAACAAGTGTTTAATTTAATAAGTGTAACTTCTGAAGTGTTGTGTGTCATTGATATTGAATGATATATCTATGAATAATCAAAATATAATACTCATTTTAGAGCCACAATATAACCCATCATTATGCAGCAATTAAATTTAATGAATATTAACAATCTTTGTACATTAAGGTTGATAGTTCATATTCTTAGTTTCTAAAATATAAAGTATGAAATGTTGATGTTAACTACATATATCTTCTTAGACATGTTTATGTTCTTAAATATTCTACTTCCATAAAAGATGATATAATAAGTGAATAATATAGCAATTGTAATAAAAATCTTTATTAAGGCCATATCTTCATAGAATAAATATGTTCCTGACCTTATCCTTTCTATATACTGTCTACTATAACTCCCGTATACTGGACATAGGTATTTTTTTATAGACATTATACAATTGAAAGCATACTGTGGAGACAAACTATTTAAAAAGCGACAATAATATTGGTACCAACAGTATAATTCAATGCAGTTAAGACATAGATATTTTGTTTTACTGCATTAGATCTACAAATCTTAACATGTCAGAGGTGTGTACTAGTAGCGCTATGTCAATTATTCTATTACAATAATTCAGTCAATTAAGTATTGATTGTTAGGGTGACCTAGGTCATACGAGATTTTCAATCATATCGGTTGTGGTTTACCTGCTGTTCTGTTCTGTTGATTGAATTGAGATTGCAGTATTGAAATTTAATTCAAATTGGTGTACTTTGATTACATAATATTGGTAGTGTTTGTGCATTTCAGACTGTTGCAAGTTATGTATGTTCCTGATCGGTAAATTTTCCAATCAATATTCTTGTTCTATAAATCACAGCTCAAATCTGAAAAAAAAAACTTAGGATTGTAGGACCTCAATTAATCAATATAATTGAATGTAATCACCAATACTTGACCAACATGACCCAAGAAAAAGTTATCCCTATGTTTATGATAGACACAGGTCTACAAACTAGACTTTTGACACATACTTATTCAAGAGGAATATTTTCAATGAGTACAATATTCTTTAAAAACAAGTCTATAATCTCATATATCACAAACTTATGTATCTTTTGTCAACTAGACTTTAATAATGAATTCTATTTTCATGTCTAAACAATTTGTTTTGTTTCAGGTGATAAGGTTATAAAAATGATGAACCAAGAGATAATGTGTGAGGTGGAAGTAGGCACACATGGATCTATGGTGGAAATTGACTCTGAAGATCATGTGGGAGTCAAGGTATTTATTATTACATTGCTGTTATATTAAAAACTTTGGCTTATTTGATCTATACTTGGTATGTATACATTTATATTATACTAGCTGGCCCAACAGACGTTGTCCTGTCAAATGTCTCAAATGTCACGTTGTCTCAAATGTTTTTAAATAAATAATTTAGCTGAAAAACAATATCTATATGACCGTATTGTGAATCTAAACCATCCTCAAGCCCCCTGGAATACACACAAAAAATTTCATCAAAATTGGTCCAGTCGTTTAGGAGGAGTTCAGTCACATACACACGCACACAAGAAATATATATATTCAGATTAACTAATATATATTTGAATGATCATTAAATAAAAAAATGTTTGTTGCAACTCATGTTTGAAATCCAATATAATATAGTTAACATATACATTTGTTTGTGTACAGATTTTTACGTTTTATGTGTTTGGATAAATGATCCTATTGTGAGTGATTTTATCAAAAATTTATTTATTCATTTAAACAAAACCTACAACTATGAGTATAGGTATATATAGACCCATATTGCGGTAATAACCCCAACCCAAATTACTTTCTATTATTACTACTCCTACAGTAAATACTTACACTAAAATGGCATCGTTTGTTTCATATTATGAATAGCTATTTAATGGATGTAACATTAAATATGTATTCATATACATTATGAACATACAATAAACAATACAATTTTTGTAAATTCTGTGAACATGAAAGATGTGTTCACACTTCATTATAAATATATAAAATAAAAATATAAATACATTTCTATTTTATTAACTGACATTTCAACCAGGCACCTGATTATGTAACTCCTTGCTAAGAAATTTGCTCAAACTGACAGATTATACAGTGGTTCGTTTAGATGTAGGGGAAAAATTCATACCGTTGGACAAGATATTTGTAGTAGTGTCAGTTAAATTTATATCAGACAGATTAACAACTGTATTGTCGGTGAGTTTATTTCCGGCCTGTTGAATTATACAATATCGACTTATAACTTATACTTCATAGGTCATTTGCAAAACTGTCACCAAGTCAGATAAATGTTCTATGCATATTTATTAAACTTTATATATACATATAACCGTGTGCATTTTAATTCGCTGTTTCGGATTTATTGTCTAAAGATCCTAATACTCGTATCGGTTAGAATTTTACTGGAAAAAGCGATTAATATGCGGGTAAATATAGCGGTAATACGCGGTAGATAGTGAGTCCCATTCACGACGCTACTAAAAATGCCAACAATATTTCCACTCGCCTGCGTCCTTCCTTACTGTAGAAAATGAAGATAACACGTTAGCATAATCGATAAATGTAAAATAGGTATTATAAATAGGTAAATAGGTATAGACGACAACAATGAGATATTTACATATCAGTTTTATTGCCCGACGTTTCGACCAGGTTGCGTCGGCTGTGGTCACAGGTTGATTGGAGCAGCGCTGGCAGGTCTCCATGATGCACTGATCGTCATTAGTAACACAATGTCCATATTTCGCAAACCGACTTTTGAGTCCGATTTTGAAAATTCGAAACCATCTGCCTAATTGTTTAGATAATTAAGATGAAACAATAATTTATTTAATTTGTTAGGGAAAAAGTAACTTGATTAACAATTATTGTTTCTAATGTACCTAATAAATTTCGATAGATACACCAGAATATATTATTTCGCCAATATTGAAACATGGCGTATATACTAGAAATCGTTTTGTCTTATCAATAATATATATGAATAAAAAAATATTTTAGATTTATCACATTATGTCAAACAAAACAGTTGTATACTTGACAGACTTGTGATTGAAATAATCCCTAAAACTATAAGGTACATACTACAGTTATATAGAATGATAGGCAATCTATTAATCAATTCCAAATCTAATACAAAAGCATCAAAATCGATTGATGTATTTGATGCAATTAAAGAAATTTATACTATTTGTAAACTTCAATTTTGTTAAACATAATTGTGACAATAATGAAAATATTTGTGCTATGTTAAATGATTTTATTTCCTTCACCAGTATGAAGAAATTGAAACCAGTCAATATGAAGAGTATATCACTGATGATCAGTATGAAGAGGTGGAGGAACAGGTGATAGGAATGCAGCATCTTGAGGAAGGTTTGTTAATTGACTAACATGTCATAAAAAAATGATCACATTGTTATCCAAGTTTAAATGAAATTAGTGGGTTTTGTGTGTGGCTTTTATTCAATTTAGTTCTGTTATCTCCTTCATACTATTAGATTTTCGTAATGTCTGACACTATTGCATTACTATAAGTCACCACATCAGTTACATTAACATGTATGATATGTTTCTATATTCAATTTTTTTTATATTCAAACTTTATAATATCGTAAAACCTATAAAAATATCCATATATTATTTGAGCTTGTAGGGCAGAAAGTTTTATAACTTTTGGTGCCCTTTAGCATGCTACTTGGCTATATGGATTTGGAATGACACCATCAAAGCAGAAAGGTTTACGTTTTGCCCAGGTAGATTTTCCATCAGTATCACTTACTGACAATAATATAGTTTTTTAATTGAATAGATTGGCAAATAGATAAAATTTCATAGATATAATTCCATAATATTTTTAGGGTTATTTTAAATGGATCTCAACTGTTCAAATAGATATGTGATTTACTGCAAATATCGTGGTCTCGACTAACGATCGTGATAGTGACAGTGAAAGGGTTAATACTTAACAATAATGCCAAACTAATTGCCTATAAATATTTTTTTCCTTTGAATACAGTTTCTACACAGTTTCAATTAAGTTCGTTGTATATGAAAACTAGCCTCCAACTAAACTCATAAAATAATCAACCAATTCCCGCATACCCTACAGAAAATATCTATTAGTCAGAATCATTATTACATAATTAAATAAAATAATCTCAAATAAATTCATTTCATCCTGGAAGATATTTTCTCTCACACTGGTAGTATTTTCATGCAAGTTGAATAAAGTTTCTACATTACAAGTATTAGTGTTTTATCACATTGTATATGCTTCTTTGATCTGCTGTGGCATAATTTGAGACTAAAAACAGTCGTCATTAGTAAAATTATCACAATTGCTTATGACCACTCGCCACCATAATTACTAATGTTCGTTGCGCGTGATTAACCTATCTTTTAACTAATGTTCTACCGTTCAGCGTTGACTAGGTTTTTTTATGATTTTATACTAAGAGCGTAGATTAAAAAATCCAAATTATCATGGGCCATTATCGGCGATTAGAGAATTACATTTTATATTGTACCCTTAATATTTACGGTGCACTATCCACCAACACTATAAAGAAATGTAATTAAAAATTAACTTGAATTCCCTAAATTAATGTTCAGAACATGGATCAAAAAGAATTGGAATAAAGGAGGACTATTCAAATTACCTATATCTAACTAACTCCTTAATTTGTTATTCTAAAGTAATTGCTATCGGTTTTAATTGCTGCTAGTATAGAAAGTATTTTTGTTCTTCAAAAAAGAGCAGTCCGCGCTATTTATAATTTACGAGCAAGGGATTCTCTTAGAAATTTATTCTAAGAGATTAATATAATGACTTTGGCGGGTATATTTATAAAAAATTGATTTATGTGTACAAAAATTATAACACATTTCATACTAATTTTAAATGCATAATTTAAACACAAGAAATAAAAATAAACTTGCAGTTCCAACGTACAGGCTACAAAAAACTAGAGACTCATTTATGGGCAAATGTATAAATTTTTATAACAAGATTCCACATAGTGTAGCTGAATTGTCTCTTCATAAGTTCAAGGTACATGTTGAAAAGACGCAATAAGTAAGGGCTATTACAAAGTCAATGATTACCTATTTAAATGATGCTAATGCTTGATGTTGATTTGAGGTTGCATTCTAAAGTGTAAATATTTGTTTTCCCTTATAAATTGTAAACATATATGTACATTGTATGTTACCAACATAATTTATTGGAAATGTTGTTATTATTTTTAATAAAGCTAATAAGTTTCTCGCGCCCATTCTTCTTATCAGCTAAAAAATACGTCCTAAATGGGTGGTAGGAAAATAAAATTTGGACGATTCAAAAGAGCTTTCTATAAGTCATATTTGAATAATGTTGATTTTGATTCAAATTTCAAATCTAGACTTAATGTGCATTACAACACAGTTGAAAAGAGTTACCTATATTTATAACTTTAAACTTTACTCATGTTCTACTCGAGCAGGGCTTGAACCTTCATTTTTATCGTGTCGTAGTGAACACAGCATTCTTGGAAACGCGGTCTCGAGTCACGCGCCAGCTGAAAATTATAATTGCTTTTTTACAAAAAGTTTAAGTTTTTTTGACGATCATCAATAGCAATAGTTATAGATTTTTTACCGCATAATAATCCCCACTGTTATTTTATAACATTTAATTAAGTGAAATCTTAAGCATCTGCAGTTTGAATAAAGTTTATAAATTTCAAGTATTCATTTGTGTTTAATCACATTGTATATGCTTCTTTGATCTGCTGTTGCATAATTCGACACTAAAAACAGTTGTAGTTAGTAATATTATCACAACTGCTTATAACCACTCGCCACCAAAGCAATTAAGACGAGGAGAATGACGACATTTGAATAATACATAATTATTTTACTTTGAAATCGTACATTTACAGATTTTAAAATTGCAGTCGGCAGTGAGGAAGTAATTCTACCTGGTATATCTGGTGAAGAGGTCCTTCAGTCCACAGTGAATAACCCATATGATCCAGTGTATGCTGCACCTCCATCAACGAGCAAGTGCGTATGAATGGTTATTTTATTTTCACTCCATGGCATATTGTGAAATAGTGACTATAGTTTAATTATCTCAAAACTGTATGACAGCCATCACGTACTTCTTGCTTCAGCCATTTACATGGTACGAGCCACGCAGTTGTAGTCGAGGGCGATCCCGAACGGACGAACAGATGCTGCGGCACTATTGCCATTCTATTCCTATATCAATTAAGTAGATTAACAAAAGTTTTATTCAGTTCGAACCCTGATATAAGGAAAAAAATTTTTTTCAATTTCCTTAGATAAAAGTATACATTGAAGCTACGAGAGTGACCAGCTAAGGGTAAATGCTTTTCTTAATTAAGACATATCACCAATTGTTAATTCTCCTTTGTTCTAGAAGAGGTCGTGGCCGACCCCGTGGAAATAACACAACCAACAACACAACAAATAACATTCATCACCTGATGCCAATTGGTAAGTTTTTTTAAATAGGGAAATGCAAACTAGACCTAAACCAAGTTTTCGCCTGCACCTGATTAAAGACATACTAATAAAAACCCAGGGCAAAAAGTATTAATGAAATTTGAGCAAGCTAGGGAAGTATGTTTGGATTGTAGCAACTGGAAAACGGTGATCTCTGCTTACCAACATGGGAAAGAGGCTTGAGTAATTATAAGAAACCATACTATTACTCGAAGTCAACAAAAAAATATGTTTATTTATAGGTGAGGTACCAGTGGGGTTGATGGATCCTAGTGGTAGGGGGGCAGCCCGAAGGTGGGAACAGAAGCAGGTACAGATCAAAACTATGGAAGGAGAGTTCAGTGTCACCATGTGGGCTACGGGCGACGATGACGGTGAGACATTATTTTTTTACAATATAACATTTTAAAATAAACTATTAGGCGATTTCATGATCTGATGTTTTTGCAGATGATGGTTCTAATCCTGAACCTGATCCAGACTATACTGAGTATATGACAGGCAAGAAGAACATATTAGGAAATGAAAGTATGCCAGGTATATAGAGTTCTTTTTATATATTATACTATTGATAGCAGACGGGCAAGTGATGGTGAGAGGAAAACAATGCTTATGACACTTGCAGTATTAGGGGCACAACTCAGTCACCTCTGCCAACCTAGCTCTCCAGGATTTTTAAAATCCTCTTTGTAATTATTTTTTTATGTTTTCTTTCTTTTCAAAAATACAAACTGTGGGCATTTTCTTTTTGACATTAAAGTCAGTGTATTAATATTACATTAGTAAAAATGTTTTAATTTTCTTATTTTAAAACATATGTTACTGATATTTACGACGACGACCTCCATAGTCGAGTGGATAATACACCGGTTTCAAGGTGTCACCATCTCTGAGGTCCCGGGTTCGAATCCCGGTGGGGCAGATGTTTGTGTGATGAATGCGAGCATTTGGACCTTAGTCATGGTTGTTGATATATATTTAAATAAAAATTATTTATATATGTATAATATATGTATGTCTATCCGTTACCCTAGATCCCATTGCACAAGCCTTATAGAGCTTAGTTTGGGCTAGGCTAATTGGTGTAAGTGTAACAAATATTATTATTATTATTTATTATTTAAGGAGTCTGTTACTAACATAAAATAATAAAACTACATTATAAATTAAAAAATCTAAATTGTTTATTTCCACTAAACAGCTGAAGTAATTGTTTGAAGTATAATTCTTGTTGTGTTCTACAATGACTAGAAGGGTCATGATTAATAAACCACCTTTGCAAACCAGCGAGATAGTTTTTCCAACCACATATTATATTTTATATCTTATTTGTACATTTAAATTAAAAAAAGAAATTGTTATGAAAATTACGATGTATGTTGTATTAATTGGAAGATGAAATAAACAACATATCGATCTACTTGATCATCATTATTATTTCTTATAAGTAATGAAAACTTGTAGTGAAAACACTCCCCATACATTTAATATGAGATAGAAGTAGATAATGTCTATCTTATATTAAATTGATATTCTTACGATATCAGTTTGAGATATTTTATGTCTTCAATAGTCACAGAATAATAACTACAACCATAAACTAGTTGGTGAAATTTTAATTCGATAGCGCATTGATAGTTCAATGTTTTTTTTTTCTAGGTTTAGATCTTTCAGATCCTAAACAACTGGCTGAGTTTGCGAGACCCGGTCACAAAATCAGACTAAAGAAACCGTCACCAGAATCCTCGGATAGGACGATAGGTGAGATAGGTATTTTATCTTTATATCTATTTGACAAACACTGAAAAATTTTAAACCCATAATGTGCCCATAATATATTATTGGGCAAAACATTTGATAAATTTCATGATTTGTTGTATACTTTTTGTCTCATAAATAAACTAAAATTAGAAATAAACTCATATGCTTTCATCCATTTTTAAAAAACTTTTTTTTATTTTGATTCAAATTATATTATTTTTATTGATATTATACTTGATCAGTTTTATATATATAAGTTATTTTTTGTGATTAGGACGACAAAATTAGTGAAACACAATTGAGTTTCTCTGTAAGACAAAGATTTTAATAATTATTTTGTTACATGAAATGAAAGTTTACAATTTACTTTTTACTAATAAACTTACATACCTGTAAGACAAAGAAACGACATTTAATGCTATTACTAACAATGTCTGTTCCGAAACCACAACTAAAACACTAACATTAGAATTAATACATTATTCTCTCAATAACAATTATGAGATGCATAAGCTTATAGGTGCATTTTCATAGCTCAAACTTCATCTATCTGTCATGTCACGTTCGATGACGTTTGATGCGTTCAATTAAAGAAAAAAGAAAATTCATATTTAAGGAAAATGATATAATATTTTTCTTTACATATATAGAGTTAAGAATTTTATAAATTAAAAGTTTAATTATTATTTTGCAGCATGTCCACATAAAGGCTGCACAAAAATGTTTCGAGATAACTCTGCAATGCGGAAACATTTGCACACGCACGGGCCTAGAGTACACGTTTGTGCTGAATGTGGTGAGTTACATATGAATGTTTTTGAATGTGACGTATAGCTTTCATCAGTCTTTAAATGGACTGTTTGAGCCTTACTGCAGCACTAATAATTGTATTGCTAAACCCAACATTTACTACTACATCTCTTTCTATTCCATAATAATGATAAAAACCGCCACGTCATCTAATAATGCATCAAAATTACAAGACAACTCGAGTTTCGCAAGTAATACTGTTATGGATATTCGTAGTCCACCTGTGATATATCATAGTATATTCTTTAATTATCATAATTATAATAATTAATTTCTTGGTTTCCTAAATGGTAATAATAAATATAGTTTTGATGTATAATTTTTTTCAGGCAAAGCATTTGTAGAGAGTTCAAAGTTGAAACGACACCAGTTAGTACACACGGGGGAGAAACCTTTCCAGTGCACATTTGAAGGTTGTGGAAAGAGGTTCTCGTTGGACTTTAATCTGAGGTATTTATTTAAAGTAATAATGTATTTTGTTAAATGGAACTTGCGAACAGTATAGTGATATCTGCATTGAAATTTTATAATAAAAGGTTGTTTTTTTTTTTTACAATAACTTAATCTACATAGAACACTTCATACAACTTAATAAGGCTACTAATTTATAAACTAAATTCTTGCACTTACTTACTGTCAGTTGGTACTGCTGGCACCACTATGTACGTCAAAGAACCATTATTTTGTTAAATCTCATAGATAGACAGAAAGATCATTAAACATTATTGCATAACCAGTCCCCATGGCCAAAGAAGCGTTACCATTTAAAGTGGCTCTTCTGTGTGTATTGTTAAGAATATTTGTTTGAATTGGTTTGTAACTTCATAGTTTTTGATGTGAGAAGAATGCATGTAAAGATACTGATATCAAAATTATTGGCAATTTTATTTAAATGGTCATACAAATTAAGCAACGTTATCGCGATTGCATCATATCTAAGGTGTGTTTGAGAGATATGCTGCAACTGTTTATACATATTGTTGTATCTTCAAAAGTAATAGTTTCTGTAAAAATTACTTGTTAAGAAAATTAAAATAGAATAATGGAAATTGTCAATTATGCTAAGCTGATCACTAGGTTTGACTTACTGTTCCAGTCATTTGTGTCATCCATTTTTATAACTACTCAGAATTAGAAAAAATATAAACAAACAATACCTAGAAATTTTACATCTAAAGTTCTTCATCCATACTTTTATTATCTCCTTTTTTGTTATGCAGAACGCACGTGCGCATCCACACAGGTGACCGGCCATACGTGTGTCCATTTGATGGCTGCAACAAGAAGTTTGCTCAGAGCACCAACCTCAAATCGCATATTCTTACACACGCCAAAGCCAAGTAAGTCGACATGCTCTTATAAACTTCAAAGTTATATGAACAACATTCCAAAAAAGTGATTTTTATGAGATTGCAATCTAATAATTGTACCAAATCTTTTAAAGGTGTCGTTATTATATATACTTTACGTCGACATATTTTATAGGTTATAAATACTGTTTATATAGTTCCAAAATATTGGGTTCAGTTTCGGAAATTATGATCTTAGTTACGATTTCGACCAAAAAAGTCAGAATCTTGCAGCCGCACTAAAACAATTCATGAACAATGAATTATTGGATATTGTTTGGCAAACTTAAATTATTCAATTGAGATTCGTCAAAAATACGTGTTACACATGTGGTTGATGAGGCACCTAGAACGACGTGCAGAGTGCTCCTAGATCCAAGTTACCACTCGCTTCGGTCTGATAGTGCTCTATTAATCATACAGCTTGCAGTTCCGAGAGCTCAGAAACATTACTACAATCTAATTACAAACCGTACACGATGTTAGAATCAACTACAGACTGGACTTTTCTTATGGATGGACTAGAAACACTGTCAAATACCTTGCATAAACTGAGCGGTTTCAACATCCAGACCGGACATTTTTCATGGACGCTTAGGCGTGTTTACGAGGGCTGCTACTTAAGTATCCGGAATCTGGGATTTCAACAGTTTTAAACGCAATATATGACCTCCATGGTAAAATTCGTTCTTTTTTGAAATACTGGCTGCTATTTTTTTCCCTTATGTACGCTAGTGTTTTGTTTCTTATGGGTTTAAAATGTCATATCGCTGTAATGATGGAACTCACACGTGAAAATATTCGTGCTATGATTTATCACGATTTTCGACGTGGCTTAACGCAACAACAGTGCGTAGATCAATTAACTTCAACTTTTGGTGTTGAAGCTCCATCAAAAAACACTGTGTATCACTGGTTTAGTGAGTTCAATCGTGGACGGAGTAAGCTCACGGACGAAATTAAGGAAGGTCGCCCTAAATCAGTCGTTGTGCCACAAAAGCTTGAAGCTGTACGAAAACTAATTATGCAAAACCGTCATGTTACGTATCGCGAGATAGAGGCTACTCTGGGCATATGTATGACAAGCATTAATAAAATATTACATGAACATTTGTTCGTAAAAAAATTTGTACGCGTTGGATACCGCACAACTTAACTCAGCATCAAAAAGAAGCTCGCGTCGAATGGTGCAAGAATATGTTAAAAAAAATTAACGGAGGTGACTCAAAATCTGTTTATAACATCTACACAGGTGATGAATCTTGGATCTATGTGTACGATCCCGAAACTAAGCAGCAATCTCTGTTGGGTGATTCAAAATGAGCCGAACCCTACGAAAGTGACTCGTACTAAAGCACTTTAAAGCAAATGGTGGCCTGCTTTTTTGGTATTAATGGTCATGTGGCTACAATACCACTGTAGAATCGTAAAACGGTCAATTCGGAGTGGTACACGGCCTTTTAATTGCCGGAAGTATTTGAAGAAATACGTAAAAACAACAAGCGACGCAGAATCATTCTACACCACGACAATGCCAGCTGTCACACATCACGCGAAACAAATACATTTTTGGAGGGTCAAAAAATAGAATTGATGGGTCAGCCACCGTATAGCCCAGACTTGGCACCTAATGATTTCTATTTATTCCCAAATGTAAAGAATAAATTACGTGGTCAACGATTTTCGACCCGTGAAAATGCCGTCGACGCGTTCAAACAGCACGTTTCAGAGATACCGCAATCAAAGTGGAAAAAATGCTATAAAAATTGGTTTCAACGTATGCAAAAGTGTATCGATCATCGCGGAGAATACTTTGAAAAACAATAAACCCATATTTAGCCATATACGTTTGTTTAATTTTTCTATTCCGGATACATAAGTAGCAGCCCTCGTATTGACGTAATGGTACCTTGGAAGATAAACATGCCTCCCCTAATACCACGCGATAAAAATCAATAAATACTTTGATTTAACAAAACGACTAACAAGCAATTAGATACGTTGTTGGTTTATACGTCGCAGTCGCAGTCGAGGCGGTCCTAGTTGTATGTCAGCTAAATACTTCTTTACGGCAAAACACGCTGTATTTACGGATAGTTCTCGTCTCTATTTTACAATAAATTAAAAATACACAAACAATAAACAAATTTAAATATTTTAAAATAGCTGAGAGCCAAGCAAATGTGTTTTAAATGCTATTTATGATAAAAGTTATTTTGCCATATAAAATTTAATTTACAGTGTCAACAATTTGTTTTAATGTCAAGAAATTCCCCATTATGGAATGCTTACCAATCAAGCAGACTACCTGCCTAATGGGATGTGGCTAACTAGTACTCAGTGAATTCTTTAACTGTCTAACCTTTGGAACAAAGAAGTGGAATATAGCAATGCTAATACTGCTACTTTGCAGCAAAAATAGATATATAGATAAGATAGTCACTTTGAAGAAGGTAGTCACTCACTACTACATTGAGTGACTGACTACCTTAAGCTAATAATACATTTTAATTGTTGTTCTTCTTTTAGGTCGAGAAACTCTTTATCCCGCAATGGTGGAAACTCTTACGAGTCGGCAAGAACAACACCACAGTTTGTGCAATTAGAAATGTCACCAGATGACTCTAATCCCCAACTAATCTTCTATACGCATGAGTGATAAAGCAAATCGTGCTAGAATTACAGTGACACATTTTGGTGAGCAACCTGTAAAGTATAGAATCTGAAAAAATAAAAGTGATCTAAAAGCAGGACTTAAAGATTCATTATTAAACTTGTACAGTGTTGCTAGGTCAATATGACTAGTGTTTCAATTGTTGTATATATTTTGTGAAGTATCAAGTGTCTTAGACATTGCAAAAATTTGGGTTGTCGACAAGAAACCGTTGTCAAGACTGGATGAGAAGGCAGGTGTGATTAAGTTAAGTAATTGGTTAAGCTTTATTTTTACATAATACTGCAGTGTGTTGTTCTGTATTGGAGTTTAATGATTTGATGATGAAGTAATTATTATGTGGTAGGAGGATCTACTTTGGGTATTTTAGCTCCATTTCACCATATATATATATATATAGTCTGTCATAGTACTGTTAGGAAAAACTTTGCAACATAAAAGTAGATGTCGTACCTTGTTTCATTGATCTTCCGTCTATTACTTCTATAAGATATCTTTTCCCTTCTATTTGCAATAAATAATACCATATAAAATAATTTCAGGACTAACATTTACAATATAGCATAGTTTTCAATTTTAGTTGTTTTGTTGTTTTTTACAGAAGCCATATTTTTGTTAATTTGCATAAATTAAACAATCTTTTGTAATGAACTTATGTATTAAAAAAATATTTTTTAGGAACATAATTAAAACTCCGGGGGGGAAAATAACATATTTTTGATGTTTGATTTGAGAATTTGAAATCAAGTATGACTCAGTGTTATATTGAGTATTTGTCGAATGTTAATTCAATTATAGGATAAAGATGTACTTACTTACACAGAAATGTGCTCTGCTACTAGAAAACTGTCCTAATAGATATATCAATTTACAATCAGTCTTATAAGGTATCCACAATATTTTGACACAAAATACCTAACCCTAACCTTGTTGCTATTATACTGTGGCAAATGTCATTTTTGTTTTGCTAACACAATTTCTTTAAAAAATCGTGATTATATTATTGCAAGATGCATACACCATAATTTTTGTTTTTTTTTTATTGGATAGGGCAGCAAACGAGCAAACGGATCACCTGATGGTAAGCGATAACCGTTGCCCATAGACACCCGCAACACCAGAGGAGTTAACAGATGCGTTGCTGGCCTTTTAAAAGGGAATAAGGGGGGAAGGGAGGGGTTGGGCCTCCAGTACCCTCACTCACTCGGCGAAACACAGCGCAAGCGCTATTTTACGCCGGTTTTCTGTGACGCCGTGGTATCCCTCCGGTCGAGCCCGCCCAATTCGTGCCGAAGCATGGCTCTCACACGGTACATGTGATACCTTGATATCCCTGATGTTCAAATAAATTATTGTTTCATGTTTAGTGATATTTAATAGATCTCAAGAAATTGAAAAACAATGATGCTTGAAAAATCAATACTTGTATTGTAGTTAGAAATAGTTTGTCCCAAGAAAAGATGCAAGAAAATTGATACATTTTGAAAAATCCAGTAAAAACAGCTTAATAGCTTATAATGTAACTTGGTATTAGGATGGTTTGAGCCCTGGGAAAGGATGTTAGGTGAATTTTAAAGAGGGAAATTGTCTTAGCTATGGAAAAGTCTGATAGTAGTGTGTTAAGGCACATGAATGAATATTAATTTAAAAAAAAAATACAGAAATATTATTTGATACATGCTCAAACAGCATTGAGCAGTGGTTTACTTTTAAGTTCTCAAATCAGGTCCTGGCTGTTGTTGTTGTCAGCACATGGAATAAATTTGAACGATTTTAATTGTATTTGTTACAAACAATCAATACAATTAGGTAGTTCATAACATAAGGGAAACAACTGCCTGTAATCTTACGCTTGTTGAAAAATATTCTTGTAAATTTTTTACTAATAGATATGCCAAAAATATTTGTAAAATAAGTCCTATTAACGATAAGCCTGATAGTGTGAGTGAAGGAACATAATTTGTTTTCGAAATATTTTTTTATTTACCTAACAATAAATCATAGTTTTAATTCTATCTTACATGAATTTAAGGATCCATTGCATATTGCGTCTTTAACGCATGTTGTTATTAATTGTCCACATTCCAGACAAAATTAGACAAATATAAGTTAAAATGTTTTAGTTGATAATATAAAATAGAAATTGTGATAAATTTTAATTGTTAAATGTAAGGATATTTCTGAATGTGGGCAATTGTAACCTATATTATGTGTTTCCCTATGCTGCATACAGGAAAAGAATATTGACCTGTCAAAATGGGGGGATAAAATGTATGCAATGCACCTTGAGTGATTCAACAATTTGTTAAGTACATACTACATGTAGTTAGCCTCGGGCATTATGAATTTGTTTCATATGAATAGAGAATTCTCCTTCTGAAAGGTGCTCCTTTTGTATCTATTTATGGTATTTCTAGTGTTTGGTCATGATAGTTTGCACTCTGGCATATAATACCCGATTGACACCGGATTTGGGAAGAAATAGAAAACACCATGACATTGGGCAGGAAATTAAAATATTTTTTTCATGTATGCAATTTATATATTTTTTTAATGATGCAAGTCTATTTATCTGTTTTTCAATTGAAGAACCTTACTATTTAACATACATTAAATTAAGAAGGAATGTGTCCATATTAAAATGACTGGCATGTATGTACATAATAAAATTGAAACTGTTTTCTTGTGTATATCAATTATCGGCCATATTATTATTGTGTTATTGAGAAATAAGAGTGTCCAAATTTTTATATTTGATTTATAATCTTTTTTACACTTTTGCCATATAAAATGTTTTAAACAGATTCAATTTGCTTTTTACACATTGCAGTATCATTGTTTAAAGAAACTATGTTTCTGTAACTTGTTGTTTTTTTATTTGGTTTAAAACTAAGATGGATAACATTGTACACCAGTAAAACACAGTAATATACTAATTTCAAGTGTCAATTTCACACTTATATAGTAAATGTTCTAAACAAAATTTTCATTCTGAATTGTCTCATTTTATATTTAATAACATTCATGATATTTTTATCTATTTATATAATAAAGTAAAAAATACTATGCGAATAGAGAATCTCCACAGATAAAATGAACTGACATTATTAGCTTTTAATATTCTGGTTATTTTTATCTATATCTTGAAATCTGATATATTGAAGTTTAATGTGTGTCAAAATTAAGCACAGTAGTATCCGCAAATCCTCTATCAAGAAAAATTGCATGTGCAGTTTGAATTAATAACACTAGCAAATATTGTTTATATGTGGGTAAGTAGTCCTAAAGAATGTAAAAGTTAAAAATTGATTGATGCTTTTGACGTTTACAATAAACTTGTATTGACGGCTGCAGATTGAAGACAATAAATAAACGTGCAATAATTAAATAAAATGACACATTTAAAACACATCAATGCCAACAAAAGACAATGTTTTGAGGACTATTAACAGTATCAATAGCAAAAACAATCCATTAAGCCAATGTCACCGATTTTGATTGTATTAGTTTGGTTTGAAAGGCCTATAAAGTTTTGTGTAAATTGGCTATATCAATTACAATGTAATGAAATGGTGGCATTTGGGACGGACCTTTGACGATGTTCAGAACTTTCGTATCAAACTAAACAGTTTGTTAGAAACCTATTTAAACTAGTCTATCATAGCTTAAAAGCCTTCATCATATTTATGTTACATGTTTCGAAATAATCAAAGCCGTTAACAATATTTGCCTATATAATCATTCTTTGTAACAACATTGAATCAATATTACTAATAGAAAATTCGCCATTTTTCGCAATACAAACAGTAAACTGTATTTTACTGTATGAGTATCATTCTAAGATTACAGTTTTAACACTATTTTACAGAGGTACATGGGTTATGCTTTTCTATCGCTTGTGCGAGACAGCTATTGTTTGCCATCTTGTTACTCTATCGATGTTAATAATTGTACGTTTTCCCTACACAATTCTTCGATATATAGAATTTCGTACGGCGGACTCTTGGAATTTGAGATTTTCTATTTTGCCATCAAAGTTGATATGGCCCAATCTCATACTATGATGCGATGAAAGAGAATAATAAATGTAAATATTTATATGAATTGTGTTTTATTATTAAATATTATTCTTTGACAAAACCTGTAGATAATATATTGATAAATAACGATGAATCCAACATTCGATTGATCTAGTAAATATTTTTCAATTTTCGATACCTACCCGTTGTAGGCGTTACCAGTCCAGACAGACGGTATAGGAGCTCAGAAAAATATATTGTAAATGTATTTACGTAATTAATGTTAATAAACTTTATTAATGTAAAAAAATAATTTACGTTCCACTGAGAGCCAAGGTACTCCAGCCTGAAACAACTACAAACTATTTTTTATATAATTACATAAGTTAATTACAAAAATCTCATGAAATAAATAATAAACCACCTTAAATGTTGATATCATTACTTGTGACAAAAGATATTAATTTTTTTGCAAATGAGTCTATTCTAGATTTAGTACATCAATATGAGTGGGTAAGGGGCGTCCATAAATTACGTGAAATGGGGGGAGAAGGGGGTCGATTCAAATCTCATCTAATCTTACGTTGGAGAGAGCGGGGGTCTATCGGCAAATATCACGTATTTTTTTTTTATTGACAAAAAAAAATATTATTTTGGTCCATTTAATCCAAATTGTACATGCTTAATATTTATTGTGAAATGCGACGACCAGAAGTGCTGCAGCCCATGCCGGAGTAATCTGCATATGATTGTTTACGACCATTTTCTGCCATCTCTATACCCATCACTCAGGTTGATGGACATTTGACAATTCCGGACTTTAAAGTCCAGGGGATAAATTTTAAAATGCACTTTGTCCCTGCACGTCATGGCTTGTTCAGCAGCAACGTCTTCTCTCTCTCATTGCCATATATATCACTATAGCTAGGAATCCAGGCGAGTTCTATAACATAGTCAATTTGAAAACATTGAAAGAGCAATTTTAATATAAGCACAATTTCTGTGACACGTTTTAAATGGATTACTTACCTTTACTTAATCCAACTTTAATGCATTTAGATAATCTAAAATATTACTGACCTTTGTAGCTTCAATAACGAAATATACTTCACAGCCTCTACACTCTCCCGTGAATACAGAAGTATCTGAGGGACCACTTTTTGAATAATGTCATAGCTTTCATGATACCTATTTGTGTAGCATAAAGAACTTTATTTAAATGTATCAGAATACAAATAATTCCACCCTGCCCAGTACTAAATCTTTGACTGTAAGAAAATTGTGGAAGTCATGATGTCCCTTTAATCAAGTCCAAGGACATAAAACAGCAGGTTTTTACAAAAGCACCTTAAAGGCAAATTCAAAAATCGGAATTTTACTCATCCTATTTACTGGATATTTTAGTTCCTGTAGATTTTGATAACTTTTAACTAAACAGGGAACTTTCTTATGTCTCCAAAATGCAAAAATTGTGGTAAAATTAAAAATTACATAGCTTATGATTAGGAAGAAGTGGATGGTAATAGTCAGAAAACATCTACATACAAACTTGTCAGACAGGTACTGTCGCCTTAAGTCCAAAGGTAGTTCCACACATTCTACATCTAAAAATATTATTTCATTTCAGTTTTTTTAGTGAAAATCACAATACTCTTTTTTGGTGAAAGAATTAAGTCGTTGATATTCAACCAGTCTCCCAATGAAACAATACCTTATAAATCGAAATCAGAAGCAGTTACTATACTCTTATTTGAAGAATAAACCACCAAGTCATCAGCATATTGTAAAATCCTACAAAAAGAGGACATAGAATTATAGAGATCGAAAGTATATATAGGTACATAAACAAAATTGGGCTCAAGATCGAGCCTTGAGGAAAGCCATTAAGTTAGCTTCTGGATGCATTACAAAAGTTTTTCAATACTAGGTAAAATGAAAAAACAAAAGACGATACACAGAAGATGTATGTACAAAATACAATAAAGAAGTGCGAAAAATGGTAACTACAATGTAATGATAATGTAATGTAAACCTTTAGAGGATTTCCTGTCACTTCTGCATGAGAGAAAAAAAGGGCTATTCATAATGATCAGCACGGCTTTTGTATTTTAGAAGATGACAACCATTAAGCATATCTCTTGGTATTTTGCGTGCGACAGTGCTATGGTCAATAAACCCCGCGTAACACCAAAGTTTCCTCATTTCAGATTTACAGAGAGTTTAAATGTTTGCATGAGATTTGACTTTGGTGTATTAGCTTCTGTTACGATTCCTCGTCACTTGTCATTTCTCCACCGCAATTCTGATTATATTCTGACCGAAGAAACCACTTAGATGCGATGATTTCGTGTGATATTGTAAATTGGTATGGATGGTGTACTACTGTATTTTTGCTGGTACACTCTTCGTGAGAAAGGCAGTAAGGTCCTGTGGAGATTTAAATTCTACATAAACGCGGTTGGGCCCTACTTCCCCATCCATCTATTCGATTCATGTGTGTATAATAGAGCCTGTTTGTGGCTGTGGTGTGTTCAGTTTTGAGTACACTGTACTAGCAGAAGGATGCAAACAGAACTAAGTAATTCCTCGCCTGGAACCGAAGGATTCAGGGGATTGTTTATACTCTTATTAATCCTCAGTATCGACTATTTAGCCAGACACAAAGTATATCACAAAAGAAATTACTAATTTCGGACATATATGATAGCTAGAAATATAGCATCGAGAATCCCTTTGTTTAATAAACGGATGACATTTGTATGCTAAAGTCAACGTGACTTTGACACTAGACAGAAGTGACGTGTAAGTAAACTGTATTCTTCGGTGCCACATAATTTTCTAATTAATAGCAAGAAAAGGCTCAAAATGAGCGTTTTCAAGCGTGATAAGAAGGAAGAAGAAGACAGCGGGGGGAATCCATACCTAAACTTGGATAAAACTAGCGTTTTACAAGAAGCTAGATATTTCAATCAGTCTCCGGTAAACCCAAGAAAATGCAGCCTTATTTTGACAAAAATCCTATATTTGCTAAATCAAGGGGAGGTTTTTACTACACAAGAGGCAACGGAAGCCTTTTTCGCGACCACAAAATTATTTCAGTCAAAAGATGTAATGCTCAGACGCATGGTTTACCTATGCATTAAGGAGTTGAGTACATTAGCTCAAGATGTTATTATTGTTACGTCTTCTTTGACTAAAGACATGACTGGTAAAGAAAGTTTGTATCGAGCAGCGGCTATCAGAGCCTTATGCAGCATTACCGATAGCACCATGTTGCAAGCTATTGAGAGATACATGAAACAGGCAATTGTTGACAATAACCCTGCTGTGAGTTCTGCGGCACTTGTTTCTGCTTTACACTTGTCATCTACTGCGCCGGAATTGGTCCGCCGTTGGGCTAACGAAGCACAGGTTTGCAATTCCATATTTTTATATATAACAATGTCTGTTCTTGATTTTCTTCTTACTTAATTGTACTAGGTAGGGCCAATAAGATTCTACAGGAAAGTAAGCTTCACTTGGACTCCTCAGCAAATGAGAAACGTGCATCATATCTCACATGTACCTCCTAATACTTTATGTAGGAAATTTTACTGCTGTAAAATAGTTCATCAATAGTTTAGTAAAGACAGACAAAAATATGTACAAGCTACCTCGAATTGGACCTATTTATGTGATCAAGGTCCAGTCTGCACACAAGTTAAATTTGAATTATTATATAGACAGTTTTCTCTAAATTACCTTTGTGTCATATTCCAGTTTGCATATTCATCACATAGCAAACAACACCCCACAAGTCAAAAAGTGGGTTAGGTTTAGATGTCAACAGAGAAATTAAAAGTAAATTTCAATGTTAATTTAGATATTTGTTAATTGTTATAATGTAGGGCCTGTAAATAATTACACAGTGTTACATTATCAGATCTTTACTCCAGTACGTAACATTTATTTGTTTGATTTGCATGGTGTTGTTTCCTAAGCAACATTAGAGTGCCATAGTTTATGTTTTATTGAAATATTCAACATTTCTTGCACTAAAATGTAGTAATGGTTGAACTTGAACAGTATTTGCTACTTGTTAATTAAACAGGATGTCATATCTGAACCAAAGAAAAATTTCTCATTTTTCTTAGGGACTTAAATTTTATATTAAATAGAAAATTAAAAGTTAACATAATAAATAATATTTTTATTAAACAAAACACACAACAATAAATTATTTCATATAAACATTCATATATATTTTAATAAGTACAGTGTAAACTCTATATAGTGAAATAGAAAGGTATTTTATTACATTATAAAGAGTTTTAGTTATCAGAAGAGTACAAAAGATATATTAATAATCAAGTAATATTTTAATGCAGTGTAGAAAAATTACATAACAATGTTATAATCAGTTATTTTTGTTCTTTATTTTTTTACTATGACAGTAATCTTGAGATGTAGTAGGATTGTCATTAAATAAAAACAAATGTTCTAATAGTTTTACAGCATGCCACCACTTAGAACAAGCTTTTGTTCTAAGTGGTGGCTCATCACCTTTTTTCCTCATCTTTTTTATTGAATCAAGAATTTCTTCATCAATAAGTGATATTGCTGATGCTAAGTTCTCATCTCCTTGTATGTAGGTTTTTACCCATTGTACCACCCATTTAAAATAGAGGATGATTTTTTATTAATTATAAAAGATCATCCTCATTTTCAAACTCATCACCTTCAGAAATAGTACAAAGCCCTGCGATAAGAGTGCTGTAGGGTCATTAGTTTCACCTCTTCCTTGGATAAGAAGTTAACTGCATGTAGCATGTTAATAGAAGTTTTACCTTCCAATAACAGTTTCTTTCTATAGTAACCTTTGACATTTTTAGTCATGCTTTGATCCATCGGATGCAAGATCGTAGTCATATTAGCTGGGAAAAATTTCATTTGATTGGTTTTTCACATTTTAGCTTCAAAGTATTAGGTGCATAAATTTTTCATTTTGCACTTATTTATATTAAATACCATTCTCATTATTCCAACTGATTTCTGTCTAGAAGCTACTTTCCAGCTTGCGTAATACACAGAAAGAGATATATACTTAAAGTTGTCAATATAATGCTATAAAAATAAAATATTTTTCAACATTAAATTTGGCTAGAATTTGACATGTTGGAAATATTTTGGTCTATGAGACTGGCTATCTACCTTATTGCATTTTTGACATTAAAGCACCTTCATCGAAAAAGTATGATCTAACTGGATAAATTTAGGTATTGAAACACTTGTGTGATATCATAAATCATGATACTAAACCCAGGTTAGGTTGTATATTTATTTATGATAAACATATTTTTATTATTACAATAGAAATTCTAATTTTTTTTTCAATTTATTGAAATTATACATATATTTTCTTTACAGGAAGCTGTATTGTCAGATAATGCTATGGTATCCTACCATGCTTTGGGAGTTATCGCTGGTTCTCGCAAAAATGACAAACTCTCTACAGTCAAATTGGTTACAAGGCTTGCCAAAGCATCACTCAAATCACCATATTCCTTGTGTCTTTTAATCCGTCTTACCGCGCAGTTGGTGGAGGAAGATGACTCCGACGCCTCCCAACCCTACATAGAGTTTATTGAATGCTGCCTTCGTCATAAATCTGAGATGGTTATCTATGAAGCTGCTCATGCTATTGTAAACCTTCGTAAAAATGCTAGAGACTTAGCACCAGCAGTGTCAGTGTTACAATTGTTTTGCGGTTCATCCAAAGCATCGCTGCGCCTCGCGGGAGCCAGAACACTCGCTAGGCTTACAGCTAAAAACCCTACAGCTGTTTCAGCTTGTGCTGTTGACTTAGAAAATCTAATTTCAGATCCAAACCGCTCCGTTGCCACCTTGGCAGTCACAACACTTCTCGCAACTGGAGCCGAGAGTTCAGTGGATCGTCTGATGAAGCAAATCTCTAGCTTTGTGTCTGAGATCTCAGATGAATTCAAGATAGTAGTCGTTAAGGCTATACGACGTCTCTGCACAAAGTTTCCGAGAAAGCATCAGTCACTGGCAGCATTTTTGGCTGGAATGCTGAGGGACGAAGGTGGCTTGGAGTATAAAGCAGCCATTGCTGACGCTATCATTGCACTAGTGGAAGAGAACCCCGATGCTAAAGAGACAGGACTAGCGCACCTCTGTGAGTTCATCGAAGATTGTGAACACACTGCTTTGGCAGTTAGGATTTTGCATTTGTTAGGTCAAGAGGGCCCTAAGTCTCGTCAACCTTCACGCTATATTAGATTTATTTATAATAGAGTTATTTTAGAATCTGGGCCAGTCCGCGCAGCAGCTGTGTCAGCCGTAGCTCAATTCGGAGCCCAGAGACCTGAACTATTACCGAACATAAAAGTTTTGCTTTCTCGCTGTCAAATGGACGACGAAGATGAAGTTCGAGACCGGGCTGTTTTCTACAGCATTATTCTAGACTCTGGTGATCCACAACTGATCAATGATTACATAATTAATGTGTCTCAACCCAACCCAGTGCTCCTTGAAAAGGCGCTAAGAGACCATTTGGAGATTAATCCTGATGTACTATTTGATATCAACTCTGTGCCAACTGAGGAAGAACCGAAAGAAAACAAAGAACCAATAGTTGAAATGGAAGTGCGAAAACCAGTGCAGATGTCGCTGGAGGAAATATATGCTGAACAACTTGCTGTTATACCAGGCATAGAGAAGCTTGGTCCTGTATTCAAGACAAACCTACCTGTAGAATTAACGGAAGCTGAAACAGAATACAGGGTGCGTCTAATTAAACATATTTACGCTAGGCATGTGATATTGCAATTTGAGTGCATTAACACCCTCGATGATCAAGTTTTGGAAGACGTGCACATAAGACTGGAGTGCCCTCCAGAATATGAAGTCAAAAGTGAAGTTCATTGCCAAAAGTTGGTTTACGATAAACCTGGTAGTGTTTTCCTTGTAGTAGAGTTTCCGTGCGCTTTCCTGGGTAGCTTGGGATCTTTTGGAGCCACTCTGGAATTCACTGTCCACGATTGCGACCCCACAACGGGCAATCCCGACCCTGGAGAGGGTTATGCCGATATTTATCCATTAGAAGAGTTCGATATAGGTTGCTCTGATCAGATCCGGGCTAGAGGTGCTGCAGAAGATTTTGAACAGACCTGGGAAAGAGCATCTAATGCTCCCCAAGCATCAGATACATTCGTGCTTCCACAGAACGAAGCAAATGAAGCGGCTCAAGCAGTTTGCGAGCATCTTGGCCTGCCTAAAGCGGCTATTTCTGGAGAAGCAGTGAAAGAAATCAGAGGTGGTGGTGTATTTAGAGGCGGAGCGCCCGTTTTAGTAAGAGCGCGACTAGTATCGAGAGGAGACGGCACTACTATGCAACTAGCAGCGAGATCCCCTAGAGAAGATATTGCACAACTCATTTTGGCAGCAGTTGGTTAAACTTTTGTACTTTAAATGTGTCTAGAAACCTTTCTGTGAAACGAAGTATAATTGTTTCAAAATTAACTAATAATTACATTGACTCAGGAAATTCAAAAAATTAATAGTTAAGCTTTTGATTTTATTGATATGAAAGCCAATTGAATATTACTGAATTAAATACTACACTCATTCTATATGTGAAACACTTTTTGTTGGAGGTCATTTCACAGAAATATTTCAGTCCATTTTCTTTTATTATAGATGTTTAAATTAAGTAATTGTGTATTTAAATATGTAGTGGTTATCGTTTCGTAGTATCAACAGATGTATTCATTGTCAAGCTATATTATAACGAACCTTTTCGCAATTGTACGCTTGATATAAGATATAAATAACTTGTGCTACACATACATCTGACTATGATAGTAGCTTAAGTTGTTTATAAATATTTTAGTAATATATTTTTGCGAACGTCTTAAAAACGAATAACGGCAGTGCACGAAATAATGATATGCTTTCAAGCTGGCCATTAGTCACCGTTATAAAATATACCGTTGACAATAGAAATATTAGTGGCAGTACAAATTGGCTATGTTAATGTATTAAATGATATATGAATGATAATGAAATTATATATTTGAACGTTAAATAAAACTTACTAATATTATCACAACAGCCCGAGCGTATGGTATAATAACCGTGTACTGTCAGAAAAGCAAAGAGGTGGGGCATGGAAAACTCATCCACAGAGAGCCACACGAAGTCTTGAAATTTTCTGCCCGTGTAAATATATTTTTTTTATACATTCGACAATTTCCCTTAAACTATAATTATTAATTATCTATATTAGTCGTTAAGCAGGTATTTATATACAGCGAAAAGAGAGTTTGCGAACAAAAGTTTCACATTAATAATCTATTTTATAACGTGGGATTAAAGAGTCAATATATCCCCAATTTCGTCATCACCATTTACTGCAGACTGTACGTGTTAACTATTATGCTGGCTATTGCGACAATGTGCCCTCGACGAGTTTCTCTTTTCGTGGTCAACTAGTTTGATATCTTCAATTATTAATAGGTTTTGCGGATATATATGGAAATTTTAAAGAATTTTCCTATAACCGTGAATCATACTTTTACACACTTTAATTGGTGGTAAAAAAATTGTTTTTAGTAAGTTATAGCTTTTATTAGGTATAACTTTTTAATATAAAATTTATTGTAGGTACAAAAATACAGGCGAAAAAAATATTTTCGCGATTTATTTGTATGACTAAAACGGTTAGTAGTAAAAAACTGCTTTGTAGAATTTAGAATGTAATGCAAATGTAAAGGTTCTATCAGTCAAATTAAAAAAGAAACGGAAATAGCATTGGTAAAGAATTAATATTATTTGCATATTCTATTAATCATAAAGTGTGTCCTTATTTTTGCTTGATATTATTGATATATATATTCATTACATAACCCACACTACTCTTCGACGTAAGTTATAATCGTGGTGAAAAATAAAATCATAAAAATTTTACAATTCTTTTATTTATATCCAAATAGTAAATATTTAATTATGATAACAAACTTAAACAAATCATGTAGTAAGAAAAACACTACTGTTTACATAACAGTTGTACATAACAAAACGTGTTCCTGTCATCATCAGTATTAATATAGAGTATGGCACTCTGCGAAAACGTTTATAATCGATGACTTTGTTTATAGGTAAGCAAAAAAGTAGTATAATTATCCATAGAAAACAATATGAGTATGGCTTGATGAAATTTTATAACTAAATATTCAAACTATGTTTCTGTAATATTGTGGAGTGTATAAATTCTTCGTGTAGGTCTCGTCGCTAATTGATTATTAAATTCTTGTAAAGTTTAATTGACACATTTCTTTACTAAATTTATTAACGCGACAGCCAAACAACGTGACACGCGCTCAATTCGTTAGAACGCGATGGGAATCAATTCATAAGGTGAAACAATTCTCATACACTCCATTCTAACATTACCGAACACGAATAATACTTTGCCTGCCTAGGATGTCGCAAAAACAGCATTCATTAACACAATCAAATTGAGGTCGTCTTTTTAACAATACTAGTAAAAAAAACATTAATTTCTTTGTTGTTATTTGAATAATCGATAATAAGAGAATGTCATTTGTTTACTTACATCAATAACGTGAAAACTTTTCATAAAACTAAAACTTATATCCTATATATAAATCTTTCTATGTGGTAATTGCTTTTAGCGCATTGGTTAAATTACGCCAGCTTCGAAGGACCAAAAATAAAAAGAACGTAAAATATCGCTTAACCATTGAAATGGTACATATTAAATAACGAAATATCTACTTATAGATACAACAGTAAGAAAAGATTAGCTATAAATTGAGTCTTACACTTGTAAGTCTATATCAGTCATATATATATATATGTTATTAACTTTTTAATTAGCATTGTCAATATGTATTTATCTTAATCATATAATCAGAAGCAAAGTGACAAATGGTTAAACTGTGTAACATTAACATCATAAGTTTAACCTTACGATGTTTATATATTATATGAATTAAAGAATTATAAACTTCACATGTATAAAGATATAAAGGAATGTTTGTATATATTTATCAAAGTTATGACCATATTAACAATACGTGTAACACGTCCTAATAGTACAGTACTTTATGAGCACTAGCGGCACTTACAGATAATATTTAGTCATAGTATACATGTAATATCACAATCATAGAGCTTTACATACTATCGTAACACGCCACATATATCCACCTCGTCTAGTGTGAAGCAGACGTGAATAAGTAACGACAGTCTCATTTTTTAATTTGAAATCCATTTGGTTTATACTATCTTTATAATGACATTCATAATCTCAAAATGTATTTGGTTAACCTTCAAACTGCCTAGAGTTATTAATTGTCTTTTATCTACTATCATGCTATTAATCCTCTATAAAAGAACCTATAGCAATCAGCTTATTGCCAACATTAAAACACTCGATGATATTATGATCATTATATCCTCCAAAGGCGTGATATTATGAATTTCAAAAAAAGAAAATTTTCATGCAATGACATTTTCACCACCAGATCGCTAAAATTTTGAAAAAAGAACAATAAATTGTAGACTATTTCGGATTCTCGTCTTATCGTATTATTTCCCGCTATTTTTTCACTCGAATATTGGAAATCTTTTATAGAGAATTCACATCAAGGTTGTAGATAAAGTCTTGTATGCAACTGTTATAATTAGGTATTAAAACACTCATGTGATACTATTATCGCACTCGGCTACGCCTTGTGTGATAAACCCACATTCGTGTTTTAATACCCCTGTCTATACAACAGTTGCATAAATAACTATTAGAGTTATAGGTATATAGTTATGTAAACCTTAAACTGTACATTACTTTGTTGTGTGTGGTAGGGGAGCCCAAGCGGGGATTTCTGAAGTTACTCGAGCGTGTCAGAAAATTATGTAGGGAGAATCCTTGCATCATGTAAAACCCTCAATATGGTGGGGTACCAGTCAGATTATTTAAATAAATCGATCTTTAGAAAAACTCGAGCGCGTCAGATTAAGACAAGGTAAGTTAATTACATTGAGAAAAGTGTATGTTTCAATAATCTGACGATTTGAGTGTAACATCAAGAAATAAATGAGTCACCAAGTTGTAAAAAAAACGTCGCCTCGAAATACTCTTTTTTTTATTTTGAAGATAATATTGTTAGGATTGTGAAAAACGAATAATCTGACTGATTAAATTGGGTAATTTTAATTAATTTGTAGAAAAAAGGTGAAGTGGACAGACAGCAGCAGAGCTGTGGTTTCCCCACTCCGCGCCTAACTTTCTTTCTCACTCATTCTTTCTCTCTCTCTCTCGCACCGTCCTAACACTAACGTCTGCCGTCATGTTCGTTGGAAACCAACTTTCTGAAGCGTACGAAGACATCGTCATAACACCTGACATTTTAGGAGATACTTTCGATTAAGGTACGTTTTCTTATCCATAATTGACTATCACAATATAAGTATAAGATTACGATGTATCATAACTATTTTTGTTTACAAAAACGGGTAATGACGAGGACTTTCAGGAAATTGAAGATGTGGAAGCCAACTTCGAAGATGAATTAAGCGAAGATGAGAATTAACATGTTTTCTTAATTTTAATTTTTTGTATCGAATTTTAGATCAATAAATATATTAATATGTACATGTGTATATGATCCTTTCATTCATCCGTGATGAAAAAACAGTAAAAATTTCCCTTAAAAATGGTCAGACTTCATATAATTGTCAGATTATGATTCAGTAGGACAATAACATCAAATTGATCCCCCTGCAGAAAAATCTGACGCGCTGGAATATTCATAATAGTACACTTTTTAGGGTTTACTTAACACTCACTGAATATCTGACACGCTCGAATAACTCTTCTTTTTTTCAAAGAATAACTCTTCAATTAATTGTCAGATTAATATCTAAGAATTATTAGTAATATAAAGCGCATATGTACTATAAATGACTGACGCGCTCGAGTATTTTTATGACTATTCTCTTTTTACATTTTTAAAAAACTTTTTACTTTTTTGTTCAAACCATAATCTGTAGAATCCACTAAGTCCCCACGACGCTCGAGTAACTGCAAATTTAGCATCTCGGGCTCCCCTACTATTGTAACCTTAGCAATGTTTCTCAGCGGCTTCCAATTTAAACTTTGGCTTGAGCAATCATAACTTTAAACATAAGTGACGGACATACATACCTTTTTCTTTTTAAAGAGATAAATATTTTATTACCTGTGTTTTAACTGATTTCAACAATAACAAATCGTGAACCAAAATTCGTTGATCATAGTGATACAGTTTTGCTATATGAAGTGGAGACTGTTCTATGTATGGTTTAATATTTTCTGGAACATGTTCACTCGAAAATATTCAAAAAAGTCGTGTCTGCGTTAACCGATTCGATCAAATCTCCATCGAAATCCCCGTTGCTGATATCCATCATCGTATTTAGAACACCTTGTAAAACTTTGGCTTGTTCTAAACACTTTTGCACTATTTGCCTGAAATGTGTTTATAGATTTAAAATTCATTTAAAAATAAATATGAAAGGAACAATCACATTCGACTGTTCGCAGAGTTGATAAAAAAATCTTGTGTACCTTTTTAAACTGCGGGCCACTGATTATTTTCGTATACCTTACTTATTACTTTCTATAACAGAATGACAATATAGCCGCCGATGCCAACAAATGAACGCTAATCAACGAGATCACGCACTCGGTAGCATCTTGCAGCCCCAGTACCACAAAATCAAAGGCGTGCTGGGACCAGCGATAGCTGTCATAATCGCTCGCTATCTCAAAACGATTTAATATTACATATCAAAATTTTAGCAAAGTAGATGATACTATTTATATGGCCAAGTGGTTTTCAGGACCCAGGTCAAAATTTTGGATATGTTGTTCTCCTGGTCGAGTTGAGCAAAAAATGTAATGATCGCAAAAAAATTACGACACATTTTCCTGCTAGGGGCTCTGAAGTCTGTATTAGAAAATTGTGGTTTTCGGCAGAATCAGCAGATTTTGCTCAGTATATTGTTCGAATATTGTTAGTTAACTTATTCTTAGAATATTCTGAATCAGCTCGTCAAGGAGAACAACATATCCAAAATTCTGCTGATTCTGCCGAAAACCACGATTTTCTAATACAGACTTCAGAGCCGCCTAGCGGGAAAATGAGTCGTTAACTTTTTTTGCGACCATTACATTTTTTGCTCAGCTCGACCAGGAGAACAACATAGCCAAAATTTAGACCAGGGTCCCGAAAACCACTTGACCATATAAACAGTATCATACTTTCCTATGTTTATCATTTATGTGTAAAATTTTTATGTTTTCAAAATCATCAGTGATAGAATATACGGTTCTGCTAAGTGGTAAATTACTAGGAAGTTAACATTTTGTTTGTTTAGTTGATCATACTGGAGATGTGTTGACACAAGTTAAATTAAGAACACTAAGGTAATATGTTGACAAACAAGCAGATAGCCCACCTGATGGTAAATGGCTACAATCGCCTATAGTACTCGGAAGTTTCCGTGAGGTTTGCAGTCTTCTTCATGTGCCATATCCTTCGCGGATGTCGGCGACCATAGCACGGAACTGATTCCTATCTAACGCCATAACATTAAAAATATAATTGAAGGAAAAATTGAGGGTAAAAGAGGGAAAGGAAGAAGGAGAACATCTTGGGCGGATAATCTGAGAAGCTGGACCGGGTGTGACGTTGTCGGTTTGGGCAGAATGGCGTTAGATAGGTTTGCAGTAAACCTCCACAAAAATTACGGTGTATGTGCCAGCATGTGATTTAGGTGTAGGTTTTACAGGGTACTGGGTAAGTACTTCACTGCCTATCTTACCCTTCGAACCGCAAAACAGCAATACGAACACTACTTTTGGGGCAGGACTATGTAAGACAGAAGTACCCAAGGAGATGACCATAGTATAATCTCTCTCAAGTAAAAAATCCAGTATGGATGAAAAGTGTAATATATAATACTCGTATATGTAAAATACATAAGCGACATACCTGTATCTTTGAATTTTTTTGTCACCATCCGTGTCAACTCCTGCCTTTTGCAGCAACTCTATAAGCTTAATGCGGCCGTTGACGGATTCTCTAGTGATTATACTACAAATGGCAAAAAATACGAGAAGTTTAGCACTCGCCAAAAGACCTGACTGGAAGTATAAGCAACTTATGCTGTTATGTAATGTAAATTAAATATGTAATGTATATAACAAAATAAATTATTATTATTGTAAAAATTACTATCGTCAACTACGGTCTAATTTGTATGAAATAATTTTAATAGACGTTAACTTTAGAAAAAATATGTGCATACACTCACCCCCTCAGGTTTAAAATGATTTCACTAATGATCCTATTTGTTTTATTCACTTTGTTCTGCAACTCGCATCTTTTAGTCTTTTCAAATTCATTGTATCTTATGTCGACTATACTCGTGTCACTAAAATATAAAAAGTTAATTAAAAATTGAGATTTTATATAAAGGGTTATATAGGCAGTCGACGCTAATATCGAATTTCACGCCAAGAGCTGGCAACCATACTATAATATCGACCCCGGTAACAAATAACATCAGAACTAACACTTGCCGTGGATAGAGTTTATAGTAAAAACTAATAATGTGCAAGGACGGGCTAACTGAACATTTATTTATGGTTTGTCACATGAATTCATATAGATTGTAAAAAGATTATACCAGAACATTGACCACGACACACGCAAAGGAAAATTCTTCATTTTTACTGATTAATTAATTGGCCAGGCATCGTGGGTTTTCTTCTAAAATAATTAGAAAATGGGGGGAAAAGTGTAGTGTCTATCAACAGTGATTTCTTCTTATTTTGTCAAGGGTTCAAACTATTTTTTATTAAGCCTTGCCAAGCAATATACGACAAAATGACGAGTTTGAAATTGTTATAGTAAGTGTTTAAAATTTAACGTACTAGCGATTTCGTTCATCTTTGGCATCGCCGAATATTTCGTTTGCATTAATATAAATAAATATATAAATATAAATATTTGTTACACTTACACCAATTAGCCTAGCCCAAACTAAGCTCTGTAAGGCTTGTGCTATGGGATCTAGGGCAACGGATAGACGTACATATACATACCGGGTGTCTCATTCAAATCGGTCAGTATGGGAAAGTCTGAAACTATAAGACATACGAAGATCTGTTCTGAGGAACCATGTCATCGATTTTAATAACAAGAAAAACTGCATTCATACATTTTAAAAATCATCTGTACACCGTTCGGGAATCGAACCCGATTATTTTGAAAAAAAAACCTACACTATTTCTATTTAGATATCGATTATGTAGGTCTTAAGCAGTAAATGTCTCTATGAAACATGATGTCTAAAATGAATAAAATGCATTGTTGCCAAGAGATTGCCATTGCCATTTTTGCCCTACCAAATTTTGCCCGCATGGTCGCCCGATTTAACGCCTCTGGACTATTTCTTGTGGGGATACGTTAAGGATGAAGTGTACAAAACAAGTTATGATACCGTTGAAGACCTAAAAGTTGCCATAGAGACAATTTTAACACAAATTCACCACATGAAGATACAAAATGCAATCATAAGATCGTTACCTAAACGTGTTGAATATTGTATTGAAAAAAGCGGCGGTCACTTCGAGCACCTACTAAAATAAAATAAAGTATGTGAAAACAATGCATTTTATTCATTTTAGACATCATGTTTCATAGAGACATTTACTGCTTAAGACCTACACAATCGATATCTAAATAGAAATAGTGTAGGTTTTTATTTTTCAAAACAATCGGGTTCGATTCCCGAACGGAGTACAGATGATTTTTAAAATGTATGAATGCAGTTTTTCTTGTTATTAAAATCGATGACATGGTTCCTCAGAACAGATCTTCGTATGTCTTATAGTTTCAGACTTTCCCATACTGACCGATTTTAATGAGACACCCTGTATATAAATATATTTTTTTTAAATATATAACAACAACCATGACTAAGGTACAAATGCTGGCATTCATCACACAAACATCTGCCCCCACCGGGATTCGAACCCGGGACCTCAGAGATGGCGACACCTTGAAACCGGTGTACTATCCACTCGACTATGGAGGTCGTCAATTTATTATTTGAATCGCTCACGTAGCTTATCTCTGTAGTTCAATGTGTGAACCGAAATATGAATTTGTGAAACGAATCACGCTAATCGCTCGATCGGCTGCGGAGCTTAAAAAACTAAGGAGATTAAGGAAATAGATCCTGTCGTTCGGACTATTTCTTACCTGGCACGGTCGCACATACGAGTGTATGTGCGATATAGTATAATAATTTATTGATTGTATTACTACTTTTTTTATGTAGGTAAAATACTTACATAAATTGATGTATTGCTTTGAGAGCCACGCTGAGTTCTGTCAAGAACGTTTTCACGAGAGCGTAAGCATGTACGCTATCGCTTTCAAATCCGCTATCATTTGTATTATCATCTCTAAGGTTACTTTTATTTGTATCATTATAATTATAATTGGCGGATATCACATCATTGCCGAACTCACCAAAGTTATCAGGGCGGTGGTCGCCTTTATGATCTATAAAAAATACTCCGTTTTTAATTTGCTCATGTTCATCCTTGTTTTTAAATTGCTCATGTTCAACCTTGTTTTTAAATTGCTCATGTTCATCCTTGTTTTTAAATTGCTCATGTTCATCCTTGTTTTTAAATTGCTCATGTTCATCCTTGTTTTTAAATTGCTCATGTTCATCCTTGTTTTTAAATTGCTTATGTTCATCCTTGTTTTTAAATTGCTCATGTTCATCCTTATTTTTAATTTGTACATGTTCATCCTTGTTAGGCTTTTCATTTTTTTTAGACTTCGAATTTATTATTTGATACACAAAGCTTATAGGACTATCAATTGACATATCACTAGAGTTATGTTTTACTAAATTATCACTATTACTCAAGTTTTGATCTTCCTTTTCATAGTCGGGTGAATAGTCTAAGGCGTCCAAATCCAAACGTTCTTTCTTATTTATTTTGTCCTCGAATTCTTTTGATACAAACACGTTTCTGACTATTTTAGTATTGGGGGCAACTGTTTGTTCGAAAGTATTACCATGTTTTGTTATATTCAAGTCATCCAAGTTATTTGGACTAAACAATGAGTGTTCTAGTTTCTTTGCAGATAGTTTATTAACGTTTAAATCAACTTTTTCAGAATAAGCTTTCGGGTCATTTATTTTATCGACTTTAAAAGAAGTAGTTTGTACATTACTGTTATTTTTAGGAGCATCAGTGGATTTTATTTTAACTTGTATGTCAGTTTCCTTTTTTAATCTTATTTGTCGGTTTGTATTCCTATTTGCATTGTTATAAGGGTTATTAGCGTTAAAAGTATTTGTCTCACTATTCATTTCAATTATATTAACCTCTGTTGTAGTTGTACTATCATTTTTATTACAATTATTTTTAACTGCCGGACCATTTATATGGACTTTAATATTATTATCTTTTTCGAAATTGAGTAAATTTAAATTACTTCCCACAGTTCTTATTATTCTGACTTTAGGTTTTTTTTGTAATTGAATATGTTGTTTATTCTGCAAAATTGTGTCATAAAGATAAGTTAGCACAGTATATTAAGAAATTCTACTTTAGTTACTTAAAGAAGGTATCTTGTTTTCAGAAAGCAATTATGTAGGCTTTCTTTTTTGCTCATAAACCATTTAATTTATTAGATAGTATATCTCCTTACCTGGCATTCATCGGGATTTTTTTGGTTTAAGGAACTGTCGTCTTCTTCCCAATCTTTATAATGTGCTTTCAAATATTCAATTATTTCAGACGGTTTCTTCACAACTACGAATATAAATTAAAGTAATTATTGCAGAATTAATATTACAACAGATAAATCGATTGTCACCCTGTATGAATCTGAAGAATAATTTTGATGATGACAATCAAATTACGTGGCGATAATAGCTATCAGAGGATCATTCTCACAGCAGTCAGACTATAATATAAAAAAGATGTTAAATAGTAATCTTTAATATAATTTTGTGGCGTTAATACTTGCGATCGTGATTCCTGAGCAAGCGGGTAAAATTAAGATTTTTTGAATTACCGAAAAAAGAGATTTAATTACTGGCAGATAAAAGCGAGAAAATTGGAATGGAATAGAATTAAATAAAATGAAAATAGTAGTGTTTTTGTCATGCAAACAGTGTTATATTATAAATGTTACAATCTACAAATGAGATTAGTGTATATAAAATAAATATTACTGGATTCTAAACGGACTGGCGTTTAAGCAAAACACTGAACTAAAGATTCGAATTTAAAACTCTTTCCACGCTAGTAGATGCATATTTGTACACCGACTTCTAATGATAAATACAATTTTCCGAATTTGTTAGGGGAGCATTCATATATAAATCTTTTAAGAAAGCAATAATTAGTAAGCAGATAATCTACTTATTTTATAAACGTACAATTCTGTCTCGTTTCTAGCATTAGGTCTTCATCTGTATTACTGGTTACTGGAGTCGGGAGAACGGGAGATTTCTGATCTGGCGTCGAGTTTCCCAGCACGTCCAACATGTTGGCTAATAATTTTTCTGCATCCAATAGCTCTGGATACGGTTTAATTTTCTGTTGAGTACAACAATTAAATTGGACAATGGCGACTTATACACAGGCAAAAATTTTGTACACCTAATGAAACACACAAAATTTATTATAGGAAAAGTTGGTTTTCTTCATAGATATTTTACACACTTCCCAATTTTCGCAAACCCACTGTTATTTAAATTCCACATAACGTAATATGGAATATCAAGAACAGTATTTGTTTTTATTTGGAGTTAATTGAAAGGTTTGTTGTTTATATTGCTGATTAAAAAACGAACACAATCTAATCATGTAAGTAGATACCATTACGGAGTTGCAGTTTTTAGTTCGCAAGGCTGTGAACAGAGTATGCATGTGTGAAAAATACATCGTGACTAGATTTTTTTTACACTAAAGTACATATTGTTCTTCAAGGCTTGCCAGAGTCAGGATGACCGTACCACGTCTTAGCTTTATTGTTAGAGCCATATGACTATTATTTGAATTACTTTATATTTATATTATTAGAATTACTTGTGTATCAAAAAACCAAATTATTTCAACAAAAAGAGAACAAATCGTCGCTTTAGTTCTAACACAGTTTTATTCAAAATCGTAAACTTAATATTATAAGCTCATATTTTCTGCGGGTTGCGAGTTCCTGCATCGGACAAAATGTTTACATCCTATAGAAATTGATTCCGGTTTGGTCGTAAGTGCTCGGTAGATTCAATATAAAGATATAGATATACGCTAGAGTGGAGTGACGTTTAAACAATTAAAGCAGTGGAAGCCAGCAAGAAGAGCTTAGAAACACTTCCAACGACTAAACTAAACAGAAAAGCATATGCCCCGTGGTGTAATGATTGATCAATTGACCACCACCAAAATCTTTGATTATTAAAACATAATATATTTTATTTACGAGACATACAAATACAATAAATGATATGTTACTTACTTTTAACAAATTAATGAAGATTATACCATGCTCTACAAGTTTGATAAAGTCTATTGAATTCATTGAGTTGGAAGCACCTGAAACATATATTGAAATATCAAAAGGAATCTTTAATATTACAAAATTAAATGTAATTATTAAAAATTTGTATATAGATAATAAGTCGCAAGTAATACTAAAAGAGGAAGTCGCACATGAATTAAATATAAATATGGCTGATTATTAATTATTTGATTTATATCTACTATAGAAGCAGTAACGAGAAATAACTCTTTGTTTTATATGTTTGTCTATAAATAAACATAATACTAATTGGACACTTGACATTTTAATTATGTGTATTAAATATAAATCCAAAACAAAAGATGGAGTCAGGGTGATATTAAGGCAGAGAGGCTTGCTCGTTCCCTCATCAGAAAAAAAAGCGGAAAAACTATAGGTACTATATTCAGACATTATCCTCTATACAAATATCTATTCATAATAGGGGCAACAATGCATGGGAAGCTCCTTATGAACTGCAAATGCGTGGCCAATCAACGGGCGAAAGATCTCCACTCGACAGCGTCTTTAGTAGAAGTATGTAAAAGTCCAGTCTTACGAGTATTGGAAAGTCTCATAATTAAAAAAAATATGTATAGGACGCGCGTTGACTATCTTGAGACTAGGTGTGAAATGAGCCAGTTATCTATTGACTGATTGTAACCACTTCGCTTTCTGAAATAGTTTAGTTACAAAGCAAATATGATAATATTAGACAGTGTCTAACATGAATGTTCTATGAAATTTACAGAAATTTTTGCAAAACGGCACAAGCCAAGCGTCCTTTTAGTATTTAAATTATATTTCAATTTAATTTTATTAATAAAAAATAAAAGTATTAAATAAACACGGAAACATTTAAATACAGACGATGAATATCAAAATATCACACAACACAATACAGTGAATAATCTTTATAGAAAAAGAACAAGTTCTTGGCATATTTATATATTCAATAATCAAATTGCTACGTCGAAATGAAACGAAACTATCACTTACCAATATCACAAACATTATTCGGGAGTAAAGATGTCAAATTATTAGCTGTAGATATAATTTTTGGGTTATCTTTGTATAAATATTTGACAGTGTTTATAACTTCATACAGAACTAGTGACGTCGAAAAGTTTCCCGGAATATTTTTATGTCTCTAAAATCAAACAAAACATTTTTTATATAGTGCGAGTTATATTTCAGTTTCATTCAATGATGCCATGCCATATGCAATTGTGTGTATAAAATAATATGACAATGGAGGGTTTGTTACAAGAATTCCACCCTTCTTATGATTGATATATATGATAAAACAGCTCGCATTTCACATTATAAAGCAGTCGACTGTTGACTAAAATTGAAATCAACTGTGGTAGATATTTCTCTTTGCCTTCATAGTATAACCCCCGAAACATGATATGATAGAGCGATTTGTCACTATGAACTGTCAAAATAACTTTCACCAAGCCACCTCGACAATTGGAAGACAACAAATCCAATAATGTCTTCAAAACCAAATAGCGTTATCAGGTTGTTCGACCTGGACGAGATAGACGCCAAATAACCACCCCTGTATATACTCGGGCGTTTAGCTTATTTATTTATTAGCCAACTCAAAGAAATTTTACTATAAATGACGTGTATCCATACTGTGCTTCGTATAAAAATTGATTCTTTTACGAAATTATTATTGTATTGCCCTAGCTAAATATAGCATTGGAGCCAGGATCGTCGTCTTCATTCTCTCGCGATTACTTTACGACTTAATAATATTACACCAATTTTCCGAACTTGAACGACACATTTTCGACGCGCTACTGCGATATCTATATCTTGTTTGTGCAATATAACATCATTGTTTACATTATATTTTGATGTCACAATAAATATAAAATTGCCTAATTTATATGAGCGTATTGTCAAAATTGCAAACAACTTTGTTATTTATACATTTATATATATATACTTCCAATATTGAAAAATGTTACACTTACTGCTGTTCAATTTATTTAAAAATTCAACAGATTTTTTATTGTAACATCCTAAATTAAGATAATTATTTAACTATAGGTAAATACCCTATTGTTTGAATTTTTTTAAGGATTTCTTTTTAATTTTCTAACGTGGTTATTAGGTCGAGGCGCAAAGGAGTATCAAGAGTATCCAGTGGGTTCCGATGATTGTAGGCCCTAGATGTAGTTGGGAGAAAGGATTTTATGGACATAAAATAGAGGTTATATCCCATTTTAAACGTTTTATTATATCTTACCAAAAGGAGTTGTGTTAATGTATCCTCCATAATCTGTGTAAACAGACACATCCATTCGGTGTATCTAGTCTTAATTTTCTGTTCCACGAACTTATAATTAGATAATATTGATTTGTATTTTTCGATTATATGACGCTTCCCGGTGGGACTTTCAATGACACCATTGTCGGTGATCTTCTTGTTTATTTCTTTATTCAACTGATCATTTTCTGTAGTTTTCGTTGGTCTCTGAGATTCTAAATTCAAGTTGACAGCACTTTTATCATTAATTCGTTGCTGTAGTTTTATAGCAAATCTCGGTTTAAAACATTTTGTGTTTTTTTCTACAGCTTCGAAAAGATTATTAGTTTCTAATTTTTTGTTACCTATTTCTGTATTTTCCAATTCATTCATATGTTCCCCTACTATTGGCGAAGTCTTCACGGCTGCTTTTATAACTAAATTTGTTCCATACTTTTTTTTCAAATCACTATCAAGTAAAGTTTGCTTGTTGGTTTCTGCAGAACTCTGATTTTTATTACTAAACATAAAAGGTGAGAATTCGCTTGCAGATTTTAGAAATAGATTGTTTTTATTTTCACTTGGAATGCTCGTCTTTATCTTCTTTAAGTTAAACGTTATGTTGGGTTTTGTCTTAGTACCGCTATCTTTGATTTCGGTTATAGTTTTACAATCTAGTTTGAGAGTTTTCGCTTCATTATACAATTTGTCATTATTTGTTAAGAGCACCTGTCAAAAATGTTGGGTAAGAATTATTAAAGTTTAACTTTTGAGAAAATATTATTATATTTATAATTGATTCAGATAAAACTATAAAACTCATTATTATATACCATTCTATATCCACTGTCGCTCACTTGCAAGCAACATTCTATTAAATCAGTCTCATCTGTTGTACCATAATCATATTTATCTAAATCCCCGAAGAATACTGAAAATAAACAACAAATTCATTCATTATTTAGAAACATTGTAATTCACAATCTTCTTAAGCTGCCGAAAGCGGCTTCGCCAGTTTTAGGCGGTATTATATGGCTTAGCTCAGCCACAAGTCATTTTAAATCAATTTAGAATGCAAACAGATTTGAGGTATTTATTTAATGCAACTCAATCCAATCGTGCAGATACTGTTGTAAGTGACATCAGTGTTTCAACACACATTTTTTTATCAAATTAAGATTTAATTCATACAGCCATCAAATATATTAAATTAACACACAACCTGTACTCTAGATGTCAATGGTATCCGGTTAACGATGGCACTTATTAGACTGATAAAGGTGAAATAGGAGTTGGGAATTTTCAGGAGCTCCACAGGAATCTATAGATCACGAAAGGCTCTAAAACAAAGTACCTATGTTTCCACAAATCCAAGCTATCAGTATTTTTCACAAAAGTTCTGTTTGTACTCGTACTTCCGAGTGTAATCGTATCGAGTGTGTCGTATAATAATAAATGCACGTGACATATCATAGTAATCATTATTATTTCAGCTGACATTACTGCTCATATGGCTGACCTAAGGATCTCCATACGCATAGTTCTTACACTGCTGCAACCAGCGCTTTCTATCACTAAATCGTCGATCCACCTTGTAGAAGCCTTGTCAACGCCACGTTTGCCAGTTCTACTACCTATGCTTGCCAGTCAATGACCTTTCTGCCTCAAAACCTATGAGCATTATCCACTATTACTTGAGGTTATTTGGTAATTTCTAGTGATGTGCCGAGTCGCCGTTTTGGTGGATCGAGTTGATTCGAGTCAGTTTATACAGTATTCGAATCAGGACTCGATTCCCTAATTCGAGCCCAGTACTCGATTTCTATGTTTGGTATTCGAATATTTCTAGACTCGAGTCTAGAAATGCGATTCTGGAAACTCTGTAGATTTTAGAACAAAAAGGAAAAATAGAAAGGAGTTAGCTTCAAACAGCGTATAGGTTAGGTTAAGCACAAAGATTATTATACTGTAATTTTTATTAAAAGATAATAAACATTGAATCAAGACATAGAGCATAGGAACTTATGTAAACAGTTTGCGAGTACATGCGAGTTAACCAAACTCGAATACTAGACTCGAGTCAGTAGGACTCGTATAAATAGAATCAAGTTAGCGAGTACGAATCGATTCCTGACTCGAGTGCCGGAATCGAGTCCGGCGTACTCGAATCAACATAAATTGGTATTCGAGTAGGCGAGTCCAAAGCAGGAATCGAGTCTGACTCGAGTCAAACCGTACTCGGCACATCCCTAGTAATTTCCGAGTTATCATTTTGATAACATCATCCAATTAATGTATACAATATATATATTACTAGTGATAAATATAAAATAACGGAATATAAAAGTATAAAGTCTATGTTTGAAAGCAAATGTATGTTACCAAATTGCATCAATAATAATTTTGATTCCATAGCATTATTTCTGTGCCGCAATGTTGGTACTACACTGCACTTACCTAAATATGGTGGACGTGTCACAAACCGCCTCGCAGCCCGCCGCGCGACAAGGACGCGCTGTCGCCCGCGATAGTCACCGATGCATATAGATTCTATTTCATTACGCACACCTCTGGTCAACAGGAGTCTGCAATTCTCATCTGGCACAAAATGAGGATTTTAATCAAGTACATTTATGAATTTATTATACAGCAGAAGTCCACAATGCGCTCTAGAAAAGCTTCAAACCAGGACATATCGCACCTCCTCTAAAAAAGTGTCGTAACACAAAAAAGCGGTTTTGAGAAAATTGAGATTTAAGTGTCGTCTTGTGAATTGGTTACTATAATTAATTTTGTTTTTATGATTTATATTGATTTACAATTTATTTGACTTTATGACAGTAAGTCAAAAATATTATTTCTCATCGAATATATTGTTTAATTTTAAGAAAAACAGAAAAAAGTCTTGTGTTATGTCAGTTTTCTAGATTCTGAAAAGACGATATTAAGAAAATGAAAAAAAAATGGTACAATATGAATCAATACGATTAATACATTACTTTACCAATTATTTTGTAGGAATATAAAAATATCTCTTTAAAAACATTTCTTCTCATATAAATCCCGCAGGACTTCGACATATTATACCTTATTACTAAACGAGATTTACGCTTTAGTCTTGGGCTTAAACTCTTCTGTCTCTACTATGTAGTATCATTTTGACAGAGGCAGAAGAGGTTTAAGTCTAAGTTCATTCGCCGGCGGGCGTGAGGAAGTCGCGACTGCTACGGCGACCCGGGATGGACCACGCCCCTTCCGTGGCCGGGGGGCGTCGTCGGTGAAGGAGACCGGGGTGGTAGGGTAGCCTCCCCCGAGGAGGGCTCCCCTCTAGACAGGGGAGCGGAGGCTGGGTTCCCGGAAGTGGCTTGATGTTCCCGGGGGCTCCCTACATGCCTGAGGAAGGCCATCCCTGAGGTTTTTAGTGGGTAGGCCTCCCCCTTCTGGGGAGGAGAGCCCCACATAACCGCCGGCTCGCCACAGCCGGGGTATGCAATTAAATGCATTTTCCACAGGGAAACAAAAAAAAAAGTCTAAGTTCAAAGATTAACTAAAATTAAGTACCACTTTACTTAGTTAATGACACATCAACTTTAAGTTTGTAGTATACAATAGAAAACAATAATATAATCTGAACACTCAAAAACACTATTCAAAAGTAACTTGAAATAGAATATTTGTACTTAGAATTAAAATGTACCTAAGGCACTATAAAAATTGCTTAGAACAGCCTTCATAATTGAATACTTTGTGGTAGTAAATTACGTAAATCTCACTTCTATTCTTCTTATCTAATTTAAATATGAATTATTAAAACTACACCAGCGAGTAAAAGTATAACACCGTTATGGCACTGTTTTAGATTGAGCCTGCGTCGAAGTCGCTCGGAACAAAAGAGACACTAGCACCCTCTAACCGGTAATATTGGAATAAACGATATGGCGTTTTTACACAATAATAGAAGACAAAAATAAACGTTTCTCTGTATTAATACTTCGATATCGACTTTTTTTGTGTTATGACACTTTTTTAGACGAGGTGCGATATATTTCGCTGTGTACTAAATTCAAACATATACAATAAATTATGATAGTAAATGGTGAGGTAGGTTATTTTATTCTAATTTTTATTCTGTCATTTCATTTGTTTTGTCAAGATATAGATATCAAATGGAAAGGTTTGTTCGGAAAATTTTATTCGAGATTTACTTGACTATCCAATATAGTACTTGACTATACAATCTAGACTAATAGAAAAATTATATGATGGAAAAAGCTTGTAAGGGGGGTTACTAGTATTAATAGATTTACCTATAAATTCTTTAAAATAAAAATAATGTTTATATGTATACTTTCTAGTCACCATTAAAATTATTTTATTTTTTACATAAAATTATGTTATGAAAGAAAAACATTTTGTTATTAATATAAAAGTTGCGATCTTTTCTGTGAGATATTGGCTGCCGCCTGTATTCTATTTGGGCTATTAAGCGGGCACGTGGTCAGACCCAAAAGCTTATGTACCACGTTTGTCGTAAACTAAAACATCACCTATCTAATCAATAAATCGCAGTGTAACTGCAAACACGGCAAGCAAGACAGTTTGAACACCTACAGCTAAAACTAAAACTATTAGCACAATAAATCCATGCTCCTTACAAATATACATACCTGACTGCACATACTCTTCTATGAGTTCATAATTATCTAGTAACGTTTCCGAGTCTACCATGAGATACCACAATTTATCAAGAGACTTGAGCTGAGGGTCAGTAATCTCTTCTTGTACCTGAAAATGAGACAGTTTATATTTGCGTACTGTTGTTCGATCACGATCCGACGAAAATTATATATATATGTGTGTGTGTGTGTGTGTGTGTGTGTGTGTGTAAATTTGCTTTTATTGTTTTTTAAAGTATTTACTGTTATGATCGATATACTTCTGCATACGTTGTATAAATAACTTTTTGTAATATTTTTTTTATTTAAATGCAGAGTTTATGAGTCGAAAATAGTCAACTAAGTAATGGATATACGAGAAGAAAGTGCATATACGTAATAGAAGTCAGTGGACTATAAGGCCGATGACGCGTTATTTCGATTTACAACTTTCCAATAACAGAGTTGTTGCGTCTAACGTATAACAGTAGGCATCGTCATGATGAAGAAGTATTATAATAGCTAATTAGATTTCCGTATCTTTTCAAATATATACCGATTTTACCGTTTTACAATATCCTAGTTGCACTATAGTTGCATTCATACCTAGTACCTAATTTATACAAGAAAAAAGCCAACATTTGCTGCCGTGCTTTTTGTATGAACTACTTTATTTGGATTTGGTTAATTGTGAAATACAAATTGACTTTTGTTTAGTTTGAAGGTAATAAACATAAATAGACATATATATTCGAAATATATAATATTTCGAACAACTTTATGCTTCTCTCGAAGTTCACGACTAAACTTAACCAGAGATCCAGTCGCCGTTGGTGGTGATGCTTCATCTCATCACCAATTGATTTCAGTTAAACGATGCACTATTGTTGTGACAACGCACATAAAAAATAATATCATCATATAGTTAATAGCAATAAAGTCGAGAGTGAAAGAGTAAATGTAACGTAGCGCGTTATCCAATTGGGTAGACGACAATTTTTTAAATACAATATATAATAAGAGTACTCTTTTAAGTGCGAAATATTGTAGAGCCAACAGTACATCTGCACCTATTACTTTTGAAGATACATCGACATGTTTGCGGCGCTGTCGCGGGTCGCTCAAAAACGCTCCATACTAAAAACACTGCAATCGTGACGTCATAACTCAGTAAACTCGCCTAATTTGTATGAGCGTATAAACAAATTTTAAAATAACTTTGTTATTTGTACGTTTATAGATATACTTTCTATATAAAAAAATGTTACATTTAATGTGAGAATGTTAGAATTGTGTTCGTTTCATTAGAATTACGTAAATAATAATTACTCATTTTTTAGAAATCTAAAAACAATATAAATTAATAATTAAACTGAAAGTACTATATTGACATACTTTGACGAGATATAAATTACTCAAATCAGATAATTATAGTATAAAAACGGCCATAATCAGTTGTAGTCGTCTACCCTATTTCAAAATGACAGAAGCATTAATAGAAGCGTAATGGCGTGCGTGGAAAGGTCCTCGAGCGGCATAGGGTATGCTGGGAATCTAAATATCATAAAACTGCCTACCGTCGAAATAGGTGGATGTTTGTGCGATTATGATGTTGACACTTTATACGTTGGCTATTGACAAGTAAATCATAGGGGGGGTTGATTTTTGACTTTGGTTGGTGGAGAGCCTTGCCTATTGGCTGGCAGAGTGCAACGCGAGTAGGTGTGGACGATTTAGTAAGTAAAATAAATAAATATTTGTTACACTTACACCAATTAGCCTAACCCAAACTAAGCTCTGTAAAGGCTTGTACTATGGGATCCAGGGTAATGGATAGACATACATATATTATACATATATAAATATTTTTTATAGAAATATATATCAACAACCATGACCAAGGTACAAATGCTCGCATTCATCACACAAACATCTGCCCCCACCGGGATTCGAACCCGGGACCTCAGAGATGGCGACACCTTGAAACCGGTGTACTATCCACTCGACTATGGAGGTCGTCAAGTAGAATGGATTGCGAACTACATATATACATTTTGAGTTCGCGTAAAACTTATTATTGTCGCTTGTAGCACTTACTTCGACCTAAAGTAGCGTTCGCAGCGACCGCGACGTGCGATTAATTATTTGACTACGCGAATTTTCGTGAATCGTGAGATTCGTCTACGAATTACCGAATTCTCTATTTCTGAACTTTAATTTCGTGCGTTGTGCAACGAGTGGTTCAACCCACTCGTTTTTGATTTCTACTAGTAGAATATCCAACGCTGACGTGACCTTGACAGTGATCCGTTTCACGTGTGAGTCATCGCCGGATTTTTGTTTTTGTTGTTGTGGTTTTGAATTTTTCTGCGTGAAACGGAATTTAATTAAGAATTTGTTCTTTATGACAACACTGAATTCGAGCGATTCAAAAATCTATAAAATTGTAAGCAGTAGAAAATAAATTCGCGCACGATTTGTATTCGTATTCGAATTCCAAATTCACGTCTAATGATTCAAAAATACGTCTCCTGAGTGTCGCTGGGCAACCGCTAGCTCTCCGATGTCAGCAAGGACATTTCCACATTAATCATTACCTTTCTCACGCAGTTATTATTAGCGACGGTTGTGTATTATTGTAGGACGATATTTGTATATTGTATATTTATTTATTTTCTCACCAATAAATAAAATGTACAAGTAATTATAAATGTAAACAGTGACGTTTTGGTGGGTCCTGAACTAGGAAGAATCCTGTGTCTCAGGTTATCAACCCTCCACCCTATAAATGGTTACACGCAAGAATTAATTGAATATTTTTTACTGTGAGGTATGTCGAAAAACTAGGAGTAAAATTATTCAGAAGCTATTAGATAGTGAAAAAGATTCAATTTTCACGGCACTGGAAGATGTCACGTCATCGATAAAAATTACACAATTATCACGACACAGCCTACTGTTCGACCGCGTCGCGATTACTCAGCCGCTCTTTGTCTGTACTGAGCAAGTTGAACTAGAGCCAATTATCCTAAATTAAAATAGGATACCGCTTGGTGTAGGGTTGGACGTATGTTTTGGAGTAATAATGTAATACAGACATAATTATTATCATATTGCCAGGGTATCCTGCAAACATTATTATTAATACTAACACTATTTCCTAATGCTGTATCACTAAACTGGAAACTGGAATCATGTAAATCTTGCCCTAGGTTGAATGTAACTTTCTTTTGGGATTTCTTTACATTGACATCTCTAGTCAATTTAATCTTTTTTCCTGAAATAAAAAAAAAATCATATAACTTTCATGAATTTACAAAATACCTACCCAGGCAGATCATAGGGTATAATTTCTATGTCTGCCCTCTTTTTAGTATATGGTTATTAGTATAGTTAATATTAGTATATGGAACCTGTGGTTTGATCAGGGACTATACATTTGTATTCCATAAATACAATATTCATTTGGATATTGTTGTATTTCTGGAACTAGAGTGCTAAAACCAAGACAGCAATTTATTAGGAGCATGTTTGACTTGGCCCAGTAAGACAGCAGACAGTGTACTCAATTGTAAAAAAAGTGATAAATTTAATTTAAGTATTTTAGTTTAGTTGGGCCATTGTGTATCTTAAAACAACTCCACTTCCGACTTACTTCATCCATCTCAATTTCTCCCAGAATGTGAGCAACCCTCTTCGGGTTGCAATATACCATTGGCAGGGATTAGCAGGTGAAGATGTATAGCCCATTATACCGCCACACTTCTATGCTCAATGAGGATGTGTTGTGGTGTTTTCTTGGCCTCTGTGCAACCTCTGCATAGTGGGCTGTTTGGCATTCTTATTGTGAAGAGTTAATTGTTTAGGGGTCAATGTCTGGTTATAGGTCTATAACTTTCGGCTTTGTCCCTCTGCATGAGTATGGGCAATTTCCTTAGATGTATCCTTGGTTTGTATTCTTATATTTCCTACATTCTGTTAGATTTAAACAGTGGCGGCGCAAGACCTAAACTTAATGTGGGCATAGTACATTTTGCGAGGACCTCTGTTGGTGCAAGAAGGGAATATAAAATAAGATTTTCCATACTTTTTCAGATATATATTCGGCTGTGAGGCGCGAGGCCTTTTGCACCGCGAGGCCCTGGGCGGTGGCCCACACCTTACGCCGCCTCTGGATTTAAATATAATATAAGTAGTCTAATACATACCTTTAGAACATTCTGTTTCATTTAAAATAACTGAGTGGTTACGTTTGGCTATAAGAAAATGTCTTAAGTCATGGATTTTCAAATTTGAATTGTTTTCTCTCTCTTTGGGAATGTTAGTTTTATTAGGTTGGTTTTGTGTTGGCGTGACTTCTTTATCAGATTTAGATGGATTGGTATGCCCAGTTTGTTGGAGACATAGATTGCTGAAATCCATTAACCCTTCCAGTGAGTTGGTATCAAATGTATCCGAATATATATTTGTATTTCTAACAGATCTGTGTTGTGTGTTTAGTGGCTTTAAGATAGGATCTTTTATTAAGTATTCCTGTCTTAGATTCCAATCTTGTTTGTCAAATACAGGAAGCTCCTTGCTATTTTGATGGCATTTTCTAATTTGTGGTGTACTCGTATGTTGATTTGAACACACAATAACTTCCTTTTTATTGTAGTACTTTGCAAATCTATCTGATATAGTAATTTTAGATGCTTGAACAGGTTGTACAGAAAAATCTCGCTGAGTTTGTATAGTTTGTGGTAGTCTATCAATACTCCTTTTTGGTTCCATGAACATTGGAGGTGCTAAGCATACAGAAGGAACGTGTAGTGGTGTCCAGACTATATTTGGTGTTGGCATATATGGTTCAACATATTTTGAAAAGTTTGTTTGCCCAAATTTGGTTGGCCAATCGTTATTGACCACTACTCGAGTTAGATTAGGTCTTTTATAGAAATTAAATGAACGAGATGAACAAATGCTGTCGTCTGGTGAGGTATCTGGTTCAGGATAGCCATGTGATCTATCAAAAATTCTATTGATTACATGATCCTTGCTCAATGAATTTTTCTGTGGAAGAAGAATATTTTATTAACAAATTAAGACATATCTAATGTAATTAGAAATGACACTTTAATTTCATGTATCAAAATAAATATCCTCTTTTGATTTCTATAGACTTTCTAAATATGGGAGCCATTTCTATGGGAATCTTTATTAGAGCCTTGTATTGTTGTTGTTAAGTGAAGTGATGCTGAATAATGTGTATCATTGTATGTATAAAATAAGTATATAACAGATCTGATTTTTGGGGTTAAATCTAGAGGTGATCATAATGAAATTTATTATTATTTATTACAGTGGTTAACAGCTCTATAATATAACTTCATATAATAAATACATAATTGGGTAGACAACAAATTTTTAAATTCTATATATAATAAGAGTACTCCTTTAACTGAAAAGTATTGTAGAACCAACAGTACACCTGTGCCTATTACTTTTGAAGATACATTAAAATGTTTGTGGCGCTGTCGCAGATTGCTCAAAAACGCTCCATACTAAAAGCACTGCAATCGTGACGTCATAGTTAGGTAAACTTGCCTAATTTGTATGAGCGAATAAACAAATATCAAAGTAACTGTTATTTATATGTTTATTATAAAACATATAAATAACAGTATACTATCTATATAAAAATATGTTACATTTAATGTGAGAATGCTAGAAATGTGTTTGTTTCATTAGAATGAAGTAAATAATACTGAAATTTCTATATTGACATACTTTTATAAGATATAAACTACAAATCAGATTATTATAGTATAAAAATGACCATAATCAGTTGTAGTGCCTACCCTATTACTACTACTACTTTGCCCTTCCATAGATACTGATTTGTGTGTCCTTCCTATTTGCTTTTCATATGCACTTTTTGGTAATTGTAATGAATAGATTTATATAAGAACAATAGCATTTTGTCTTATAGCTTTTTTTTTGCATTTATTTGGTATGCATGTATGTGTGTGGTTATTGGTGATTATTACTACCACTTTTTATTAACAATAGAATAACTAAACCAGCCATCACAGAAACAAGTTAGTCACCGATAAATTCAGTATGTAACTTGTACTAAACAAGAGATTAAATACATAATTTTTCTCCTATGACACATTATTTATCAGTAAAGAATTGTTGACTACAGTCAAATTAGTGTAGCGATAAATGATAATGTAATAACAACCTTAACTAGTTTTTGTTTACTATAATGATTTTTTGCCGCACTTCATATCATCAAGACCAATTAAAAATAGTGTAATGAAAATCAAAACCAGACAGTTTACCTCAACCTCGTTTAGACTCCATGCGGTATCACCAGTAATAACATTGAAATAATAAAATTTACCAGGGAAACTTTTGGAAGGACACAATATCCAACCGTTATTAATTTTACTTTGATTCATACTATAGTATAAACTTTAACAAAAAAGTAGTATGTAAACATATTTTGTCTACATTTACAAAATAAAGTACCAAACAATTCAATTCAATTTGTTGAATAATGAAATAAAAGTGAATATGAGTATACTATTCTACAAATTGCTGACACCCGCGAAAAAGATTATTTAAAAAAAATATAAATGTTTTACGGCTTTGGTTTTTACACATTTAGCTAAATCTTATCTGTGTCGTTATTTGATCCTTAACATTGATCTTTGATTTCTATTATTGGTCCAATAGTGTTGTTGATATGCTAAAAAAACGGCTCTGTCGTTTCTGTATTATTCAAAATAAATGATAAACGATAGAAAATTATTGTTAAGTTTCTTTAAGCCATATTAAAATTAATATAGACAGATTGTATGCAGAGAAATATATGATCTAGAGTTACTTCTCTTAAGCCACAATATTCATATTAATCTGCATCTATTAAATTAAGTCGCCTTAAAGCAAATTAACAGCGTCTCATTCTGAGTCTATGTGTAATCAATTTTTTTGAAGCAGAAAGTAAATATAAGTATGAACCATGGCTGTTTACGCCAAAAACTGGTTTCGCGCTTGTTACCCGCACACGCTCGCTAGTAGATAGAATCGTGTCATCCTCTTCTTCCTAAAAATAGTAAGTTCACAGTGGCGACAATAAAAACTTAAGCATTGCTTATATAGGTATTTATAAGCTGATACATGTAGATTGTGAAAGATAAATAAATAAAATTATTATTATTAAATGGCGATGGCGTCGTGGTCGTATTACTCATTTATACCGTGGAGAAGAACAAGTAGTGTTAGTAGTGGATGTCCTAACTCCTACAGGTTCCTTAAAACTCCCTGACAAAATTAGTTCGCCTCCCTATTGAATAGTTCTGTCCCAACTCCCCTTTTTTCCTCCTATCACGTAAACATTTTAGATGTTTAGGGCGGGCGATGTGTTTTCACCAAAAACTGGTTTCGCGTTTGTTACCCGCACATGCTCGCAAGTAGATGTTAATTACAGTCTGTAAAATATAGCTTGATACCTGTGATAGTTGTCTGACTGACATAACTGTACGTAACCAAGTATAATTTTATCGATACTGAAGTAGGATTTGTAACATAATGTTTTATTACGAAATCAACTGAAATTGCTTATATTAAGTAAATTTATTCAGTAAAAGGTACACAACCCAAATCATCGATATAATTGGAATCAGAATCCGATTTGCTGCAGGTGTTCTGGAAATTAATAATTAGTTCTTGATATACAATGTTGTCAAAGCAGACATCACGCTCCCAATCCTCTTGAATAATTATTTTAGTTTTGTCAACCACCTTCTTCCAGTCTTGAGCCGTAACCTGGTCACAAGCATTGTGTAGTAATGTCAGCATTTTATTAGCTGTAAATGGCGGTGCTGTGTTATGTCTGGCTGCGTGACCTAAACAGAAACAAATAAATCAAATGATGAACTGAGTATAATATATATATATCTATTATATATATATACATTATATATACAACACACACACACACACACACATATATATATATATATATATATATATATATATATATATATATATATAATATATATATATATATATATATATATATATATATATATATATATATTATAAGCAAACCCAATTTTTTTCATAATTCTGGATAGGGATGCTAAACTTGCTTTAAACAAACCTGCGTCTTTTCAGGGACTATGATATTTTCGCAGTGTCGGAAATTCGGCACGTAAGTAGTACGCATAAATGTGGTTGTGAATAGGCTTGTATCCACTATGAACAAATCTGATGCATTAGGTTGCATAACTATTAAGATGATCATTTAATTATGAAAAAAACAAAGTTTTATAAAATAATAACTTTTGATTATTTATATTTTTATAAAAATAAAATTGCACAAAATAAGCCATAAGTCACGTGACAGCAAACACCAATTAAAAAGTGTTACGTCACGCCGTGCGAAACGTCAAAGTCAAAATGTCATTCCAAGTGTCTTGTGGAAGTGCGAAAAAGAATGGGCATCATCCTTCTCGCGAGTGTTAGCCACTTTTTACGTATCTGCTGATTGTTTGGCACGTATATAAATAATTTTTTGGTGTTTTTATACTTGTGCTTGTACACTGGGGCACTATGCAGTACTTGTAATACGATGAATCCATTTTTTATTAAAATAACTTCACAATATCGAATATTCCGATACTAAAACAGCTGTGTTTTGCACGGCGTGACGTCATTCAAGACGCCATGACAGTCATGAGCGTTTTTGATGACTAATGTCAAATATTTAATTAAATGCAAAATTATTCTTATAAATAAGCATTTTTTTCAAAAATAATAATTATTTTGTATAGAATAGGCATCAAGGTATATTAGTATCTAACTACTGAAATTTAGGCAACAAGCCTATTGCAGCTGCATCAAAATAATCAATTTCTGTAACTGCACTAGATTTCTTTCTTTTTTTGTTTGGTGTCGAAATTTTTTTTTCTTCCGCGTCTTGCTCCGTCACCGTCATTGACGTTTCGCCATTCTTCTCTTTACTAATTCATGATACTGTAGCATAGCACGATACCGTGATACTATATTGTTGAAATTATTATCAACGTCAAAGTAATACGAAAAAATTTAAATTGTCATGTGAACTGTATCTGAATCATATTATTTGTCATCTTTAATCTGTTGTACCATAGTAAGTGACAAAGCTAGTGGAAAACCGAAATAATGATGTTGTAAAATTAAATAATTAACAAGACGCGTGTTCAAAGTCATGTCGTTGGTTTTGATGACAGCTGTCACAGGTATCAAGCTGTATTTTACAAACTGTAGTCTCCCCGAGTACATATATTCTTTGCTGTAGTGTGTTCCAACGTGGTGGCTGGACTGACGCGACAATACCGGACCAACCTTTACGCACCCGCACTTTTACATTTTTATTCCTATTTATTGTGAGTGTACCTTAACTGTACCAGTGAGAATATTGGGAGCCCAGGGTTGCCTTCTTACTACAGATCTATCTATCGATTAATTAAACCTTCTTGTGACTATTTCTTGTATACCTGTACGAGGTATTGGCAATGTGCAAGCTGTTCATTCTCGTGGTACAGCCCGTTTGTGTTTTAAGCCTATGCAGTGCTCCTATCCTGAAATTAAAACGATCGTAACGATTGTAGATACCATGGCTAATACTTACCCTGAAATAGACGTGCCTAAGTTTGTGGTACCCTCTCTAGCAGGCATCACCTTAGCTGATCCTGGTTTTCATACACCTGGATCTATTAGGGATCTCCTGGGTGCTGATGTTTTCGGTCAGCTCCTTAAACCTGAAATTCTTACTGATACTAGTGGTCTCACAGCCGTATCTACCATTTTCGGGCTTAACTTTTCCGGCCTTATTTTTATTATATTATGTATTATTATATATTATGTTAACTGGGTTTGGTATGAGAAACCGAGAGGTGGATGTATTTACCAAAATATGGCTGAATCTCGGAGCTTGTTAATTTTAAAAATTCAGCTTGTTAATTTTTCAATACAATCAGGACCAGGAATCAGGAATTAAAATGAATATACTGGCCTCTCATCATAAAGATAGGGATTTTTGTGCATTCTGGAAGCATCGATACTAAGCAGTCTAGTTCTAGGGTGTGCATTCCGGTTAGCATAATAAATTGATAATACCTCCGACCTACCGACTAAACTCAGCCTGGCCTAGGTTCTAAAACCATATAGGCAAATCGTGAGGGCGACCGCCCCTCAGGAGAGGGGCGATGCAGCGCAGGCCCATAAAGGGGGCCCAAAAGCGCTAGAAGAGGCGCGGGAAGTCAAAGTGACGCCGGCCTTATCATGAGGGAACCTAGTCTTGGCGATGCTGAAGGCTGCCGAACTAAGGGATCATGGAGGGGGTGGCGGCGCAGATGCCGCCGGCAGCGCAGATGCTGCCTGCAAGGACAGAAGGTCCCGCGTCAAAGGGTTATCATGATCGATGAATGATGATGATAATACCTCCCTTCCAGAATAATGACGCGCTGTGGCGTTTGTACGAGACACGATATAGACGCAAGAACTCAATTTCTTTAAAATTATATAAGTTACGATTGCTTATAATAGGAAATAAATGAAAACAATAAGACTATAACATTTTATTTATTTAACTATAATAAAATATATAAAAAATATTAGGCATGTTGTGAGCAAAATGTTTACAGAACTTCTTATGTTAGGAACGAACAATCCGACAATCACAGCTACCTACGTAAAAACTAATAAGCCCCGCTTAAAAGCTAAATTATTAAATAATATCACATGGCTAAATATTCTAATTATCATTGTAACTAAGAATCATATTACATAATTTGTAAGTTTACTGGAGCCAAAGTCTCGGTCACGGTCTACTCTTAAAACCACTTCAATACAATTCTAAGATGTCATCAGATTCCGAGACCAATGTTGAACTATCAAGACTGCTGATATCATACGAACTTTAGTTTATACAGATTCCACTTGCAATATAGCACTACTATCAGAGTACGAAACATCTATACTAATATAATAAAGCTGAAGAGTTTGTTTGTTTGTTTGTTTGAACGCGCTAATCTCCGAAACTACTGGTGCGATTTGAATAATTCTTTTGTTTTGATTAAAAATAATTGTTGGATAGTCCATTTATCGAGGAAGGCTATAGGCTAAATAACATTACGCTATGACCAATAGGAGCAAAGACAGAGCGGTAAATGTGTAAAAAACGGGGAAAATTATTCATTTTTGAAGGCTTTCTTTGCGTGCGCTGCGAAAACGGTTCAAGATACACAAAAAATATGTATGAAAGAATTATTCCTCTATACATGATCTAAAAAAAAGTCCGCGACGGCATATGTCTATCTTTTAAGGTTTAGTCACAATGACCGTTTTTATGGTACCAAATTTGGTCGAAATAATTTGTTTAAGTTGTATCAACATAATAATACTAAAAATTCTGCGGAAACTCGACAATTCCGAAAATCCCGCAAGAACGGGAACTATGTGGGAAAAACCAAAAATCTGCCGGAAGTCACTATTCCACGCGGACGAAGTCGCGGGCAAAAGCTAGTATAGTATATGTAGGGAAAAAAATTGGACGATTCAAGAGCTTTCTATAATGTCATATTTGAATAAAGTTAATTATGATTTTTTGATTTGATTTTATACATTACTTGGAAATTGCTGTTTATTGGAATCGTAATTCAAAACTAACTCTGCGAATGGTAAAGAAATCTTAATACATACAACAGACCACAGTACACATATGATATGTACACGTTCAAAAGACAGAGTTCTGTCTAATTTTTACATAGCACCTCAAGTTTAACTCTTTAGACATATATCGCTATTTATAATTGTATACATAGTAATTTGGTAATTTCACAAACAATATAACTTGTAACAGAAACAATATCCTAGACACATGTGGTGTAAAGTCATGTTGCTACAACAAGTAAGACGAGATATTAATATGAAATATCAACGAAAAGTATATATATAAATCTAAAATTTAACGATAATTTCATAGATTCGTGTACTTTTTAGTTCTTGGTTCATCGGGTCGTATTATATAACGCCAGTACAAAGAGAAATTTTATATTAGATTAATAATCCCCGAAGCGAGCACGAACGCGAACCGAATTAAACCCGAAGCCATCGCGCGCCGTCCGCTGCTTTGGCCTTCACACTTATGACGATGAGTTTACTTGTTTTCATAGATTCATAATTTTTCGTAATATATGACTAATAAATATGACCTAATGATTTGAATTATTTTATTAATATAAAAAATTAAATTGTCTATGCTAATGTTAAAAAATATACTTTTTGTAATTTAAATATAAAAGTTAGACATACGGCTGTCGTTGACTTTTATGTAGGCATTTTCAAGCTCCACATTTTTTCTCTAGAACTCAAAAATATATCTTTCATAGTTAGGCAGCGTTCGCAAGAAACGCTTTCATTCGACCGGTTTTTCTCCGATTCACTTTGCAAAACGGGCTACCACATAAAAGCCTTTTTATTTTTCGGTTTTTTATATAACCTATGACACTCAGCAATAATGTGGCTTTCTATTGGTGAAAGAATTTTTAAAATCGGTTCAGTAGATCCCCAGATTACCCTTTACAATTTAACAAATATACAAACACACAAACTTTACTTCTTTATAATATTAAGTATAGATAAAGGAAATGACAATTTCATTTTGAAACTATGTATTTACAAACTATCTTTGGTGCTTTTTAAAACTGTATTTAAACAATAACACGTCTTGCTTTACATTTGTTCTACGAAAATGCTTTTTCAAAATCAACATATCTCATATAAGTCTCACATGTTGCTATGTGTACACATTAGAATAATGTATTAATTAATTAATTATGTACTTTGTCAAATACATTAATATTACAATAGTCGAAAACGTGTGAAAGCTCTATTAACTGACAAATTACAAAATTAATAAAATATATGTATATGTTATCATTTTAAAATTAAATCTTAGATTAAGACTTTGGTAAGTATACATTATTGTCTAACTATTAAAGAAATACCTTGGGCATAAAAATTCTGTTCACTTATTTATTTTTTATAAATTATAGGAAAGCATTTTTTTTAATAAACTGACTCCATTTGACCATATATTTATTTATTTGGTATCATTTTAGTACATTAACAAATCTAAGTGTGAGTCAAACTCATACACTCAAGGCTATGCCAATTATTACATTTGTTTTTGTGATGCTGTTACAAATTTACTGCTTTTTGTATGTTTTATTTTATTTGTGTATGATTACATTATACCAAATTTTATGATTTTAGGTCAACGGGAACTAGTAGTTTCGAGTGTCAATATATACGACATAAACTGAGCAAAAAAGGTCGTATCTTTTGTTTGCATCGACTGAAGAATTTGATTTCTACACGGTTGCAATTGCAGAAGATTGCTGATCGGAGTATGTGATATGACTTTCACGTGTTCCTAAGAAAAAGGATCTTGACAGACTAACAACCAAGTGATCCTATAAGGGTTCCGTTTTTCTTAGGTCTGGAGAACGGAATCACAAAATATAATGTGACAAAAGGGTGAATATTTTAAGTAATATTTATATTAAAGCATAATATTATTATATCATACAAAGGTTGAGGTAAAATCTACCAGTTTGCTGATAAGTTTATACTTATTATAATTACCAGGGCCATATAAAGAAATTAAACATGTTGACGAGTTTGTATAACCTAAACATATCATTGCTTTACTTTTCACCTTTCCATCACACATCTGCCATATTTTTGAACATCTTATGGTATTCTTTAGTTTATCATTAAATATAACTGCTAATAAACATTTTAAAACTACAACAAAATTATCCTATAATTAGCATCTAATCAAAAATTAGCATCTAACTTGGCATCTTGAGAAAAGCCTCTGTTTCATATGCTAGTATTTTATTATTCGTCGACTGAGTATTCTTACTTTTAAAATGCAGTAATGAGCTAATAGTCTCTTTGCTAAATTGATATTCGAATAAATTCTTTGCTATTAAGTAACTACTTAACAGTAATAAAAGTGTTAGAGTTACGTATGAAATAGGTGGTAGTACAACCGTCATAAAGTAGATCATTTTTCCTATGTGTGCAGGCAAGCCCTCTTGATTCTGAAATGTGAAAAAGAATTATACATTGTGGTTATAATGAGAATATTTATCAATATAGAAACAAAATAATATCTATTTAACGTAGATACTTTTACACTTCAAATTTATGTTTTATTTATTTATTAAGCTACAATGAAGATTTATTTATTTAGAAATAGATTACAGGTCTTAATTATTTACTAGGCTGATTACAGACCCTGACCAAAACAGAACAAGGTATTTACATACCCAACATAATAAAATAATTAAACTTATCTATAAACAAGTACAAAACAACCGATTAAAGTAATGTTTAATCGACGCCCCGCTATTGTTAACATCAAAATGGAACAGTATAGACATTTTATTAAAACTGTACCTACGTAAAACACGCTCACTTTAATAAATATGATAAAAATATTTTATTATATAATAAATATTTTATTATATATAATATATTTATGGATTACAGATCTTTAGAAAGCGTTTGATACCATTTTAATATGTGTATAAGTACAAAAAAGAAATTCCATTTTAATTTTCTAGTGAATAATTGCTTAACTTACTACAAAAAAAATCTATAATAAGATTTTTTCTTATTCCAGTTTCGGTGTTGTTGGAGAAACAATTTAGGTAACTCAAATTTCGCGGAATAATACAGGATACATATTTACATATAGTTTAAAAAATCCCTGCATAACACGTCTGTACTTACATATTCAGCCCAGAACAACGGCAAGACAAGGTTTGAGAACCTGTCATACTCTTCGGAAAATCCAAATAGATTGTGAATTCTCAAATTGCTCTGCATTCGAGCCACGGACCTAAATGGCGTGCCTGATAACTGGAACAGAGGTCACAGTGTGTGTGAAGTGTCAGAAAAGAAACATTATAGACAAACTTACAGTTGATCCTGTTGATATTATTATTAATTATTGTGAGTGTTGCTTTGTGACAACATAACAAAATATAAAATAGTTGCCTTTTTTCTATTAAGTGCTATTTGCTGTTGATAAATATTTACCGGTTCCACAATTAAATAAGAGTTGTGTTTGTATCTGTCTGGCTGCAAACCAGTCACAAAGGTGTCTTTGGGTGGTTGACCGGTGTAGAAGTGAGGAAACGATACCACCATCGGGAAATCTGAAACACAAATAATAATTTTGGCTAAAACTTAACAGCATATCATTCGATTTGCAGCACTGGTATCCTTCTGAAGCCCCGAAGTTTAAAGAGGTATCAAAAATCCAAAACGATGCATATTTTAAAAGATAATGCCGTTATGAATACATATGAAATAGACTTGAATATACATAAACTACTAGAAAATATATGTAACTAAGTAATGTAGGCTAACTTACCAAAGTAACATTTGGAACCGTCACTCAAACCAGTTGGCAGGCTAGGTTCGGTATCATAGCAATCAGTTCCGTTGGTCACTCGTTCGAAGACGCTTTCCGACAGATTGTAACGATATACTGGTACGTCGTCCACAACCAGTTCCTCTGGGTAACAGATCAAAAACTAAGTACCAGGTAAATTAAAAATGAATACATGCATCACTAATCCAATTAGGTACAATAGGTTACATACTATCAAAGAATTCAAACGAAATGAATGAATGAATTCCATGTTGTGTAGTCACTCAAATTTCAGTTAACTATTCTAGGTTTTTAAAAATTCTACTATAAAAAAATATTTTTAGTTGTTTTTTTTTATTTTTTGTACTAGATTTACGGGAATTTTTTTTAGCGATTTCCTTAATTTCTAGTATTATTGTTTGCAATGCATTTGAAATGCAATGTACTTAAATTTGCAAATAGCCTTTTGATCTTCATGTGAAATAAAAGCGGTCTTTTGTAGGCAATCTAGTTAGTAATTAGTGTGAGAAACTAAAATTGTAGGTGCTAATCGTAGTTATTATACAGACCATATAAATACAACCAATAAAAAGATTAATAAGATACAGCACGTTCAGAGGATGTTAAATAACTAAAAGATGACGTCTCACTTATTAAAGCCGGTCACATATTCCACAGATTGGCAGCACGGAAAGAAAATAGTTTACTTACATACATTTTATTAACAATTTTATATTTTTTTTATAAAAATGTTATAAAAAGAAATGTAGTCTTACCGTCAAAATATAAAGGCATGACCTTACAGACAGTCTTCCTCCAATACTGAACCACATCGCTCTTAGTCAGGCGTTGGCTATACATCACACCTTCGGTGGACCCAAATATGCGGTCGGGACAGACCTAAAAAGTCAGATGTTCAACTGAATCTAAAACTCAAAGCAAAAACTTAACCGGCGTTTTTAACACGCAAAATTCTCTTCTTTTACACTTTGACTTACAATGGATCTATTGTGCTACTCTGTGTTCCTCATCCTAGCCTATCAGCTGACTGCCACGATCAGACCAGTCTGTATGTCGGTTTTGGATAATCAATGTCCATCAGCTTTTGCCTAATGTAGGCTAGAGCATCGCAACGACATAATATAATATATATAATACCATATTCACCTCCCGCAGTAATTCAGAATTGTATTCAACTTTTTAACCTAATAAATGCTCTGAGGGTTGCCTGGCTACTGCTGAAAATGTACATGTTGAGTCGCTTAAGTCCTTCGCCTACATTCTCTTGTGCACAAGCTATTATAGAGTAAATTTTAACTTGGGAAACGTTTGCCCTTGAAAACCCAGTGTGACTTCTCAATCTTATTACTTACGCCTGTTTCAGACTTTTTCTGTGACGAAACCAGCCCTTGGCGCTACACCTCCCTGCTAGATCATAAAGATTTACCTAAATATAATATATGATATTTAGGTGGGTATATAATTATTTAGGTCATTCTATCGCAAATTGTAGTTAGCGAAATAAGCCCCTTGACAAATGAGTGTGTAGAGTACTTTTATAGCCACCCCTTGTATATCAACGTGGCTCTAGACTTAGGAACCGTTCCAGAGCCGCCGTGGGAGGAGTATTGAAGGACCTCATTATATCCTGGCAAGACAACCTTCTAGTAGTTTAACTAACTCGTTCTTACATATGGTCGGATCCGTTCTTGGCCTCCAGACAATACTACAGTAAGTTATTACATTAATTTGAAAAAAAAGGTTACTGTCTTTGTTGAGCTAATACTCAGACATGTTTATTTGTACCATTGTTGCACCTACTTTAAAGCTCAGTACTTTACTACTTAACAGGATGACTAGGCATAATCTACTGCGTCCTCATTTGTTCAATTCTTCGATCAATGGGTCAATTACTAGCACCGAAGTGTAGGGGAAATAACCCCGTAGTGATTGTTAGTAAGGGTAAAAAGTTTGCTCACATCTGGGTCGTACCCCGGCAGTTGAGGCTCTCCCCGGAAGCGATCTATCTGGAAAAAGTTCCGGTGTCCCCACTGGGAGCCAATCTTCACGGTCACCTCGTCAGTGAAATCTGCATATATCTAGGGAACGGAAGCATAAATTATTATTAAATAAATATGATGTAACTTTATCATACGAGAGGAGCAAAATCGGAAATATATTGTATAATAGGATTTAATTTATAAAAAAAATAAGTCAAGTAATAACTAGTTTAAAATGTTTTGTTTCTTTCATCCTCATGATGTTGAATGACGACAAAACATATAAGATTATAATACATATAGAATGACGATATAAATACTTGTCAAAATATAAATAAAAGTTATGTTATAGACGTTTTATGGTATAAAATCTACCTTTTGATTAAGAAAATCAACATTTTGAACGTTGAGCAGAATGTAGACATACTGTCATTAGTTATTAGTTATTTATTCTTTTTCGGCTTATGCCGTCCGGTTGTGGAACTCTCTCCCTGAGGGTATTAGGGGAGCGCGAACGCTGGAGTCCTTTAAGAATCAAGTCCGTGTTCACTTCCTGTCAAAGATTCCTTAACTTAAACTAGTTATAGCCTATTGTCCTGTCCAATTACTGTACCCATCCTAAATTTAAATCTCCTTTTAATATTTCCCTGGTCCTAGGTTGCCTGGAAGAGATTGCTGTTTAGTAATAAGGCCGCCTTTTGTACATTTGTTATTTTCTTTTTTTTTTTGTGTGTGTATTTTATGAGTACAATAAAGGGTTATGTTATGTTATTTGCTATATTTATAGTTTATATACAATAGTAATGCATCCTAGTGATACACATTATTTCCAGGTTAACATCAAAATGTGAAGAGAAATTGTAAACTAAAGTGTTGAAATTGTTAGCAAATAAGGTACATTTTTAAAATTGTTGTAAATACTTATTAAATGTAATGAAAATCATTTACATAATTTTTTTTTAAAAGTTTATTTTCATAATCTAATTATGTTTATTCTCTTTATAGCCATGATATTTTCTAAGATTTACTTACACATTAATCTGTGCCACAAACCAATCACAAACCCTTGACAATAAAGCGTTATGTAGGCTGTAATTGCCTACCCAGCGGGTGAAGGTAGGTTGCTAATGTTTAGTAATAATACAATATAACTTACATAGGTTTGATGACAATGCAATTTATAGTCGTTTAACTTATGTTAGTAAACTATTAAATAAAATTTATTCAAAAATGTATGTAATGTGGTCATACTTTGAACAACCCACATAACCTTTACTTAATAGATTGGATAGAAAAAATAATTCAATAATTCTAAAAAAGAGGTTGTTTTCGACCAATGGTATATGCAATTTGGATAAAAAACATTTTAACGTATCACCAATGTCATTCAAAATAACTAAAGCAAAGTACTCACTCTAGCCAACATTCCCATGTTATCCACCGGCACTAGACCAGGCACTAGGTTTTTGGACGTTATTAGCACTGACTCTCGGTAATCCCAAAGGTATTCGTAAATGGTCTTTCGTACGAACAATTGACTGCCATGGGAGCTAACCAGCAAGCGGAACGCGGTCTTCACAAAGTAGTTTGCATCGTGGAGGTACGAGGACATGCCCTGAAATGAAGTAGTAAGGAAATCATGCTCATTTTCTTCAGGCTCCATAACTCAAAGAAAAACCAGAACAACAATGTGAGGACAATAAAAGTTTCTGTTTTTCCCTTTCAGCTACGCTACAAATCCCTTTTTCTTGGGAACTTGTGAAGGTATCAAATTAAAATTGATATCTAGTAATACTTATATATGCGGTCCTATGTCCTTTTTTACTTCTAGAAGGTGTAAAAAAATCATATTTGTAAAAAATCAACACAATTTAATGAGTTTACACTGACCATAAGTGCAAAAATGAAAGTAAGCATCCTTTATACTCCTCAACAACAGAAGAACTGAAACTTATTATGGAATTTAAAAGTTTACAGGAAAGAATCAATCTATTAACATTAAATTCAAACTCTTCGTATTATCGTATAATCTTTGTTTTACCTTTTCTGTAGTAACCTAGTAGTACTACACCTCTGCTATGCTTTTAATTCAAAAGTTACTTACTTCCATACATATTTTCACCAGGTTTCCGAGCTATTCGGAATCGATATTTCGCAGCTTCGTCGTGTAGGTAGTAGGCTGCTTGTTTGACAACTAGATTTGCAGTATATATATGAAAACTTGACTAAAGACGATATAGGGTGGTATTTAACGCATTAAATTATAGTAATATATCATTGTTCCAAACCAATTACTTAGCCGACTGTACGCATATTCTACACCACGGCATCTCTGATACGTTGATAGCCTCACGGATTGTTCGACCGATAAAATTATTGCAATCTCTAATATCTTGGAAATCAATGGAATTCTTGCCCACCGATTTCTACCTAGCACACATATTTGCTTGAAGCGGTACTATTATAGTTACGATACATGTATCCTGGCTGACAAGATAATGATATAACATGTATGTCAACGGAGTCAAGGCTTTAACAATTTTCTTAACATACTTTTATAACGCACTACAAACTTTAATTGTTTTATATAGAATAAAACTACCAGTTACTTTTAGTATCCTATTCCGATAGGATACTAAAAGTAACTGGTTTCCTCTTGTTGGTTTCCTCTTTCGTAATCCGTTACGAAAGAGGTTGGGTCAATCACATTTGAGATAGAACATTGGACAAAAACGACGATATTATTGAAACAAAATTGCAAATCTTATTATATCTTGTAACGTAATTCGGCGAACTATTAAAAATACAAAAAAATTGTTATAAGTTCAACCTGTTCAATTTTAAGTTAATGTTGTAGTAGCATAGCTTATTTCGCTAAATTCGATTTTTATGGAATATATGCATTTAGGGCAGACGGACATACTTTTTTCAAGGACTCGTAAGCATTGGTCGAGCAGACCGTACTTTGGGAAACGAACATCACCAAAGACCATAATAATAACCAAGAAATAGGTACTTTGATTTAAAAAAAAAACTAACTAGCAAGAAATAACTACTTTGTTCAATTATACACGGTTGCGATACACGTGATAAGAGTTATACCAGCTAAATCTCTCTAGATATTGTTAAAATCGAGCTCGTTTAAGAGTTTCCATAATTTCTGTACAGGAACGACGCCGGTTATCGCGGAATCAAATAATAGAGAAAGGAGTATATTTGAATATTACTAATATTATTAATTTATGTATGAGATGTACGTCTTGTCGTCATCTAAGATCCATTATCATACAAGCCGTACAGTTAAGTATTACTGGGCTTATTGTTGAGAGTACAATAAATAATTCATTATTTATTATTATTTATTTGTAATGGACCCAGCAACCGCGCAGTGAATCTATAAAATTGGGTGCATGTTCCTTGATAGTGATGTAGGTATATGAGCGGTAATAATGTAATGAGAAATGCTTAAATACACAGAACACAGTCAAAAGAATTCCTGTACTGTGTCTATGCTTGTCAAGTGTTGAGGTTTCGCATACTGCTCGATAACACAATACAAGCTAAAGCCGTATGTCCGGAGCCTGTTTGTCTCCAACAATAAATAATAGAATTCCTTAAATTCTTAAGTAAACCAACCAATATAATCGTAGTTTTGTGTAATACTAGAATATTTTTGTTGAATACCTACTTTTAAAGAGATATACAGCGACTGATCAAGAGTTCTCATCGCCCTAGGCTAATTGTACGAACGCGCCCCCGCTAGGTGTGTTACGGTCAGCCTAAAAAGAACCGATTCGAATCAAGTCAGGTTCCATTCAAGCCGTAGGGCTAATAGGGCCAAGGCTAGGCTGAGTTTAGTCGTAGGTCTGCTGGGTCGAGCCGCCTCGATTCACCAGGAGTCCGACATAATCAACGCATCCCTGCTTGCCTGTTGCGTTGGTATCCATGAGGATTCTCAGCCTCCTCTCCTGAGGAAAAAAAAAAAAGTCAAGTCAGGCCCCCCGATCCTCGCGCCCTAGGCTGCGGCCTAATTAGCCTAAGGGTTAATCAGGTACTGGAGATATAACATGGACAGGAGACAAACTTTCCAAAAATAAAACACAGGAGACATAAAGTCAGAGGCCACTATGAATGAAAATATGTTGACTATCTACTAGACCAAACAAATGCTAATTAAATGTATAAATAACAAGTCTAGATAAGATTGGAATTGCAATGGCGACTTCTCAATTTATTTAATTTCTATTATTACAAATGTTTACAAATTGCTATGACATTTATACAAGTAGATAGAAAGAATTTATCTTGAACGAATGCTATTTTTATTTTAGAATATATTTATGTACTTAAATAAGAATAGTAATACAGCTCATTAGTATCAATTGTAGATCTAAGTATTAACTTGATATCTCCACGCGGTCCTGAGAAAAATTATGTTGACAGACGGACAAACAGACAGTCAATGAGCTGATCATATAAGGATTCCGAACTTATTATTGAAATAGGCTATTTGACAATGCGAAAAATAAAGTGTCAATTACTGTTAACAGTATAAATTAAGAGTTAAAAAATGATTATTTATTAACGTAAGTTGAAAATAATGATAAATTTATTTTAAATCCGTAAATAAAAATTGCATTTTTTAAACGTTTGTCACGTGACACAAAACGCTCCTGATTGGTCGAATTTATCATGACGTCACTTGCTTGTAAACTTCGTTTGCCTACTTGTGTTGCGCCTAGTTGTGGTAGATTATCTCCGTTACATTAAGATTTTCTTTATTATGCATTGTTTTTTTTTTTGTTTATTTGCACTATTTTACAAGTACTTTCAACCATGGACAACGATTTTGTAAAAGCAGACAGCAGAAACCTGCCGCAAGTCGACGCAATCATGGTCGGATTATTTTTCAAAAATAGTTCTGATTTTATGCTTCGGAGCTAAAAAATGTAAAAACAGCAAAGTAAGTATAATTACACTTTACTGGTAACTTAAATTACTATATATCATAAGAAAGTGAAATAATGATGAACTTCCACAAGAAACTTATATAGGTTATAAATAATTAAGTTTGTTTGGCACAATTTCGTGAACATAAACGATAATTTGTTCACGTTACGTCGGTTATTGAATGTCTTCACATGTTTAACAAGTTCCATTCTTTGCCGTTTGACAAATGCAGATCGGGAAGTACCAGCATCACACATTCTTTTAATGCGATCTGGCTGGCAATGAAATTTAAAAGGCAGAACTTTTATCTTTTAAAATTATTTTCTGACTGAAACCCATTTTGTACTGATAGTAATTTGCCATGTCATTTTCCATCTGTAACGAACAAACAAGTTTTATTCGCGATCTTTTAGTGGACTGCTGCTATTGAAATCATAGGACTCTGTAGCTACAAATTTTAACAAATATTGTGGAAAACAGCGGAAATATTCGAAGTGAGTTGCAAGAGACATTCTGTTAAAAACATTAGAGGTATTATAACCTCAAATCAATAACGAAAATATTAACATTCTGAATGTAATTAATTATTACAAAATATAAATATTATGTTTACTTACATCGAAATGGTCTTCACAAAAGAAAAATATTTGTACTACTCGCTATGTCATTATGATCCTCCGAGAAAAAGTAGCAACCACTTTCGGCGCACTTCGATATTCTTTGAACACTTACAAATAGTTTTTCCGGAGTTTTTAACCACGTATTTGTACATTTTGGAACTGCACACCATTTGTAACTCATTTTGTTACATAAATCACTGATAAAAAGTAAATCCAATCGCACTTTCGTTTTTTGTTTACAACAAACAAATACCTATATATGCCAGTTGTCACAGATCAGAATACAGGCAAGTGACGTCACCGACCTCATTGCAGCGCCATATTGTCAAAGTAGCGTTTTGGCACGCTATTTAAATATTGAATTTTTAATTCGATGTTTTTCAGCTAATATATACCAGAATTAAAAATAACAACTTTTACTGGGTTCCTTAGACTCTACTGCATATATAAAATGGATTTTGAAAACCTGTCAAATAGCCTATTGATGTATATAGGTAAATAAGCAAACTGCTCACCTGATGGTGGTTATAGTCTAGCCTGTACTAAATAAGGTTCATGTGAAATTCATACCAAATCTGCAAACACAGTGTCCGTTGCCAATATGTGACATAAGGTATTAAGTCTTTTTTTAGAGTATCCCGTAGTTTTAGAGCCTATCTTTATCATTTACATCGGAACTAGCAAAGGAAACATTACCATTTTGCGGAAGAAATAGGTAAGATTGGTACCGGTAAGGTATCTAAGCAGACGACCTTGGTATAGTCTCCCTCCGGTACTCTCTGTGTCAAAGAGTGACAGAAAGCTTATTGCGTGAGTGATTCAGGAAACCGCATTAGGACGTTTGAATAAGAAATTGGCATTATTTTGTTTTATTTATTTCACTTAGCAGTGTTTGCATTGCGATGTTTCGGTTTTGATGGGTATGATAGAGATTGCAGTAAAATTTCTGTGTACCGTAACATTACATATTATGTCACAAGTTGGTACAGTATGGCCATTGTAGGTTTTGCTACGAATCTCACAATACCATCTATACGGACGAACGTTCGATAGTTTGCTTATTTGGTAGTATGCAGTTTTAAAATAATATATAAATAAAATGACTTGGGCAATATCATTAAATAAAATTGATGCAACATAAAGTAATGATCATAAGATGTTTATGTTGAGTATCATAAAAGTATATATACATAATCTTTCACGTACGAAAGAAATATACAACAATTTCATAGGCAAGGATTTAATATTCAATAGTGTAAGCGAGTGTAAGAGTTCCGAACCTGCGTGAAACATGAAGGTCGAAACGCTGCCCCTGCCTCTCATAGCGTGAGTAATTAGCTGTATGAGCTGAACCAAATAAATATTTTTTTTCTTACCAAGACGGCCAGATTCGGCACAATCAAGGTTGCGTTCAGATCTATAGAGTTCAGCTCCGGCAAGTAGATGGGATATCTCTTAGCTATGTACGTCATTGTGCTGTTCTCGTTGAAGTGGACATGTGAATGCAACAGTTTCTCTCTGCAAATAAACCAAAAGTATGTATTTTTAACATGGAATTTTTTCTAGGATTGATAAATGGTAGCTCTATTATAAACACAAGATAAAGAAATCCATGCTGCATAACCGAGATTTCCAAGTTGCTAAATGAACAGTTCACATCTGGTAACTACGCATTGTTGTACTTTCTGTAAATTTATCGGAACTATGTATTATCCTACCGACAGGATAAAATGTATTCCAATATAGAAGAATATAAAAAATATGGATATATCGGGATAAAAGTACATAGTTTAAATATGTATTTATCTGATATTAGGTTATCTTTTACTTCCTACCGCTACGGTGTAATTTTTCAAAAACAAATGAATAACATGCAGAATGCAGATGCAGCTTTTTTTCATGTTATTAATCCCCATTCGTTGTTTTTATTTATTCACTTAGTACTTTTTACTATTTACGGGTATTTTTAATAGGGATAGGCTCTATTACCCGTAAAGAAAACTATAACGACGTAGGTATACTATACATTGGAGAACTACAGTTGGCATTAATTATTATCTGTCATTTCTATTTTACTATTTATAATGACTGCCAAATATAAAAAAAATGTAAATCATTTTAAATTTATCAATAAAATCACTTTACAAAAGTAGTTAACAACCACTTCCGTTAACGATATTTCTTTAAATTATAAACAAAACTATAATTTGCTCTTACAATGTGCACGTAACGTAGTGGTTCGTGCATGAGACACGCACTCACACAAGTGTGCGTTATTATTTTAAAACATAAACATGAAAGCAGTTTGCCAAAATTTATTTCCGGTAATATAACTTGTCTCCATATACAATCAGGGCGCTTTGAAGGTTAACATATATAAGACCGACTTACTGAAGTGTGTACACTATGGTTTAGACTAGTTAGCTTCGATTGAGTTATTTTCAGGAAGGGATATACCGAATATAACCTTTTGAGTACATTAATTTACAATTATGCATAGCTATGTTCCTGTAGAAATGTTTTGAACACAGTTCAAGGCCAATCAATCAATGTTTAAGAGACATAAATTAGATATTAAATGTACCCTAAGTGCGTGTCTAAGATCTCAAAATCCAATTCTTTCTGAGTTAATTGACTTTAAAATCAGTGCAAAACCTTTCTAAGGAAAATCTTCATCAGTTATCTTTATACAAAAGAAATGTTTTTGAAACATCTACTCCATAATATCTGAAGCCCCTAAGGTAGGCAAAAAAAGTTCCTTAATGCTAGTTCACTTAATATAATTTACACAATCATTATATATATAAAGCAGTTTGATGAAACACAGACCAGGAGACCTATTTTTGAATTACGAATGCGACTTCGAAATCACCGATGTGACTAATAATCACCGATTTTCAATAATTCTTATTTTTGAATATCAATGATGTGTGATTTCATTACGAGTGCCCTCACCCACTCGTAATCAAGTCATACTTGTGGAAATGTTATCTGTGTTTTGTTTGATTTTTCAGTCTATATATACAATATACATATATGAATGTAGCACATATATTTTATATATATATATATATATATATATATATATATATATTATATATATATATATATATATATAAACCTTATATACCTATATGTATATATATATATATAATAACCATAATGGTTAAGCCGGCAATAACCAGCAGCGGCTACATTCTGCGTGGAACCGAACGCTTACATTTATGTGTGTACTTTATCTATGTTGGCAGTTCTGCGATCGACTTTCAAAAATTGGATGTTTAGGAATTCGTGACCTCAAAGTCAGCGCTGACTATTTAGTCAGCGGTGATTTCGAAATCGCATTCGTAATTCAAAAATAGGTCTCCAGGTCTGTGACTGTCATAATTATATTCAAGTAAAATAGTGCCTTATAATTATAAACAATAACTAACCGTCAATTTGTTACAAAAAAGTAGGAAGACGCGTTAATGTTTGGGGCAAAAAGTTTAATACTTAGATTTTTTCAAAATTATTCAAATAAAAACTACTAATATGGTTAAACTACATCATTGAATGGGCTTTTGTTATCTTATTTTTGCGCAAGCAAAAACTATGTTGCCACATTAAAGTCAAGTAAGCATATGCTAAAGACTTTATGAAAATGAAAAAATTACTGAAACATACACCGAGCTTAAGCACATCGCAGACCGTGCTAGCGTTGACTGCCTTGAAAGTTCACTATGGCACTAGGCTTATGTTGCATGGAAAGTATCTCTTCATTTTTGTAGGGGTTGTATATAAATTGGGGAGGCAAGAAGAAGAGCAGAGGCAGTGTCGCCAAAGAACGTTTCATGCTCCTTGTAAGGATTCAACCTCTCTCTCCTGAGAGAAGAATAATCCATGTTCTAAAAATTTTATAATAAAAGCTATGTCAAACAGCAATATCGATGACAGCGACTCGTTGACAATAATATTTTTTTTGGTAACATAAAACTCGACTTGAAAAGTTGTAAAATTAGTCGCTTTGTGACCATGAAATATTTTATATGGTAATTGCTGACAAACGGAAAGAGGTATTTTGTTAAACACGATAATAACAGTATTGTTTTCCTAGAATTTGTGATAAAATAAAACTGTTCGTCCTGTTTCGTATGAAAGTGCCAATTATAAGGTGCAGCTGACCATATGCTTGTTGGTCACTTATTTAGTTTGACTAACCTCTCTTGCCATCCTATTGGCAACTGACTATGTATTCATTTCGGAAGTTTAAAGTGATAAGAAGATTATGTGATACTAATATTTCTCGACAGTTATGTTTACCAAAAAAGATTACTCCTAGAGTTTAATCAGGTTGCAATTTCGTTTAAAGTGCTTAGATATTTAGGTTATCGAAGAACGCCGTATTAAGAACCCTCATATCAAGTTTACAATTCAATTTACAAGTATGTTGATAGATGGTGTCGTTGTGCGAATAAACGAAATTATTTGCAATTGACGAACGTAAGGCCCCATGGGATGCTAAAAAATACACTCACAAATAAACAATAGGCCCAATCTCTTGAACATTGATCTTCTCATCCACACCGTTCAGGAACCGCTCGTGGTTGGTCACGTTGAAGAGGTATATTCTGAGTTTCACCTCATCGGGTGGGTCGGCCCACCAGTTGTATGGTGGAAAGCCTGTAAAAACAAACAATAAATCATTAGATTAACGTTGTTCATAAAAAATATATCAGTGGTGATATCAAAGAGGGCCAATCGAGGACTTAACTTTACAAAAATCTGCTGTTAGATAAATTAGTACTTAAGCTTTGTAAGAAATAACCTTATTTTTCTTTGCTTCACAATTGTCCCCTCTTTAAATATCTTACATGATTTCAATATTGGACCTTATAATATATTCCTTTCTAGACTGTATCAATGTGATTATATGTATATGAGCAATATAGGTAAAAATAAACTTTGTCCCTCCCGTAAGGTTAAAGTAAATAAATTAAGATATTTATTTATGTAAATTTAATGCCATTAAATGTGATTTGTTACATTCCGAGACATGTCAAACGGTTTCGGCAAATATCGTAGCGTAGCGAGCAAGTGGACCTTCACACTATTAACAAACCTCGAACTTGAATGCACCTCATAACATTTAAGTGTACACTCACGTGCAAAGATAAGTTGTCGGCCATAGATAAGTATTTTTATCGTATAGTTATGATATTCCTTGAAACTTGTTAACCATTTGTAATGGTCATTAGGTTTATTATGTAAAACTGTTGCTACCAAATGGATTCAATATGATACTGAGATAGTGCCATTAAATTGATGGTTTATTAAGATCCAATGTGGCAATTAACTACTGGTAATATAGTGGTAGCTATCTAAGAAGCGTCAAAAGGCGTTTAACCCAATTATGTAAATATATAGAAACAAGAGATAGATGTTGCACTAGCGCGTCGAAACTGCCGTCAAAATTCTATCACTTGATATGATTTCATTCATTCGCATAGCAATGGCGAGAAGATGAAGACGGCACTAAAAATAATATATAAAATGATAAGTATGCATATAAATACGCATACTTATCTTTTTATATATTATTTTTTAGTGACTATGTAAAATGCATAGCGAGTCAGCTGCAAACGTTGCATCGTAAGGATAACTAAGTATAACGTCATCTACGGTAAAACATCTAAACATTGATACATAATCTATCTATACTATATAATAACTTATGTGCAATAAATATATTCGATTTTATTTATTACTAGCGACTCGCCCGGGCTTCGCACGGGTGCAATGCTGAATTACTAAATACACTACAGAAAAACTGTGAACGTTGTATAGCGCAAAAAAAACCGTGCTTATTTACGACATCACATTACAAACATTTTTACCGTGGGAGAGCCATGCTTCGGCACGAATTGGGCCGGCTCGACCGGAGTGATACCACGGCCTCACAGAAAACCGGCGTAAAATAGCGCTTGCGCTGTGTTTCGCCGAGTGAGTGAGGGTACCAGAGGCCCAACCCCCTTATTCCCGTTTATTCCCCTTATTCCTCTTATTCCCTTTTAAAAGGCGGCAACGCATCTGTGACTCCACTGGTGTTGCGGGTGTCCATGGGCAACGGTTATTGCTTACCACCAGGTGATCCGTTTGCTCGTTTGCTGCCCTATCCTATAAAAAAAAAAAAAAAAAAAAAAAACAAACAAACCTCTAAATTTATCAGTGTTTCTCTACTACTAACTACAATAGTTAGACATATGGTCTCGCGAAGTTTTTTGTAGATATTGATATATTCTATAATATTGTCGAACATTTTTTTGTCCTATCATTAATACTCTTCGCAGCGTATGCGATGAAAGATATTTTATGGCAAATTTTTTTACACCTTCGGTTGGTTTTAATAAGAATTTCTAAAGATTTCTATAGTAATCTAGTACTAAATATAACCTATGTTACTCAGTGATAATGTAGCTTTCTAATGAAAAAAGAATTATTAAAATCGGTCCAGTACTTTTTGAGTTTATTCGTTACATACAAAAATACAAATCTTTCCTCTTTATAATATTAGTATAGATTGATTAATGGCCGTTTTCACCAACCCTGTCTTAGCTTAGGTGACTCCTAAGTGACATGCTGTCACTTTTTGTATTAACTGAAAAGAGTGAGACAGCATGTCTCTTAGGAGTCGCCTAAGCTATAAAGACAAAGTTGGTGAAAACGGCCATTAGACTCCCAAAGTAACGGGAAAATCTTTTGCAGCCAAGGGGAAACGAATCCTCCCGATCGACACACGCTGATCTTAACCTAGACCGTGAAAGCACTTATGGAAATATGATTTTATTTTGTTCCAGTAATTTATAAAGTAAATGATAAATAGTTTTTCGAAATTCACGCAGAAGATATTGCAAACAATTATTTTCAGCGACACTACTAGAAATGAAACCCGAATCTGCAACGCGCCCTCTCTTGAGGAGAGGTACTACTACTACACTCACACTATATAAGCACGGGATCATTAGGACCAAGGCTTAGGCTGTATCGTGGGCAGGTCACATCGATCGAGCCGCCTTTACGGTGGTATTTATAACGATTTTCAATCTCTCCTTAGGGGAAAAAAGAGAAACCAGAATCGCAATCATTGTTAATTTGATCGTCAAAATTGATTCTTTGCTGGTATTGTAAGGTCATAATGCAAAGGGTCTGGCATTGAAGAAACATAAGAAACGTAAGACTTTTAAGCGTGATGTATTTTTAGACAGTAAACCACCGAAATGACTACCTACCTACAGTCGTAAATAGACACGGTCGCTGCAGAAATTAATGTGTCAATATTGTCTTGCTGGTATAGTCTTAATATCTTCCACGATTAACAATGACCGTATCATTGATGTAAACTAGACATTGTATCAATCTGTATATATTCGTCAGATGATAATTAATTAACCGACTGCGGTCATAAAACCATGAAAGGTCATTCGGTGCTTATTATGCTAAAGGTTCCGGGTTTAGGTTTCTATGAAGAATGGAATGGTTTAGTTTGCAAACCATCATTATCCGTTTTTGTTTAAGTAGCATTTATGTGAAAAACATTTACATGAAAAATAAATGAGTTTCCGTTGTTTTAGTTAACCTATGTTATAAAATTTTACCGCTGTACAGTTCACGCTGCAAAACAATTGATAGATTCAAAAACATAGTGAACTATTTAACCATCATAAGAGATTTCGCTTTATTTTTCTTTCCCTTACTAGCCTGGATCGGAAACAATAAAACGGTCAACATCGAAATACTTTTCATCAGACTATTTTATCTGTTTGTTAGGCGAAATAATCTTTTGTTTTTTTTTAAATCCGGGATATAAATACATGTTTACGTGCAATGTATATAGAGGTGTTGAGAAATGTAACCTCTATATACTATTAAGTCATGCTATTGGAGTCCGTTACAGGAGGACTAGTCCTATAGTGTTCGGACTATCTGAGTAGACCTCCTTACAGAACCTCTTAGTCGTGAAAGAGAACCTTCTCAGTATTCGGAAGGTTGACTTCACCGAGCTCCTAAGAAGACGGCGATCGAACGAGTAGGTTTGTTTTACTATTGCTGGACACTAATCACAGCAATGGTGGCATTTAGTATTTCGACTTGATCACTTGGCGTCAGAATCTCAATGCGGTTTCAAGCTGTCATTTACAGGCAAAAAGGCATTGGCATTAAAATATCACATATTCTATGATACGTTAATTTAATACGAAAGCAAACATGAGTTCTCAAGGTGCATAATTGCGACGACTGTTAACGATTGTTTATCGTACAGTACTTATTTATGCAAATATATAATTTTTCAAGGTTTTTCGTCCGGTTTGGCCGTTAACGTAAAAAAGTTTTAAGCCTAGCTCTTCACAGTGTGATATAATATAATAAATCACCACGTACATATATAATTAAAAATGAAATTATCTTCACACAATGGGTGCGATATGGTTATATCTTTTAGCCAGTTCGATTACGGTCACCGTCAAGTTACGAGTATAACGTGACGGTAAATTAACAGTAAATTCCACAATGTGGAGGAGGAGGAGTGTAACTCGTTATTTTATGATGAGAAATAAGTTATTTTTTGTATTTAATGGTCTCTAAAACTAGTGAGCCGATTATAATGAAAGTTGGTATAGGGATAATTTTTACCACGGGAAAATATCTTTTTCCTGCAGCGAAAATCTAACAAAAACAGCTAAACGGATTCTGATGTAATTTTTTTTTTATGGAGATAGTTGGAAACCCGGAGATAATTTTTACCGTAGGACAATATATCTTTCCATGACGAAACTATACGATATAGAGAAACTATAATATAAATATATTATCTCCAATTGTGAAAATACAGCTTTACTAAGAAGGAAGCACAGGCTTTTCCGTAAACTTAATATGTTATATGGATACTAGAAACTTAAGAGAGGTAGGTTATGAGCACATGAACAGGGGAACTCCAACTTAAACTCACGGAAGACCGCGAACAACATCATATAGGTACTACCTTCTGAATGCCCTAATTTTATTTATCTACACGGACCTCACGCTCATTCCAAAAAAAATATATATATGTGACACGCGTTAAATATAAAAAAATACATAATCAGCAAATAAACTAAGTTATCTAATACGTACCCATACATAAAATCTATCCAATAAACAATTGGCATAATAATGATTTTATGTTACAGTAATTATATAGTAATAGAATTTGTTAATATTATAATAAGATGAAACTAAAATATAATTTAAATTTTATAATTATTAATCCTCACGTGCCATTTTCCACAACTTCCGTTAGAGGCTACAAGAATATAAACTAGTTACACTGGAACTGAGGACAACATGCACAACCATTGATTTAGTTACATGAGCGTAAGATTAATAACTAAAAGATGGTCAGATTCGTATTTAAAATAATCAGAATTAAATAGATGCAAGATCTAGGAATATTTGACAACATTCCAATCTTATAGAGACTGTAAACTGAGAGAGTGTAACGACACAGCGTCAATGTTCAAAATCAAAACTAAATAACAAAAATAATTACATCAATTAAACACAATTAAACAATAATAGAAAAAAAATTTGTAATTAATTATTGTGAATTTCATGTCAACTAAACGCATCAAATTTACTAATTAGTAAGTAGAACGGAAGATAATTGTATGATATACAGTATTATCAAATTAAAGATGTGAAATCAATCCTTCACTGTGAAACGAGAATGTACCTAAAGGATAATAGGTAAATTAAACCGTAGTTATTGCGACTGCACCAAAATACTCAGATTTAGTCTAAGCTTGCAATTTTGATCTCTATATACATATCGCACTAATAATACAATAGTGTATCAACTCAAAACGTCGTACTTGATATAATACTATAAACACACGCAAAATTTGATTCCTCACGCGTGATCAAGACCGTCGTTCGATTAGTGCAAAAACAGAATAAGGATAAATTAAAAAACTTATGTGACAGTTTCAATTTGCAACTATTACATGAAGTGAGTAATAAGTTTTTTGTTGATTCTGAAAAATGTTCGATTTTGAGTTCATACACTATTGTATTATTAGTGCGATATATTGGACACGGGCTGTCACTATGTAGTTATTCAAAAAAACATGAACGAAAAATCAAATTACATTGCGTCTAAAAATGAAAAAATATTGAATTTGCCGCCTCCGCCTTGCCCTTGATGATATCAACTGAAAGTTTTACTTATTATGCCATTATAATGTATTACTCAGATTTTAGTTAAAGTACTTATAAAATGCTACATGATAGTATTATTTTATGTTATTACTTACGGTGTGACTTTGATGTTAGGAATTTTATGGATAATTATTTATTTATTGTTTCATACCTGGTCTCATGTTTAACTTTTCCCTCAGCATAAAATCAAGGGGTGTGTATATAAATCCCCCGATGGACAGAACCAGCAGTAGCACTCCCCATACACACTGGATCACGGGATCTGTTGACAAAATACATGTTCTCCTTTATTAAGCAGCTAAATTAACTTCTTAATATGATTTATTATAATTACAACAATATATACATATTTATATCTCTAGTTAGCATTTAAAAAAAACATATATAGTTACGTCACAAATAAAGTAGTTTATTTGTTTATACATCAAGTTTATAAAATGGTAGACGACAATGAAGCATATACTAAAATATCAAAACCCTAATGTCTGCTTAGTTTAGTGTAACACGCCATTTACTTATAATACAAAAACGAAGCGAAATTTTCTTACGTTGTCAAGAAAGGATCGTAAAGAAGTAAAGAATATTGTGGAAATGGTAAATTTATCAAACTCGTTCAAAACGGAGTTGCCGTAGTTCCTAGACACTTTAAAAATCACAAATAGGGAACTTTAGTTACTTTGTTTGATTTATAAAATAGGTCACTCACTTGTTTTCCGCGCGCAACTTCACCAGCGGGATACCGGATTTTCCGCATTAAGTGCTATCTAACATAGGTTAGACAGGAGGCAGTCTAATAGGTTGGACAGGAGGATTATATCTCAATCGAGTTAACAAGTATTGATATAATCTAAAATGGAAAGAAAAATTTACTTTGCTATTGATTTTTTGGTTTTGATTAGAATGACGTTGTTTCGGTATTTTTTTCGGTATTTTTATTCATTTATGCACTAAAAACTCTTCTATTCATTACCTGCGGATACTTGTTTCACTAAATAAGACGGTTATCAAAAATACCCAGATTCTTCTCCTCGTCCTGATAAAGAATATGCACATTATCAAAAGCAAATTTGAGTTATAGAATCAAGGTCAAATCTATCAATAAACCAGTTGTATGAGTTTGACCGTTAAAACAGACCTTTCCTTGTTATAATATTTCTGTACATAAAATTTTATTGCTGAAACTTCATGTTTTTGGCTAAAGTCACAAAGAAAATTCCACAATTCAATAATTTATAGATAAATATAAATTTACATGTCAAAGTTCTAATATCTATCCATGTCAAATTTTAATAAAATACCGTAAAATGGGGTGAATAGGGACAAAATCCAACTTTAGACGTAAATTTGTCAATGATAAAGTACAAAAATAACATTGATAACCGTCTGTGCGGCTGTCCGGCCGCTCATACTTTACGAATATACAAAAAAAAAACAATAAACACGTCGAGAACCCAAAAATTTTTGCCAAAATATGCCTTGTCCCTATTTATGCTTTAAGTGGGGTGACCTGGGATGCAAAGGGGGTGAATCGAGAAAAAGTCATAGGGTTGACAACAAACTTTTAAAATAATGCACTAGCTGAAATAGGTTCCTATATAAGTGTAGTAAAATATGATAAATGCAAAAATTCTTTTCTTAAATAGTAAAAATATAGGTAATATCTTTATTAGGTATTATCACAAAATTGTAATGTTTAATATCACAAATTATCTATAAGTTTATCATATTATTATGTGAGTAGTCTTATATCTAGAAACTTCAACAAAACTATATTGATACCTATTAGTAACAAACAAAATATAGAAAAATATTCACAACAATCAGCAAAGTTAAAAAAAAATAATCATAAATTCTTCAAAAATTAACAGGTTTTTCATAGTATAAAAACATATCTCTTATGAAGGTAGAAATATGCATATTTATATAAAAAGACTATATATTTATCAATAAAATAATAGTACCTATTATAATCAGCCTTAATTATTGAACTTCAGAACCTATTCAAGCTCCATGAGACCACGTAAAATGTCCTCATCATTAGCATAATATTTTTTTGTTTCTCCTGTCGATGTCGGTTTAATTACTAGTTTATCTGTCAAAGATACTTTATTCATATTTTTCATAATTTGTGTCGTATTTGTTTTTATATTTTTATTGTTATATTTTTTTATTGACGTAATTTGTATTTTACTTTTAGATTTAGAGGTCCCACCCACAACATCAATATCTTTTTTCATTTGTTTCTTTTCTATGCCGTCTTTATTTATTAGTTCGATTTCGGGGTTTATTTCTACTTCTTGAAAGACTTCGAACTCGTCGCCAAAAAAAACAGGCATTTTTTCAATATCAAGTTCGTCGATATTCTGAAAGTCAGAGTCACTGATGTTGGTAAAAATAATCTCCTTTTCAGCGTCCTTATTCTCTTTCTTAAGTTCGGTTTCTTTTTGTTTTTTTATTACATCTATTGTTTTCTTTTTTACGTACTCTCTCATACTACATGGTTTCTTAAAAATATCTTCGTTATCATTTTCTTGTTTTAAGTTTCTTTTTTTGGTTACAATAGCCTCTCTTTCTTCTGTAGTAACCCGTCGTATAGGTTTTCATGATTTCATGATTAGTGTTCAGTTGTTTAGGTTTAATTTTCTTTAGTACATTATTTTGCATCTCTATCTTTCTCTTTTTCACACTTATTTTCGATTTTTTTGTAGACCGTTCTGTTTCAGAGTTTTCAGGAGACTTAGCTGGTTCAGAATTGATCAATATTTCAAATTTTTCTTCAAATTTTCTTTTTTTAGCTCCTGGAATTTGCATGGCAGTTTTGTACCGATGTTTACAATTTCTTTCTCGACTTTCAGCAGAATCGTTAGTACTAAATCCAACCATGGATATCTCGGATTGTTCTTGATTTTCTTCCAATTCAGGTTCATCAGATTTATTGCTAATACAGTTACATTGTTCTTGGTTGCTCTCTTCTTTATCAGATGTTTCAGATACTTCTTTTATAGTTTCACCGCTCACACTTTGACCCGCTTTCACAATGATTTTTTTCTTTCTGTTCGATTTTTGTTTGTTGCCCGAGCCATATCGCATTTCTTTTAACATCTGTAATACTGTCTGGTCAATGGCTTCCTTATCACAGTCCTGTTCACTACATTTAGAATTTCCTGGTAATCTTTCCATAACCTTGCTTTTGTTTAAAGGGCTTATGCCGGCTTTCATGAATCCTGCTTATATATTGGATGTGATTTGGCACTCGATACGATCTAATAACTTTTTAACAGGCTTGGAAATTCACTTTTGGGAATAGTAGGCAAACTTCGGCCTGCGGTTTTTTTCCACGTAAACAAAATATCTCTCCACGCTCCTTTTGTGGGTCTAAAAAACGACACATCCAAGGGCTGTGTGAGGTGGGTCGAATTTGGCGGAAGAAAAATAAAATACACATTTTGTTCTTTACATTTTTGAATCAAATCTAAAGACAAATGGGAGGAAAGATTGTCACCAATCAGTATTTTTTTACCATCTTTATCCTCGAAATACGGCAACGCAACAGTACTAACCCAGTTCTCAAAGGTGATACTATCAAACCAGCCAGATGAAGTGCAGTTGTACCTGCAACCCTTTGGCCCTCTTTGAAGCCAAGTATCATACAGATTCTTAGCTTTGTAAACAACGTAACAAGGAAGTAATGTTCCATCAGCAGATGCCGCCATCATTAACGATGTTGACGCTTTACTATGGTTCATAACCCTCTCTGGGTATTTCGCACCCCTTTTTGTGATAACCTTCCTTCTTCCAGGATCGTCGGATAAATTTGTTTCGTCGTAATTTATAATATTACACGAAGGCACGCCTTCTAAAGATTTCTCCAGTTCAGCGAAATACTCTTTGATAATTTCTGGCGAAACGGACGCTCGCGACCTTTTTATATTTTGACTAACTCTTTCCAAAATTTTGCTCTTGTTTCTTTTTAAAAAACTTTTTACAAAGTCTGGGCCAGGGAGATTGTCCTTAAATTTTTTTGCGTTGACTCCAGTTCTATCCAGTTATATCGTCATATTTTTTGTACTGCCTCGTACCTTTTGGCTTATATGTATAGACGAGGCATATCTGAAACAAAATAATGGAAAAAAGTTTTCGAAATAGCATTTACTTGTGCTGGTTTTACTAATAAAAATTAAATATATACAAATAAAAATATTTTTAATTAGGACTTAAATTTTTATTACACTTGCTCAAAAATGGATGTTTTGATGTGACATACACATATAATGATAATAATATATATAATACTACTAGCTGCTACGTTAAATGAAACACCCAAACTGTAGATAGATGCTTAGTTTCGGAATCGTACGCATAGATTCAAGATTCATCATCTGTGTAGATGTTATAAACAGATTTTGAGTCACCTCGGTTAAATTTTTTTAACATATTCTTGCACCATTCGACGCGAGCTTCTTTTTGATGCTGAGTTAAGTTATGCGGTATCCAACGCGAAAAATTTTTTTACGAACAAATGTTCATGTAATATTTTATTAATGCTGGTCATACATATGCCCAGAGTAGCCTCTATCTCGCGATACGTAACATGACGGTCTTGCATAATTAGTTTTCGTACAGCTTCAATGTTTTGTGGCACAACGACTGATTTCGGGCGACCTTCCTTAACTTCGTCCATGAGCTTACTCCGTCCTCGATTGAACTCAACTTGATGGAACTTCAAAAGTTGAAGTTAATTGATCTACGCACTGTTGTTGCGTTAAACCACGTCGAAAATCGTAATAAATCATAGCACGAATATTTTCACGTGTGAGTTCCATCATTTCAGCGACATGACATTTTAAACCCATCAGAAACAAAACACTAGCGTACATAAGGAAAAAAAAATTGCGGCCAGTATTTCAAAAAAAGAACGAATTTTACCATGGAGGTCATATATTGCGTTTAAAAATGTTGAAATCCCAGATTCCGGATACTTAAGTAGCAGCCCTCGTAGGTACATACAGTTCGAAACGTCAAAGACGTATAAACTAGGACATGTTAGAGATTTGAATAAATTTTGACCTGGAAAGTATTGTGCAATTTTGGTTACGATTGTTATAGTCCTATTTTTAAGGTTACGGATGAAAATTGCATTAACATTTAATTAAGCATTGTTATAGATAAGCCATATTTAATATAATTATGCATATTATTAAAAAAATGTTAATGCCATGCTGATATTTCCTTCATGAGTCAATTATATTTTATTTATAATTGTATAAATCATTTTGATATTGCATGTGCTCATTTCTTTTGACCTTTTTAGTTTCTTTTAAAAAGTACATAAGAAGGTATTTCCTAATTTTGATTTAATGTCTTGAAAATTGGTGTTCCAATCCATATTAGCTAAAATATGATCTTTGTGTAATGTTCGTAAATATTTTAAAACTGTGGGTCTGCTCATGATTAACACATTTTTTAACCCCCGACGCAAAAAGAGGGGTGTTATGTTTGACATGTCTGTCTGTCTGTCTGTGGCATCATAGCTTCCGAACGAATGAACCGATTTCAATTTAGTTTTTTTTTGTATTACAGGTGTTTTCCGGGCGAGTGTTCTTAGACATGTTTGATAAAAATCGATTGAGCCGTTTAAAAGTAATGGGGGGTTAAAGTGGGGAAGAAAAACCGAATGTCTGCAAATATGCTCAAGTGAAAGGTTATGACTTGTAAATCACAAAACAACCATCTATAAGTTTGACGTGTCTGTCTGTCTGTCTGTGTGTATGTCTGTGTGTCTGTGTAGATTGAACGTAAAATGTAACCTTAACTTATATGTTTGAAATCGACAAGAACCTATGTATTTACAACTTAACCAGAGATATTATAAGTATGTTTACCTTTATAAAGTATAAAATTAAAAATATTATTAAACATTTTAAAAACAGCCGACACAAAAAACAAAAGCTACCTTTAAAAAGTAAAAAATAATAAAAGAAAATTAATCCTAAAGCACCTATATGTATAAGTATAATATAATATTTAAAAAAACTTCGCGTTGGGGGACCGCTCCAAAACTAAATTACTAACTATTAAACAAAATTAAAAATTACTAATCTAAGCAACAAACATGCATTTAATTACCTGCAATTAGATAAAAGATGAGATAGGTAAGCATGTGACACTAATTAATTAGGAGCGGTCCCCTAATGCGAAGTTTTTTTTAAATATTACATACTATATAGGTATTTTAGGATTGATCTTCTTTTGTTATTTTTTACTTTTTAAAGGTAGCTCCAAGTCTAATTTAACTATATATCCATTTATTGCTAGGATATACATATATCGAATTTCACTCAAAAACTGTAACGTAAGATAAGTGCTTGTGTGTTTTAACTTCTCTACAAAAAAAGCGGGTGTTATATGTTCGATCTATTTATCAGAGCTCTGTCTAGCTTGAACTTCCTGGTACCTATAGAGTCAATGTAAATATAAAGACGTTTATTCACAGGGACATGTACGCTTGAAATCTTTTGCCTACAAGTTAAGACTTGTACCTACCATAGTACATACCTTCCCCAAACCAAAATCGAGGTGTCAATGTAAAAGCGATCTTACAACATGTTTTTCTTTAATTTGATAACTCAAAAACGACTGAACCGATTGAAGTGATATAACTGACTAGCTTTTGCCCGCGACTTCGTCCGCGTGGAATAGTGACTTCCGGCAGATTTTTGGTTTTTCCCACATAGTTCCCGTTCTTGCGGGATTTTCGGAATGGTCGAGTTTCCGCAGAATTTTTAGTATTATTATGTTGATACAACTTAAACAAATTATTTCGACCAAATTTGGTACCATAAAAACGGTCATTGTGACTAAACCTTAAAAGATAGACATATGCCGTCGCGGACTTTTTTTAGATCATGTATAGAGGAATAATTCTTTCATACATATTTTTTGTGTATCTTGAACCGTTTTCGCAGCGCACGCAAAGAAAGCCTTCAAAAATGAATAATTTTCCCCGTTTTTTACACATTTACCGCTCTGTCTTTGCTCCTATTGGTCATAGCGTAATGTTATTTAGCCTATAGCCTTCCTCGATAAATGGACTATCCAACAAAAAAAAGAATTATTCAAATCGCACCAGTAGTTTCGGAGATTAGCGCGTTCAAACAAACAAAACAAAACAACTCTTCAGCTTTATTATATTAGTATAGATAGATTCTTCACCGCAAGCTTTCAAGACAGGTAAAATAACTATTCAAATATTAGAGAATACAGCAAAAAGTGGATACATATATATAAAACTATTTGTGTTTATTTCCTCTGTAGCCGAGTTGTAGGTTAGTACATTAGACTCTAGGTGTCACCATGTCTAAGGTCCCGGATTCGAGTCTCAGTAGGAGCAGATGTCTATGTGATGAATGCGAGCATTTGTGTCTTAGTTATGATTGTTAATATTTATTTCTATCAAAAATATTTACATAGATATAATAAATGTATGTCTATTCCTTACCCTAGTTCTCATAACACAATCCTTACAGTACTCACCTTGGGCATATGCTAATTGGTGTGAGTGTAAAAAACAAACATTATAATTTGATAGATGTTCTATCGGAGTGCTTTTGTTGATCGATATATGTATGTTAATCGACAAGTCAATGCTCGCTCAGCATGCACAGAACATCTAAAACCACGTGGAAGTACCACAGCTCAGAGTAACGCATTTAGTTTTTATCTTTATAATAAGGTCTGCGAAGATATGGAATTTTTAAGTCTGTGTTCCCGACACATCTTACCCGCCTTAGACTTCATCTGAGTTTATCATCGAGCGCTACGAGATAAATTGCCTACACATATGATAGTGTGAAATAAACACATTTAGTTTTTACGTTGTAAAGCTTTTTTTCTATTGACCTTAAACCTTATTTATCTATTTTGGTGTTTACAATCGCTAGTACAGTATAATATAGACCATATTAATAATATATTTAAGCCTACTTTCATTAATCTATGTTACTGCCTCACGTTCAAATCAGGGCCGAATAAACGGATTTTCTAATTCTTTATTATTACCTATACTACAATGGCCTGTAACATTGCAAAAAATATCAATCTGGTTTTAAAATCCTGCTGACTTAGCCACATAATATCTTTCGGTGATAGAACTATTATAGAATAGTAAAATATTTTTTCCGGTGGTTATACATTATGTTATGTCCTTCCCTGGGTCTTGTAGCCATCACCATAACCATAATGGTTTTTTCGGAAAGCAACAATAAAAATCTGTAGTAAATATGTATTATCCTATGTCCATTCCCTATACCAACTTTCATGAAAATTGATTTAATAGTTTCGGAGAATATTCAGTACAAACAAACAATCCAATCTACCTCTTTATAATATTAGTAGATTATGTATACGTACTCATTATCGACATATATCTTACTTTATTTATAGCCGACAAATATTCGTTCACTAAGCACACAAGTCACAGTTAAATTATAATATGCATTCGATAATTACACATAAAATCTAATATAGTTATTCCTTCCCATAAAGTACGCGTCGTGGCACGCTCTAACTGTGCATAGAATACAGACCATTCAAAGCCTTGAACGCGTTAGAATGATGTAAGAATGCGAATGAGGACCCTTCAGTGTAAATATTTGGCCGCTATTAATGAAGTTCATTTAAATCTGGCCAAATAATATACATTTTTCTCTTATTCAGATATTCTTTTAGAATAATCAGGCTAAGCCGTTAATAGTGACAAAAGAATGAGCTCAAGCAGTCTACGAGTAGCTTGAGGTGAGGTTCACTGTATATTGCTGGTTTAAAACGATGGATCTCTCTGTTTGAAGGATTTGCTGATATCGCTGCTCATCTGAGGTTTGGCGACCGTCAGAAACGAACAGGTAAAGAACATGTTCAAGAACTTAATTGCCAAAATAAGTAATTTATGTAATAGTAAACCTTCAGTAACACTGTTTCATTAATGATCATTTGCAATATCAAACTTTTAATGCCTCTGAAGTTATATTCAGTCATTTGATGATTCCGGTTAGTGACGTCAAAATCTTGTACCTATTTTCATATAAAATTTAAAAGTACGTGAACAGTTGGTGGTGTCAACATTCTTGATTTTCTTTTATGTAAACGAAATGTTAATAAGAAGACTTATGTGCAACTGTAGTGGTATGGTGTTGTGAAATATTAAGTTAGTGACAATAGTCACGTTTTCACGGATTGTTTATATTGTTATTTACTAATATATAGTATAGCGCGCAATAAATTCAAACAAAATATCTTAATACAATCATAAGCTCATTTCAGACTCAGCTTTACATAGTATAAAATGGAGTCACTTTCGCTGTATGTTCGGTTATCTTTTAAACTACTCAATAGTGCTTAATGCAGTTTTCAGCAATAAATAAAGTGACCAAAAAGTAAGATTCATACTTATTATAGATGCACATTATAATAGGAAAAGCCATATTGCAACCGTGCCAAGCTTGATCAACTCATAATTTATAAATGTACAATTTCAAAGCATACCGGATATATGTTCCAATTTTGAATAATAAATTTCAACAAGTATACTTATCTATCTCTTCATTCCGGTAAAAATATAGATGTGAATTTACTTTTAAACTCAGAAAACATTTTTTTTTTATAGGATAGGGCAGCAAACGAGCAAACGGATCATCTGATGGTAAGCGATAACCGTTGCCCATGGACACCCGCAACACCAGAGGCGTCACAGATGCGTTGCCGGCCTTTTAAAAGGGAATAAGGGTAATAAAGGGGAATAAGGGGGGTTGGGCCTCCGGTAACCTCACTCACTCGGCGAAACACAGCGCAAGCGCTATTTTACGCCGGTTTTCTATGAGGCGGTGGTATCACTCCGGTCGAGCCGGCCCAATTCGTGCCGAAGCATGGCTCTCCCACGGTAAATATATATAATGTAAATATTAATATATATTTATATCATTGGATGAAAATCGTGAATTATCTGCTACTATAGATAAAACTATTGAATTTAAAGCTCTTTCATCAGGGAATCTACCATTTGAGGTAGGTGCATAATCATTACAGCTCATATCTATCGCTACCGAAGGCTACGAGTCTACTGTAACTATATTAGGATAATTAGGTCAACCACGCTGGCCAATGCAGATAGGTCACATACATCTTTGAATTTATGCAAGCTGCCTGACAATTTACCGACGCTGAGACGAGACATAATAATTCCGCACAATTAAAATCTGTTAAACCTTCTTGGTTTAATGGAAACACCCTGTCCGTAGTATGACATTCCATTGCTGTCACATCAAATAAAATACACCGACTGACTAGTGATGTAGAAATCTATTATATTAATTATGTCCCAATACACCTGCGTAACTGTGTTTTTTCTTTCACTACACGTAAATCAATGTCAGAAACTTAAATACTGTGTTTCTATGTTTTAAACCCACTCTTAAGTTGTCTTGAGTAAGGTTTTGACAATTTTAATATATTACTAGCTGCCCCGAAGAACTACGTAACTATCTCCTAACAATCGTAACGACAGCTATAAGCCTCTGAAAGCATGCTCCGAGCGCTTCTTCAAAGCCGCATCCGCCCACCCTAATTCGCTCGTTAAAAACGCGTCCGACTACGTTGTTTCCGACCGCATCCGCCGTCCCAAACACGTACTAACAGACCCGCCAGACACAATATCAACTAAGCTCAACAGGCTACTTGAGGCGGCTTCTGCGTCGCCAAACTCCACGAGCACGTAAGTAGCAACCACACACCAACAACTGTGTAGTTAGCTTAGCTTAGTAGATAAGTGCATCAGCGCACACATTATACCATTCGGACCACTCTGGCAACCGATCCCATTTAAGAGCGTACGCACTCTCCTGAGGCTACGCTGTGCACCGCCCCGTTCTGGAGGGCGGGAGCGTTAGTTCAAGCCGATAGGGTCCCAGGCCTTCCGCCCGACCAAAGGCTGTAGGTAGTGTTTAGTTGGTAGGCTGGCCTTCTGCTGGAGTCCAACATAACCATCCGCCGTAGACCGGTTGCGGGTGGTATCCGGTGCGAGGTCGTCCGAGCACCAGGGGGTTGTCAATAGCGACCACTGTGGTGGCGCGCCCCTATGAGGATTCACTACCGTCCCCCGTGGGAAAAAAAAAAAAAAAAAAAAAAGCTATAAGCTGTCAACTGCGAAAGATGGCAGAATTCAAAAACTGATATTAAAATAAGTAAATGTCGTTTTCTCCCTGTTTCTTTTTCTTAAGTATTTATAAAATGTGTATACTGATCTTCATTCTAGAAATTACTCAATAATTGAGCCCGCTAATAAAATAATATACAAAATAAAAAATTGTGATTTTGATATATACATTTTAAATGCACATAGATCCACACATATCTAGTAGCTTTATTAATTTATTTAGATAATTTAATATGAATCATGAATTTTAACGGGAGGCTCGAAACAGTTTGCATGTAAACGAGCTTTAAAAAGTACAATGACATGAGGTGTCGTAGATCGTCGCGCACCACAGATTTTACCACAGCATATGATAAATATATGTAGCGCACAGTGGGTACCGTGAGTTTGCTATCATTTTCAATAGTTATTCGACATATTGTAAACTACAAAAGTCATGTCACTCTATTGATTAAAGTTAGAATAATTTTAGTTTATTATGTCTTCGCTAGGCGTAGTACAGGTTTTTCAGGGTACCTTTGTCTTTTGTCACATTTTAAAAAAATATAGGAATTTTGTGAAAAATGTCTCTATTTAATTCCCTGTTTCAAAGTATTATCAATTTTGCATAAAGCAAAGTTTCTTTCCTGTTGCAACATTATTCCAGCCTTCAAATGATCTTACAAAAAAAATGCTCAATAATACACATTATTTGTAAGTTTTCCATAGTGATATTAAGTGCGCTATCGCACTTATAATCACTATGAATTTGGATTTTAAAATCTAAATTTATTAATTACTTATAAGTCTGGATTTTATAGTCGTATTAGAACTTCTAATAGTGTCATATTATGTATGACTGTACTGAATTATGTGTTAATTTCTTTTACAGGATTATTGCATAAATGCGGATATATTTTCCACCCTTTGTTTAAAAACATATAAATATGTTAGACTTATTTAAATATGTCAACAAGTAGACAAACAATAAAGCAACACGCTTAGTTCTAACGATAAACGGCTCTCTTTTGCATCGACCCAAGTACGTTTACTTAATAAATAAATTTTAAATGGAACGAGTAAACCATGCAAACGTATGTAATGTTACATAATTGGTGACTGCACTTGAGGCTTGTCAAGGCATGCAGGTTCCGATACCTTAGCTGCGGTAAGATTTAAGACGTACTACTTTGATCGATTTATTTATCTGTTCCTGTATAATTTATAGGTTAACTTATCCATGCAAAAAAAAAAACATGCATTGTCACCTTACAAAAATTACCTTGATAATATATGCGCTCCAGCTTGCTCATGAATGTTGGTGGTATAGATACTAAGCATAATAGTGCAACCATACGATGCATAACGTCATAAAACTATGTATCATTTTTCCCACCAATATTGTGAGATCACTCGCTTAAGTCACATCTTAAAATCATTCAACAAAGAGTTTACTACCATCAACAATCAAAAATGTACACTATTATTCTTGTATTAAGGCGTAAATTAGACTTTTAAATGTGCACTTAGTTCGTTCAAATGTCTCGTAAATTATGGCAGAGGTTTTAATATGCGAATTGTGTAGCCTGCGCTAGGTCACACATTGTCAGCTGTTTGGCGGATTAGGTGGTTCCCTTTGTTGTGTTACATAAATAAGCGTGGGATTAAATAAATGGAGCTGTTTTGACGTCAGCGCGTATATGCATAGAATAGAGATTTGATAGAACTGAGAATTTGCATGTTCTAATGGGTATGACCTAGAATACAACTTGATTGGAAAGAATTACCATTGATTACATTACCAATACAGAGAAACAAACATGTTTATTTATTCCAAAATAAGAAGAAACATGCCCTATGTTTTTGTAACGGACACTAGTTTTTAAATCAAAGGTAGAGAGGAAGTCAACAAATGCGGCGTGGTAAAATGCAGACACAGATTTCGTGCGCAACTGCGATCTTTCAGCCCACTTAAACAAGTGATATGTGGTTGACAGGTTTATATCCTTAGATCATGGGCTAGGTTTATTACTATATTCTATACTCGTAAACACATTATTTATTATCAAATTATGAGTTACACTTAGTAAAAAAAATCGAAGTTTTTTGAATATGATTTAACTAACAGTACCTATATTTTGTAAGAAATAACTCAACAGATCGAATCGAACATATGCGAGGGTTAAGCTGTGGTTATATTTGGCCCTCAATTTCTAGGTGAGAATATACATTTCACTTCGATTGCGATATTCCATTTAGTAATCAAATTAAATGTTTACAATCACTAGACATACTCGTAGGTAAATTTATATGTTTGAAACTAATTATTTTTACAATTTTGCGATGCTCTTTTATCTCAAACAAATACAGATTACCGAAAACAATTCAGTCAGAGCTTTAGTCTGACATTTGGAATACTAATCTAACGAAAACTAACCTACCTACTTATCTTGCGATTACTGAATACATTTAACAGAATAGTAGATAAATATTATTAAACACCAAACCTTTACTAAATTATCAATCAAACACTTCAAAAATCACTCTAAAGTTTTATAATTTGCAACATCATTTCAATTGCGAGCATTTAAATCTTATCCAAGAACGTCGCGGTATATATTCTGACATAAAATTGAAGGCACAACTTCAAACTCACAATCATGTTGCAATTGAATTGCACAGATTGCGTCGTAATATATAATTCGTACTTTTAACAATCTACTCAATTGAGTTATTAATGATGATGAAATGGCGCCACATCTTCCTATAATGGTAATCCCATTATAGGAAGAACCAGAAATAACTGAATGATGTATAAGAGAAAACTTACTGCAACAAAATGGTTTCAATTTCTTTCTTGAAGAAGTATTTTCGCATGTGGTCGAGCATTCCTCTATTGCGCATTGCACTTCCATACAGTCACCTACGCAATTACTCTCAATTTTCTCGCCAATAAGGTTGTTCAATGAATCTGCACTCTCTCTAGACTCACTATCCGGACAGTCTGTGGAGTCTGTGCCAGAGCTGTCTGTGGCTCCTAAAGATTCCGCGGACATCTTGGCTTCGTTCTTTGGCATTCTGGGGACAAAAAATATATTTGTAGAACTTATGTATTACTCGTTTACTAGCGGTTAAAATTTTAGGATCTTTGGCTGTGTTATTATGTGAGTCAGTTTCAGGATCGTTATGTGGTCAAGATCCCCACTATTGCGCAACGGTACTCGAGATAAATATTTTGTATAATCTCATTTGTTGCAGTTATCGCGTTTCTGTATGTATGTTTCTATGCTTGTAACTGCGCCCACGATACAGAATAAAAATCATAGTAGGGGTAACGTTTTTTCCTAAATAATTTTATTTTTAAATTTGTTATTTTTGTTACTTAAAATTCTTAGTGAAATCCTTAGTAGATTACGTTTATACGCAAAGGTTTTATGCCCAATGTACAGTAGTAGAGTCACAAGTATGTTACACAATCCGTGTAGGGTACAATAAATTTAAAATCTATGAATAAACATGTTAGATAATTAATACTCAATAAGACATATTTCTCATTCTCAATAAATCATTAGGCCTCATACCGATTGTGAAAAGTTTAAGGCGAAATATCTAAGGACGTGTGACCATCAAAAATTAATTAAAACTTTAGAATTAACAATTTTCTTCGTTCTTGATATTTTCGGCCGTTCTAATTTCAACATATCAGCATCTAACAAGTCACAATATTGTATCGATTTGTATTCAAATATTAATACTAGTCTATATAATATGTGCATTCGCAATTTGTTTATTCTACAAAGATTCCAAGCAACTGGCAAGTTAATGGTTTTCGTGTAGGTTATGGTTGGTGTTATTTATCGTTAATACAGCGATGATTCGTAATCGAATAAACTTGCCTTGACTTAACATAGCTGCTTGAAATCAAGTATAATACAATTCCAAGACAATTTCAATCCATATCTGACTTTGTCGAACTATCACGCTAATTGTCAAGATTCCCAAACTAAAGTAATTTTAATCCATTCCAACTTCACTTTTTTTTATAGAATCGTTTTCAAGAACTGGCTTCGACTGACATATACAGCATCTGCATATCTCACGTCCACGTAATTTATCAATAAATATATGTGACAATCAATAGTCGTAAAACAAACCATTACTCTCAATCGACAATGATAGCTGACCTATATTTTTATTGGTCTGATTTCATCTATTATTTGTAACCATTCGCAAATTTAAATTTGTACCTAGACAAACAAGTATGTTACATATCGCTTATTAAAAATATAATTCTGCTTTTAGTAGATATCAGGTTTGAGAACTTTTATTCCAAATATGAGACATATTTTGATATTGTTGTGTGTATGCATGTTTTACAACCAATCAACAATCTTATCCGGAACTCGATAAATTCTATCAAAAACCTGAAATATTATGGCGAGACAGACCACGATAAATGAGGAACAATAAAAATAAACTTATTGAAAAATAAATATTTATTATGGTTCCTATAATCTAAACTGCAATGAAACTTGAATTTCCTGTTTTATATCATTTCCATAATACGTGCTATTCGTAAATGACATAAATTAACTTTTATTTCCATAATTTAAAGAGTATGTTTGAAAAAGGAATAGAACAGGATCTTGGCAAATTCCACGCAAGTGTGTGTACGGCTTATAAAGCGGGTTTCGCTCTACTTTTTTCTGTGTTCGGAATCGATAATTCCGAATTATTGCAAACCACAGGACAACCAAGGTCATCAACCTAACTCGAATATTTCCGTTCTGACGCATAATTACTAATATGAACAGATTTTAATGGCATCGTGAAGGATTCACTAAATTTCAAACTATAAATGGCAATCAGGTGCGCAAGATTAGAATAACACATTTGCAGACGTAGACTATGAACAGATATTTGCATGGGTAAGAAGTGCATGCATGCCAATGATAGGGAATGTTTGTATAGCTTATCATCATCATCCTCTTGCCCATTTCCCATTATCTGGGGTTGGCGCAGTAGATCTTTTTCTTCCATTCCTCTCTATCAGCCGTCATTTCCATGCTTACTCCTTTCATTCTTATATTATTCAATGTTTGTATAGCTTAATGGATTAAATATTAAACTTAGATATTGGATACTGTGATTTTTTTATGTTGTCGCAATTTGGCATTGTAATAAAATTCCTTAGATTCTTTGGTGGAATATTTGTAAAACTTACCGGCTTCAGAAGTACAGTATTCGGTTAGGCTATTTTTACATCGTGTATATACCTAAAACTTTTCTTGGTACCTAAAAAGGTCTTGTATTTAAAAATTACGAGGTCGGGTTTGCCCAACACTCATGTACCGCGGAAACCATGACCTTACGCAGATCCCTAGACATTGCATAACTCATTGTTTTCTAACGAAGCAGAATGAATATTTGACAAATTCCGTTGACCTCAAATGGCTGTCAACCGCTGTTTGGCACTTCTTAGAACGCAAACATGACTATGATATTATGATATGACTAGTATTATTACATATGATTATATGTTTCCTTCAATTTTAGTGTTACCTGATGGTGAAAGACGACAAGGCGAAAGATGAAAGTGAGCTTCATCTGCACTTTTTAAAATTGAAGAACTGGCTCGTAACTCTGAGTTGTCAGAACACAATAATCATCAACATTCTTGAAAAGATAAGTGAGAAGTCTGATGTCCTTCTTATTAAAACAAATATGAGCAAATACAGTCTTATCGCTAATAGAGATGTCTTCTAGACAACCTTTGAAAGGAAATATTTATGATGAAGTGGTAGTATGCTGTCAAATACAAACGAATAAATGACGAAAATTCATCTTAAGAAATACGATCACGTGTCTGCCAACGTCCACTTTTATTCTGAAGACCTATTCGACAACGACGAAAGATGATAGTATTTCTCCTACTTTTAGAATTTAAGTACATCTTATTACATAAAAGTCCACTCTTGGTTAAATAAACTACTCAAATATCCTTCCCGTCACACAGATATGTTACACGCATCCTGTTACGCTCAAGCAATTCTCCGTGGACACGCTCCCATCTGATATCAGAATTACTATTACTCTGCTAACTTTCAAGAAGAATTGAATAGAACGAAGATTGCTATTTAATGAATATTGACGCCAATAAATTGTAGAATTATTCTTTATACCCGTTTCCCTTATTTCTCTATATTCATATATGGCGCACTAAAATAATAAAACGAATACTCTGAACGGTCAAAAATGAATTCATTGTCTCTAAACCTCAATGCTTAATTAATAAACTAATTTTGAAAACATTTGCGCCAGCGCCATTTTTACATGTTTTCAATACTCTTCGATAAAACCTGTTCTGGCGATAAAATCGTTGATCGCATAAATGGTTCTTTATTTTTGAGGAAAGAAAAAAGTCACACAGTGCCAGGTCAGAACTGCATGCAGGATGACTCGTAAATATTTCGCCTTCATAAACTCAATTTTTTTAGATTTCCTTTAATTTAGATTTGCATAGACGTACAATGTTTCAAAAAGAAACAATTATCTTAGAAAATCTTGATAAACATTATTACTATTTGACGAGCACTCCTAGTTCTAACCAATTTGCTGTAGTACAAATTCAGAAGCAACATACGCTGTTGAACGCCTATAAAACAAAATTTTGTACTTTTATATTAACAGAGAAACAGCGAGTAATAAATCAGCAGACCTTTGAAAACACTCTTCGGGGTCTTAATAAACAGATCTCCAAAGTCTCTGACACTCGACGTAGGCCAATTTTATATAGAATGTATTAAAGAGGCCATAGAGCACAACAAAGCACCAAAGTATTCGCAAAAGATGTTACTTAGACAAAGTCTACTCACGAAGCTGAAGACGAGGACGACAGAGTCGTCACATCCTGAGCGAGATCACATGCTTCTATGGACAGCTTTACGCTACGTCGTGATTACCGTAGCCAATCTGACAATCTTGGGCCAGATTAGATTCAGTGCCTAAAGCGAAATTAATCCAACATTACACCAAAGACATCGTTACATCCACACCATATCTCACATGTGTTAGTGTCGTTAGTGAAGTATGGAAGGTTATTTATATAAGTCAGGAAAAGTAATGAGCCCAGTATTGATCCTTGACGCACTCCCATAATTATAGTTACACCAACAGACTTAGTGTTATTAACGTCAATTTTCTGAACCCTATTGGATAAAATAAGGCTAACTAATTTAGAAGAGACACCAAAATATTTGAGTTTATTTAAAAACAGTGATAAATAACGCAGTCAAAAGCCTTTAATAGGTCACAGAATATACCGATTACATCCGATTACATTACAATGCCTTTCAAATTTCTCTTCTAAGAGGGCTACAGCTACATCGGAGCTCAAATTCAGACCACTAGTAATTGTTATGGGTGTGTAGAAAAAGAATTCCTCAAAGCATTAGCAACGAAAAGTCTGATTATATTTTTTGATTATTAACATTCAATGTGAAGATATTTACAGTGCGCAATATCTTTCCTTATATATCCGTTACTTTATCGAGAGTTTAATTACAAAGTCTTAAACAATTCGTAACTAATAAAACGTAGTAATTGTATATGTACTTTTTGTTAAGTAATTTGTTTATTTTTTACAGGGAATAGAACAAAAGAGTCATTTTATGTGATACGCATACACATACCAATACATAGCAAAACATATATTGCAATATAATTAAGTCCCGGCACTTTAGAATAACAACGAATAGAAACATAATCCAGTCGTGCATCTTGAAACAACTTAAACTCAGTCATAAATGACGCCTTACGTTGAAGAGCGCAACAATGTTCAATGTTATTTATTTCACTTCAAACGCATTCACAAAAACGCAATCAAATGGTATCCTAATACATCGGGTAAGATAAAAAATATAATAACATTACATATAACAATAGTATTATATATATACACTTATATATATATATATATTATATATATATATATAATGTATTTCAATATAAGCTAATTATATACGAAATATGTTATTTCAATCACGGTGTTGCTAGTGCGGTAAAATAATTATCCCATCCCAGCAATAAATATTTTGATTAAATGATATATAAAGAATTGATTGATTAAATTAAAATTATTCTTTTTATGTGTTAGAGTCAACCATTGCTTATTATTGCCCTGCCCATTAACTAGTCAGGGCAGGCTTCTGCATCTCTGTGCGAACGCATATAAGCTATGATGATGATGATGATGATGAATATAAAAAACAAAGGGCACTGTATAATAATCTTCAGGTACATAATAAAAATAAATAATAATATTCTAATTTATCAAATATTTCTTGCCAATATTATCTTTGAGGAAGACATAAAATTTAAACAATGTTTGTAAACTTGTCAATCTAATCTAATACATTACCTTTTAAGTATGAGGAAGACGTAAAAATTGTACAATGTTGTAATGATGTTATTTGTTCAGACAAATTCTTAAATTATTATCTAACAAAAGAAAATATCTTTTTAATGTTACAGTGTTGTATAAAGTTATCGTATACAGGCAAACTTATAATAATTTCAAAATATAGTACGAGTAGCTAATTCTAATTATTACACTAACGTTATTGTAATTATATGATATGAAAAATAGTACTGTAACTGTTAATTTTTTCATTCACCTCATTTAAATAGAAGATTGTTTGCCTAGGGAATAAAGTATTTTAAGGAGTGTGTTTTTTGAATTCTGATCAAAGCAAAGGATTTTAGAAACGATTCCCAAATGTAACGGGGTGATTCTAAAGTAGAATCCCAAGCATAGCGCGTGATTCAAAATACATCACCCGTGCTAAAATAGTGTTAATTAACAGATGGACTTTCTACTTTTGCTCACACTCTATGATAGCCTTTTCCAAAGTGGGCGATACTTAACGCCCCCTTGTGGGCGCTGCAGGCCTAAAGGGGTGCGGTAAGAGACCCAGAAAAAAAGAGACTTGGGGGGTGATTTATAATTTTGTGATTTCATTTAGCTATGAGGCCTCTTAGACAGCGACTGCATGAGCTCTCAACTCTCAACAACTTGGGAACATCAACTAATATGAGTTAAGAAATTGCTCACACTCGGTTCGATATTTCTCTCCGAGTAGTTATATATCTGTCTTGTTTTTTTAATTATATAAAATAAAAATCTTGTTAATTGGTCATATCGTTTCGAAAAGAAAGTAGTCATAAACAAACAAATAAAAAGGCAACAGACATACTTTCACATTTTAATAGTTATAAGTACTCCTTGATAAGTAATTTTCGTAGATAGTAGACCGCTGGGAATCATGTTTTACAAGTTTTTGTTAAATAACCCGAATTGTGCATTCCTCAATCGACTGGTTCTTATAATACTACTTCCTACTTGCTGAGTACGATTGAGCGTCGAATGAGATAAACGAGCTTATGCAATCCTATATAAACAACGTAATATTTATTTTATTTTCATTTGTGGTTTCGCGCGTAATAGTTAAGCAGTATCTACTTAAGTTCAACACTAACTTACGTTTTGTTGTTAATCATTCTCATTGGCAGGTGTAGCCGATAAGAGTTAACTAGAGACCTGAGCGCCGGCGCCCGCCGTTGTGTATTACTTGCTGCGCTTAGGTTTCAAGTTGACTCCGCTAATATGAGCTATAGCTCACAATAATTGATTAATTTATTTTGAAGTTGCAGTGGTTTTTAAGTAGGTGACTAAAAGGGAGGCGCTAAGAAATAATTTATTTTCAAAGTAGACAGTAGATAAAATAAGTTTAGGAACCCCTGCTCTATAACAAAGTAATTAAATAGATCGTTGCAATAAAAAAATGATATTTTGCTGTCACTACTTGATGTTTATAAGAATTAATACAAGTCAAATAATTATGAAGATACTCTTTTGCATTGCACGTTGCGGGGTTTTTTTTTACTTTTTCATACAATGTCCGTGATCGAACGTTCGATCAAATTCCTTGGTGAGCCATTGGTCTGAAGATTTAATGCTAATATCCATATTACGAATTTAAATCACTTTTAGACCATAGGTATTGAAAAGACATTATTTTAGTCTCTGTTTATGAGGATCAATGTAACTATTTTCCATATAGGTGATAAAAATACATTATTATGATAAATCCTCATTAATCTTTCAAAACTTATAAGAAAAATAACACATTATAAAGATGTGAAATATATTATTTTATCCTACTGCTAGCTTTCCGCCGGCCTTATATTACATTTTTCAAAATGAAAAGTATATTTTTATTTTGGAACATATAGCATATAAAAACTTCATCACCTATTTTAACAAGACAAACTTTGAAAATTGTATTTATATATATCTAGCCAAAAGCCCAAAGGTTTCAAATTTGTAATATAAAAAATTTCGTGCTGTCCATATAAACTTTCAGCCTGTATTACAACCACTTACAGACCTTTTTTAGCATTAAAATTAATTCTGTGTCCTTTTTCAAGATTTAGACTATTTGTGTGAAAGCGCGCCAAACATTACTATTAATTATAATATTAATAAGGATAAAGATTATATTTTATTTGGTGTTCTGTAATTTAGGTACCTACTTGAACAGCTCTACTAAATTAAATACAGCTTTAAAACTACAAACATTTTGTCCGCACGGTTTATTACATTCTGTATATTATAGTAGAAAGTTCAATGAATCTTTATCACAGCAATAAAACCCAATCGTCGTGATTCGTGAACTCGGTGTGATATCAAAATTGTCAGAGATATAATTACAGTATAAAGCTGGACAAGACAAATGTAAGTTTAACGTACTATACATTTTGTAATTAGGTTACGCATAAAAATTATTTATTTTGACGACTTTATCAATTGAATGTAGTTTTTAATCTCATTTACCACGAAGTAGAGAATCGTATACGTATCGAACAAATATCGAATGCCACTCCATATGAAAAAAAAATCAGGTTGTGCAAAACAATTTTGGGGAAAATCGTTACTGACTTTTGTATGGGAAATTTGAGGTCGACTTAACGTTTTCTTAATATGTTAAAAGTATTAACGAAACACGTTGCTTCATTGGGTATGAGAGATTCGAAATAAGATTTCCGAACCAATGTCATACCTAAAACTTCATAAACAAATCGTATACTACTATTTAAAAGGCCGGCAACACACTTATGACTTCTCTGGATATCCATGAGCGATAATCACAATCTAATTTTGTGGTCCGTCTACTCGTTTCCCCGCAATTACATAAAAACTGAACAAGACGCCTGATTGCGGTGCATCCTACTATCCAATCTAACGGATTTTGATGCGTTTCCCTCAACCTTTTATCTGTACTACACCTGCCCCCGTAGCATGAACTGTAAAGATACAAGATAAATTTGAATAACCGCTATATTTCGCACGATAAACGCTTTATCGTATCTTGTTCGTTGCTCAAGCTGCAAGGGTAGCTTTATAGAAGACAGCCCAAATCTTGTATTCATGAGGAGGCATTTATATACATATATATACAGCAATGTAAACATACAGTAATTTCTTTTTTGTGTAACAATGCATTCTATTTAAAAATAATGAATTAATAAATATATAAGAAAATAATACAACTAACTATCAAGAAATCTATTCAAGAAAACAACAAACTTAGAAAATAGTTTTGTAAGTTGATAGTAGTTATTTACAATGAATAAAGTGTATTGGATAAATCAAAGTTAAGAATGCAAATGAAATTTTCAATTACGATCGATAGTACTCGGTTGCCGAAAGGTTTAGAGCCTCTTCCGTGTCGAAAATTCTGTTTGCTTTATTTCTTACATTTGTCAAGTGTACATGTGAAGTTTAGACAAAAATTATAACTAACCTCGTCGTTCTAACTAGTGGGTACATTTAATTACTTACTGGCATAAAAAGGTTTCAGGAAAAGAGGGCAGTACCATTGCCACTGTAAAAGAAGAAGTAAATAAAATATAGTGAGTCCTGAGTGTAGTCGTATAAGGGATCGAGCACATGATATGAGCACTATAATGCAAACTCTACAATTACGAATTGCGAATATTCATTTGATAGAGAGGAAATGTATAATGTCATCTGATAATTATCTAATCTTGAACTGGAAGTAGGCCTTCAAATTAACAACTCCTGTGATAATACAAATAAAATGGAAAATTCTTCTTATTTTTTGCAAGTTCATGGTGGAAGATGTCCATAGACTTATTGTTTCTTTACTTTTCATTAAAAACAGCATTCTTTACATTTTGTCCTTGAGTCAGGTCTTATGTACCTTGCAATAATTATGTCTTTCGAAGTGTAAATGTAAAGCTTGACGTGATGCTGCAATTATCTACGCATATTTATTTTACGCGCGCTACAAACGCGTCATTTTAACCTTATTCTTTCGTAAGTTATTGCTCCTAGTGATTATTCTTATCACTGGTAAGGTCAAGTTGAATGTGACAGATATCAGTGCTTTGAACAAATACAAGAAATAATAAGTTATCAAGACATAGGTACACAGATAGGATAATTCATTGAGATCAAGTAAGGAATGCAAACAGTTCCAATTGCGTGAAGATACCAGTGAGATGATTTTTTATTTATTTATTTGTTAAGGTAGCAAACAGTCTTATAATAAAGTATAAAAATATCAAAGAGCATATAAAAACAAAGCTAAAGTACCATTATTTTCGATATAAATATTGCAAAGTGTACAGATATGTGATGGAAACCATTATAAACATATTAAATATTACATATAAAAGCTAAAACGTAAAGAAAAATTAAATAAAAAAAGACTTGTCTATAGTTTATGGAAACAATGACACGCTAGTTTATTTTTGTATTTTTTTTTATAGGATAGGGCAGCAAGCTAAGCAAACGGATCACCTGATGGTAAGCCATAACCGTTGCCCATAAACACCCGCAACACCAGACGAGTCACAGATGCGTTGCCGGCCTTTTAAATGGGAATAATATGCTCTTTTTTTGAAGGTTTCGATATCGCATCGGCTCGGAAATACTGCAGATGACAATTCATTCCACAGTTTAGTAGTGCGTGGCAGAAAATTCATGGAAAAACGCCCTGTGGAGTGTCACAAAACACATCTATATCGAATTTTTATAGTAGGTAAGCTGTAATATCTCAAATAATCAACTATTAGTCTCTTTCATTGTAGATTATACATAATGTTATTAGTAACAAAGCTTATTAATAAAAAAAAATACTCTATCGAACATATTCTTATTAATTCTAATCTGTGTTTTATCTTATTTTAACATATGTAATTTGACATATAACAAAACAAGACAAAATACGGAATAGCTCAAAAGGAAAAACAAAGCCATTATACGAGCACGTTGTTAGCCGTGTGTCATGTTTCAAGTTCTCTAGAAGCCGAAAATTATAGAATAAAAACCTTTTAATATAGTAACCCCCATAGAACTAAGAGTCATGTCATAACTTTTGTAAAATTTTTCGTTTTAATGATTTAAAATCAAATTTATTGATCGTCTATTTTTACTTTAATTCGCGGTCATAACGCCTTTTTCATATCAAAATCATAATATTAATAATCAAACACTTCGATTTTAATTTGTTACAAAAGATTGAAATCGACCCTAAGCATTTGAAAAATTTTACAAAGCAAACATTGAATGTTCAGGATAATGATTTTGTAACGTTTGGATAGTGGTAATAAAATTAAATGAGTTGACAAAAAACTAAAATTAATTCAAACTGATTTTACTATAACTAAACCAATTTACACACGTTTTAATGGATTGAGAAATCGAATTCTTAAAATAATAAACGTATTTTTTTTAAATATTCATATTGCCTCTTGCCTCTTAAATATGATATTAATTATTGATTGCGATTAACAATAAATATCCATTTAACATTACTTTGTCAAGAGACTTCCGTATTCACCGTCAAAATTTCTTTATACAAATATTTTTGACCTTCATTTTATTAGGAGAATTAAGTACCTAGTTGTAAAAGAAATTGCCAACCTAGTAGGTTCATGGTAATGGTAACAGTGACTTCTGTATCTCCTTCATATTTTTTTTTTATTTCTATTTCGGAAAAGATGATGATTTATATCATTGTCCTAGCCATAATAAACCAACAGTAATTACTGTAAAGTATTTGCCTACCCTAATAAGGGAGATTAGGAGGATTTTTTGAATTCACATATGAAGCGCTGTTTGATTGGGTAGCGGCAGTCTCAACTCATCCATCTCATCTCATGTCATCGCCAACGTGCAACATAAAAATCGAGAAGCTAGAGCGCATTTAAAATAAAAACTTTACACAAAATGAGATAACGACAAGTAAATTCTCAATACATTCCGATTCTTATATACACAGTCACCAATCACGTAAAAGAGGTCACATCAATTAATAGTACATTGGTAACAACTTACTGTTTAGTTAGTTCCAAAATTATTAATATTTTTGTTATATTTTATACATGAAGAAGACTATTAACATTCTGATACTCTATGTAGATATCTACCACTTAAGTCTAACTTCTAATTAGTATGAATGCTAGTATTTAGCAATTATTTAAAGAAAATATAATAATAGTACATTAAAAAATTGTGTATACCAACCTCTGACACAAACTACAAAAAAAGCAATACAGTTACTCAAAGTCGCTGGAACTTTTTCGAATTTTTCACACACAGCATCACACTGATCATAATATTTTTTTTATTAAAACACGCACACCTCATTCGAAATTTAAATACGATAAACTCGTAAGAAGATTTCATTCAAAAGTAACCGACCGCGTGCGCAAATTTAAAAGTTCTTTCGTAATTATTTTGCCTATGATTAAAAAGCGCACAAACTGCCGGGCCGTGCGACACGACACACGATGCGCATAGAATTGCGAAATGGTTGCCTTGCTCACGCTGCTAATCCATCTAACTGGCCTTTGGATGTTCTGATAATTAAAAATGACTATTAGTACTCCTTGACCGGGTGATAGACAGTTTATTAATTGTTTGTCACGCGACATTATATTGATTTGAATGTGGACCATAAAACAGACTTATATCTACAAATTATACATTATGATTATGGTTATATCATCAAGCAATTAGATATACTTTAGTACGTTCCTTTTTTAACCAAATAAAAACGAACTAGCAATGTGAAGATTTTATACGCCTTTTTTTCCCCTATAGATGACTTAGGGAACTTAGTGCTGTTAGGGAAAGTACATCCATGCGCACATCCCACATCTAGCCAGCGTGATGATAATAGACTGATTTCTCTTTTACCATACAGGAAATAATAATACAAGTTATTAATTACTTCATTAATTTAGCTTACAATTGAAAATTTGATTGGGATGTAAGTTAAATATGGCAATATTTAAAATGGTTCCTTTTACCATATGCTTAACTGCATTATAATAAGGACCTAATGGTGCGTGTACCTATTTATTAAATATGCGTATTTTATTATAATGCGATGTAGTTAAATTCGTAGAATTACAAATTTCCGAAAAGCTCAACCAACGAAAATTTTATGCATACTCGTACATTGCATAAAATATTCGTAGGTGAAAATGACATCAACGCGTTGCAAAAATAATAAGGAAAAGCTGCGGTGTATTTGCACAAATTGTTTCAATAATTACATTTATTTCTTTCGCCAGAAATATCTATCTAAATTTTGTTTTTTTCTTCAGAATACGTGCATTACATACTTATATATTATATATATATACGTGCGTATTATATTATATATACGTGCATTATATACTTATATACACTTGAAACTGGACATAAAAACTGATATATGGCTAGTTCTTATAATGAAGGAGGTACGTCCAAATCATAGCTCATTAGTTTTTAAATATTTTTCGAATAATTTTAAATCGGGAATAAGGAACTAATTGACTTCTATGTGGGCACTGAAATTCAGTTATGTTCGGAAATATCCTTTTGGAGAAAATTGCGTAAATATGAGCAAAATTGTTAATTTCCTGTGGGGTGATTTCACAAAATCCACGTTTTCTACCGACATTATATGTTAAGTAAGTACATAAATCAAAGAGATTATATCTAATCACAGTAACAATCAATGAAACTTTGCTATAATATAAGAAGAAAGTTGTGTGTCTCCCTGTCTTTGTGCATCACATTCCTGTCAGCTAAAAATATATGAAGAATACCTAAATTGAAAAATTTTGATCATGTTCGACAATAAAGGTCGGGGAGGCTACACAGACTGGTGAACTCGCAACTCGTGTATGGCGGGTTTGGAAAAATATAAGGATTCATTTTAAGATTTTAACACTGCAAACAAACAGTTAGAACAAATTTTACGCAAAATTTTATTGCAACGCGTTGTTTTGTGCCGCGGCCAATGAAGTCACTGGAACTTACTTCCTTAGGTTATTTTCTCTGTGGGTTCGTAAAAAACGATATCTACAAAAACACGTATACAATCCTTACGCCATCGAATCAAGTATGTGTTCAAAATAATTAGAGTTGCCGCGAATAGTTGTTATAGCGAATAGTCGAATACCGATTAATCGCCATTCACTTTGACGAATAGTCGAATAACTCGGCATTACCATTCGACATAAATAAGGCACATTAAAATTCATTTATGTTCCTATTAAATAATTATAAAAATTGTTAATAGTATTATTAAACTTACCGTTTATTTTCTAAGGTTATGAGAAATAAAATTAAAGAAATCTGGTTCATGTTATAATATTTGACCTACGGCCTCTAGTTCAGTGGTTAGTACACTGGTTTCAAAGTGTCGCCATCTCTGAGGTCCCGGGTTCGAATCCCGGGACGCATTTGCACCTTAGTCACATTTGTTAATATACATATATTTCTATCAAATATGTCTATCCGTTACCCAAGATCCCATAACACAAGCCTTCAAAGCTTACTTTGGGCTATAGGATAATTGGTGTAAGGGTAAGAAATATTTATTTTTTACTTATTTTAATATACATTCATATGTAGCAATTTAAAATCAATTAGAAAGCCTAACTGCTTTCATGAATATGACAGGCACAGGATGAATAATGATACAAAAGATAATAATTCATACTGTTTATAGTTTTATTAGAAAATAATAAATATTGATTATTTTAACTCATGAAGTGTTTGTAAAAAAATATTTTAGACGACTATTCGCCGAATATCGAATAATACTAAGTATTATTTGACGAATATAAAAAAAAGTCGAGTAATGCCGAATTCCGAATAATAGCGAGTATTCGCGGCGACACTAATAATAATATTTTAAACCATTTTATTAATTAAAGTATAATGGTAACGTAAGATCCGTTTGAAACTTGATATCTCGACTACTGTCTCCCCTCAGTTAACTCATTAGTAAGTCGAGAACTCGAATTGAAAGTATTGTGTGTCTTTCAGAATATTTCAGGGGATAATTATGGAGATAAAATTTTGATGGCAAGTGTGATGGTGATATTGAAAGAAGAGTTTTGAAAGGGAATCAAGTAAATGGGGCACTTCATAACTTCATGAATAGCCAGAACGTATCACAAAGAGCACGACTGGCTGTGCATGGAGGCGTGTTGATCCCCACATTGATGTATGGTAGTGAATGTTGGCTGTGGCAGAAGAAACAGGAAAGTAGGATTAATGCTGTGGAGATAATTGCAGATAAGCTTGAGAAGTATTATTGAAGTGAATCTGAAGGATAAAGTCAGGAACAGTGTGATAAGGAGCGATGTGGCGTAGTTGAAGATGTAGTGACAAAGATAGAAAAAGGGATGCTTAGATGGTTCGGCCATGTTGAAAGAATGAATGAAGGAAGATTAACGAAAGAAATACACAAGATAAGTATGATGGGACGAATCGGTGCAGGTCGACCTAGGCGGACATATCTCGATCAAATCGAAGATGTCCTAAAGAAAGGCCGGGTCAAGAGTACTCGCAACCGACCAGCATGCATGAAGACGCTCATGAAAGTGGAGGAAGCAAGAGAAGTGTGCCAGGATCGTAGCAAGTGGAGAGAGGTGGTCTCTGCCTACCCCATTGGGAACAAGGCGTGACATATATGTATGTATAAAATTTTCACATTTGCTCCAAATATAAAACCAACCTTTAGTACAAGACCATTTATAGCGGATACCTATCGAAAACGTCTGATCATTTAAGTAGGTCTTACTTTTTCGGTTGAATAATAATAATTACCCAAGCCACAGAGCTAGGATAAAATTACCCTAAAATGGCGATATTATTGTGATAAAGATAAAATAATGTTTCGTAGCTCATAAAGTTTGCAACAGCTTACCTTACTAGTCACAAAAAGTAGCAACAATGAATAGGTTATCTAACAGCGGTTCATCGACCGGAGTGAAGGTACACCGGTGAGCGGAATGTGAGACCTACTCACAGCGCCCTTCAAGTTCATATCAGATATTCTAATATGACACCTAGATTCCTACATACCGGTCTATAGGCATAAACCTGTGTGTTTCTAACAAATGTCACAAACGCCATATGTTGGAGGTCTAACTTTTGAAGCTTTTAGATTGTTTTATCTACAAAATCAAAATTCATTTCCGATATGCTTGTAACTTTGAGACACAATGCAGGCAGAGGTTTATAAGCAGAATCCTTTTGTTATTTTGTTAAACATCCTTGTAAAGTTATCCCAATAATTAAACAAATATTATATAAACCAATAAGTAAATAAATGCCCATTTGACTTCGAACATCTGATTGAACTCTTTCTGAAAGTTGGGACAAATTAGACTAGTATAAGGTCATCAGCATGTTTCACTGTAAAGCCACCAACTTTACAAGAGTGGGTGCTTGGGAAATCGATATATGTTTCATTTTAAGCGAGTCTACTGAGTCAAGTATTGTGCTCAAACATGCATGGTCTTAGGTATGACTATGTCGTATCAGCAAAACGAAGATGCACCAATTTCTCCGATATTGACGCACAGTCCTCTCCGACAGAAAATCTCAAAAATATCCTCCAGTTTCAACGATTTGTGGTTGCTTTATCGCGCCTCAGTCATGAGTACTGATTCTGAAAACGGATAGACATGATGGCGTTTTAGTATAGTGACTAGTGACTGCAACACTTGATTGTAAAAATTGTAAAAAAAGGTTGTCAAAATTGTCAATCCATTGCTTCTTTCAAGCGCAATCTAAAGGAACACTATCTATGTAGTTTGTCTTAGACTACTTTCTGCACTTGATCATATTGTATATATATATATATACATAAATGTATGTATGTATATATCTGTATATGTATGTATTATGAGTAAGTATATTTATGATTATGTGTGATGTTTCAAAATAATTAATCATATCTATTTAAATAATGTATGTTTTGTATGTAGTATAAATATGACTTTTCTATTATTTATATTCTAGAAACAATTATATATAAATCCTGTCCCCGCAAATTGTTCTTTAAACAATTTCACATAACCATCTAGGGTTGGCTGGAAGAAATCTCTCTTGAGAGATAAGTCCGCTTTTGGACCAAATAAATTTGTACCTCCTAATATTTTTATAATGTTTGTGTTCAATAAAGAGTATACATATGTATATATTGTATCGATAGTCTTTAGTTGGTGCTTTCATTACAAATGCTTTTTCTATTTTTAGAATCATATTATGCTAAATATACTAACTTATTAACATATTTATAACTTTAATAATAGAATAAAATACAAATATCTAATCTTTGTTAACAGTATTACATGTAAAGTAAGTTGCCTTTTCAGCTAAAACTAAAATGAGCACGCTGAGCATAATAGTGAACTCATTTAAGGTAGGATCTAGATCTAATCTTGTGTCCACGGACTCGTAGTCTGTGCTTTTATTTGATTATCGTTATTTAGATCATTTTCTAGTTTATGTACATATACATACGTAATAAGCTTCTTCACTTCTCCTAATCTATGAAACTAAAACTTAATACTCTAATGTGTATAAAAAACGACAATCAAGTGTCGTGTGTGTCTGTGTGTACATCACCAATGACATCACCATCATAATATGTAGAGCTCGTAAATGAAGGTTCTGTAAAAAAAAATATTAGTACTAATCAAGAAACTTTTCTCCTTATAGAATAAATAAAATATCTTTAAACCTAACTATTCTACCTACTTAAACTTTGAACATAAGCTCTACATCAGTGTACGAGGTATCTATGCAGCAATTTACTAAGGGCCATTGCGTCAAAAAGTACTAGCTAACTCTAGCTAGCATTTATTTTGTGTTAATATACGACAAGCAGTGATATTTAAAAGTGTTTGCGTTCATTTTGAAGTCACCACCGAAGGTCCATATAATATCTAAATTATATGTCCCTTAAAAATTATTTCGTAGGACATGAAACTATATATTTGAATGATTGAAAAGAACGAATGAATAAAATAAACCTATATATTTGAATCGAATTAATATAAACAAAAAACATTAATTCGAATAAATGCAATACAAAAATTAAGAAGAGTTAATACGAAAATATAAATATCGTCAAGTCCTACAAATCATATAATTTTTAATGAGCTTAATTAGGATGATAACCTTTCAATAAAAAAGTAACTCAAAAAAGAGTCAAAGAAAAATGTATTGAATTCATTGCAGTAATTGCACGATTAATGGACAAAAAACTTTTGCAATGTAATCATTATAAACTAAAAATGAAATATAACTATTAAATTGTAATCTTAATTCTAATAGAAGAGTCAATAATTGGTAAATGCATTTCAAATGCCAAGGTCTTGTGCAATTGATCCTAAAATAATTTTAGTAACATTATAATGATTAGAGCTCAACAGATCAGACAGGAAATTCATTATGATATTGAAAATATATTCTGTATTTTTATACAAAAAATTATAAATCTAAATGTCATAAAGTATTTCTGCCAGTCATCCGTGAATATCAAACGTATAGGTAACTGTGCATTTCGGAATCACACCAAGTAATGAGAAGAAGCACTATGATCTACTATAGTGTACATAGTATCTTTTTGCTTAATAAATATATAAAATTGCTTTATATATATGATTAATATTGATTAATATATAAACATTTTGTAAGATATATGTAGTCAGGGACTTAATAGATATGCCAAATATTCAAAACTTTAAACGGTTTGCATGAAATTTAGATACAATGCGTTTCATTTGAATTTTATTTAAAAAATAAGTACTGATCAGTACAGTCGACTGCTTCCAGACATATTGATATATTTAAAAATATGGTTTATGATTATGATATAACACGAACACGATTCATTAAAAAAATCCGGCGAAGTACGAGTCGGACTCACACACCGAGGGTTCCACAAATAAGTTTATAATTTCAAAAATATTATTTTATTATACACCTGCAATTTTAGGGATTTCGGATATTTTTCTTTACTTGTACTATATGACACTAATTTCTGACAAATTCAATGATTCTAAATGAACGAGATTAACTTGAGGATGTTAAAAACTTGTAAAATTATTTTATGATGCAACTACGAGTACAAATCTATACATTTCAGAATTTTTCCTTTGCTTCATAATATTAGAAATCTTGTAAGAGAATCAAAGCGTACGGCTATTTATTGGTTTTAATTCTTTTACAAGTGCCAAAAGTAAATTTTAGGTGATATAATTATAACTTTCCTATTTTTCAAATTTCACGATTCTAAGTACCCTATATGGTTCCCTTGCGAATTTCAAAATATGTGACATAAACGGATAAAAAAGACTACATATTTTTTTACCTGCTATAAACGATTGCAGACCAATTTAAAATCAATTTCAACATGATACCGAGTGTTCCTGATAAAAAAAAAGTCACCAAAATGATATAAGGATTCCGTTTTATGGTACGGAGATAACCCTAAAACAGCGAAACATAACCGTGATAATTGACAGCAGATAAAATAAACCTAAGTGACCTTACCGAGTAGGTACTCGACATCAAGGGATTTTCAAACATCTAAAACTTGATGATTGTACTTGACCTCACACTAACAACTACTTTTCGGCTAATAGTCGAAGCTTCCTCAATCGTAAATGCATTGGCTTCATAAAAATATAATTTTATGATTTCCGAGTTTTAATCGATAACAAAGTCATTTTGAGTAGTTCGACTAATATTATACTAATCGACATACAATACGCCCCTGGTTCGATTCCGGCTCAACGTGCCGATATAAATATTTAGGGTATATTTATATACGCTTTATTTTGCCTCAAGAGAAGAAGGCTGAGAATCCTCACAAGGAGCACGAAACGTACCCAGGATACCCCCGCAACGGGAAGTGTCACGGAGGTTCTGTTGGACTCCACACAACCGAAGCGGTCCGATCGGGTGACCTAGCAACTAAACTCAGCTTAAGCCTTGATATCATGTGTCAGATTTTAGTGCATTTAAAGCAATGGATTACCTATAGATTTAATGTATATAGACGAATGTAATTAAGCAGTGTAATCAGCTCCATTACGCCTTTAGCAAACACACACAATCTAAATAGGCAGACTTCGCAGACCGCGACACGTCCTTAGCCACCCTTCCAATCAATTAACACAAGACCTTTAAGACCTGCTTGCGGTGTCGTTTGAGCCATCGCATCCCTTGCCTTCCCCTTCTCGGCAGCCTTCTACTTAGCCACAAGTTGTCTCCTATCGATATAGGCCGGAACCATTTGGGTGTGCCGTGCTTCTAACGCATATGCTCTCTTTTATAGGCAGCGCTGACTGCACTTCTCCTGAGGTGCGGTCTTCCTTAACACGTCAAGCCATCAGGGTCATTAAGACCAACGGCTCAAGCTGAGTTTAGTCGGTAGGTCTTGCGGGCCAAACCGTCTCGATTCGTCAGGAATCCATGAGAGATGGTTGCGGTGGTATCCATGAGAATCTCAGCCTCTCCTCTCAGAAGAAAAAAAGAAGTGTGACTATCAGGAATCTAATCATTTGCAGTCGATATCGACAGCGTAAGTTTTTGTATGGAAACTTTGTACAGCGCTCTTAATGCAAACGTGTGCACTAAAATGTTTTAGTTTTCGTTATTAAATCGACATTATTTGATTGATAAATTTCCTTTCGTGACATGACATAACTTCAGTAATTTATTGTACCTACGTCAAATAACTTTTTATTTAACAGCGGCATATGCAAAAATGCACAGTAATATATAGGCTTGTATCCACTATGAACAAATCTGATGCATTAGGTTGCATAACTATTAAGATGATCATTTAATTATGAAAAAACAAAGTTTTATAAAATAATAACTTCTGATTATTTATATTTTTATAAAATAAAATTGCACAAAATAAGCCGTAAGTCACGTGACAGCAAACACCAATTAAAAAGTGTTACGTCACGCCGTGCGAAACGTCAAAGTCAAAATGTCATTCCCAAGTGTCTTGTGGAAGTGCGAAAAAGAATGGGCATCATTCCTTCTCGCGAGTGTTAGCCACTTTTTACGTATCTGCTGATTGTTTGGCACGTATATAAATAATTTTTTTGGTGTTTTTATACTTGTGCTTGTACACTGGGGCACTATGCAGTACTTGTAATACGATGAATCCATTTTTTATTAAAATAACTTCACAATGCCGAATATTCCGATACTAAAACAGCTGTGTTTTGCACGGCGTGACGTCATTCAAGACGCCATGACAGTCATGAGCGTTTTTGATGACTAATGTCAAATATTTAATTAAATGCAAAATTATTCTTATAAATAAGCATTTTTTTTCAAAAATAATAATTATTTTGTATAGAATAGGCATCAAGGTATATTCGTATCTAACTACTGAAATTTAGGCAACAAGCCTATTATTATTAATAAATAAGGTTTTGTATCTCCTATATATATAAAGCTCGATTACCACTGACTGACTCACTGACTGACTGATCAGGGGTGATTTTGAGGTGTTTAGAGGGTGTTTTGAGTGTTTTGATGTTGGGGTGAAATTTTCTAGATTTTTTAGTTCATAGAATGGGATAAAGGGATTTTTGCCAAACGCCGCCGGCGGCCATTATGTAAAAAGTTGCAATTTTGAAATAATTAAATCGTGGTTTTCGCAGGGTTGCCGGCGTTTTTCGACTGACAACCCCGGTGACCTTTTGTAGTGCTCGGTGAGCCGCATCGAACGGTGGGGTAATTTACCCCGATTTTGGGGTATTTTCCCCGATTTTGGGGAGAACGTAAATCGCGTGTTTTTCGATTTTTTTTCACATGGCCGGGTCGGTCGGGCCTCGCTGATCATTTTTACCACCATTTTGGGCCAGATATATGGCAACACTGGGCGCTGTGGCAGATTTCGCTTTCGGCGACTTTGCGAATTTTTTGACGCGAACCGATGACAGTTGCGCGCCTGCAGTTATGCTCGACCTATGTGGAGTTTAGTCTACTACACTGGAAAAATTTGACATTTGACATTTTCAAGATGGCGCCGGCGCTGGCGGCCATTTTGTAATGGTTAATATCCTCTTTTCGCTATATTCTCGCGGTTTTCAATCCCGATACGGTGATATGGGTATCGAATGAAATGATTTTTTCAGCGCTATCGAAGCCTATTAGTGGCAACGTAAAAAAAACCAATATGGCCGCCGGTCCAAAAAGGCCAAGTATCATTTGTATTGTAATCCCTACAATATGGGTATCAAATGAAAGGGTTTCGCAAGTCTAATACAGCCACGTTAGAGACAATGAAAAAAATTCAAAATGGCCGCCGCTCTCAAAATGGCGGACCGCTTTTGTTTTCCAACCCATGCTTCATGGGTATCAAATGAAAGGCCTTGACGAGTAGAATACGACGCCATTAGTGACGTTTCTAAAATTTCAATATGGCCGCCGATCCAACATGGCGACTGACATTTTTTTGCGATTTTCACTATATGGGTATCAAATAAAAGGATTTTAAGAGTAGAACGGATCCAAATGAGTGTTATAGTAAAATGACAATTTCTTTTTTTTTTTTTTTACTTATATGCTTTTGCTTTTGCGCCGCTTTGCAATAGTACAAAATTTTATTTGAAAAACGCAATAGTGAGCAGTACCACTCACGCGACCACCAGCGCCACGAGTTTTTCAGTGTGTTTACAACTGCACGCGGTTTTTCAGTTTGTTTTGACTTAAATGGAGACAAATTTTCACCAATTTTCGACCAACCGCCAATTTTTTTTTCATTAGTGGGATAGACCACACCACCGCGAGTTGCGCGCACCTCGCGGCACTCACGCGACTACAATCGACGTGATCTTCTTAGTGTATTTTAAGCTGCACACGCTTTTTCAGTTTGTTTGACTTAAATGGAGACAATTTTTCATCAATTTTCGACCGACCGCCAATTTTTTTTTTTCAGCACTATCGAAGCCAATTGGTGGCAACGTTAAAAAACTAATATGGCCGCCGGTCCAAAACGGCCAAGTATCATTTGTATTGTAATCCCTACAATATGGGTATCAAATGAAAGGGTTTTGCAAGTCGAATGCACCCACGTTAGAGACATTGAAAAATTTCAAAATGGCCGCCGCTATCAAAATGGCGGACCGCTGTTGTTTTTCGACCCATGCTTCATGAGTATCAAATGAAAGGCCTTGACGAGTAGAACACGACGATATATAAGACGATTCGAAAATTTCAATATGGCCGCCGATCCAACATGGCGACAGAAATTTTTTTGCGATTTTCACTATATGCGTATCAAATGAAAGGATTTTAAGAGTAGAACGGATGCAAATGTGATTTATAGTAAAATGACAATTTCTTTTTTTTTTTTTACTTACCTCGATATGCTTTTGTGCCGCTTTGCAACTGTACAAGATTTTATTTGAAAAACGCATTGCGAACAACGCCACCGCGAGGTGCGTGCACCTCGCGCCACTCACGCGACCACCAGCGCCATGAGTTTTTCAGTGTGTTTACAACTGCACGCGGTTTTTCAGTTTGTTTTGACTTAAATGGAGACAACTTTTTACCAATTTTCGACCGACCGCCATTTTTTCAGTAGTGGGATAGACCACACCACCGCGAGGTGCGCGCACCTCGCGGCACTCACGCGACTACAATCGACGTGAGCTTCTTAGTGTATTTTAAACTGCACACGCTTTTTCAGTTTTTTTTACTTAAATGGGGACAATTTTTCACCAATTTTCGACCGACCGCCAATTTTTTTTTTCAATAGAGGGATAGACCACACACCGCGAGGTGCGCGCACCTCGCGGCACTCACGCGACTACAATCGACGTGAGCTTCTTAGTGTATTTTAACCTGCACGGGGTTTTTCAGTTCGTTTTGACTTAAATGGAGACAATTTTTCACCAATTTTCGACCGACCGTAATTTTTTTTTTCAGTAGTGGGATAGACCACACCACCGCGAGGTGCGCGCACCTCGCGGCACTCAAGCGACCAGACTCACCGTGAGCTTCTTAGTGTTTTTGCAACCGTACACGGTTTTGTAGTTTCTTTTGACACAAATGGAGACAATTTTTACCAATTTTCGACCGACCTCCAATTTTATCTATCAGTGGTGGGATAGACCACACCACCGCGAGGTGCGCGCACCTCGCGGCACTCACTCGACCACAAACGCCATGACTTCCTTAGTGTATTTTCAAACGTAGACAATTTTGTATACAAGTTACTTTTTTTTGACAAAAAAGAAGACTTTTTTCACCAATTTTCGACAGACCAAATTTTTGTCAAACACAGCCGGGATGTACCACCCCACCGCGGGGTGCTTGCACCCCGCGGCAAACAAGCGACGTCTAGTAAACATTATATAGGTACAAGTCATAAATATATTTGTTATATTTATGATTTGTATCTATATAATGTATATACAAAACGATGCAATACAGTTACTTGTACTCGTTCAAAAAATATGTATTTATTTGCTGTAAAAATATGAACAATAGTAGGTAGTTGTCAAATATATTTTATGTGTATGTAAATTACACATATCACATACACATTAAATAATTAGAGCTTCACGGCTATAAAAATAAGTTACTTTTATGAAATTTGCAGTCTTATTACAAAAAGATCCTAAAACCGACAAACAGAACAAAGAAGTCCAAAGCAGTAACCAGTAATCACTTCTGAGAAGACATGTAATTACGAAATGAGTTTTAACAAATAATGTAATTTAAAATCGGGTCTGAGTATAAACGAATATCCGTAGTTTAACACTAGCTCAAGCTTATTTATTTTGATGAATGTGATTTTGACATATAATCTTTTGTCTCACGTGCATATAGGTAATCATGGAATTAATTTGTACTTGTAATAAATACACGGCACTAACACAAATACAGAAACTAAGTTCTAAAACATTCCACCATCTTCACCCCATCTCTTTAACAAAACAAACGCTTCTTCGTTAAATCATTAATCTCGTGGATGCCAACATAATGCCATGCTCTGCACATACAGAGTAAGCAAGTGAATTGTAATTGCATACCCTTGCGTGGTCGCGTGGGTCGGTTATACAATAAACCATTATCAACGTTAAACTTACGTGACGCTATCGCTATTAAAGTAAAAATGTTTGATAGATTATTTATTACACCCATATAATATATATAACACTTTATTGGACAGTTAAAATAGGTAATATATAATATATTGGAAAGAATATGTACAATGGTGGACTTATCTCTAATAGAGATCTCTTCCAGCCAACCAGAACGGATGTCCTGAAAGAAATGTGCGTGAAAGCTTTAATAATATTTTACTTATAAAATAATGAATACATAATAACAGTACTATATATGCTTTTAATAAATAAATATGTACATACATACATACATACTAACACATTATGATTATGGGAGAGTTGAAAGCAAGTGATCCTTAAGTGCTCTCTTGAAAACATGCACAGATGAATTGTCGCGAATACTTGCGGGCAATTGGTTCCAGAGCCTCGTTGCTGACACCGTAAATGAATTCTTTAAGGTAATGCGTGTTGGACCAAGGCTGCTTAAGTGCTCTATTAACGCATGCTCGTTTGGGGTATAAAGGCTGAGGGAGACAGTGAGATTGTTAAGGATTTTGTAAAGGAAAGTGAGGACATGAAGGTCACGTCTCTGTCGAATCGGAAGCCATTTAAGTTTTGACCGATATTCAGATACATAATCACATTTGCGAAGACCGAATATGAATCTGATCGCCAAATTTTGTAATCGCTCAAGCTTATTGAGTAGTTCTTCGGTAGCATCGATGAAACAAACGTCAGCATAGTCCAAGATAGGCAATATTAAGGTCTGTGAAAGCATGATCTTAGTCTGGTAGGGAAGAATGAACTGCAGACGGCGAAGTGAATGATAAGTATAATGAATACGTCTGCTCACATCATTTACTACATCTTACAAAGGTAAGTTAATCACAGGATTCAATAAAATCATGGTAATTAATTTACGTCTCATAGTTCGGGTATATTTTTGAATATAATAAATAATGTTAATATTATTTTATTTATTTAATACCTATTTACAATGCCTTAGTCCCTATGATGTATGAAAGAAAAATTAAATTCACAAATAAGTCGAGTTTATGTATCTATCATACACTCCCCGCCGAAGGGCTCGAGCCTACCGTAGCTATGTCAGTGTAATTAAGTCATAGGCAACAACGCTGGCCCAGTACTAATTGGTCAACTACATCCACCTTTGAAATATTTCGTAAATGTATGCAGATTGCCGGCGGGCGCGAGGAAAATGCATTAAATTGCATACCCCGGCTCGCCACAGCCGGGGTATGCAATTTAATGCATTTTCCTCAGGGGAACAAAAAAAAACGTGAAATTCATAAAACTTATCAGTACATGGATTGAGAAGGATTATCTACAGGTTCACCAAATTTCCCGATTCATAGACGGTACTGTTGGACATAGTCTGGGTACATGTAGTTAGATATACTTATGTCTTGGATATACCAAAATACGCCTATTTATTATTGTCATAAGCATTGACTGTATCTGTATTGACGCGCTAATAAATGTTTAAGTAGAAAAACAAATGTGGACTGCCTCATAATTCTCTTAAGAAATAACAAGTTAGAGAGAATCATAACGCCGATTAGCTAAATCACAGTTTAAAAGTTACAAGAGACTCGTCCCTAGAATCAAATGATTAATCTGTAATTTTATTATTCTAGCAGCAAACTTAGCACGCATTGTCAATTCTAAGCATCACGAAGGATTTACGCACACTTTTATTTAGATTACTACATTATAGTACTCTGTCTTCATCAAATGGTTACTGTTGGCAATATTTACGTTATGAGCATCATTGCAAATAATTCAGGTTTTAGAATAATTAACTTCGTGTCCTTATAATATACGCAATATTTATCAGGCAACTACCTACACATTTTGTAGAATCATTTATTGCCAGTGTTACCGTTTATTGCCTGTGTTAACTAGGCTTGGTAGTCCAAGTCTAGTTAATAATAGTATTATGGGAATAAAATTACGGTCGTACTACGAAATCATTCAGTAGTAAGATGGGGTATTTTTCTTCATTTTTAATAAGTATTTTATATTTTTGTTTGTTTCTTTATACACCTAGATTAAGTCATCTATTTTAAATATACATGTAAATTTAGTTAAAAAAAAATATAAGTAATATTCATACGCAATACGTTTTAACAATCGTTTCCTCCCTGACGTACAAGATATAGTCTGATATGTATATCACATATAAACATTTTTCAAAAAACGTATCTGATAAATTTCGTTATACATAAACCAACCAAAGGCACATTTTGTTAAAATCGCGTCAAATACATATTATAGAGAATTGGGTATTGAGAGTTGGGAGGTAGCATTTCATAACATTCTTATTTACCTACATTTTTACTAATAAGAGATAATTTAATAATAGTCTAATAGTAGTGTAATGGAATTAAGAGTAGTAAAATGGAATGTAATGTAAAAGTAATGTATTACTTTGGGTTTCATTGTAAAATACATTTATAAATTGCACACAGCTTCGCCCTGGTTATATTTTTAAACACCAGGAGACCTATTTTTGAATTACGAATGCGACTTCGAAATCACCGATGTGACTAATAATCACCGATTTTCAATCATTCTTATTTTTGAATATCACTGATGTGACTACCTTAGTCACAGGTGTGATTTCATTACGAGTGCCCTCACCGACTCGTATTCAAGTCATACAAGAATCAAATAAAGAATGACAATTGAATACGTGGTTCATTGGGTTTCTTTGACGGATCTCATGCTGCACCCAAATATTGAGCGTTTTTCTCTGTACCCAGCTTTGTGATCAATTTCCAGTTATTTAACTTAACTGGGCGACCAGAGTGAGGTACACCTTTAACATACAAATTCTCAGATTACTGCACAAATAGTATCCAATACGTCATAAAAAGTAGGTAATCCAGGCTTGCGTTGATTTTTTATAATAACATTTTAACTGTGTCGATTTCCTTCATCGAAATCTTGATCGAAAGAAAGCAAGTAAAAAATAGCTGTAACCAACATTTTATTGATCTGATTCTATTTTAAATATATAATCAATACCATCCAGTTTACCGTGCGTTTGTTCCGCAACTATACTCGAGTTTCGCTATCGTTTTGATAAATATTTGACACAACTTATAATGGTCAAACGTTTTTTAAAACAGTTTAGTAGTTTTTGAGTTTATTTGTTACAATATTTCCTCTTTATAATATTAATATAAATATAGTAAACTACAAAAGTCATGTCAATGTATTAACTAAATTTATTAAGAACAAACAAGAATTTAAAAATTTCTCACCGTACAAATGTGCGGTGTGAAATGATTTATCACACTATTTCACAACTTATACTTGATTTTATTCCATTACTCTCTGTAGGAAATCTTGGAGTTTACAATTACAACTATTAAGAGGAGTGAAATAAATTTAATAGATATTTATAAAGGAGCGAACAAACATCAATAAAATATACACAACACAGCCCAATCAAAAACCTGACAGCCCATTCCAACGGAAAATTATGACAACTTTTGAAATTGTTATTAAGCCTACAAACACCCGTTTAGTTAGACCTTCGTGCTGACGAGATTTCTAACATCCTCCGCCCCAGACAGTTCTAACGGATAGATCCTTTGGATCGGTCGAGTCAGCACACCTCTAGCCGTACCTAATTTAACCACGCGGACCTTGCCATCTCTACCTGGAATGAGCTCCAAAATCTTTGCCAAAGGCCAATGAATTCTTTTATCATCATTACCAACTAGTACAAGATCACCGACGTTTTGTAAACTACCTAAGTATTCGTCTCTAAAACGTTTTTTTAAACTATCTTTTAATTGACATATGCGGCGATAACTTCGACCAATATCTTGATCATTAACAGTGTTTAAATTGCGTTTAATATCTTCCTTCATGAACCGTAAGAAACAATTCGGAGTCAGTGGACTAGGCTCACGAGGATTTTCGCTTAAGTATGTAATAGGTCTCGAGTTAACTATAGCCTCACACTCATATAATACCGTCAGTAATTCTTCATAAGTAACCGATGATTTCCTTAAAACTTTGCGCAATAGATCTTTTACTACACGAATTAAGCGTTCAAAGAACCCACCCCACCAGGGCGCGCTAGGTACATTAAAATACCAGTTTATATCTGGGAGAAATCTACTTGCAGATACAAAATTAGTGCCATTGTCGCTATAAACTACAGAAGGACCCCTCCGGGCGGCGAAACGACGAAATGCTTGCAAAAAGTTGCTTGCCGACAGTGCCGATGCAAGTTCTAAATGAACTGCATGATATACTGCACATGTAAATAGACAAATCCAGACTTTCTTTCTATCTTTTAGATAAAGTGGTCCTGCGTAATCAACACCTATTACATCGAACGCTCCAACAGTATTAACTCTATTTTCGGGTAGAGCAGGTGTTATCTCCTGCACATGCTTGACTGTGTATCGTTTGCAAATCATACAAGCATGAACTACTTTTCGCGCTGCTTGCCTACCACTTAATATCCAGTATTTCTGACGAAGCAAATTCAATAGCGTTTGTGCACCAGCATGTTGGTTTTTTGTGTGTTCAAATTGTATAAGTTTTGAAACTAATTCATGCCTGGAATCTAACACGATTGGATATCTGAACGTGTATTTATCCAACTTTGCTGCAACTGGAGTTTTAATTCTAATTAAGCCTTCTTCGTCTAATAGCACATCAAAGCTTACCAACTTCGGATCACTAGATCCAGAAAATATGTCCTTTTGTGCTAATCTTAATAATACAGACTCGGAGTATCGACATTCTTCATTTGATAAATCTTGTCTTATATTACTTCTCGTGCGAAGAAAGTGACTCATGAACGACAATTAACAATAAAACGGTAAATCCAGCCAATCATACGCACTATTCTACTATAGTTTGAGAAGTAATAAGTGTACCAACAAGATTGAATATAATTTTGATTGACTAGCACTAAATCTTGTTTTAATGAAACAATATTCGCTAGTTTTCGCTCTTTAATAACTTCATTTTCGTCCACTATAAATTCCGACGACTTTGGCCACGAATCAGGTTTCAACCTAAGCCACTGAGGTCCATCAAGCCAACCACTACTAATGAAATACTCCGCATCACAGCCTCTCGAAGGCAAGTCTGCTGGGTTGAGATCTCCCGGATCAAAATGCCACTGATCAGGTGTTGACAGCTTCTTTATCTCTTGGACTCTATTTTGTACGAATACTCGCCACTGCCAATTGCGTTTTATCCATGACAATACAATAGATGAGTCAGACCAATAATATGTTGGATACATACCTTCGCAATCCAATGCTTCGATTATAGACGTTAACAACCTCGTTCCTATTGTTGCGGCAAGAAGTTCTAGTCTGGGAATTGTTGTTTTAGTAGTCGGTGCCACCCGGGTTGACTTCGCCTGAATGAAACGCACAATCACATGATCCGAGTACTCGATTCGTGCAAAAACAACTGACGCATAGGCTGCTAAGCTGGCATCTACGAATACATGAAATGACAAATTACCCTTAACGGTATGATTTGCAAAGATACATCTTGGTATTTTAACATCTTGTAAAAATTTTAGTTGTAAGTACCATATAGAGAATGCTTTTTTATCTTCTTCATTTACCTGAGTGTCCCAGTTACAAGATGTAGAAAGTTTTCTTAATAGTAATTTGGGATAGACTAATACAGGACATACCATACCTAAACAGTCAAATATTTTATGGCTGTAGGATAGAATAACGCGCTTAGTAATAACATCTGGTAGCACATCTTGAGGAATATCCTTCAATGATAACGTGTCATTAACCTTATCCCATGTCATGCCTAAGACTGAAGAATGCTGTGATGGGTATTTTTGACCAGTGTGTTCCCAACAACGTAAATCAAAACCACCCGAAGCCATAACTTGACATGCGGTGTCACGAAATACATCAAAACTAGCTTCGTCGTCTACACTACACACGCAATTATCAACATAAAATGATTTTAATAACTTATCAATAATAATTCGTTTCTTATCAGACATACTATTTACTGATTTTAAAGCTCTTTCCAGGTGCAGTCGAATAGTAGCTCCTAGTAAGAAGGGGCTGCTAGTCAATCCGAAAACGACTCTAGCATGACGATAAACCTGTAAAGTGTTGCAATCAATGTTAACCCACCAAAGAAATCGTAAATAATTGCGGTCGGCAGGACGAACACTAATCATAAGGAAAGCTTTTCTAATGTCTGCAATAAAACCAAATTTTTTCTCGCGGAATCTTAAAATTATAGTCGGTATAAGTTCAATTAAATTAGGACCGGTTTCTAAGCATTGATTTAATGACGGGCTGTCTTTTACATGCGCGGAAGCATCAAAAACGGGACGGATAGGTGAAGTACTGCTCGACAATTTAATTACTGGTCTGTGGGGAAGATAGTAAGAAAATTCGTCATACTCACTCTCCGTAACCTTTTCGATAATACCTTCGGCTAACCAATCGTTGAAAACTTTGTTGTATGCGTCAAAATAATTGTCATTTTTCAACCTTTCAGTCACCTTTAGCAATCTACGGAAGCATAGTTCTCGATTCTCAATCAAGATTGGATGGTTTTGCTTCCACGGCAGAGCCACCTCATAACGTTCCTCGCTGTTAATAGTTGTGTTGTTCATGAAATAATCTTCAACTTCCTTCAAATGCATCTCCTTGGTTTCTTTTTCTATAGGATCTGTAATACCAAGTGCGTCGAGTTTCCACAAATCAGTCACGCTAGCTTCATGCACATAGAGTGAAACTGTAAATAATGTCGCATCGTGTGTAGGCTTCTCATACTTACGGCCTAATAATGTCCAACCTAATAGCGTTTCTATTGCTACAATATTATTATCAAGATGCAAAATATTATCAGTTAGTAATCGAGCTAACATATCAGCTCCAATCAATATACTAATTGGCTCCATCGTACCAATGTCAGTCAACGAAATTTTATTATTTTTTAATAAATTTGTGTACATTTCATCCGAAATTGTTGGTATATTTGTACAGAATTGCTCACCTGTTAAAGTGTCCTCATCTACATCTTCATTAAGAAGCAATTCAAATATTTTTTGATCGTACTCTTCAATTAGTAAAAAATGTTTGTTCAAAAGCTCGAAACATACCTGTATTTCTTCAAAATTTTCGGTATCACAAAGCTTTTTATACGTCCTCGAAAATGTTCCTCTATAAGTTGATCTAGCTTTTCGTAAAGCCTCCATTGTACTAACAATTCTCCGAAATTACCAAATTTTATTCACGGTCGCCACTTGTAGGAAATCTTGGAGTTTAACAATTACAACTATTAAGAGGAGTGAAATAAATTTAATAGATATTTATAAAGGAGCGAACAAACATCAATAAAATATACACAACACAGCCCAATCAAAAAACTGACAGCCCATTCCAACGGAAAATTATGACAACTTTTGAAATTGTTATTAAGCCTACAAACACCCGTTTAGTTAGACCTTCGTGCTGACGAGATTTCTAACACTCTCATTTCCTCTACATTAATCCTGATTTTATCCTTCTTTTGTCTCACGCCTCCATTCACAGCCAGACTTGACTTTTAGTACCTTCTAATTGTTGTTTTATCATTGCCCGATCTACGTTGAATCATGTGAAACAAATCAATGACTTACTACTACATATAATAAATGCGCAACAACATTACGGACAATATATAATATGATAAAATGATTTATGAGTATTGGCAGACATTTGTTTTCGTATTTAGTATTCCGACGGACAGATAAAGAGACAAATAGGAAACGCTAAGTCAATAGTAAGGCCACAATATTGTCGGACGTGTTACCTAATCAATTTAAAGGCTATTGCAACTTCATAATCTAGATTATTCTAAATAATCTTACACAAACATACACGTATAATTATTTTTAAAGGAGAATATGCGTTGCACATTAAATGCCAACTATTCCTACTATGATGCCAGCGGATTTCTTTCACCTCAAGCGTATCCTCTAGAACGAGTAGTCATCGGGACAGTATAACCGGAAAGGGTTCAATACAACATAGACGAAAATGTCATGAAAATAATGTTTTGAGAACTAAAATTGTCTTTATATGAAAGAAAGCAGTGTTGCTATATGGAACGGGGTGATATCGAATCCTAATTAGTTTTTAAGACTTTCTTGATATACGTACGTGAAGTACTATAATATTATAAAACTATGCCTTTAGTACAAGCAGCTACGATATTTCATTGCAAGCACTTCAAGTGTCATAAAAACAATGTCACTTATTCCCGATTTTAATATAATATGCCTGATTTTACATGCTAGTAATGGCATTTATATGATTTAGTTGCCACAGATTCTGTAATTTCAATCAATTTTCATATAAACTTTATCAAAATCTTTGTTGCTATCAAGACACAGAATCAACCTACAAACAATTATGTAACCAACTTCATAGTTGTTTTAATATTTTTATTTGAATAACAACAATTAGAACATTCTTGACCATCTTTTTTGGTATTCTGTATTGAGTTGATTGTTGGCTCTTGGTGGAACTTATTATACATGTTGAATAAAACTCTTGTACTGTTCCACTAATTTTAATTATTATCGACCTGACCGGTTTCGCTTTACAGCATTTTCAAAGGTTAAAGTACACAGCTGTTCGTGTTTACGCTTCTATCTAAAAATCCCAACTAATATTATAAATGCGAAAGTGTGTTTGTTTGTTTGTTTGTTACCTCTTCACGCTTAAACTACTGGACCGATTTCAAAAATTCTTTCACCTTTGGAAAGCTACATTCTCCCCGAGTAACATAGGCTACTTTTTATCCCGGAAAAATCGACAGATCCCACGGGATGCGCAATAAAGGCTTCGCTCAAAAACTACTGCACAGATTTTTATGCGGTTTGCATCAATAGATAGAGTGATTCTTGAGGAGTTTTGCGGCATTTTTTATCTCGGAAAAACGGATAGTCCCACGGGAAGCGCGATAAAATCTTCGCACCATAAACCGACTTCCGCGTATATGTAGCCGTGGGCAAAAGCTATGACCCTTAACCCTCTATACACCCAATCCCGAAATCCACGCGGGCGAAGCCGCGGGCAGAAAGCTAGTTAAATATAAATTCAAATGAATTTATCGGTCGATAATAATTAAAATTAGTCGAACAGTACAAGAGTTTTATTCAACATCTTTTTTGGTATATTAAAAAGAGAAATCTACAAAAATTTGCACGTTGAAAAAACAAAATAACAAAGATGTATAGTCGAATAAAACTTAGTTTCTAAAATTTTGACACGAGGTTACTCTTTAAACCGCAACCCAACAATGCGAGCACTGCTGGCAATAGGTCCCCTGAACGGAGAAGACAAAGCCCCTCTATTCATTCATTAAGAGCTGGAAACCAATATAATACACTAAAATAAAGATCTCATATAAAAATTTTAATGACCTACGTTGCTTGCCGCAGATAGCCATTGCAACTTTACCTTCATATTACTTGTGGGGCGCAGAATGTAAACCGAGACTTAGGACAATTTATCTACGAGTGCAGTGTCTGGGTGCTATTCTTGGGTGTGTAATGTTGGAAATTATGATATGGTTTTGGAAGATGCTTGTTGCCAAGAGTCAAAGGATCGGGTGGGGCATCGCAAGTGTATGGAATTTACTTCAGAATGAGTTCCTTCAATAATAGAGCGTCAAATTTACATATGCTAAATTAAACATAAAATCCAAACATAACCAACTTTTTTATTCACACAATTACACTAAGCCACTTTCAAACATAATTGGAATATTTAAACGTATATTAAATTGATTATTTTTTATTTCTACTATGGTCATTGTAGACCATGAGAAAACGACTTGGCATGATCAAAATTGAATAATAGTAAACAATGAAAATCAAAGCCTTATTTTTATATACAGTAAAGTTCAACTTAAATATTAAGGTTGCGTTCGTGTTAATAATGTAAACATGGTAATACAGTAAAGTTGGGTTCCGAAAACAAACTATTTTTGGGTTCTTTGTATACAAAATGTAATTTATTTGGTTAATAAGTTATATTTTGAGAAATAAATAAAAGTTATTATATACTGAACATAAGAAAGTAGTTACTATAAATTATACTCGACCACAAAAAATCTATCTACGGTGTAAACTTTATACCAACATTACAATTTGCAGTTTCACAAAATAAAAAATGTCTGTACCTCAGCAATAATTTCTACTGATTAGTGCGATAATGCCGTATTCCGAAAATGGACACTGTGTTTGAATCACTTACAGAGAACTAAAACGACTTATAGAGAATAAACCATAATAGATAAATTAAATATTTTTTCAAATTAGCATTATAAACAAAGTTAATTAAGAAAAATTAATAAGAAAGATCCAATTTTTGTGATAAAAAACTTACACAGGAGGTCTTTTTTTTCCAGCCGAGATTATATCACAATCGAATTGCGTTCAATAAACGTATAGATAAATATAGTATAGTTTACACAATATTTAAAAATATACTAACACCCTTAAGTAAACAACTTAGTATCAAACTGCAGTCATTTATTAAAGGCAATAGGACTAACAAACTTAGTACAATATCTATATTATATGTATATACAATACAATGTTCTCAAAGATGGCCTAAAATTTAAATGTATTGTTAAGAACATCAAACTGAACATGATGTTTCGGAAGATACAATAACAACAAAATATAGTTTAATACGCAAGTTCATCCCTATTCTACAGAAATATACCATTCTTTGGTCGTATTTTTATTGAACAGTTTAATGGTCTGAGCCTACAAAAACAAGTTTTAGAACGCTATACATAAGTACTCATAAGAAACTGAAATATAAGGGAATTGTCTCAACGAAACCAAAACAATGGTATTTGTCGGATGAAAATAAATAAAAGTAGAAGATATATGTGTTATATCAATGCTGTATTCTACAAATTTAAAAGTTCATATTATTAGATCCACAGATCATATACAGTATAAACACTACTGTAGAATCTATGGATTTGTATTTGCCATTCGGAAAATCCGTTGCTGCGAAACCAAAAAGCAGGTGTGTTAAGAGACATCTACATGTGACCAAAATCTCTGAAAAAATGCTCATTAAACGGCGTTATTCAAAATGTTTCTCATTAAACGCTAAGTGGTGTTACTTTCATGTCCAAGTAATATTATTCTGGATTGTAGAGTCCAATGACATGGAAAAAATAATTCGTATCATGTATAAACAAGTTACATTCAAAGTACTAACAAGTTTAAAGATAATTTCTCTTCTTTAACTTATTTCTTTCGTCTGTTCAGTTAATACTATTCGTCTGTTCAGTTAATACAATCATTGAAATAGCACATTATTTTTGAGTAAACAATAATAAACCTCTACTTTAAATTATACTTACAATAAGTATATATACTTAAAATAAGTCAACTCTACTTTTTTCTACTTCGTCGATGGTCTTCCATCAATAGTTAATCATCAGAAAACTGAACAGGGCGGGGATTTGTAGCGAGGTTATGAAACGGTATGCAGAAATATGGATACGGAGCTATCTTTTTATCCTCTAAGATAGGGTTTCTAAAGTGGAACAGAGGACCCTTTGAGGTGTTGACACAGACGCTTTTAGGAAATTGTTTCTAATTGATGATACATTATTTTTAATTTAACTATTCACCACCCTATAACGTTAAATATTTAAACAAATTATGTAGCCTCGACTTAGTGCATAATGTACCGTAAGAAGGCAACGACCGGAAGGAGAACATAAAAATCCAAGGCAAAGGATATCAGCTCGTTCTGCCAACTACATTACCAAAAATTATTGCCGCGCACATTATGATGCCGATACCGGTAAGTATTTGGTTGGGAGCCAGAGATATATTAGAATAGTTTGTTTCTTTTTCCTTGTCAGCATCGTCCAAATCTTGATGAACGACCGACAGTGCTTTGGCTAATTCGGCATCAGACTTCGCACTTGTGGCAGAAGCGGCAACGACTAGACGCTTCAAGTCGCGCAATTGTGTCTCTATAATGTGCTCTTGATGATTCATATGTTCTGAAATATATAAATAAATATTGATAAATTGAACTTAAATAAAATATAAGCATTATATTTTCTTATTACACTTGCCAATTAATGATGACTGCTTATTGACTAGATGATCTATATTTTCTTGCATTGACTTCAGATTTTGTGCTAATTGTTCCTGCAATGAGATTATAATAGACAACTTGTAGATAATTCGGAAAATTGTTACAGCTTCGGACTTGTGGTTACACCAGATTGTTACATTAGTGTGAATATAAAGTTGTTTTTATGCATACTATACGCTATATGCTGGGATCGAAAGAACCAAATTAGACTGATGGTCACCTTGCTGGTAGGATTCCCCACATAATAAGTATATAACTAATATAAAATCGCGAAGGATCGGGCTAGCCCGCGTCGTTTAATCGTACCTTTAGACTTATTTTATTTTTATACCACAAATATTAATAAATTGTTTCCTCGTTTTATTATTTTGAGATTTCTTTCCATTTCAAAATTCATAAATGATATGAGTGATGTCATAGTTACGGTGGAATAAGGATTTGATATTGTCAAAATGTATTTAATCTTGGGACCATATTTTTTTTATTATATTTTATTTTTATATTTCCTAAGCCTGATATTTTTTACATACTTCATTTTTAAACGAAATAATATATTCATTTTTAACGAATAATTTTTTATATACTATTTTATTCATATTTTGATATTTTCTTTTATTTATATTTTTATACTTAAATAAACAATATGATTATGCCCTTAAGGAATGTCCAAAAAGTTATAAAGTTGCGATGTAATGCCAGAAAAATACAAAAGTAGGCAAGGTGCTACCTAATATATAAACATTACATTTTTTTTTATGTGATAGGGGGCAAACGAGCAGACGGATCACCTGATGGTAAGCAATTACCGCCGCCCATGAACGCCCGCAACACCAGAGGAGTCACAAGCGCGTTGCCGGCCTTACATTATAACATTACAACACTATGTATATGCGCACCTGATAAGCGAACTCAGTCTTCATAGCGTCAGCTATGTCCGCCCTGTTGGCGGTGCCGCCGCCCGCGATCGTATACAAGACGCTGGCACTGCGCGCCATTTGCTGCTCCATCATATCGCGAAACTCCGCCATCTTGAGCCGGTTGTTGATTGTCGACCCTGCGATTCCGAGCACAGTGCCTGCCATAGAGAAAGACGTTATCAAAAATCTGTATTTCTTCTGTAAGTAGTGAATGTTGGCTGTGGCAGAAGAAACAGGAAAGTAGGATTGATGCAGTGGAGATAATTGCAGATAAGCTTGAGAAGTATAATTGAAGTGAATCTGAAGGATAAAGTCAGGAACAGCGTGATAAGGGAGCGATGCGGCATAGTTGAAGATGTAGTGACAAAGATAGAGAAAGGGGTGCTTAGATGGTTCGGCCATGTTGAAAGAATGAATGAAGGAAGATTAACGATCAGATCTCGATCAAATCGAAGATGTCCTAAAAAAAGGCCGGGTTAAGAGTACTCGCAACCGACGAGCATGCATCATGAAGACGCTCATGAAAGTGGAGGAAGCAAGAGAAGTGTGCCAGGATCGTAGCAAGTGGAGAGAGGTGGTCTCTGCCTACCCCATTGGGAACAAGGTGACATATATGTATGTATGTATTTCTTCAGTCAGTTCATTTATGAAATTAATCACAATGTATATTTCTGTGCCCCTAGTGAATAAGGGTATAAGTCTGATTTTGTCCAAATTGAGTTATATAATATGAAAAAAATTAAAAAAAAATCGCGTCGAATGGTGTAAACGGATCTAAGTTATCTTAAAAATTAACAAAGCTATGGTCGTGTTAAGGGTATAACTGACACTAATTACTAAGACACGATGGGTATATATTGACATATATTGTTATTAAAAATGAAAGCCTATTATTATTTCGTGACAAATAATATGAGTAAAGTTACATCTTACGATTTCGTATGTTCTTTGTGTTTAAAGATTTATATCTTCACTTATCTGTTTTAAGTATGCTTTTTTTTTTTTCTTTTTTTTTTTATATATAATAGCAGGCAAACGAGCCAACGGGTCACCTGATGGTAAGTGATCACCGCCGCCCATAGCACAAACAACACCAGAGGTATCATCAGCGCGTTGCCGGCCTTTCAAAAATGTATACGCTCTTTTTTGAAGCTTCCCATGTCGTAACTGTTCGGAAATACCGCGGCCGAAAGTTGGTTCCATAACTTTGTCGTTCGCGGGAAAAACGTACGCGAAAACCGCACTGTGGAGGACAGCCAACCATTAAGATGGTGGGGATGGAAAGTAAGTCCCCTCCGTGACACACGATACAGGAAATCGGTCGGCGGCAGTATCCCAAACAACTCGTCAGAGCACTCCCCATGGTATATGCGGTAGAGAACACAAAGAGACGCGACATCTCTCCGCAGCGCCAATGAGTCCATACGACCACAGAGCACCGGGTCGTCGACAATTCGAACGGCTCTACGCTGGATACGGTCAAATGGAAGGAGCTGGTACTGAGGAGCTCCGGCCCAGAGGTGAGAGCAGTATTCCATATGTGGCCTGACCTGTGCCTTGTAAAGTTGTAGGCGGTGGGTCGGCGTGAAATACTGTCCCGCCCTGCTTAGCACTCCCAGCTTTTTTGAGGCTAATTTAGCCTTGCCCTCCAGATGACAGCGAAATTGAACATCGCTCGATATCTCGACGCCCAGGATACCGATGGTTGACCCGGCATCAAGGGAAGCGCCTTCAAAGTTTATGGTTGCGACAAAAGGAGATTTCTTAGCGGTAAACGCGCAAACTTGTGTCTTAGAGGCGTTAAACTGGACTAGATTTAGTCGGCTCCAATTCGAGACATGGCTGAGTATGTCATCGATAACAGACACAAGCTTGTTTCGGTTCTCAATGACGTTCTGATGTGGAATATTTGCACTTCCGTGATATAGTGCGTCTCCAGTGCTATCGTCTGCATAGCAATGGATACCGCAATTATGCAGTAAATCATTGATATGCAGAAGAAACAAAGTGGGAGACAGCACGCATCCCTGCGGGACACCAGCGTTCACGGGCTGGAGTTCCGAGCATGAGCCATCAACTACGACTCTAATGCTACGCCCAGAAAGAAAACTGGTGACCCACGTGCAGAATTTCCCAGATAGTCCGTACTCTGGAAGTTTGCTAAGTAGAGCCCTATGCCACACTCGATCGAAGGCTTTCGCTATGTCCAGACCGACCGCAAGAGCTTCCCCCTTCCTCTCCACAGCCTCCGCCCAACGATGCGTAAGGTACACTAAAAGGTCACCAGCTGATCGCCTACTACGGAAACCGTATTGTCGGTCACTGATCAGCTGGTTTTCCTCCAGGTACGCTAGGTGCTTAATGCTTAAGGATAGATGTCTACGTATATCGGTTTACACCAATAATATGACATTACTAAGAGAATAAGTCAACTTAAATCCGTATTCGCAACATAATTTTGATAGATCCTTGCTCAAGTCGACTTATACCGCCATACATTACAAAAAAATACGTGTTAAACAATACAATATGAGGCTATCGCTGGGAGGGGAGGTAATGAAATTGCATCCTGTGTGTACAATTTCATTCTTTACTATGTCCCCGACGGAATTAAACATTTAATATTTTACTCGGACTCGTGTTTTGGACAAAACAAACATTTTTATATGGTGGTCATGTTTTTACTAGCGTTACGCAACCATTCTAGTTTGCAAACAACAACACTTTGTACCTGGACATAGTCATATGGAGTGTGATGTACATCATGCACTTATTGAAAAAGAGCTACACCACCCAAGATACTGGTATCAATTAGTTCGCACGTGTGGAAAGCGGCGTTATTTTACAGTGATTGAAATGGATATGGATTTGTTTTTAAATATTGCAAGTCTGCTTAAGGGGCCGCTGGTGCAAAGGAAACTTGAAGAAGATAGAAATAAATTTAGTATTTCGGAAACTGCCATTTTTCGCTACACACGGGAAGATTTTCCTAAATTTCAGTACCAGGGCTATGAAAGCGATTAGTGGAACACTGTATCTCTTCTTAGAAAGCGAGAGAAGTCTCCAAACAATCTTTTCGAGACAGAAAACATTCCTCGATGTTACAACAAGTCGTTGCCAATATCGGTAGACAAAAAAAGAGACCTGTAGTGCAATTCTCGTATTTTTTTACAATCGCAATTTAGTTGAAGTTTAGCAATCGCTCGATCTTAGTCCCACCCAAAATCGGTATTCACGTATCACATTTCCGAACAAAACCAAAACTAAATTGAAACTAAAACTTAATTTCAGCGAACTTTAGATTGCGAGGTGGGAATGTTGCCAACTGAATCAAGACAAAATCCACTGAATTTAAAAAAAATAAATATATCGAAAAATAAACGATACTATTAGATTTTAGAGTATAAAATCATTATTTAATTGGCATAAAAGTCCAAAGATGTATAAATATTTAATGACAACTGCATTTCAATCGTGGAATTTGACGTTTGGTAGCTCAACCTCGATCGACAGGTTTATCTAAACTTTAGTAGAATACCGATTCTGTTGCGGTTAGAGTGCAGTTTAACTTCGATAAAATAGGAGAATACAGTGTAACGATTATGATTTAGCGCTACGTTTGGATCGAGCTAGTTCAAGTCCGATCAAAGTTCGATTGAAAGACGTGAATACAAAAACGTGTTTTTAGACTAAATCGTTGCTAACTCGCTGCGACTTTATTTAGGAGAATTGCACTCCTGATGTTTCTCCTGCCACTGATAACTTTAGCGCGAGATCTTTTTATGAAGATTTGACTATTTCTGAGAATGTAAGAGACACTCATCCAATGGCACTGACAACTGACAATAGGCTTGTTGCCTAAATTTCAGTAGTTAGATACTAATATACCTTGATGCCTATTCTATACAAAATAATTATTATTTTTGAAAAAAAAATGCTTATTTATAAGAATAATTTTGCATTTAATTAAATATTTGACATTAGTCATCAAAAACGCTCATGACTGTCATGGCGTCTTGAATGACGTCACGCCGTGCAAAACACAGCTGTTTTAGTATCGGAATATTCGGTATTGTGAAGTTATTTTAATAAAAAATGGATTCATCGTATTACAAGTACTGCATAGTGCCCCAGTGTACAAGCACAAGTATAAAAACACCAAAAAAATTATTTATATACGTGCCAAACAATCAGCAGATACGTAAAAAGTGGCTAACACTCGCGAGAAGGAATGATGCCCATTCTTTTTCGCACTTCCACAAGACACTTGGGAATGACATTTTGACTTTGACGTTTCGCACGGCGTGACGTAACACTTTTTAATTGGTGTTTGCTGTCACGTGACTTATGGCTTATTTTGTGCAATTTTATTTTATAAAAATATAAATAATCAATAGTTATTATTTTATAAAACTTTGTTTTTTCATAATTAAATGATCATCTTAATAGTTATGCAACCTAATGCATCAGATTTGTTCATAATGGATACAAGCCTATAATAATAACGAATAAATCTGTTAAGAAAATGTTGTAATACTGTTGTAATGTTTTAGCGCAACCCACAAAGTGGGAGTTTGGTTTTTCTAATAAAAACTATAAAAAAATTTGCATTTAATCAATTTTATTCCGTGAAATTGCGATACAAGTCAAAATATTATAAATATTACTGTTTTTAAATAATCTAAAAATTGGTACAAATTAATATTTTTGTACTTAAATCAAAAATGTGTATGTCACGACAAAGTTATGAATATGACAACCAAATATTATTTGGGAAGTTTATTTAAAAAAACTAATACAAAAAGAGTTATTTTAAAAATATTGTAATGGAAACCTTTATTCACTTATGTAAAAAGTACGTGAAAAATGGGACTAGTTTATTTGTATCTAAAAAATCTAAAATCTAAAAGCTTAAATTCAAATGGGTACAAGTCTATTATTTTATTAACCGTTAATTTTATACAAAATCCAACAATACAACATAAAAGACAGCATTTTTAAATACTTAACTGCATTTAAACTTATATTTCATTTTTAGCCATTAAATCACAGTGCACTATAAAACATATTTCATATTATCATGACAACTACTGACACTTTCTAAACAAATATACTTTATACAAGTGCATCACTTGCGTTAATAAAAATAAGTACTCTTTACAAAGACTAACTTCAAGATTCAGTCTTCAAAAAACAAGAGGTTCATTCTTAGGGAAATTTATTACTTTTTATTAACACATTTCTACATGTTACTATTTTGCCTCTTAATATAATTATATCAAGAGGCAAATATTTTTAGGTTCTAGTATATACCAAAAATAATACATTAAAAGTATGTACTTGTGTAGTTTTCTACTAAAAAATCCCAATAAATATTCAAGTGCTCTGTTTAAAAGCTAAAATCAAAGAATTACTTATGTAAAAAGATATTATAGTGTCTGACAAAATTTTTTGAATTTATAATAATAATGTTTTGATATTCATAATTGTATTTTGTATGTCTGATATGGAAAACTGTTTCAATCACTTAACAAGATATTTCTAGTTTTGAATTTATGTAAATAATGTAAAAACTATTATTCTTTCAAAACTATTATTCCATGTGATACTTGCAATGATTGTACCATGTATACCTAACTCAATTATTATTAATTTTATTATGCCCCCCAGCAATCGATATCAAATATTATTGAATCTACTCTGTAAAATATAAAATAAATATATATTTATATATGTATATGTATTTCGGAAATCTCTATCAACACATGTACATAATTACATACACGTGTCTTTAATGAGTCCATAGCTCACCGAATATAGAGGCGACGATGTACCAGTACTTGTTACGTTCGGCGTGTGCTCGTTCACGCTCATGTCCAAGCTTAACTGCTGCTGACATAGTCGCAAACAGTTCACGCTCCTCTCTCTCTGCGTCAGCGAAGTGAGAGCGGAGTGAGCGTTCTTGTATAATTAGCTGTGAACAATTTATTAGTTTTTTAGATAGGACTGTACTAGACATTTCAAAATAATATTTCCATTTTCCTTATCTTTATACTAATAAATGCAGTAGCTGAAGGTATAGAGTTTGTAGGAACACCCAAAGACAGTCTCCTTCGCAAATGCATCTGGAAGATATGCCTTGAGTAAAAGATTGGGGCAATTAGCAGTCAAACGCAAGAGATTCTTTAAATATAAAATGTCATAAAAGTAAAGTACTGCATAACTATGTTAAGTTCATAGAAATCATGGAAATGGGCACAAAATAAATACTTCTACATTTATAAATATATTATATACAGTGACATTCAAACCATTAAATTATAAAGTTATCCAGTAATTAATTTAAATGACCATCATTATATAACCTTATGTTCCTCAGTACACAGCTGGAGATATTTGTTGTCCCCCTTCATAGTGTTCTGTATCTCAGAATGAAGTTCCTTCAACCGGCCCTCAATGGTTGCTACTTGACGACCAAGGTCACGTCTCCTCTCCTGGGCAGCAATAAACCTTTCCTGTAAACAATAGCAGAATAAAAATCTGTGTCTGTAGCACTACAACAAAAACCAAAGTAGGTTAGTTACAAATCATATATAGGCTATTGTTTTACTGAAACTTACAAAGTAAGATTGACACTGAAATTACTAGATACTGTGTAACATGTTGATGATATAAAATTAATTTAAAATCAAATCAAAATAATCTTTATTCATCCTAGACCTGTACAAGCACTTATTTATGTAATTAAATAATAAACAATATAAGACAAATATAAGCCCAAGAGAACAAAAACTTTGTATGTGCATGAAACAAAGAAAAAAGAATTACTCTACCCATCAAAAAAATATTTACATACACGATTTTTGTAGAAGTTACAGATTTACTGTGAATTGCATAGAAATCACTATAAAGACAATAAACACTTACCATCAGGTGGGCAGGTTGCTTGTTTGTTAATCTGCTGCAATTATTCAGTTTTTCATGAGACAGAGATATCATTAGTTAAATTACAATAGTGATAGTTGTAGGAACAAAAACTCCATTACTGTGAAATATTTAGAATGTTCAATTCCTCAGTGTGGTAGTTCAGTACAACCCAATAAAGCAAGCTAGATCATACTTCAGGAAGTATATTGGTGAAAATGATACATATTTTATACAAGTATATAATCAATTGAAGATAATATACTGCTTATTTTGGGTAATCTACATTTAATTTGAAGCAGAATTAAGTTCTAACTTGTAAGTTACTATTGCAACCAAGCAGAGCTAAATACATTAGAAGCAATCTCTAGCTACTACTGCAGCTGCTTAGTGAATAACCGCATAGTACATTTTTTTTTTCCTCAGGAGAGCAGGCTGAGAATCCATCATGGATACCAATGCAACAGGCAAGCAGGGATGCGTTGATTATGTCGGACTCCTGGTGCTGTCGAGGCAGCTCGACCACACAGACCTACCAACTAAACTCAGCCTAGCCTTGGTCCTAAGGGCCCTACGGCTTGAATGGGGCATAGTACATTGCTATGCCCTTGTTATATATGGATATGCATATCATAGACAAGATTCATGAAGTCTGTGATAAAAATATTGAATAAAGTAGAACTAGTTAACATAAAAATCTTATAATTTAAATAAAAATAAATTCAATTATTTTGCCTTTAATATTTAAAAGAAAATATAATATTACCCTGTCAAAAGTACTGCCAAAATTATTAAATGATTCAAGCCTGATTACAGGGACAGAGCTGTCCTATGAATACTAGCCAGTTATTTAATATTCGTAAAAGAAAAATGCAATGAATCTAATTGTTTTCTAAATTTTATATGAAATTAACAGTACTACTTCACTCACCCTTGACCCTGAGATCATACGTGATCGTATGACGTGATACTATGAATAAAGTGCCCATACCTGCGCCTCAACTACGGTGGTTTGTATTGCCATGATTTCCTCCACGCCAGTAAATTTTTCATATTTCGACACCAATTCCTTGACTTTCTTTGTTATGGATTCATGTTTAAACTTCTCTGCTATATCTGAAACTCTTTGACCTGGGACATACTTGGTCAAAAGTTGATCAACTTTATCTCGACTATTTGTGCCTATGTTAGGAATTTGATATATCTGCACCTTGTCTTTCAACCTTTGAGCGATCTGCCGAAGCCGATCAGCCATATTTCATGTTAAAAAACTGTGTATTTTTCAAATTTATCGCTTAAAATAACATCATACTACCGGAAAATAAAGTTAACACCCCTCATTCCCAGCGCCAGATGTCAACTTGACATTGACAATTGGTAATCTTGCCGGTTCAAATTCAGCTGATATGAAAATCAATATATAAATAAAATACGAGTGCAGTATTAGTACTATATAATAATGGTTAATTTATCGATAGCTGATAAAAACGGCCCGCTTATGCTTATTAATATGCAAATAAGATAATAACATTATAATAATAAAATATTATAATAATAAATATTACATAATTAGAATTTATGTAATATAATGTATGTCATAACGATATTTAATAACGATGAACTGCGACATTAACGCTACACGAGCGGAGCGCGCGTTGAACATTAACTAGTTAATAAACATTATAGAAGATATAGTGTTATCTATTATATATAAAGCTCGATTACCACTCACTGACTCACTGATCAGGGGTGTTTTTAGGGTGTTTAGAGAGTGTTTTGAGTGTTTTGATGTTGGGGTGGAATTTTCTAGATTTTTTAGTTCATAGAATGGGATAAAGGGATTTTTGCCAAACCAACATGGCGGCCCGCGCGAAATGTCAACTTTGCCAAATCGCCTCCGTTTTTAACGGCGTTTGGTGGGGGTGTTCCTCACTGTGACGGGCATGCGGTGCCGCTGTCAAATTGGGAAAAAACAAAATGGCGCCGCCGCCATCTTGGACTGAAAAACCCGTTTCGACCCGTGTTTGCGACCGTCGACCGGCGCGGCGTTTGTTTTTTTCCGGGATTTTCTTTTTTCCTCTGGTCGGGACTGTCCTCGACTTTTGAGAAATTTGCGGCGCGCGGCGAAAAACAATATGGCGGCGGCGCCGGCGGCCATCTTGGATCGCCAATTTTGACGCGATTTTCGGACCGGATTTTCGCCAAGATGGCGGCCTCCGACCGGGGTGACATGTTCCAGGCGGGGGTGGAGCTCGGCGAGCAGTGTTGCCAGGTGGGAGAAAATTTCTACCGTTTTTGGTAGTTTTTCCCCTAGGGGCGGCGAAAGGCGAAAATCGAAATAACGACTTTTGGAATTTTTCAACACCACGGGCCTATTGGCCGGCGGGGCCTCTATGACTTTCTGGTATTTTCATTTTTCTACACTGGCAACACTGGCCTCCACGGAGGTTGGAAACTTTTCGCAGACCGAATTTGACCCGAATTGATCTCCCAGATCGGGGTGAGCTGGAGTCGCGGGACAAACGTCATCCCACCCCGTATACGGTGCAGATATTGGGAAAAATCCGAAACTCCCACATTTCAAGATGGCGGCGGCGCCGGCGGCCATTTTGTAAAAAGTTGCAATTTCGAAAAAATTAAATCGCGGTTTTCGCGGGGTTGCCGGCGTTTTTCGACTGACAACCCCGGGTGACCTTTTGTAGTGCTCGGTGAGCTGCATCGAACGGTGGGGTAATTTACCCCGATTTTGGGGTATTTTCCCCGATTTTGGGGAGAACGTAAATCGCGTGTTTTTCGATTTTTTTTCACATGGCCGGGTCGGTCGGGCCTCGCTGATCATTTTTACTACCATTTTGGGCCAGATATATGGCAACACTGGGCGCTGTGGCAGTTTTCGGTTTCGGCGACTTTGGGAATTTTTTGACGCGAACCGATGACAGTTGCGCGCCTGCAATTACCGCCAATTGGTGAGCGGTTTATTCTACTACACTGGGAAAATTTGACATTAGACATTTTCAAGATGGCGGCGGCACTGGCGGCCATTTTGTAATGGTAACTTTTTTTTTTGCTATATTCTCGCGGTTTTCAATCCCGATACGGTGACATGGGTATGGAATAAAAGGATTTTCATAGCACTATCGATGCCTATTGGTGGCACCGTTAAAAAACCAATATGGCCGCCGGTCCAAAAAGGCCAAGTATCATTTGTATTGTAATCCCTACAATATGGGTATCAAATGAAAGGGTTTTGCAAGTCTAATACAGCCACGTTAGAGACATTGAAGAAAATTCAAAATGGCCGCCGCTCTCAAAATGGCGGGCCGCTTTTGTTTTCCAACCCAGGCTTCATGGGTATCAAATGAAAGGTCTTGACGAGTAGAACACAACACCGTGAGTGACGTTTCGAAAATTTCAATATGGCCGCCGATCCAATATGGCGACTGACATTTTTTTGCGATTTTCGCTATATGGGTATCAAATGAAAGGATTTTAAGAGTAGAACGGAACCAAATGTGATATATAGTAAAATGACAACTTTTTTTTTTTTATTTTCTTAAAAAATTTTTTGTACCGCTTTGCAACTGTACAAGATTTTATTTGAAAATCGCAATAGTGAGCAGCGCCACCGCGAGGTGCGTGCACCTCGCGGCACTCACGCGACCACCAGCGCCATGAGTTTTTCAGTGTGTTTACAACTGCACGCGGTTTTTCAGTTTGTTTTGACTTAAATGGAGACAAATTTTCAACAATTTTTGACCGACCGCCAATTTTTTTAATCAGTAGTGGGATAGACCACACCACCGCGAGGTGCGCGCACCTCGCGGCACTCACGCGACCAGACTCACCGTGAGCTTCTTAGTGTTCTTGCAACCGTACACAGTTTTGTAGTTTCTTTTGACACAAATGGAGACAATTTTTACCAATTTTCGACCGACCGCCAATTTTTTTAACAGAAGTGGGATAGACCACTCCACCGCGGGGTGCTTGCACCCCGCGGCAAGCAAGCGAACGTCTACGTATTTTTTCAGTGCTATCGAAACCTATTAGTGGCAACGTAAAAAACCAATATGGCCGCCGCCGCCGGTCCAAAACGGCCAAGTATCATTTGTATTGTAATCCCTACAATATGGGTATCAAATGAAAGGGTTTTGCAAGTTTAATACAGCCACGTTAGAGACATTGAAAAAAATTCAAAATGGCCGCCGCTCTCAAATTGGCGGACCGCTTTTGTTTTCCAACTCAGGCTTCATGGGTATCAAATGAAAGGCCTTGACGAGTAGAACACGACGCCATTAGTGACGTTTCTAAAATTTCAATATGGCCGCCGATCCAACATGGCGACTGACATTTTTTTGCGATTTTCACTATATGGGTATCAAATGAAAGGATTTTAAGAGTAGAACGGAACCAAATGTATGTTATAGTAAAATGACAATTTTTTTTTTTTTTTTACTTATATGCTATATGCTTTTGCGCCGCTTTGCAACAGTACAAAATTTTATTTGAAATACGCAAAAGCGAGCAGCGCCAACGCGAGGTGCGTGCACCTCGCGGCACTCACGCGACCACCAGCGCCGTGAGTTTTTCAGTGTCTTTACAACTGCACGCGGTTTTCCAATTTGTTTTGACTTAAATGGAGACAAATTTTCACCAATTTTCAACCGACCGCCAATTTTTTTTTTAGTAGTGAGATAGACCACACCACCGCGAGGTGCGCGCACCTCGCGGCACTCAAGCGACCAGACTCACCGGGAGCTTCTTAGTGTTTTTGCAACCGTACACGGTTTTGTAGTTTCTTTTGACACAAATGGAGACAATTTTTACCAATTTTCGACCGACCGCCAATTTGTTTTTTCAGCAGTGAGATAGACCACACCACCGCGAGGTGCGTGCACCTCGCGGCACTCACCCAACCACAATCGACGTGAGCTTCTTAGTGTATTATAAACTGCACGCGGTTTTTCAGTTTGTTTTGACTTAAATGGAGACAATTTTTCACCAATTTTCGACCGACCGCCATTTTTTTCTCAGTAGTGGGATAGACCATACTACCGCGAGGTGCGCGCACCTCGCGGCACTCACGCGACTACCATCGACGTTAGCTTCTTAGTGGATTTTAACCTGCTCACGCTTTTTCAGTTTGTTTTGACTTAAATGGAGACAATTTTTCACCAATTTTCGACAGACCGCCAATTTTTTTTTTCAGTAGTGGGATAGACCACACCACCGCGAGGTGCGCGCACCTCGCGGCACTCAAGCGAACAGACTCACCGTGAGCTTCTTAGTGTTTTTGCAACCGTACACGGTTTTGTAGTTTCTTTTGACACAAATGGAGACAATTTTCACCAATTTTTCCCGACGGCCAAATTTTTTTTCAGTAATGGGATAGACCACACCACCGCGAGGTGCGCGCACCTCGCGGCACTCACGCGACCACAAACGCTTGACTTCCTTTGTGTATTTTCAAACGTAGACAATTTTGTATACAAGTTACTACTTTTTGACAAAAAGAAGACTTTTTTTCACCAATTTTCGACAGACCACAATTTTTGTTAAACACAGCCGGGATGGACCACCCCACCGCGGGGTGCTTGCACCCCGCGGCAAGCAAGCGACGTCTAGTCTCCTATATATATAAAACTCGATTACCACTCACTCACTGACTGACTGACTCACTGATCAGGGGTGTTTTTGAGGTGTTTAGAGGGTGTTTTGGGTGTTTTGATGTTTAGGTGGAATTTTTTAGATTTTTTTTCCGATCTACCGGGATATAGCTTGATTTTAAAATCCAAGATGGCGGCCGGCGCGAGATGTCAACTTTTCCAAATCGCCTCCGTTTTTGACGGCGTTTGGTGGGGGTGTTCACTACTGTAGCGGGGATGCGGTGCCTCTGTCAAACTGCGAAAGAACAAAATGGCGCCGCCGCCATCTTGGACTGAAAAACCCGTTTCGACCCGTGTTTGCGACCGTCGACCGGAGCGGCGTTTGCTTTTTTCCGGGATTTTCTTTTTTCGCGTGGTCGGGACTGTCCTCAACTTTCGGGAAATTTGCGCCGCGCGGCGAAAAACAACATGGCGGCGGCGCCGGCGGCCATCTTGGATCGCTAATTTTGACACGATTTTCCAACCGGATTTTCGCCAAGATGGCGGCCGGCCGACCGGGGTGAAATGTTCCGGGCGGGGGTGGAGCTCGGCGAGCAGTGTTGCCAGGTGGGAGAAAATTTCTACCGTTTTTGGTAGTTTTTCCCCTAGGGGCCCCGAAAGGCGAAAATCGAAATAACGACTTTTGGATTTTTCCCATACCATGGGCCTATAGGCCGGCGGGGCCTCTATGACTTTCTGGTATTTTCATTTTTCTCCACTGGCAACACTGGCCTCCACGGAGGTTGGAAACTTTTCGCAGACCGAATTTGACCCGAATTGATCTCCCAGATCGGGGTGCGCTGGAGTCGCCGGACAAACGTCATCCCACCCCGTATACGGTGCAGATATTGGGAAAAATCCGAAACTCTGACATTTCAAGATGGCGGCGCCGCCGGCGGCCATTTTGTAAAAAGTTGCAATTTCGAAAAAAATAAATCGCGGTTTTCGCGCGGTTGAAGGCGTTTTTCGACTGACAACCCCGGGTGACCTTTTGTAGTGCTCGGTGGGGAGAATCGATCGGTGGGGTAATTTACCCCGATTTAGGGGTAATTTCCCAGATTTAGGGGAGAACGTAAATCGCGTGTTTTTCGATTTTTTTTCACATGGCCGGGTCGAACGGGCCTCGCTGATTATTTTTACCACCATTTTGGGCCAGATATGTGGCAACACTGGGCGCTGTGGCAGATTTCGGTTTCGGCGACTTTGCGAATTTTTTGACGCGAACCGATGACAGTTGCGCGCTTGCAGTTACCGCCAATCGGTGAGCGGTTTAGTCTACTACACTGGAAAAATTTGACATTTGACATTTTCAAGATGGCGGCGGGGCTGGCGGCCATTTTGTAATGGTTAATATCCTCTTTTTGGTTTATTCTCGCGGTTTTCAATCCCGATACGGTGATATGGGTATCGAATGAAATGATTTTTTCAGCGCTATCGAAACTAAATGGTGGCAACGTTAAAAAACCAATATGGCCGCCGGTCCAAAAACGCCAAGTATCATTTGTATTGTAATGCCTACAATATGGGTATCAAATGAAAGGGTTTTGCAAGTATAATACAGCCATGTTAGACACATTGATAAAAAATCAAAATGGCCGCCGCTCTCAAAATGGCGGACCGCTTTTGTTTTCCAACCCGGGCTTTATGGGTATCATGTGAAAGGGTTTTAAGTGTCTAATACAGCCACGATACAGACATTGAAAAAAATTCAAAATGGCCGCCGCCCTCAAAATGGTGGACCAGTTTTGTTTTCCAACCCAGGCTTCATGGGTATCAAATGAAAGGGTTTTAAGTGTCTAATACAGCCACGACAGAGACATTGAAAAAAATTCAAAATGGCCGCCGCTCTCAAAATGGCGGACCGCTTTTGTTTGCCAACCCAGGCTTCATGGGTATCAAATGAAAGGTCTTGACGAGTAGAACACAACACCGTGAGTGACGTTTCGAAAATTTCAATATGGCCGCCGATCCAACATGGCGACTGACATTTTTTTGCGATTTTCACTATATGGGTATCAAATGAAAGGATTTTAAGAGTAGAACGGATCCAAATGTGATTTATAGTAAAATGACAATTTCTTTTTTTTTTTACTTACCTCGATATGCTTTTTTGCCGCTTTGCAACTGTACAAGATTTTATTTGATAAACGCAATAGTGAGCCGCGCCACCGCGAGGTGCGCGCACCTCGCGGCCCTCACGCGAACACACTTACAGTGAGCTTCTTAGTGTGTTTACAACATCACACAGTTTTTTAGTTTCTTGCGACATAAATGATGACAATTTTTCACCTGTTTTTGACCGACGGCCAAATTTTCTTTATACAATACTGGGATAGACTACACCACCGCGAGGTGCGTGCACCTCGCGGCACTCACGCGACCATAAACGCCGTGAGCTTGTTAGTGTATTTACAACCGTACACTGTTTTGTAGTTTATTTGATTTTTATGACAAAAACAAGACATTTTCCCACCAACTTTTGACAGACCAGCCCTTTTTCGAAAGTTGGCAAATATAGGGCACACCACCGCGAGGTGCGTGCACCTCGCGGCACTCACGCGACTACAATCGACGTGAGCTTCTTAGTGTATTTGAAACTGCACACGCTTTTTCAGTTTGTTTTGACTTAAATGGAGACAATTTTTCACCAATTTTCGATCGACCGCCAATTTTTTTTATTAGTAGTGGGATAGACCATACCACCGCGAGGTGCACGCACCTCGCGGCACTCACGCGACCACACTTGCGGTGAGCTTCTTAGTGTATTTTAAACTGCACACGCATTTTCAGTTTGTTTTGACTTAAATGGAGACAATTTTTCACCAATTTTCGACCGACCGCCAATTTTTTTTTTTTTTCAGTAGTATGTTAGGCCACACCACCGCGAGGTGCGTGCACCTCGCGGCACTCACGCGACCACCCTCACCGTGAGCTTCTTAGTGTATATACGACCGCACAAACTTTCTATTTTTTTCTGACATAAATGGAGACAATTTTTTATCAATTTTCGACCGACCGCCAATTTTTTTTTTTCAGAGGTGGGATAGACTACTCCACCGCGAGGTGCGTGCACCTCGCGGCACACACGCGACCACAAACGCCATGACTTCCTTAGTGTATTTTCAAACGTAAACAATTTTATATATAACTTACTACTTTTTGACAAAAAAGAAGACTTTTTTCACCAATTTTCGACAGACCACAATTTTTGTCAAACACAGAAGGGATGGACCACCCCACCGCGGGGTGCTTGCACCCCGCGGCAAGCAAGCGACGTCTAGTCTATTATATATAAAGCTCGATTACCACTCACTCACTGACTGACTGACTCACTGATCAGGGGTGTTTTTAGGGTGTTTAGAGGGTGTTTTGTGTGTTTTGATGTTTAGGTGGAATTTTTTAGATTTTTTTTCCGATCTATCCGGATATAGCTCGATTTTGAAATCCAAGATGGCGGCCGACGCGAAATGTCAACTTTTTCAAATCGGCTCCGTTTTTAACGCCGTTTGGTGTGGGTGATCACTACTGTAGCGGGGATGCGGTGCGCCTGTCAAACAGGGAAAAAACAAAATGGCGCCGCCGCCATCTTGGACTGAAAAACCCGTTTCGACTCGTGTTTGCGACCGTCGACCGGCGCGGCGTTTGCTTTTTTCCGGGATTTTCTTTTTTCGCGTGGTCGGGACTGTCCTAGACTCTCGAGAAACTTGCGGCGCGCGGCGAAAAACAATATGGCGGCGGCGCCGGCGGCCATCTTGGATCGCCGATTTTGACGCGATTTTCGGACCGGATTTTCGCCAAGATGGCGGCCTCCGACCGGGGTGAAATGTTCCGGGCGGGGGTGGAGCTCGGCGAGCAGTGTTGCCAGGTGGGAGAAAATTTCTACCGTTTTTGGTAGTTTTTCCCCTAGGGGCGGCGAAAGGCGAAAATCGAAATAACGACTTTTGGAATTTTTCCACACCACGAGCCTATAGGCCGGCGGGGCCTCTATGACTTTCTGGTATTTTCATTTTTCTCCACTGGCAACACTGGCCTCCACGGAGGTTGGAAACTTTTCGCAGACCGAATTTGACCCGAATTGATCTCCCAGATCGGGGTGCGCTAGAGTCGCGGGACAAACGTCATCCCACCCCGTATACGGTGCAGATATTGGGAAAAATCCGAAACTCCGACATTTCAAGATGGCGGCGCCGCCGGCGGCCATTTTGTAAAAAGTTGCAATTTCGAAAAAATAAATCGCGGTTTTCGCGCGGTTGCCGGCGTTTTTCGACTGACAACCCCGGGTGACCTTTTGTAGTACTCGGTGAGCCGCATCGTACGGTGGGGTAATTTACCCCGATTTTGGGGTATTTTCCCCGATTTTGTGGAGAACGTAAATCGCGTGTTTTTCGATTTTTTTTCACATGGCCGGGTCGATCGGGCCTCGCTGATCATTTCTACCACCATTTTGGGCCAGATATATGGCAACACTGGGCGCTATGGCCGATTTCGGTTTCGGCGGATTTGTGAATTTTTTGACGCGAACCGATGACAGCTGCGCGCCTGCAGTTACCGCCAATCGGTGAGCGGTTTAGTCTACTACACTAGAAAAATTTGACATTTGACATTTTCAAGATGGCGGCGGCGCTGGAGGCCATTTTGTAATGGTTAATATCCTCTTTTTCCTTTATTCTCGCGGTTTTCAATCCCGATACAGTGATATGGGTATCGAATGAAAGGATTTTTTCAGCGCTATCGAAGCCTATTAGTGCTAACGTTAAAAAACCAATATGGCCGCCGGTCCAAAACGGCCAAGTATCATTAGTATTGTAATCCCTACAATATGGGTATCAAATGAAAGGGTTTTGCAAGTCTAATACAGCCATGTTAGAGACATTGAAAAAATTCAAAATGGCCGCCGCTCTCAAAATGGCGGACCGCTTTTGTTTGCCAACCCAGGCTTCATGGGTATCAAATGAAAGGGTTTTGAGTGTCTAATACAGCCACGTTAGAGACATTGAATAAAATTCAAAATGGCCGCCGGTCTCAAAATGGCGGACCGCTTTTGTTTTCCAACCCATGCTTCATGGGTATCAAATGAAAGGCCTTGACGAGTAGAACACAAAGCTATAAGTGAAATTTCGAAAATTTCAATATGGCCGCCGATCCAACATGGCGACTGACATTTTTTTGCGATTTTCGCTATATGGGTATCAAATGAAAGGATTTTAAGAGTAGAACGGAACCAAATGTGAGTTATAGTAAAATGTCAATTTCTTTTTTTTTTTTTTTACTTACCTCGATATGCTTTGTGCCGCTTTGCAACTATACAAGATTTTATTTGATAAACGCAATAGTGAGCCGCACCACCGCGAGGTGCGCGCACCTCGCGGCACTCAAGCGACCAGAGTCACCGTAAGCTTCTTAGTGTTTTTGCAACCGTACGCGGTTTTTCAGTTTGTTTTGACTTAAATGGAGACAATTTTTCACCAATTTTCGACTGACCGGCAATTCTTTTTTTTCAGTAGTGGGACAGACCTCACCACCGCGAGGTGCGCGCACCTCGCGGCACTCACGCGACTACAATCGACGTGAGCTTCTTAGTGTATTTTGAACTGCACACGCTTTTTCAGTTTGTTTTGACTTAAATGAAGACAATTTTTCACCAATTATCGACCGACCGCCAATTTATTTTTTTCTTTAGTGGGATAGACCCCACCACCGCGAGGTGCGCGCACCTCGCGGCACTCAAGCGAACAGACTCACCGTGAGCTTCTTAGTGTTCTTGCAACCGTACACAGTTTTGTAGTTTCTTTTGACTTAAATGGAGGCAATTTTTCACAAATTTTCGACCGACCGTCAATTTTTTTTTTTCAGTAGTGGGATAGACCACACCACCGCGAGGTGCGCGCACCTCGCGGCACTCACGCGACTACGATCGACGCGAGCTTCTTAGTGTATTGTGCAGTGCACACGCATTTTCAGTTTGTTTTGACTTTAATGGAGACAATTTTTCACCAATTTTCGACCGACCGCAAATTTTTTTTTTCAGAGGTGGGATAGACCACACCACCGCGAGGTGCGCGCACCTCGCGGCACTCACGCGACCTGACTCACCGTGAGCTTCTTAGTGTTTTTGCAAGCGTACACGGTTTCGTAGTTTCTTTTGACACAAATGGAGACAATTTTTCATCAATTTTTCCCGACGGCCAAATTTTTTTTCAGTAATGGGATAGACCACACCACCGCGAGGTGCGCGCACCTCGCGGCACTCAAGTGACCAGACTCACAGTGAGCTTCTTAGTGTTTTTGCAAGCGTACACGGTTTCGTAGTTTCTTTTGACACAAATGGAGACAATTTTTCATCAATTTTTCCCGACGGCCAAATTTTTTTTCAGTAATGGGATAGACCACACCACCGCGAGGTGCGCGCACCTCGCGGCACTCAAGCGACCAGACTCACCGTGAGCTTCTTAGTGTATTTTAAACTGCACACGCTTTTTCAGTTTGTTTAACTTAAATGGAGACAATTTTTCACCAATTTTCGACCGACCGCCAATTTTTTTTTTCAGTAGTGTGATAGACCACACCACCGCGAGGTGCGCGCACCTCGCGGCACTCACGCGACGACAATCGCCGTAAGCTTCTTAGTGTTTTTGCAACCGTACACGGTTTTGTAGTTTCTTTTGACACAAATGGAGACAATTTTGTACCAATTTTTGACCGACCGCCAATTTTTTTTATCAGTAGTGGGATAGACCACACCTCCGCGAGGTGCGCGCACCTCGCGGCACTCACGCGACCACACTCACAGTGAGCTTCTTAGTGTGTTTACAACGTTACACAGTTTTTTAGTTTCTTGCGACATAAATGGTGACAATTTTTCACCTGTTTTAGACCGATAGCCAAATTTTCATTTTACAATACCGGGATAGACCACTCCACCGCGAGGTGCGCGCACCTCGCGGCACTCAGGTGACCACCAGCGCCTTAAGCTTCTTAGTGTATTTTCAACTGCACAAGGTATTTCAGTTTGTTTTGACTTAAATGGAGACAATTTTCACTAATTTACGATCAACCGCCAATTTTTTTTTTTCAGTAGTGTGATAGACCACACCACCGCGAGGTGCGCGCACCTCGCGGCACTCAAGCGACCAGACTCACAGTGAGCTTCTTAGTGTTTTTGCAACCGTACACGGTTTCGTAGTTTCTTTTGACACAAATGGAGACAATTTTTACCAATTTTCTACCGACCACCATTTTTTTTTATCAGTAGTAGGATAGACCACTCCACCGCGAGGTGCGCGCACCTCGCGGCACTCAAGCGACCAGACTCACCGTGAGCTTCTTAGTGTTTTTGCAACCGTACACGGTTTCGTAGTTTCTTTTGACACAAATGGAGACAATTTTCACCAATTTTCGACGACCGCCAATTTTTTTTTTCAGTAGTGGGACAGACCACACCACCGCGAGGTGCGCGCACCTCGCGGCACTCACGCGACCACACTCACCGTGAGCTTCTTAGTGTTTTTGCAACCGTACACGGTTTTGTAGTTTCTTTTGACACAAATGGAGACAATTTTTCACCAATTTTCGACCGACCGCCAATTTTTTTTTTCAGTAGTGGGACAGACCACACCACCGCGAGGTGCGCGCACCTCGCGGCACTCACGCGACCACACTCACCGTGAGATTCTTAGTGTATTTAAAACTGCACACGCTTTTTCAGTTTGCTTTGACTTAAATGAAGACAATTTTTCACCAATTTTCGACCGACCGCCAATTTTTTTTTTTCAGTAGTGGGATAGACCACACCACCGCGAGGTGCGCGCACCTCGCGGCACTCACGCGACCACACTCACCGTGAGATTCTTAGTGTATTTACGACCGTACACAGTTTTGTACTTTATTTAATTTTTGTGACATAAAACATGACATTTTCACACCAACTTTGACAGACCACCCTTTCTTTCAAAAAACAGTCAGGATGGACCACCCCACCGGGGTGCTTGCACCCCGCGGCAAGCAAGCGACGTCTAGTAAATATCTATAAATCTTGATTGATTTGACTTATAACACTCATGCAGAGATGTGAATTATTTGAAATACATATATTTCAAATGCAAATACAAAATGCAAAATACCCATTTATATTTTGAAATACTTTTTTCTAAATGTATTTTGTATTTTATTTGAAATACTCTGTATAAATATTTAGTATTTATAAAATACAAAATAGTTTCGTTGCATTTTTAATTAATTTTTATAATTTTTCATTCTTAAATCCATGATTTCCTTATTTATGAACGCACTGATCGTGTTGTCATTGTCATTTGTCAACTAGAACAATAATGCCAACATTTAGGCCCCATAGGCGGAACATGAAAGATGAACTCTTTGAATAAATACTAGTTTTAAAATCAGTTCAATAAATAAAAGTGGTTATGCTTAACAATGCATTTTATTTTCAAAACCTATTTCAAAAATACGTATTTTGCATTTTGTATTTAAATACTTTTATTCAAAACTATTTCGTATTTCTATTTGAAATAGTGCTAGCAACTATGCATTTGCATTTTGTATTTAAATACTTTTACAAAACTATTTTTCACATCTCTGCACTCATGACTTAAGCGTGTGCAGGAATATAGATCCAGCAGGAATATAGTGGGGCCATTTAAGCAAATTTAAATGATATGTGTATGAAATGTACCTGTAACTGGGTCTAACCTCTAAGCTCTATCTGCATTCATAGACTATACCCAGTTATATGCATAGAAACTATTGTCATTACAGGTCAAAATGTTTGTAGACTATTGCATTTCAATTTTGGCTATAATGAACACCTGCCAAGAAGATAGTCAGGTCAGTTGAGGATCAATTTTCTGAACATCTACTTGTTAAATTAGATATAGCAACTAATAGCTCTTTTCTTTCTAAATGTATCTTAAAAAAGCGGGCCAATATTGATGCGAAGGGGGCAACTTTGGTGTGAACGGCTAATTTATGGAGACGTGTGTCTGCGGCTATCGAGACACCGCCGGCGTTATGACATTATTACTTTTCCACCCGTCAAACTTCTGCTCTTGTGATTCACCTATGTCTGTCCGGCTCAGCGGCTCAGCCGCCCCTGAAACATATCGAAACCCTGATTTAACTGACAGCTTGCTATACGTTGTATTGGTGAAGACTGATTACACCGGAGGGGCATTTATTTGTTACATAAACGAAACTTCTTACACACACGATATCTATATCTTTGCACAATTATTATTAATATCATCATTTTGGACTATCTGAACAAGATTACTGTTTCATCGCACGGTAAACGCTTTATCATATCTTGTTTTGTTGCTTGTGTTGCGAGGGCAGAGTTGTTAGCACGAAATCGATATCAATAACGCATATCGGTTCAATTTGGACCGTAATCTATCACCCTGAGGTCCAAATTGAACCAATACATAATTCACCAACTCATATTACCATCAATGTAAAGAGACCGGATTGAATTGAATACGATGATAAATGTAGTATTAGAGTAGTGTTGCAAATCAATTCTTATCAATCAATATATTGTGTATTGTCATTATCAAGTTTCGTTAAATTAAAATGTCTGTTGTTAGAAGATTAATATCTGAAATGTCCAGTATTCATAGTTTAAAAAACACACTGTGAAATAAAATTTATATTAATTATCACCAATGGGTAATAAGAATGCTTCTCTTGTAGGAAAAAAATTTAATTTTACAAAATAAACAACATCATTACTCACACACAATATATTTAAATGACTTAATTACATATTGTAAAACTTCAACAAATAATTATCCTATAAAATTTAATACCAAAAACCAAACCCCACTTCATCTTCCAATGTATCTAATATAATGACAGAACACTACATTCTTTTAAACTCATAAAATTATATTTGAATTTTGACAAACAGCTAATCATAAACTAAATTCCAACCTCTAACATCTTCTACATCTGTTTATTAAAATTATTACATTCACAAACGTTTAAACGGAATTAAATAAGGTATCAACTCAAAACACAAATGAAAATCCTTTGGTTTTAAATGTTGTCGTGTCGAATTTAGAATAACTCATATCGGCTCCTCAATCCGGACCACATGTCGTAATCTCACAGATAAGAATTTACAAGTTTTTTTTCGGCGGGAACTTGAAATAAAAGGGCGGGCGCCAAAAAAGGAAACTCTCAAAAAATAATTTATTTTATTATATTTATATTATTTAGTGTTTATTTATAATTTTCTTATATCTATATATTCTTCAGTTTATGTGGTAAGTGTTAGTTTTAATTTCTTTTTCCTGATTTTACTATGGATCCCGATCCAGACCCTGATCCTCCTGACCCTGTTTCTAATCCCATCCTTTCACTTATAAATGCAAGTGAATACATTTCGCAGGCTGAAGGTAAATCGAAATTCTCCTTGGTAAAACAAACTCTGAAAAAGAAATCTGCAAAAATTCCACTAAAGACAAAAGATAAATCCAATGTTCGCAACATCCAATTAGCTATAGATGCATTAAAATACAGTTCTCCTAGTCTTTCTTCAAATTATACACCTCAAAATTCATCATCTGACAATAGTGTTCCCATGGACAGCTCTCATGTTAACATTTTTCGCAATAGATACAATGAGTCTGACAAAGGCCCATACATTGTACATGTTCAACTAATTGAAGCTTCGCCATCTGCTGGTTCCACTTTGCACCCATTAAAGTTCGGCAACTTCCTTTTTAAAAATAATTTTAAAAATGTTCTTAGTGACGGAATTAAAAGAGTGGGAAGAAATCGCTTAGCCGTGCATTTTAAATCTCCTTCAGACGCCAATACATTTATTGACAATCACTTGCTATTTGAAAGCAATAATTATAAAGTTAACATTCCCACTTATAATATTTGTAAGTTAGGAATTCTTAAAGGGATCCCAGTGGACTGGACCCATGATGATATAGTTAATAATTTAGTAATTCCATTTGGGTATGGTAAAATCTTAAAAAGTAGGAGAATTTCGCGAAGAGTTACCATAGATAATGGTAATTCCTCGTGGATTCCTACACAATCAGTAGTACTCACTTTTGATGGCCAAATTCTTCCTCCCCGTGTTACTGCTTTTTATACCTCTATAGCTGTTGAGCAGTATACTTACCCCACTATTCAATGCTTCAAATGTTGTAGATTTGGGCATACTCAGATTCAATGTAGAAGCAAACCTAGATGTTATAAGTGTTCACTAGAACATACTGGTTCTGAGTGTGATAGAATTGCCAATCTTCTATGTATTAACTGTCAGGGTTCACATGAGGCTACAAATAAAACCTGCCCAGAACATGTTAGACAATATAAGATTAAACAAAAAATGTCTGTCGACTCAATTTCTTATCAAGAAGCTGCTAAAGAGTTTGCCCCGTCAAAACGGTCATTTGCTGAAATTACAAAAAATTCGTTCCCCTCTAATTCTCAGTTACAGTCGTCTTCTATTCCTAATTCCACTTCTCCGGTCATCCAAAGTTATAAAAAAACTGTTTTTATACAAAAAAAACCTAACAGACATCTTTCTCAAGGCTATGATCAAACTGAACATAATGATTTGATTAATCAGTTTGCTTTGCCCACTCCTAAAAATGGATGTGGTTTAACTTCATCTCAAGGTCATGAAGCTGTTACCTCTGACAGCTTGAATGAGTTACTAACATCTCTTGTTAATATTATTTTAAACTCATCACTACCAGAATCCGTTGCCATTACACTTATAAATAACATTACAATGTCAATATACAAAATTATTAAACATGGATCTAATCCTCCAGTGGAACAGTAGAAGTATACAATCTAATAATACTGATTTAATCCATCTTGTAAATACTCATAATCCCTTTATCATTGCTATTTCAGAAACATGGTTGAAACCAAGTATGAATTTTAGAGTCAAAGGTTATACAATTCTTAGAGATGATAGGAATGATGGTTGGGGTGGAGCTGCCCTTCTTATTAAAAAAAACATAACATTTAATTATATTCCTCTTCCTCCATTTAATAATAATCATATTAATGCAGTTGCTGCTAAATTATCAGATTTTTCTGTTCTTTCCTTGTATATATCTTGTAAGGACATTTCAGTTATTACAATTTTAAAAAGTATTATTCAGTCCTTGCCGTCTCCTGTAATTATTCTAGGCGATTTTAATGCTCATCACTCGATTTGGGGAGCACCAAATAATGATGCCTTAGGTATTCAACTCTTAGATATCATTGATGACTTAAATTTATGTGTATTGAACGACGGTTCAGCTACACGAAGGGCTTACCCCGGCCAATCATTAAGTTTTGTAGATATCTCTTTATGTTCATCTTCATTTTCTTCTCTTCTTTATTGGGAGTGTCTTCCTCTATCTTATGGTAGTGACCACTACCCCATAATAATATCTTTGCCATCCAAGAACCAATCGGTTCCTTTACTTCCCCCTTTACTAAAGTATAAGTTAGATAAAATTGCGATTGGACACATATAGTTCTGCTGTAGAAAATAAACTTTTAATGATGCCTAAGCTCAATGCAGAAAATATTTTATTTTCATACGATTATTTTATATCGGCTGTTTTGTCTACTGCAGATTCCTTGTTTACCTTAAAAAATGTTGCCATTGGCAAAATCCCGTCCCCTCCGTGGTGGGATCATGAATGCACGCAAGCTATTAAATCGAGAAATAACGCAGAGAAGGAATGCAATGTGCTTTTAAATACTCAGTCGTACCTTAAATATAAAAATATTTCTGCGGCTACCAAACGTCTTCTTAAAAAAAAAAAAAGAGATGGTTGGAAAAAATTTTGCGCCTCCTTGTCCCCGGATACGCCTTCGTCTGTTGTGTGGAGAAATATAAAAAGGTACAGATGCTCTGCAGATATTAAGAAAATTACGTCTTTTTCTTTGGATTGGGTGACTCCATTTTTGGATAAACTGGCGCCTAATTTTGTTCCAAATGCTGATGAAATGCCATATTTATATACTTCAAATACTAATAGCTCATATTTAAATAGTTTCTTTTCACTTATAGAGTTAAATTATGTTCTGGATCATTTATCAGATTCAGCTCCTGGTATTGATTCCATTCCATATTCATTTATCTGTAAATTATCATCTAAATCTCGATTGTTTTTATTAGATATTCTGAATCTTATTGTTTTTAACGGAAATATCCCTCCTAGTTGGAAAAAGCATATAGTTATTCCTATTCTTAAGCCTTTTAAAGATCCCACCGATTCATCAGCTTATAGACCAATTGCATTAGCATCAGCTGTGTCTAAGATAACAGAACACTTAATTAAAAATAGACTTGAATGGTATTTGGAACATAATAATTTATTAGCAGCATCTCAATTTGGTTTCAGAAAGGGTAAAAGTACCTCTGACAACCTTAGTATTTTTTCTACTGATATTCAACTGGCCTTTTCTAAAGGTGACTCAGTTGTTGCCTCTTTCTTGGATATTTCAGCTGCATATGATAATGTTAACCTTAAAATTCTTAAAGACAAACTAAATCTTCTTAAAGTCCCTCCCACATTTTCTGATTTCATATTTAATTTATTTACTGGCAGATTGATCACATTAAGATTACCGGATGCTTGTTCACAACCCAGAACGCTTTGGAAAGGGGTTCCTCAAGGTTCAGTCTTGAGTCCTCTTCTTTATGATGTTTACACATATGACTTAGAAAAGTCAATTTCTCCTGCATGTTGCATTCTTCAATATGCTGATGATATCTTAGTTTATAGTGATAATTATTCTATTCCAGTTGCTGCATCTAATCTAGAGCATTCTTTGAATAATTTATATTCATGGTTATCCCGACATTGTTTATCTTTATCTGTTACAAAAAGTTCTGTAGTAGTCTTTTCTAAAAAAAGATGCCTTCCTAATGTTGGAATCAGTGTTAACAATTCTAGGTTACAGGTACATAACGAATGTCGCTTTTTAGGCAGAATATTCGACAGTAAATGTAGTGGCATTCCTCATACTAATTACATAGTAGATAAATGTGAAAAACATATTAATTTATTAAGATCTTTATCTGGTGTCTGGTGGGGGGCCCACCCTTTTACCTTAAGACTTGTATATAATGCTATTATTCGGAGCCTCCTAGATTACGGTTCATTTTCATTAATTCCTGTAAATAAAACGGCTATCAAGAAATTTGATAATGTGCAATCTAAGTGCTTACGTATAATTGTAGGTGCTATGAAAAGTACTCCCATTGTTGCCCTTCAGGCAGAATGTGCCGACCCCCCATTATACTTACGAAGACAGTATCTCGCCGACAGATATTTTTTTAAGTTAATGCAATTTGAGAATCACCCGCTTTTTCTAAAATTAGATACTCTCAATAATATAATTTTAGGTAATAATTCATTTTGGCGAAATAAAGATATTCCATATTTAATTAAAAGTCTCCGAAAGGTTAAGAAATTGAATTGCAATTTCAGTCGATTCCCTTGTCACCCACTTTTTGCGCAAAAGTTTAGCTCTATTATTTTTTTCTCCGTCTGTTATCACTTCAATAGGTATTACAAAAAATTCAAAATCAGCGAATGCTAAATTCATATCGTTTGTTAATCAAAATATTACTAACGCTGAAATATTTTTTACAGATGCTTCTAAGATATCCGATCATTCTTTCTTTCCGGCTGATGATTGCTTTGTAGGCGCTGCTTTTTTACAACAGTCCACTGGTTATTTTAAATTATTTAAATATAGCAGCCTCACTTCTAACTTTACGGCTGAAGGTTTGGCCATCTTAGAATGCATACGATATATAAATATAAACAATATTTGTGCTTCTTTTATTTTTACCGATTGCTTAAGCTTTTTAACTGGTTCAATCGAATCCGTTTAATAAAAACTCTTTTAATCCTCTCCCACTTATGGTTAAAGATATTTTAAAAGAAAGTTTAGATAAAGGTCTGCAGATTACTTTAGTTTGGATTCCTGGTCATTCGGGAATTCAAGGCAACGAGAATGTTGATAAAATTAGCTAGATTGGCGTCTAAGCAAGGTGCTACTTCCTACAAGTTCATTTTTGCTCAGGACATTACAGATTTTTCTCGCGTGTCGTTAGAATATGATTGGAACCAGGAATGGCAATCTTCAAATCTACATGTGGCTCAGTTTTACCGCAAAATCCATCCAACAATCTCCCTTACTCCATGGTTTTCAAAGCTGCGATATTGTAAAAAAGTCTCTTCTGTTATTTCTCGCCTTAGATTTGGTCACTGTTCATGTCCTTCCCATTTAGCAAAACTTCATATTTTGGATTCATCACTGTGCAAATGCGGCCTTGCAGAAGGTAATGTAATTCATATCCTTTTCTCTTGCCCTTTTTTCAACTCCTTACCACTTTATGATATTATGTTATCCTTTAATGCTCCTCTTCCTTATAATTTATCATCTATTCTATCTCTTTCGAATAAATTTTATCGTAAATCTATTATTAAATTTATTTCATTTCACGATATTTGTTTATAATTATATTATCCGTTTCCTTACATTTTCCCCTATAACGCCCAACGCCCAATCCTTGCCCTAATCCAACAAAACTTCCCATATTCTGTCTAATCTGTGATTCCATTAACACGTGAAAATGGCAGCAGTAATTCTCAGTTTTGAAGAGAAGTAAATTGCCAGTTACAAAAATAAGAAGAAGAAGAATTTACAAATTGTACTTGTTGTTTATGGCCTAAAGGACTAGAATCCAGGCCAGTAAAGCATCTCAAAAAAAAAATACTTGTTGCTTACTGTGTATATTTAATCTGTGCTGTATAGTTTTTGTTTGTTCATTTTTATAATAAATTCCTGCAAGTTTTATACATTTATTTTGCAATGCAGGACGGTAAGAAGTTGTAATTTAGATATAGTAGATATTATTGTATGAAACTTATTGTTTTACATTATTAATAACCATTTTTTAGATCTTGAGGTAACTGGTATCTCAAGAAGTGGTAGAGTCAGGAAGAAGAGTTCGAAGCTTATGGACTTTGAGTCCCCCGACGATATAGAAACCAGATTCCGAAGGCAAACACCATCAAAACCGGCACCCGGCTTTCGACATGAAGAGACTCCAGACTTTTCTGTACAGGAGACAGCAAGGTCCATGGAAGAAGGCGGTACAGCATCTGGCAGTGAATCAGACTTTTTCGAGAACCCTGCAGAAAATCAAGACAGGTATATAAATTCATTAGTAGGTATTTTTTATGTCTTGGTATATTGACTGCGATTTAGATTCATAATTATCGATTCACTGCAAGACATCATTGTTTGGAAAGACAATATTTTATGTTTGTACAGATACTGTATCTTTAATAACAAAAATACCTTTTACTATATTGTAGGTTTATTTCTGTTAAGGTTTGCAGTTGGATATTTAATAGGTATTCCTTGGAAAAATTTGTTAAATAGTAAGAGTGTATCACTCTCTTCAAAATATGGCTGCCATTGTTCTAAGGTGAAGGTATGTCTCCAGTCAGGCAGCTAGAAGTTTGAACAAGAATACTAGCTATGTCTTTCCCTTTAAAATATCTCCTTCTTAATTTTCTATTCCTTTGTTGTAATATATTTCAGCATGGAATCAGATAGCTCTGCATCTGATGATGGAGCAGCCCGTACACCAGCTAATTCACTGTATATGATGGAGAAGAGCAACAAAAAGAAATTAATAGTCAAGGATGGCAGAGTAGTGGGAAGGGCTAAAGCTCAAAGAAAGGATAAAGGTTTGCCATTTTTTATATTACCGTTATCTGTTTGTTGACTGTAATTAAAAGGAGATGGAGTGAATTTCTAATTGACCGGGCCACTGCCAAGATAATTGTCATATGGGAAAAGTAGTGTAATGTTTATATAATATGTAATATATAAAAAGTCACCTGTTAATTTGCTTTCTACTTGCGTTTTCAAATCAAAAACCATTTATTACTATTAAAAATCATTGTCTCATCAAATGTTGTCTTATTAAATTTATTTTTTTAATGCTATGTCATGGCAATTTAGTGTTTCATAAAATAACTGTTGGAGTTTTGATGCTTATAATATCACAAACACATTGCAGTCAGCATTCTGCAATCACTACAGGACTCAGTTAACATCAGTAGTGAGTTGTATAAGCAGCTCATTTCTTTAGAATTAGAACAAAAAGGGAAATGCTCTTAAGTGGTATGATGTCTCAAATATCAAGCACTTATATTGATTAATAAATTTGAAGATTTTTCATTAATATTTATCAATCTAATTACTTGTATCATAACTTTATCCCAATGAAACCTCATCTGGATAAAATTTGTTTATCTATTTAGGGAAAAAAAGTGTAAAATAATGCTCATTATATACATACTTAATTAAAAGTTTGAATAATAGATAGAATATGAACCATTTGCATAATCATAATTATCAAAAATTATACATAATCAATTAATCATTTAAGTTTCTGTAGGAAGTAATACTGATTTTATAATTACGACAAGTCGAACCCGGCGTAACGGTTTGCTTAGTGTTTTCTATCTCATCATATCAGAAGATTTACAATGGGTTAAATCGTAATCATGGATATCAAAAATCCATGAGAAGAATTGAAATGGTGGACATATATATTTTAAATGTCTCATCATACCAACAGACATTATTTTGTAAATGTTCATCACAGAATACATAATAATAAAATGCACATAAAACAATAATTTGAAAAACCAATAATTTAAAGTCCTACTTTTCGTAGACTGGATAGAAAATCTAGATATATTTCTTTGTGCGAATTAATTACTTTAGTATTATTGCATAATAAATGATCAATTTTCATTTTGGTTGTCTAATTGATTTTAAAACAAATCAAGTCGGTGTACAAAATTTAGTCTAGCCTATGGGCTGTCATTGAAAGTCACTAAATCTGGTTATCCTGTAAACAATACTCCCAAAAATTATAGTTTCATTTTCTTTAACTTATTGTGTAATAATGTTTTGTACATAATATATTTATAGTTGGTGATGGATTTAAAATTATATTGGCAAATCAATAAACAACCCATCTAATCTTATATATAAAAAAAAAATAAAACGCAAAATGTGTTGGTAAGGGCATAACTCAACAACGCCTGGACCAATTTGGCCAATTCTTTTTTTAAAATGTTCGTTGAAGTTCAAGGAAGGTTTTACTTAGAATAATTATCAGAAAACCCCTAAAGTCAAACCTTTTTTCCCATACAAACGTTTTCTAATAAAAACGAGCAGTCAATTTGAGCTTTATTGTTATTGTATAAAGTTCATATTGCAAGCACTCACTGTTGTCTAAGCAATGTGTGTTATTATCGTCAAGGAGTCAATTTGCGGTTTATTAACGCTATATAATGTTGAAATTAACGTTCATTTAATGTCACGTTTCAAAATTGAATTGTCAAAAAATGTAATAGTTCATTTGGACCTTTTTTGCAATTAATTATTTTTTATTCAAAGTGCCCTACCGCCAGGGTGACGGTTCTGTACAGAAGAATTTTTTGCTGACTACAAAATAAGTACTAATAAAACACTGCTACTTTACAAATCTTTTTGACAGGACGAAGTCTGTCGGGTCTGCTAGTGGTTTATAATTACTTCTGGTTTTTACCACATTATGCGATACCAACTTGTGACATAAGATGCAAACAAAGTCATAGCCATATACTAAATTCTTCTTTCACTATCCTCACACAACTCATTCTAACCAACATATCTATTTTGATTCAGTACTTGTGTTTCAGGCAAAACTCGTATAACAGCATACATGATGTGGGCTAAGGAGGCTCGCAATGATCTGTTACGTAAGCACCCTGACATGGATTTTTCAGCCATTTCGAAGAGGCTTGGGGAAATGTGGGCTAATGTGAGTTTGTTCTCTTAACAATACTATACTGTCTAAGTAAAAGTACTACAGCATTATAATATAAAAATTAAACTACAAAGGTATTAGCACTACATTATTGCTCAGTGTGATCTCTAACAGGTAACCTTCAGATGGATTTGTTATATAAATATTATAGAATTTAAAACAAATAGAAAAAAGGAATTAAGTAAAAGATTGCATACTTAGTTATGATTTTTGTTAATCAGGTAAATTATAATGAGCGTTATCTGTGGAAGCGTAAAGCAAAGCGATTTGCCATACAGAAGGAACAACAAAATAATCAGAGCAGTAAAATTATATCCAATCCAAGTAAGTTGTTAAAAAGTTTATATACTTTTAAATGATTTTAAGAGCATAACTGTCTTGTTGGTCAGCCTTTCCACATAGAACTGGTTATTGTTCTATATAAAATATTAATTAATTCTTTTAGTGAGTATAACAAAAGCTTATAAGTAATCACATTGTGACAGGTATTTATTGCATTATATAAAAGCACATGAATAGATGTTTCTTATTGTTTGACTACAAGAATGTTAAATTTAAAGTGCATGTTAAAGATAGTTACTGTACCTACATTTATTACTACCACTATTTTACTAACCTCTTAGAAATGAGAAAAATAGAACCAGTTCGCAACTAATTTCTCCTAAATGAAATAACACTTTAAATTACAGTGATAAAATAATTACTCATAGGTGTTCGGCCGACCTACCCGGGTCCCGGCAGGCCTCCGGCCAACAGAGCGTCCCCCAAACAAGCAGTGGCCTCGTCGTCCCCTCCACAGCAAGCTTTAGTGGTAATTTATTTTCAACTTTCATAATTATTTTGGGGTTTATTCATCGGCAATCTTGTAGGCATTAGCCTACAGTATTATCTACCAATCAGCCTCTAGATCAGTGGTTCCCAACGGAGGCGATACTGCTCCCCAGTGGGCGCTGCAGACTATAAGACGTATAAAAGCAACAGCTCTACGAATGTTTTGTCCCCCGTCAATAAAAGCCAGTAGGGTCATTAGGACCAAAGGCTTAGGCTGAGTTTAGTCGGTAGGTCTGGTGGGTCGAGCCGCCTCGATTCACCAGGAGTCCCACATAATCAACGCATCCCTGCTTGCCTGTTGCGTTGGTATCCATGATGGATTCTCAGCCTCCTCTCCTGAGGAAAAAAAAAGAAAAAAAAAAGAATGTTTTGTTAGTTAGTTGTATGTTATATATTTAAAAGTTTAATAAACAATTTTATTGTACATTTGGTAGTCGTTTAATAAATTTCTACTGCATCATTCCTCTAAACTCTAAAATAAAATTTAGACATTAATTGAAGTTAAAGCTAAATACAGATCAATTGGGAGGGTACAGATGATATTCAAATAAAACTAACTACTTTGGACTAACCTGTGACTGGGGGGAGGTTCTGCTTAAATTCAACCATCTCTTTGAGTTAATGAAATCATTATAATTACATAAATTTACGAGATATATAACTACAAATAGTTTAAGGTGAGTAAAAGAAAATTAGATCAATATCCTTTAAAAGCACGAAAGCGAATCTTAAAACATAGATTGACAGTTTATATTTGACATATCTGTAAGCAATTCAGCAATGTCCACACAAGCAAAATAGTGCCTATACAAAACTTTCGGGATAGATTAATAATAAGATCATAATGTTGACAATGACGCGTACTATGCCTAAGTCTTGCATTAACTCTTAGTTTTAATGAAATTTAATTGAAACAGAGTGATATAATTACATTAATACAATACAAATAGTAATGACATTATCCTGTTTATATGGCACCTCTGGAAAGACTGAAGGGGGTGGTGTTTTTTACCCGCAATTCGCATAAAATAAAGTACATATCGAATATAATATTTCAGTTTATCTCGTAATTCTTAAAATTAGTATGTTAACTAAACTCTTCAACTTTATATTAACCGTATGTATTTACCAAATTATTTAATTATATAGTGTTTTATGTATTAAGTAACGGTTATTTTGTTGACAAGCCCGTAGCCGCTGCGAGCGCCACATACCGCGTGTCCGGCTGCGGCGCGCTGGAGCTGGCGGCGCACCTGCGGCTGCTAGGCGAGAGCTTGGCCATCATCGGCGAGCGGCTCAAGGAGCATTCGGTGAGTTATCCCAACCCTCCGGCTTACTAGCACTTTATATCCAGAAAACAGTAATACCACCTTACGTCATTTTCATAATCTGCTACCATTTATGTCTCCAAATCTCGATGCCAACCTCACTGGTCGACTGTTTCGGTGTACACCTTCAACACGAATCTGTCCAGTACCAATTAGATGCCCTAGACTCGGTGAAACGCCGTTCGGGGTCATCCGTAAATTACGTCACACGAATTTCGTGATTTTTTGCCGCCCCCCCCCCCCTCCTCCTAGTATGACGTCATATATTTTGACAATTTACATTTAGAAATTATTGAATGATAAAAGCGGTTTCGAAATCAGTTTTATTTCTATTTTAATAACATTAAAATCAAATCAATTAACAAAACAAAAAACGATTACTTATATGTATTAAATAAGTATATGGTCATTTCATTGTACCTTTCGGGAGTGCCCCTATCAATAGATAGAAGAAGACATTATTTATTTATGAAAGTATACAGACTTTACAATAAAACTTAATATTTACAGCACTTCTCATACTAATAGTAATAATTTAAAGTTTGTGTTTTAACAGTTAGCTTATAATAGATTTTGAAATGTGAAGTCTTCTATTTAAGACCCTTCCTACCCCCTTGTCAAATAATGTCACACTTCGTCCACCCTTTCCCTACCCCCTTATCGTGTGACGTAATTTATGGATGGCCCCTTAGAGGATAGAGGATGAGGACGAATATTAAAGACAATAAAAATAAATTGCTACTTGTATCTTACGACCCTGCATAAAGTGCCAGTTCCATAAACAGCTGTTTTGCACGCTAACAGGAGACGTATTTTTGGATCATTAGACGTGAATTGGAATAGGGTAGACGACTACAACTGATTATGGCCGTTTTATACTGTAATTATCTGATTTGAGCAATTTATATCTAATGAAAGTATGTCAATATAGAAATTTCAGTTGAATTACTAATTTATATTTTTTAAGATTTCAAAAAAACGACCAATTATTATTTACGTAATTCTAATGAAACGAACACATTTCTAGCATTCTCACATTAAATGTAACATTTTTTTATATAGAAAGTATACCTATAAACGTACAAATAACAAAGTTATTTTAAAATTTGTTTATACGCTCATACAAATTTGACGAGTTTACTGAGTTATGACGTCACGATTGCAGTGTTTTTAGTATGGAGCGTGTTTGAGCGACCCGCGACAGCGCCGCAAACATGTCGATGTATCTTCAAAGTAATAGGCGCAGGTGTACTGTTGGTTCTGCAATATTTCTCACATAAAAGAGTACTCTTATTATGTATAGAATTCAAAAAATTGTCGTCTACCCAATTCGAATACGAATACAAATCGTGCGCGAAATTATTTTCTACTGCTTACAATTTTATAGATTTTTTAATCACTTGAATTCAGTGTAGTCATTAAAAACAAATTCCCAATCGAACTCCGTTTCACGCAGAAAAATTCGAACTGAAACAAAAAACCGGCGATGACCCACACGTGAAACGGATCAGTCAAGGTCACGTCAGCGTTGGATATTCTACTAGTAGAAATCAAAAACGAATGGGTTGAACCACTATAACCAGAAATAGTGAATTGGGTAATTCGTATACGAATCTCACGGTTTCGAATGCGAATAGGCTTGTATCCACTATGAACAAATCTGATGCATTAGGTTGCATAACTATTAAGATGATCATTTAATTATGAAAAAACAAAAGTTTTATAAAATAATAACTTTTGATTATTTATATTTTTATAAAATAAAATTGCACAAAATAAGCCATAAGTCACGTGACAGCAAACACCAATTAAAGTGTTACGTCACGCCGTGCGAAACGTCAAAGTCAAAATGTCATTCCCAAGTGTCTTGTGGAAGTGCGAAAAAGAATGGGCATCATTCCTTCTCGCGAGTGTTAGCCACTTTTTACGTATCTGCTGATTGTTTGGCACGTATATAAATAATTTTTTTGGTGTTTTTATACTTGTGCTTGTACACTGGGGCACTATGCAGTACTTGTAATACGATGAATCCATTTTTTATTAAAATAACTTCACAATACCGAATATTCCGATACTAAAACAGCTGTGTTTTGCACGGCGTGACGTCATTCAAGACGCCATGACAGTCATGAGCGTTTTTGATGACTAATGTCAAATATTTAATTAAATGCAAAATTATTCTTATAAATAAGCATTTTTTTTTCAAAAATAATAATTATTTTGTATAGAATAGGCATCAAGGTATATTAGTATCTAACTACTGAAATTTAGGCAACAAGCCTATTGGTTGCGTATTGTTTCGCGTGCAGGGCCAGATAGCGGTGTCCGGGTCGGTGTCGGTGCTGCTGGACACGCTGCTGTGCGCGCTGGCGCCGCTGCTGGCCGTGACGCGCGCCGTGCCCGGCGTGGGCCCGCCCGCGCGGCTGCTGCACGACACGCTGCACAACGTGGCCTACATCATGCCCGGCTTATAATACGCAACACGACACGACTCTCACATGCAGCTTAGGTATCTTTCAATTTTCAGTGTAACATTCAATAGCCGACAGTGGCGGCTGGTGGGTTATCGAACTGGTGGTTACTAAAATATTAAAATTAGATTTTTTTTATAAATTAAATCAATGCGACGACGTTTTTCTCAAGCGAAATGTTCCATCTAGGGATGTTCATGTAAAAAAAATATCGTTTCTTTTGCGATATAATATACCGTATTGTTATATCGATACTTTGCGATTTATCGAATAAACATATCGAAATTTTAAAAATATCGTAAGTACTTGTATAATAACTAGTCTGTAATATGAAATAGGTATCAGGTTAATCATGAGTAAAACACTTTATGGAGAAGAAACAAATAAACTTTATTTATAAATTGCACGAAAAAGAATTCAAGGCCATACGACCCAAAAGTCTTTAAAAAACGGACACTGGATGGAAAACCTCAAATGTTTGTAAACATTGCACAAATGTCCGTCATACACTATTATCGATTCCGTATTTGCGATAGTTTGTACACATGTGAGTGACCCGCTTGTGCTCGTGTTTTAACAAGTGAGTGAACATAAGACACTACCCACAGATTATACAAGTTTTATAGTGCTGCCATCTCATGTCTGCGTTTCGTTATTGCAAAAGCTAGTTTTCTATAATCCAGGTATTTTCGTTTTATACTCTAATTAACAATGTTGCAGATTTAAAGAAAAAGTCTTAGAAGATAACTAGATAAAAAGAAAATGGAATGTGACCCGATATTTGATATATCGGATGAAAAATATCAATATTATATTCGATACTAGATGATTCGATAATATCGAATTGAAGCGATATATCGCGTACACGTATCGATATGTTTTTTAATATCGATTTATAATCGCCCACTCCTAGTTCAATCACCTTTTTATTAAAATCGGGTATTATCTGTATCGCCTCGTGCCCATGCCGGCCAATTCGTCAAACATCGGGAGCTCTCGGCAATCCTCGGTTCGCACGTGCGGCGCTCGACAACAGACTCATTACTCGGTACATTTAAGTCTTAATAGTTTAGTAAAGCGCTCAAACTGTTTCACCATAATTGGAGATTTAATTTTTTATACGTTTTTGTATGTTATAAATAAATATTATAATGGTAATATAAAAATAAAAATGAAGTAGGTACTTAATATTTTGTAATTTTTAAATCTTTTGAATTGGTTGTTCAGCGCACGAGCGCACTTAAGGTACAGCCGCCACTGATAGCCAAACATGTACGAGGCATGTTTTTTTAAGTAAGTACCGTTTGGAATTAAAAAAGACGTGCAAAGATATCGCAATAATTTTATTTTTACATGAAAGCCTGTACCTTAATCTACTTTTCTACATAATTTCCGTGAATATTGAGACACTTGTCATAACGTGGCACCAGTTTTTGAATACCCTCCTCATAAAATTCTGCCGCCTGACTTGTTAACCACTGTATCACAAATGCTTTGACTTCGTTATCGTCTTGAAGACGCTGACCGCCCAGGTGTGACAATCAATGCAGCAATGAGACAATCAATGCAGCGTCTTATTGTGAGACATTGAAAAATCTGCGTCGTGCAATCCAGAACAAAAGACGTGGCAAGTTGAGTAAGGGTATCGTTTTGCTGCATGACAATGCCCGTCCTCATGTGGCTAATCGCACTAAAGATCTCATCAAATCTTTTCAATGGAAACTCTAGATCATCTCCATACAGCCCTGATCTGGCGCCCAGCGACTACCATTTGTTCCTGCACTTGAAGAAACACCTGGGCGGTCAGCGTCTTCAAGACGATAACGAAGTCAAAGCATTTGTGATACAGTGGTTAACAAGTCAGGCGGCAGAATTTTATGAGGAGGGTGAAAATGAAAAAAAATAAAATGAAAAAATATTTATTTCTGCAATCCAATTCATTGACATATAGTGGCCAGAGTCTCCTTTTAAGTATAATATACTTGTGTCAGAAGGCTCTGCTCTTCTCATAAAATGATAACATTTGCCGTGGACTTAAGAAATAGATGAATATAATATAAAAATGTATTTAAAATTAACTCTAAAAATTTTTCATACATATATAATACATATACTGTTGTGGCAAATGCGCAGTCAATGCGACGACCACGTTGACGATTCGGCCGCCATCTTAGCCTCCCCTCATTAGCTATGTAGATGTTGTCCGGTCGTCGGTGCCAGCCTTGTGGGAGGTGATTCGGTGACTGGCGCTTCGCTACTGCTGATCCCTCACGTCCTCTGGCCGTCCCACGTATCGACGGTAGATTGCGGGTTCGTTTGGTTAAGAGGGATGAAGCCACAATAAAAGTACTTTTCACATATAACTGGCCTGCGTCGGCCTGCGCTTATTCGCGCGTTTTATTTACACATTACAATTATTATTAGTTCGATTAATAACGCGCAACGCGATGTACCTCTACACGGTCAACTTCCGTGCGCTTCCCGAGGCGGTCCCTTTGCAACAGGCGGGTCGACCGATGGCCGCGCGCCTCGCAACTCGGTCCACGGGCGGAAAAGGGTGGGGCAGCGTCGCCCGCGCTTCCTAATTCCGAATTGTTCAGATAATATAACAATATGACTTACAGATTAATAAACAATTACACAAATATAAATATTGCATGAACATTCCCAGGGGCGCCAGCAACGAGGTTGGAAAACCTAGTCCTCAGTTATAGGTAACTTAACTAACTTAACTACTGGCCTGACAAGCTCGCCAGATTGGGTTCTTAACCTTACAGATCTAACAACATTATCTTTTCCTTTATGTAACTCTAACACCCTACCTAGCTTCCAGTGTAACGGTGGAGTATTTTCATCCTTGATAAAAACTAAATCATTTACCTTTAAATTATCAACATCATGATACCATTTGTTACGCGATTGTAAGGTGCTCAAGTACTCGAGGTGCCAGCGTGACCACACGTGCTGGTGATACTTTTGCAGCATCTGAAATCGAGACAAACGTGACACATTAGTTTCCAACCAATTGCCTTCAGGCACGGCTACTAATGGCTGGCCGATGAGGAAATGACCTGGCGTCAAGACTTCCAGATCCCCAGGATCTTCAGACATCTCTACGAGCGGTCTGGAGTTCAAGATAGCTTCTATCTTGGACAAGACGGTTGATAGCTCCTCAAATGTCAAAATAGAATCGCCTACTTCCCTTTTTAAAAGATTCTTAATACTTTTGACTGCAGCCTCAAATAATCCACCCATGTGTGGTGAGGCAGGTGGGTTAAACTCCCAATGTATATGCTGTCGTCTAAATTGCTCTTTCAGAATATGTTCTTTGTCCAGAAGAAACTGATTAACTTCCTTGAGGTAGTTGTTAGCCCCAACAAAATTTGTACCTCTGTCTGATCGTATCAGACTGGGGAGTCCTCGTCGACTCACAAATCTAGTAAATGCAGCTATAAATGCCTCAACTGACAGACTAGAAACCAGTTCCACATGTACTGCCTTTGTAGCTACACAAACAAAAACACAAAAATAGGCCTTCGTTGACCTTGCATTTCGTAATAAACTTGATTTTACAAGATATGGTCCAGCGAAGTCTGTGGCGACTCCATCGAACGGTCGTGCGCGTCGCACTCGATCTGCGGGGAGATCTGCCATACGTGGCGGTTGCTCTGCCGCAGAAAACCGGAAACATCTGGTGCATCGTCGCACAGTCCGCGTAGCCTGCTTTCGGACTGACGTTATCCAGTATTCCCTGCGAAGAATAGCAATTAAACCATTAGCCCCAATGTGACAATAAATTTTATGATAATGATCCATCAATAGTTGGACAAATCTGGTGTCCTTAGGCAACAAAACTGGATGCCTTGCCCCATACGTGAGTTCAGAATGTTTGAGTCGCCCTCCGACTCTAATGACTCCTTCAGAATCTATAAACACACTCAGCTTCTGAAGAGATGTTATAACTCGTTTATGTTGTTTCAACAATTCTATCTCCTTATTATATTCTAATTGTTGAATTCTCTTGATCCAATATTTCACTGCATCGCGTGCCTCAGTGACTGACAGTATATGACTCCCCGGTCGTCTTGCCCTATCTGCCTTCAGATTTCGTACAAATCGTAATATATACGCTGTAGTATTTATTAATTTGGTAAAGCTACTTACTCGTTCTAACAGTCGTATGTCCCATGGTTCTTCCTGAACAATATTAGTAGAAATTACCCTTTTATAGCCTGGTAATTGTGCAGGTCTCACATATTTGCTAGGCCACCTACTTTCGTTGGTTCTCAACCATGGTACCGTCCACCATAAGTCATGGTGGATCAATTCTTCTGCTGTCACGCCACGTGATGCGCAGTCTGCTGGATTCCAATCCGAAGGTACATGTCTCCAATTCAATTTTCTGGGTGAATTCTGTATATACTGTACACGGTTACACTCGAATGTCTGCAAGCAGTGTGGCTGCGTCTCCACCCATGCCAGGACAATAGAGCTGTCCGACCAAGCATTAACACTATCGATATGTATTGAATTTTCGTAACTCTCAGCTACGTGATTAAGTAATTGACAAACCAAATGCGCTGCGCTGAGTTCCAGCTTCGGGATCGTTTGTCGCGTCTTCATAGGTGCCACCTTGGACTTAGCCATAACTAGGCTTACCTGTACATGACCTCGTGCGTCCTCGCTACGTAGGTAAATACATGCTGCGTATCCTGTCTCTGCAGCATCCCCAAAGCCGTGTAGTGTATAAGATACTGCGTTTGGTAGTGTGATACACCTTGGTATCTTCAAGCGTTCCATGTTGTACAGATCCTCAATCATGTACATCCATTTTTCGATTATCACCTCTGGTACTGCCTCGTCCCAATGTAGGCCGTTTATGAATAATTCCTGTAACAAATTTTTAAATCTTATTATAACTGGTGTACAGTAGCCACACGGATCATATAGCCTCGCTATAGTACTTAAAATGGATCGCTTCGTCACTATCTTCTCAGAAGGTATATTTAAACGATATGAGATTGTATCTGATATCGGTTCCCATTGTATTCCCAGTACCTTAATGAAACCTTTGGGATCATTAGTGTTAAATTCTTTAGGTTGCTCACAGTGCTCCTCTGGTAGATCTTCCAATAACTGTGGTCTGTTTGTAGACCATTTTCTAAGTTCGTAACCTGCGCTACGCATAAGCTCGATAAGTTCTGCCATCAAAACCTTTGCTTGTTCTATGGAGTCTGCTCCTGTCAGGACGTCATCGACGAACACTGAGTCCTTGACTACCTGGGCTGCCTTGGAGTTGGAGTGTATCTCGCTCCACTGCGCAGCCAGCTCTCGCAGTGTTCGTATTGCTACATACGGGCTGGACCTTAGTCCATACGTATTAGTATTTAATTCGTATACCTTGAGCTCCTGCGACGGGTCACTTCTCCAAAGTATTAATTGATACCGCCTGTCGTCAGGGTGTATCCAGGTCATCCGGAACATCTGCTTCACGTCTGTAGTAAATACCACTTGGTGTCGCCTAAAATTGATCAAGATTCTAGTTATGTCATTTTGTAGCGCTTCGCCAGAATGTAGGCATTGATTTAACGAGACACCTGTACTCGTTTTGCAGCTTCCATCAAATACAACACGGATCTTATCAGAGTCCTTCTTAAAAATGCCATGATGTGGTATTATGTAATGTTCAGCGTCGAACTGAAAATTTGATACTGACATGTGACCGAGTTTTTCATAGTCATCCATAAATTCCCTATATTTTTGCGCGAATAATGGATGTCGTGCCATCTTGGTTTCAAGTGCATAGAAACGTTTAGTTGCCGTTTCTAGAGAATGACCAAGCTCCGGTCGACTAGATAGTAAAGGTAAACGTACCATGAACTTTCCATCAGCTAGCCTCACTGTGGTGTTTGTGTACAGTCGCTCACATTCTTCGTGGCGAGGATCCATTGTTGGTACTGCCGGTGGCTCCTCCGACGTCCAGAATCGATTGACGGCTTCCGTCAGCGTTGTGGTGAAGATTGACTGTGGCTCCTCAGTCTCGTACTCGTTCACCGGCCCCATGATAGCATGCCCAAAGCACGTTCCGTAGGCTGCGGCGCCACCTGTACCAATATCTATTTTAGAACCATCTAAGATATAATTTAAAACATCAACTCCAAGTATTAAATCCACCCCCCGTGGGAGTGTAAAATAATTGTCGGCAAGCTTTAATGTAGGCGGGGTCTGCTTTAATATTCCCTTCGGTGAAATTTTGTTTACTGGTAAATCTGTGGTCAACTCTGACATTATAACTGCGACAGTACTAATAACAGGAACCTGGTTATCTAATGGTTTTATCACTATCTTGACCTTAGCAGCAGGTGTCCTGACCGTGCTATTCCCTATTCCAATTATTTCTATAGAGCTCTTCTGTCGGTGTAGTTGAAGTCGGTCCACCAAAGCCTCTTTGATGGCAGTGACACTGGCCCCAGTATCGATTAAGGCACGAGCCTGTACATACTTGCCCTTATGATTCCTTATTCCTAATAATACCGTAGGATTTAGGCAGTTTCTAAAACCGCTACCTATGGTGTGAGTCACACCGACAGGAGCACCTCCTCAGAAATCACCTTGATTCTCCCGCTTCGGAATAACAGAGGGTAAACCATACCTCAGATGTTTAAACTGGGCTTGAGCTTGGTGGTACCTCGCACCAACTGGCCGTCTCCCATACTCCAGTGTGTATGGCTGGTGTTGCTCCCGCGCCGGAGACTGCGACTGCAGACGCTGGTCAACTGGACTGGCCAGACGCGGAGGCGTCCTCACGCGTGGCGGCGGTGGCGGGCTCGCCTGTGCCTGCTGCGGCGATCGAGCTGGTGATGCTGGTCGGCGCACCCGTTGCGGCGCGCGTTGTGGAGCTACTGTATCGGCAGAGCACAACAAAGTATGGTGGTAATTAGAACCACATGATTGGCACCCCTGGCCTAATGCACACTCTCGTGCATAATGCTGCCCCAGACACACGAAGCATGCCCCATGACTACGTGCCCATGACTTTCGGGCAGTGCGGACTAATGCCCTGAATTCATAACATCCAGTGATGTTATGTCCTAGACGGGTACAATATATGCACCTTATCTCCACTGCCGCAGTGGTTACCTGGCCGCGACCCTTGGCCACGGGTGGCGAGTAGCGACCACCCTGTGGTCTCGTTCCCCTTGGCGATATCATCGTCTTTCGTTGTCGCGACGACACGGGCATGTTCTGCTCCGAACCCGATGGTACGACGAGCTGTCTTCGGCAAACTTCGTCGAGGAAGACCATCAGTGCCGTGAAGGACGGCAGTTCCCCTGGAGCTGCTCCATTTCGCTCCTCAAACTGGTTCCTCAGTCGAGGAGGTAGCCTCTGTAATAAAATATAAACTAAAAAGTAGGACCACTCATCCACGGGTAGTCCTAGTTTCTTGAGAGCCTGCGTCGACTCTAACAGCGGGTTGTAAAATAATTGCCTCAATCCCTCCAGCGTCGGAGGTACGTTAGGAAGACACATAATTATCCCCAAATATGTGTCTGCCAGCAGGCGTTTATTTTGGTACCTGTCTCGCAACAGGTCAAGAGCCACCTTATAATTACTGGCGTCTACAGGCAAGTGCTTCACCAACTGTAGTGCCTCCCCTACTAAGCAGCTACGCAGGTAATAATGTTTCTCCGCTTCGGGAAGATTAGGTCGTTCATGGACCAGCGACAGAAAAAGATCATAAAAACTTACCCAATCCATAGGGTTACCATCGAACTGCCCCAGTTGGATGTGTGGGAGTTTGACCGCCACGTCAAATCCTCCCTGTGAGCCACTCGCAGGATCCCGTTTGACAGGAGGGGACGGCAGTGCCTCAAGTTCCTCTGCCTTAGCCTCCACCTGAACTAAGAGTATATTTATTCCGGAGAATTCCTGGTCCAGGTCCTCCAGGTCATCATATTCACCGGCTACCAGGTCCTCATAGGCCTTTAGAAATTCTTGATAATATTTGTCAAACTGTCGTTTGACAACCCTAACAGCTATAGTCGATGTAGTCGCCTCGATCGACTTATAGAAGTCCCTGAGCATCTTAGCTCTAGACTTAAACAAACGTTGTGCTGATTTGGTATCCATTATAAATATTCAAATTTAATAAATGAATATACTCCACTAATGTAGGCTAGTAACTACACTGATACTCTAATCACTAGCTAGTGAATTTTTACATTAGCTTCAATGTAAACTAGGATTAAGTACCTAATACAATAATAATAATAAAACTCTTCAAAACCTAATTAATTTTCCAAAAATACCAACAGTAAATAAGGCCTAACTTTAATACACGATCTATAATAATAATACCTAGGAGTTATGTCTGTTATACTCTAATAATAACTAAAACTGGAGTCGCGACGACTCAACTTACAATTATAAACAATCTATGTTAGTACATAGACGTATTAATTTAATTTAATATCTACGATAGCCAAAGGCATAAACAAAACACAATAACAACTAGTTTAGTCGCGTCGACTGTTAAGATTAATTTAAAAAAAAACATAAAAAACAAAGACAATAGTCGCCTCGACTTTGGAGAACGTAAATAAAATTAGTACTTACAGTCTTAGGTATCCTAGATACACGCACTTATTTTCACTAAAGTCACTTAATTACATATACGGTCTCTAAATGTTTTAAACTTCAATGTACGCTACGCACAAAGAACTTTGCACTGTCACTCTTACTCAGTGTACATTGTAGGTATGTATCACATTCACCGAACGTTGCCGCGTCGTGTTCGCCGGTTATGTCACGTTATTGTTCTTCTTTCGACCCCGAAACAAATGGAGTTAGATGAACCTTTTTAACGAACGCGCCCCGCGTAGGTATCGATGCCGCCTCGACCTAGATTCTACAACGCGCCCCGCGTAGGTATCTTGACGCCGCGTCCCGTAGTACCTTCGCTGATCGCAGCTTCGCGATGATGACGACGAAGTGTTCTTCACTCGCTGTCAGTGGCTTCTTCCCCTCATGGGCCACCAGAAAATGTGGCAAATGCGCAGTCAATGCGACGACCACGTTGACGATTCGGCCGCCATCTTAGCCTCCCCTCATTAGCTATGTAGATGTTGTCCGGTCGTCGGTGCCAGCCTTGTGGGAGGTGATTCGGTGACTGGCGCTTCGCTACTGCTGATCCCTCACGTCCTCTGGCCGTCCCACGTATCGACGGTAGATTGCGGGTTCGTTTGGTTAAGAGGGATGAAGCCACAATAAAAGTACTTTTCACATATAACTGGCCTGCGTCGGCCTGCGCTTATTCGCGCGTTTTATTTACACATTACAATTATTATTAGTTCGATTAATAACGCGCAACGCGATGTACCTCTACACGGTCAACTTCCGTGCGCTTCCCGAGGCGGTGCCTTTGCAACAGGCGGGTCGACCGATGGCCGCGCGCCTCGCAACTCGGTCCACGGGCGGAAATGGGTGGGGCAGCGTCGCCCGCGCTTCCTAATTCCGAATTGTTCAGATAATATAACAATATGACTTACAGATTAATAAACAATTACACAAATATAAATATTGCATGAACATATACACACATCTATATATACCATATATATATTGTATTCTATAAATATAATAAGAGCACTCATTTAAGTGAAAAATGTTGTAGAACCAACAGTACATCTGCACCTATTAATCCCGAAGATACATCAACATGTTTGCGTACGCGGGTCGCTCAAAAACGCTTAATACCAAAAACACTGATGTGACGTTCACAACTAAGCAAAACCAATCACAACCCGCATGAGCGCACAAACACACCACAAACAACCATGTTATTTATATAATAATTAATATTTGAGTATAGGTATAATTTGTATAAAAAATAAAAATGTTACACTCAATGTGAGAATGCCAGAAATGCGTTCGTTTCATTAGAATTACTTAAATAATAGTTGCACATTTATTACTAATCCAAAAACAATATAAATTAATAATTAAACTAAAATTTCAATATTGACATACTTTCACTAGACATGAACTGCTCAAATCAGACAATTAAAGTATAAAAACGGCCTTAATCAGTTGTAGCCGTCTACCCTATTATACTCGACGATGTTTGATTGAAAAGAAAGTGCTTGTTGACAAATATTATTAAATACATTAACTTAATGAACTTGCTTCAAAAGTAATTCTGTTTCCTCATAGGTCAAAGTTTTAATCCAATTTATTAATAAAAACCTGAAAAAACTGGTGCCACGTTATGACAAGTGTCTCAATATTCACGGAAATTATGTAGAAAAGTAGATTAAGGTACAGGCTTTCATGTAAAAATAAAATTATTGCGATATCTTTGCACGTCTTTTTTTAATTCCAAAACGGTACTTACTTAAAAAACATGCCTCGTATGTTATCCAATTTATCTCATTTTTGTAGATGTTATCCTCGTGAAATGTTACGTCACGATGTCGAGTGCATAGTACACCGGTTTCAAGGTGTCGCCATCTCTGAGGCCCCGGGTTCGAATCCCGGTGGGGCAGATGTTTATGTGATGAATGCGAGCATTTGTACCTTAGTCATGGTTGTTGATATATATTTCTATAAAAAATATTAATATATGTATGTCTATCCGTTACCCTAGTTCCCATAGCACAAGCCTTACAGAGCTTACTTTGGGCTAGGCTAATTGGTGTAAGTGTAACAAATATTTATTATTATTTATTACATATTTCCCAAACATACAACAACTAAAAAATAGTGAAAATAAAAGTTTGTTGTTTTATGTCTGAACCATGATGCTGTCCAAAATTTATTGGCAGTGTTTGTGCGTTCTACACGCACAATGCCCGACAAGTCACAAATGCGTTGTCAACCATTTATATATACAGTTTTTTTTAAATTTGGATTACGCAAAAGTTCAAAAATACCGTAAACGATCATTCATTTCACAATTCCGCATTTGTCTGCAGATTGACCTAAATAATGACGTCATTCAGTTATGGACGAACCAAGCGTTATTGATATTTGTCTTGGATATATAAAACCGACTTTATGAAAAAATATGTAAGTCAATGTTCATTCAATGTCAGTGACCAACAACAATTGGTGTTTTATAACAATTAAAAATGAGCTTGTTTTTATTATAAAAGTTAAAAATGATGACTGTATGTCAGATCATATAGGTGAAAATTTTTATATTTTTCAATTTCCCAGTTATGTATATGTATTTCCTTATTTTTTTCTTTGGTACCCACAACTTAGTAATATTCTAGGCGTAATTGCTGGTAAGGACTAATGGGTCACGTGACATGCTCCATATAGACACCGTCATCGTACTAGGCTTATAATAGACAACATTCATAATGTGGCCAACTACATTGTTGTAACATATAAAAATGAGTTTCCTTTCCTAAAAAAAAAATAAGTGTATTGCAAAATGGCAGTGTACTTCAGATCCTTATAGGAAATTCATTTGTCTAACGTATTGTTTTTCTTTGACTCACTAATTTTCAGATGGACAATTCCAATAATGAATTACACCGTTGACGACCATTGTGCGACACGCTTCATAACACCCCCTTCATCATACTTCATACTTTTTCATCAGCATCTAATAGGCACCACGCTACCGACATCGTAATGTGTCAGTAGCCAAAAACAAAGCTGGTATTATATAACAATTAAAATTGAGCTTAAAAATCTTTTGTAAAATGACTATACTGCAGAATATTTTATTTTCAATGTTTTCTTTTTCTCTTTGGTTTTTTGTTCTTAGAATAATAGGTTACACCTCAGCCATCACGCTCAAATTATTATAGACAATACAACATTGACATCACAGGGCCGTAATTAAATTTGAGGTTTTTGTCTTCCTATCTTATGTTTATTGAAAAATGGAACGAGACAACAATATAGTTTGACTAGATTTAAAAAATCTTTATTAATACGGTCCATAATGTATGTCAATGTGTTATGTGCTAATGTAGTGTATGGAGCTAATGTAAATGAGTTTTGTAATGATACCATAATTTTGAATTGAATGAAAAGGAAAGGAGGATCCTTACGATAAGTATAAAAAGTTTGTGTCTGCTAACTTGATGCATACTTTTAATCATATATCTTGTGATTGATGAAATTTAAATCCTCATCGCTAAGAAACACTACCAAACTGATTTATTCGCTTTAAAAATGTCTGATTATTCTAAGAGTGTGTTAAGGAATAAATATTTTGTGATAAAAGAAAATGTCGTTTCATTTCGTGACCTACCATTTCTCATGCTTACAGCACGAGCTTATCTATTTGGACGGTGTCTTAAGTCTATTTCTTATCGAAAAAGTCGAGAGCTAAAATAATTTACCGTTATCTTTTACGCACGCACGTAAAAATATTTATTGGCAACATAAGACATAGGTACATAATGTACATTATACAAAAATTGAGTGCTAACAGCCGCAAAAGTTATAAACTGAGTAGCGGAGTCAGCGTCCCCCCCCAAAATTAACTAACAAATTAAACAAACATTAGCCTCTATCTTGATGTAGATTCAGGAATTTACTGCGGTGTGTGTGTGTGTGTGTATGTGTGAGTTGTGAATGTATGTTAGTGTATGTGTTGCGTGAACCAGTCCATATTGGCAGAGGACACGCAGACCGCGACATGTCTTAAGCGACCCCCCTAATCAATTAACGCAGGACCTTCTAGACCTGCAAGCGGCGGCGTCTGAGCCGTCGCCTCCCTATTCGGCAGCCTTCTGCTTCGCCACGAGTAGGTTCCCAACCAATACAGGCCGGTCCCACTTTGGAGAACCGCGCTTCTTCTAGCGCTTATGCCCTCTCCATGGGGCAGCGCTAACCGTACCTCTCCCGAGGTGCGGCTCTCTATCACTTCAAGCCAGTAGAGTCATTAGGACCAAAGGCTTAGGCTGAGTTTAGTCGGTAGGTCTGTTGGGTCGAGCCGCCTCGATTCACCAGGAGTCCGACATAATCAACGCATCCCTGCTTGCCTGTTGCGTTGGTATCCATGATGGATTCTCAGCCTCGTCTCCTGAGGAAAAAAATACCGAACTGTTAAAACAAAATGTCTCACCAACCGCTCCAAGTAAAAGCCGTAATGTAATACGAATGTTTTGTTTATCTCAAATTTGTTATTACCAGGTATTACCGAGGGCATTACATTAAAACTAATTGATTTTAAATTAATTACGCATAATATCAATCACAAAATGACTTACTGATGGAAGGAAACGTTTACTTTATTTTTTCTCCTCGCTTTTGTACAGTTTTTACAATTTATAACAGCACAATTAACCATTTTGATATTTTGAACTGACGTCAGACTAGCGCTGTACACCTGCATGCAGACTGACCGCGAAAGCGGCCACTTACGATTTTTGTACGTAAGCTTGACACGCGGAATAGTTGCTCTTGCGTTATCTAGGTATATCTATATCTGTGGTCACGAATAATGCGCCGCGATATTCTATACTTTTCTGTTACACAAAAGCTTTTCTTCTGCTGGTATTGATATTGCTGCAAGTTCACGATTGTGCGCCTCCGGATTAGAGAATTGGTCGTCGGATTAGGTCTGAATTAGGACTAAGCTCATCCCGGATTCCATTATTAGCACTCTGATTTCTGTCTTCACTTGTACATGACATTGCTTCATAGCGAATGTCATAAATTAATGGAATCCGTTAAAATATATCGGTCAAAAAGCACTCCTGATTATTTTACAAGAAATAGAGATAAACAAAATATTAACATAAATTATTTATTAATATTCATCGAACACAGGACACAGCATTTACAAACAATTATAACTTAATCCTCAATTTTACATTATAATCTTTAAAAAACCTATTAGAATATAATAGTAAAGACGAACAGTTGATAAGATTCTTGTTGCTCATTTTATCACTATAAACAACATTAGCATCTCGGATTTTACATAGTGTTTTTTCGTATATTCATATTTCACTATAACAAAGAACATTTATCCATTTAAGCTACACTCGAGAGATACATTATTTTCTTTATTATCGTAATATTGAAATCGCATGACACATTGTGAATTTAAAAAGTTCGAGGTAACATGTCTTTTTCGCGTTTAAGTTGAACTACGCCTATCTTCTTCAGTACAAAATAAAACGGCACGTTAATATAAGCAGTTAGAAATGGGAAGTCCAAATATTTAAAATATTTCGTAAAGCAATACAAAATCCATAATACCTCATCTACACACTTTGGGTTTACATATACCAGTCTTAATTCGTGTATTGGTAATTAATTCAGTCTGTACTTATTCATATTAACATAAAATAAGTATGGAAAAAGCAGCACTCTTAAAAATCTCTATACGAAATGGCAATTTCAAAGGGTGTTATTAATTTTGAAGTTAAGTCTATAGCGACTTTCTGTTTCATTTGAAATGACACGCGACATTACTAAAATGGCCCCAGTGCAAACAAATATTAACTTCTAACGCGACGAAGATTTTGACTGTATCAAGATCAACACTGAGAAAACCTTACGGTTGGTATCCAAAAATGTTAAGTGATACCTATTGTTATGAAATAATAGGTATCACTTAACATTTCTGCACTTACGTAATAAACGTAGCACACACTATTTCTCTTGTGGAAATATAGGTCTTATGGTTCCAGTTTGCTATATGATATTCAGTCTTAGGTGGGTCACAAATTAAATCCCCCCAATGATTAATGTTTTGTTTCTATTAAATTTTTCGCCAATCTATATCAATCTCATCAATCCTGTACCTACTTTCAAGGTTACAATTTTTTTAAGAAATTTTATACTAATCAGTAACTGTACTAGTTTCATACATCAGTTCAAATAAAACATCATTTTCTTCCGTAGTTTTCGACAAGTATACATACTACATTTATATAGTCCACAACTGAACCAAAATTTTACACAAAGCTCCGTTTCGTAAACAAACGTAAAATGTATACAACTGCATTACAAATTACTACTCTGATTTCACACAACTAAAAGACAATTTTAAACCAATATCTCCTAACTACATAAGTCCGCACATTGTACGCAGTTTTTAGCATTAAATATTTGACATAAACGCAAAAAATCGTACGGGTGCATTGACCATGCGCCCGTTGAGAAGTGTACATTTATTTACCTAATGCAGCGAATTTCGCACTATTAATATAATTTTTCATATCTTCACGTGTCACTTGAGTTGTGATTTATTCTAAGCACTTATACCACTTTCCACTTGGCATTTGATATTAAACAATATATACAAATACTTGTAAGATTACAATAACCTTCCTCTGCAGTTGGTGGTGCCGCAATAACAGTAGAGTATTTTGCCAGGCACAGAGCCGACGTCATAGTTGTAATTCCAGGTCAGTTCTGTACCCGCTTTTATGTAGTTCAGTGCGAAGAAGGCAACCCACGGGAACCGCGGGTCGTGCGTGTCCACGAACACGTTTTGAACGAACACATTCGGACAACAGGAATGCTGGGGAAATAAAATAGCCAAAGTAAAATATGAAGTATAATATTAAATAATTGATTCCTTTTCATCTCAATAATTTGCCAAGTGATGTAATGTAAAGCGAAATTATGACATGTCTTTCTAGCTCTACAACAATATTGGTACCATACAATAGTTTGTAAGTGATATTATTAGTTACTCGCCATATAAGAAATAAATCTCGTGTATGGATAATGTAATGGAAAGAGTGAGAAAACATCTCTAGAAATGGAGATAAACGAATGATTGAAAATCTACACAAATTTTGACAGAAAAGTACACCTCTTAAATAAAGACTACATTAACACTATATATATCGTCGGCTTGGAAGAAGACTGTCATAACTAGAGATCGGATACATATTTAACTAGTTAGTTTAAGACAAAGTATGGAAACGGCTTTTTATGTTTTGTTAAATAAAATTTTTCACCTTTTCTGTTTTTTTATTCAATTATTTAATTGATTATTGTTTTAGTCAAACTAGCTTACTACTTTCGTATAACACTCTTCATGTAATAAATCGTACATTCATAAATCGCACGGGGAACTGAAACTAAACTTCATGTAAATACGTATGCATAGTTGTATAAATGAACCCGGAGTGTGGGTCTTTTGGAAATAAATACCACGTGCTAATTTAGTAATTTTCTAACAATATCACTACGTTAAATTTGCAGTCCCGTATTTTCCCGGGATTTTTATTTAACAAAATGTATTTTAAAAAGCCGCTTCCATAATTTGTGAGCCAAAAATTAACTTTAGGTAAATATTCATCCGATTATCCGATCTCTAGTCATAACTCAAAAAAATGCATTATGTTTTCGCAATGAAACAACATAATAATAAATGTCTATATAATAATAAAGCCACATGTAAAGAATATGGTTTCTAATTAATTAATGAGATCGAGATCTGAATACATTTTATCCAGTAAAATGTTTACATGCTTTCTCTGAAAGTTTGTGTATTTTGAGTTATGACAGTCTTCTTCCAAGTCGACGATATAGTGTTGCATACATTTAATTAGGTACTTGGCCAAGAGACGGCTAAACTTGATGAGATGCTGGCCAGCAGTAGTGGGAAGCCTCCGTCCATAGGTTCCCCAAGGTTTTCCATAGATAGATATGGAAATCATAGAACGATATGGATAGATATGGGCTCACACTGGTCCAGTGCAAGTAATTTGGAACCTCGTCCGACTTGAGGCCCGTCAGAGGTGATACGAATTATCTTATAATAACTCACATTGAGATATCTGCCGATGTTTCCTTGAACTTTAGCATCCATAATGTAGCACGCCTCATCCTTCCCGAAGTGTGCACGAACGGATCTGTTTAAAACGACAAACACAAAATGTTTATAAACGGTGTCCTCCAACAGAAATGGAGATTCCTATATATTTTTCATTAAATTTCTAATAGGGTATTTCCCTCTATATTAGAAAAGATCTAAAAGCATATAACTATGATAGCTCATGCATTAAATAGTCGGAACCATCATGTTTAAGTACATAAAATAACAAAAATAATATAAAAATTAGTTTCAAAGTATTCACTTTTTTAATCTATACGTAAAACAAGAGCGAAACATAGGCCGCCATGTCGTGACGTCATAAGGTATTGTAAACTTATGCGTGTCAATGTCATTATGAATCATAGTACGTATAAAGCCGCAAAACAATAAATAAAAAAGTTTTTAGGTTGCTTTTTTAATGTAAGAGAACGTTATAAATACGTAAGTTAAATTGAAATCGCACGTGAATCACACTATGGAAAGCAGTTTTGTAAAAGGAGATTTTACCAAAAATAAATGCATTAATGGTCGGAAATTTCTTTGCTGCAAATCCCGACTTTTGTTCTGCCGAGTTACGGAGTATTAAAACATCGATGTCAGTATTACTCTTTTATTATTATTCCTTTATTAGTTGTTTATATATAAAAGAAGATAATAACTCATTTTTAAATTATGAATATAACAATACATAGCATCAAACATAGAGCTTTGTTTATTATTTACATGCCGTATTGACGTCATCGCTACAGAGTACTCGTGCGGCGCCTTCGTCTAATTATGCGCGAAATTTGAAAATATTAAATTTTAATGCAATTTTTATAGTACTTTACTGACACGGAAGGATCAAATTAAGATTCTTTTCAAAAAAGAGATTAATTCCCTATTCTCATTTACTCACTTATACTTAGATTTAAACTCGCTCGAGGCAATGTCAGGCTCAGCAGTAAATCTGGACGGCTCGCGTACTGAAACAATAAAAATACCAATATCAGATATTTTACAACGAATCAAACTATTTTGGAATGTAGGAAACATAGAACAAAATTTGAATATAACATTTTTAAGGAAACGTTCGTATTTATTTGTTATGTTTACCTTCCTCATCGTCGCTAATCGTTATACAATCATCTTCTTTCTTTCGTTCTGCTTCCTTCTCCTTCTCTTTTTCATTCACTTTCTCCTTTTCATTATCAGCTTTCTCTCCGTCAAGTTTTTTATGGTCGCGCTTACGCAACCGCTTGCTGTTGGCATACAAAATTATTAACTCTTAAATTATTCTTTTAATTATAAAATAGAAAATTTCGTTGTCATTTGCGACAAAAACGCGATATAACATTCCAATATAGAATAATTGTATTATTTTAACAGTAATTAAACATTTGTGCTGTTATATCTCTATTCGTTCCTTAAAATACTTCTCTAAATCTATATAACAAAAAAGTATCTGATGTCATTTTTATGTAATGATTTTCAATACTTATTCTGTATGAATTTCTTTCAGTCTACCTATGTAATTATGTTTGTTTGATAATCTGTAGTAAATAAATAAATGAATATAGCACTCATTCATTGAGGAAATATTACCTGAAAGTAGAGGTAGAGACCCCAAGTTCACTGAAATTGGGTATGAAGTCATCATCATCCTGCCCATTGGGGTCCACCTCCTCTTCTTCTGAACTAGGAGGCTCCGATTCTGATTCCTCTTCGCCTGCCTTCGCTTGATTCTTCTAAAACATTGACTTGCCATCAGTGAATATTTATTTAGTTGCTTTTAGTCAATTGAAAATATACTATAGAATATAAAACCTGTAGGAAAAAATGCTAGCAAATACATATGTCGATATGTAGTATTTTTTTTTGTTAATACAGTGTTGTCATCAATAAGAGTAATCAACTAATATGTATGGGGGATTTTTCAATGGATATTAAAAGGGCAAAGGTTTTTACATTTCAGTTACGGATGCTCAAAAATTTTAACATCAACACTTAGATTCTGATGTTCAGTTTTAATGCTGGTTAATCCTATAAGTAAACATTTTTTCAATAATCCCTTTTGGTTATATACTTAATTTACAAAGTACATTGAAATATTGTTAGCAGACGCTGATTAGTTTCATTTGGTAATTATCGATTACTGAATTACGAAGACACAGTGTTAAGTAAGAAAATTCACTATTCTTACTACTTTCTTCCATTTCATTTATAACAATTAGAATCCCTAAAAATGTCAAATTATTTTAAGAAAAACAAAAAATGACAGATGTGATCACTAAAAAACGAAACTTTCTTCTTATAAGCATTTGTTTATGCGGTCTACACCTACTTCATTACCAATTAAAAAACATTTCGTCGTTACAAAGTTTAAAAAAAAGTTAAAATTGCTTTCATCCTGAATTTCATCGATAACTGATTACAAAGTACCTAGATTTATACTGTATAATGGACTCCCAGGTTACCTTGTCCAGTATCTTGTCCTCTTCCGGGATGTCCTCCTCGAATCCTTCTTTCATCTGTTCTACCACTTCTATGTAATCCAATTCTGCTAAATACTCGTCTCCCTCGTTTAGGCCGTCCTAAAATACGTTTTCTCTATTCAAATATTTCTACAGGTGTCATCAATTATTAATATTATAAATAATATATTGCTATCAATATTTCATAACAAAATAATTTGTTTTTACCAACCTTTATTAATTTTACAATGGGTAAATAAGCAAATTATTTGAGTGTACGTCAGTATATTATTATTTGGATTTTTCGATCCTAATACATTGCACAAAGAGAAAAGAAAATTCTAAAGTGTAGTCTACTGAGATGCGTGCAATTATTTCAAAGAAACTGTGACCACGTGTACTCACCATATTAGCGGTGGCATCCGTTAGCAAATTTCCGGCGTATACGCACAGAAATGATCCTTTCGGCACATCATTCAAAGCGCGGATACCCCAGCCGCGATTCAGCGTTTTAAATACCTGAGAATAACGTTACTTTTACATAAACATCAAACACAGAAACTGTACTCATTCTGTAAACTACAATTCGTTACAGACAGACTTGTCTATCAAATAATTTCAACATTTTGACGCCTATTGCTGGACATAGACATACTCCAAGGATTTCCACACCCATCGGTCTTACACTGCTGATGTTGACCAAATCGTCGACCTATCTAGTAGGAGACTATCAACACTTCCTTTCACGTCATATGCCAATCGAGGACCTTTGCGCTCGAGTGGCTGTCAGTGCGAGGATGTTCTGCAAACTGTCACAAATCTAGAGACTATGTCGATGATCCTGGTTCTTCTTTGTTTTTCATTATTCCCTACTACTCGACCACGAAAAGAAACTATCGAGTATAGTTCTCCCAATTGACCTTTGGATGAGTTTGACAAGTGGCCAGGTTTCGATGCCATGTGATCACTGGTAACATGCAGGAATTAAAGAATCGCAGGCACTGAGTCGATGGGACTATAGTGCTTTAAGGCGATTCTTTGCCGAGAATATGATGCGTAACTTGGCGAACGCCACCAAGGCGAGTTGGATCCATCGATTGACCTCTTTCTGGAAGATACACGTATCTATAGTCGTTCCAACCATTTATTTTACTTTTGACAGGTCGAATTCTAATCAATTAGTGTTGTACCAATGTATTACGGAGACGATGTTTTGTAATAATCGATTTTAGTCTGGAAGAACTTTTATCGATTTAACACGGATATTTTATTTTTGCTTAAATACATATTTCATATTATTTAAAAACTTCACTTCTGTAAATATATTTGTATATTTGGGGACAATAATTTTTGCATACCCACTAATTCAGTCCTCCCAAAATATTTTACTTTGAACTTTGCAAAATAAAAACTCACTACCTTATGAAGCATTTTTTCCATTAATCGGGGTCCGCTGCTCCAAACTTTACTTAGAGATAGTAGCGCCCTCGTCTGCGGGATCAGTCAGTAAATCACTAATATTATGTGGCCCGGACCCCACAAACATACTGTTTAGCAAATGTTACTAATTCTATATCATCTTTTGCTCATCCAGCCTACGCCTTTTTTAAAATCCGAGTTGGCAGCACTAAATACGCGCCACTGGCGACGCCATTTTGTTCTGTTGTTTGTCACTCGCAACAAGACTCCCGTGCTAGTCACATTTCTGTTCGCTGAGTGCTCTTTCATATTTTTCATACGCTGTGTTGAGTATTTATATTCCACCGTATTGATTTAATTGTTCTTACTTTGGTTGAGTTGAGCGTATCGTTCCTCCCAGTAAGATTTTTACTTGCAAAATGCCGAAAGGTATGGTGCTTAAAGGACAATCCAGAGAGTTAGTGCTGCGGCTTCGTGACTTTTTTTGAAAAGGAAAGCCGCAATGGCGGATTCCTTATACCAGTAACGCAAGTTAGAGACCGTGTTGCAGCAGCATTAGGTATTAGTGCTCCAACGGTGGCGAAAATCACTAAAGAAGCCTATGGTAGAAGTGGTATTGAACAGAACAAGGTATCTACGCCTAAGAAAAAACGTCAGCCCCGTAAAGTGACAGCAATTGACAGTTTTGAGACTGATAATATTCGTCGTCATATATACGATTATTATACAAGAAAAGAAATTCCTACTTTGACAAAATTAGTACCGTCTCTACGAAATTGTGGCTTGTTTCGTGGTCAAAAATCTTCTTTGTCATAGGCTGCACCAAATCGGGTTCTTGTATAAGAAATCCGACAAAAGAAAAAATATAAATAATAGCCTTGTCTCGCTATGAATTTTTTAAGGCAAGCGAAGAAAATAGAAGACTGGTCGAATGTTCACAGATGAAACTTGGCTCAATGCCAATCATTCCATATCAAAAGGTTGGACTGACGATACTGCTGCTTCTACTTCTGCAGTGCCGATGGGGAAAGGTGAACGCCTCATCATTTGCCATGCGGCAACTACAAAGGGATTTATATCAGACGCTGTTAGCGTTCAAATAAAAAAAAAACAGGAGACTATCATAAGGAGATGAATGCGGACGTGTATGAAAAGTGGTTCAGAGAAATGCTTACATCACTTGAAGAGCCATCAACAATATTTATTGATAATGCACCCTATCATTGTCGCCAAATTAATAAAATGCCAACACAGGCCAACAAAAAACACGAAATTATAAACTGGCTTCGTGATAATGGAAAAGATGTGGACGAATCCCTACTAAAAGTAGAATTACTTAAAATAATAAAAAGTAAAAAGCAGCCAAAACGATATGTCATCGACGAAATGGCAGCAGAATATGGGAATATGGGCAGAATATGTAGCAAGGTAGGAGGTGCTCTGCGTTCAATGTACAGGCTCAAAAATTTCCTACCTTCCTGTACCAAAACTCTCCTTGTGCAATCCCTAATTCTCCCTATAATTGATTATGCTGATGTATGTTATCCCGATTTGAACCAAAACCTTTTAAATAAATTAGATCGATTACTCAATAACTGCATCCGTTTCATTTTCGGTCTGCGTAAATATGATCACATCTCCATGTTTCGCAAAAAATTAAAAATGGTTACCCATTCGCCAGCGGAGGAACCTAAGACTAGTTTCCCTACTTTTCAGCATATTTTTTTGAACCGAATGCTCCTAATTATTTAAAAAGAAGGTTTCAGACGCTCGGTAACAACCATGGGCTCAGCCTACGTTCCGCTGCCTCTATGACTCTGAAAATCCCACCTCATCGATCCGGGTTTGTGTCAGACTCATTCACTCTGTCCGCCACTCGCTTGTGGAATGAGCTGCCTCCTTGTTTGAGAGTGGCCAGTACTAAGGCATCTTTCAAAAAACATGTGCGAAGACATTTTCTGGAGTCAGTTTAAAATTGGTATGACAACAATATGTATATGTATATAATGTATGAATGCGTGTGTTTATATATGTGTATATATTGTATATGTATGTGTATTTATATATGCGTGTATTCTAACTTTATTTGCATACGTATAATTGTTTATTTGTCACGTTAATAAATAATGTCTTTTAATATTATGTAATCGTACACCGTCTACAATGGTTCTCACATTTTACAGGTTGACTGGTAGAGAATGCCTCAGGCATTAAGTCCGCCTTTTGTACATCTGTTTCTTGTTGTACGAAAAAGATTAAATAAATAAATAAATAAATATGGGCAATCAGAATTCCTCCGTACCACTGTCAGTATAATCCAATTGAAATGATCTGGCACAAGTCAAAGGACATGCTGCAAGAAACAATACAACTCCTCCCTTCACAGCAAATAAAATGCTCGTACTTTTAAAAAACGCATGTGCTAATGTGACGCCTGAAAACTGGGCGAGTGTCGTCAACAAAACAAAAAATATAATATTCTCTGATTAGGATCGGGAAATTGAATTTGACAACATACCTACACAAGAGTTAATATAAACACTGCAGATGATTCAAGCGACGATTCGAATTTGTATGAAGAATCCGACGATTCGTTATAATAAAACAATATAAAAATATTTTGGTTGTTTTATTTCATGTTATAGGTATGATGAGAAGATTATATCTCCCTGATACAATTTTAACGTGTTGTCTATTACAACCATTCAAAACTCAGTTGTCAGCTGACTTAACTGCAAATAAGTGTAATCGATTATTTGCGATTTATTAATTTGCACCGAATACTTTTGGTCCTGTCACTAGATGCGATAGAACGTAACTCTTTTCATAACGGAAATGAATTATTACTTATATTTTATGAATAGAGCTATTTACGGCATATTAATGTATTTAGTGGGTAATATTTAAGATATATAAATAATAGCTGACCCGTGCCCACTTTCGTTGGGCATAATATTAATAATCCCCGAAGCGAGCACGAACGCGATCCGAATTAAACCCGAAGCCATCGCGCGCCGTCCGCTGCCTGTTTTTTTCTCCGATTCACTTTGCAAAACGGACTACCACGTAAAAACCTTTTTATTTTTCGGTTTTTTATATAACCTATGACACTCAGCAATAACGTGGCCTTCTATTGCTGAAAGAATTTTTAAAATCGGTTCAGTAGATCCTGAGATTACCCCTTACAATTTAACAAATATACAAACTTTACTTCTTTATAATATTAGTATAGATTATTGGGCAGTTTATATATTCCTCTGTTCACTCGTTTCAAAGTTAATAATTGCGTAAACAGTTACGTTCTAAAGCATGTGTCAAAAGGAACGGACTATTTAAGGACTATTTTTTCTATGTCTCCAACGTTCACAAAATTCAGTGGTATATGGACGAAATGTTTGTATTTTAGCATTTCGCCAAAGTGTACTATGTCGTATACCATTCGCCAATTGTTACTTGTATTGTAATATGTTATTTGTATCATAACTTTCCTTTTGTTTGTTTTAAGTAGCTGATAATATGTTTTTTTTGTTTGTATATGACGATTGTAAGTGATCACGTGTGATTCTAAGCAATAAAAGTGTTCGACTTTGACTATACGAGTATGTTGTAGTCAATTGATTGCAATGCTCAATCAACTACCTCTTTTACTGAGCAAAGTTACATTTAATTAAATGTTCATAATTTATAATCGTCATAGCGAACTTTGCCAATAAATATTTAATGCATTTTAATACTGTGGCTACAACTACAGGCTGATATAGACCCTGCAAGATTACCTACATTATAGGTAGTTCAGAATCTGATAGAACCTCAAATATGCAAGTAAGCTATTTCAATATTATTGTCAGTCAGTATTCGACGATTAGGAACTACGTAAGGCAGATGCGTTCAAAAGGTTCAAGTAACAGAACAGAATAACAAAGAGTCAACATAGAATGAGCATAACATTTTTTTAATTCCTTTAATGCAATTAGATCTTCCAATAGTTTAATTTAATTTTCAATTAATTTCATACAATAGAATTTGATTTAATATTTGCATTTTTAATTTATTTTGCTATTGACACCTTCCATACTTTTTTAGGTGATCTGAATTATTATTTTAAGTACAAGAAGCAAACTCTCGATATGTTTTACTTTGAAATTATTAGAAAAACTAAATCTCTGCTTTTTTATATTCCTATTTAAATTGCATCACTTTAACAAGATCCAAGTTTGTCCATCACACTATAATAATTCAATAAATAAATAGAAGCCAAATTACCAAATATTAATATTATGGGAGGTATCGTGGCATAATGTAACAGCCGTCTCACCTGAAGTTTAAGCTGTAACGGGTGTTGAGCAACTCGATTCATACACGTTTGCTTGCATTTACATCTGCAAAAAGCAATTATATTTTAAATATCTAAACTATCAAATATAACAGTAATAGTAACGGACTCAATCATTTTAATTACCATAATTAATTAAAGCTCAAATGCTCGTGTTCATGACATGAACATTTGCCCCCACCGGAGCCGGAGCCTGTGGGCGTACTCTTAAAAACGATATTCGATATATCGTGGACTTCGTCGTGTCGTATCTTACTCTTATACTCTGTCCATTATATTTTCTTTTTGACAGTTTAAGATATTTTGAAATCAGTGATGAACTCGCAAGTTACCGATTCGATTAAAACAGAATATCGATTTTATTTAAGAAGAACTTTTAATCGATTTAATGCAGCGATATTATTTTTATTATAAATATTAAATTTACTTGTTTAATTTTTATATTATATATTTGGCGAATTACCCAATTGGGGTAATTCGCCAAATATATAAAATTTTGCCTAATTTCCTTGGCATGTGTAAAACTTTATTTTTTCGTATATTTCTGATCCATTTAAGAAAGTTTTCCTTTTTCTCTCTTAAATGGATCAGAAATATATGAAAAAATAAAGTTTTACACATGCCAAGTAAATTAGGCAAAATTTTATATTTTTGGCGAATTACCAATTACCTAGCTAGTTTGTTAAAAAATGGTATGTATGTGATTTTCTAAGTATTCTTGATCATAATTCTTGATTTAAACTTGACGTAGATGTTATTAACTACATATGCGTTTTAATATTAAAATTCATATACCTATAAATAATGTAAGGTAGCTGTCGAGAAGGAAATAAATAAATTTACAAATATTTGATTTGAAGACAATTTATCGATTTATCTGATTTCAAGAAGATTGTCTGTGGTAGTTTGTTATGCACAGAGCACTTCACTATGTGGGCGTTACCCGTCTAGAAAGTATATTATTACTGTAGTACTATAATTTGAAAATAGAAACAATATTTCATACGCGCGATCTGTCAAAAAGAAAATAACATAATGGACAGAGTATAGTTACTATCGTTTAAAACATTTCAACGGACGATCGAACGAACGATATTAATTTTGACATAAGAAAGCCTCAAATGAATTGAATTTGACAGACGAACATTCGTAAAATAAACGTCAAATTTACGATGATTACAACGACACCTCGAACCGTATCGTATAACTTTTCGCAAATTTGACGTAAATTTCGGTCACGGAGGTCGAGATATTTAGAAAACTGATGACCAAAGATTTGCCTCACTATTTGCTCCTTGACAAACTTCCATATGTTTTCTATCTCACAAACTTCGTTCATACTCTCAAGTCTATCACGCAACTTTCGCTCATATTCTTCTTCTATTCTTTTCTCTTGCAATTTTTCCACTTTTATGCGTTGCAAAATACTAGTCGTTTCCTTGGTTCGATGTCGCCATTTATTTAAAAGGCCACTTATTCGGCTAACAACCAAAAAGTGGTCTGTATCCAGGCCGACACCTCGAAACACTCTTGTATCCTGCACCTTACTCTTCAGTCTCTCATCCACAATCACGAAATCAATCATGCTCTTCGAACATTCATCTTCTCTTGTATACATATGAATCATCTTGTGAGCAAACATTGTGTTTGTCACCACAAGATTCCATTCCAGACATACATCTAATAAACTTTCCTCATTCGCATTTATTCTCTTATCTCCAAATTTACCTAACATTTTTTCATACCCATCTCGCTGTATACCTACCCAGCTATTAAAATCTCCAAGCATAACAATCCTCTCATTCTCCTTACTTTTTGCGACAGAGTATCTTTCATACCTTCCCAGAACTCCTCATGCTCTTTTACGGCCTTTTGGGACCTCCTTAAACCAAAATCTGTTGGTGCATATACACACAACAAAAAAATTCTGGTAAGTCCCATCTTTAGCCTTACCCAGAGGAGTCGGGGGTTCACGTACTTATACTCGGTCACACACTCTGTTATTCTTTCGGAAAGGAGGACACCAACTCCCTTTTGGCCTCGATCGAATACGGGAACTCCGACCAATACGCCGTATAGGGTCCATGCTTAGTGGTATCGCATCCTTTCCTTTTGGTTTCATTTACACAGAGCACGTCGATATGCCTTTCGTCCATCATCTGACATACTTCATCTATTTTACTATTCATTCCTCCTCTAACATTCAATGTAGCAAAGCGGTTTTCCGCAAGCCACTTTCCGCTCCCGTGGGAACCGTAACGTGATGGGTGGCGAACCACATCGCCGTATCACCGTATCTATACAACTGGTCGGTTAATTATCATGAACGAAAACAATATTTCCATCTGCCAAATTCACAATACTAACTATTTGTATTTTTAAGGTATATTAAAAAGAAAAAATATTCTTTTTATTAAAAGTTTAGGCAATTAGAAGAAAAAAGTTCGAATTGTTATTATTAATGCTTGGAATAGGTAGTTTAATTTTATGTACTTGCGATTTTGTGACCTCAATAATATGGATATGCCTGGGAGCTTACTATTTTCAGAGATTGTAAAAATATTATATTGAACTTTCATAATAGTATTTCAACTTTTAACTTATTGTTATAATCATAAAATTTTACACCAAAAACGTAAAGAAAGTAGCAAATAAAAACAGAAAATTTTAGGTTTATCGATGTTACGCTTACATTGACATTCTTTCTGCAAGTACATAAAATTAAACTAACTATTCCGAGCACTAGTTATTATTGTTATTACCGGTAATAAATTAAACATAATTTATTTTATTATCACATCTTTAATTATAGTTCTATATTAGGGGTTAATAAACCAAATAGGTGGTTACTCTTACCTGGAGTTGCATTCATAAATGCCAGAAGGCAGTGGTTCGGGTAATCTCCTGTATACATAGCCGACGTCCAGACCATCCAATCCGATTGTCTTTGCCCCTTCTAAAGTCATCTTCCAACAGGCACACTTTGTTTTATCCTAATGGGGAAACATACGACTTTCCTTAGTTGAAAAATAATTTTAACATTAACATAAAACATAAATATGATATATATATGGCTTTTTTATTTATAGATAAATACAATTCATAAGTAAGATTTGTTTTGATTAGAGTAACTGAAATAGTCTGTGGTGGAACCAAATATTTTAGGAAATTGAACCAGTGATCGAATCGAGTGTGTAGCTGTCTTTTGAATGTTTTGTTATAAAATTAAAATATAGGTTGCATATAAATTTGTACACACCACAACGCTTCAGGTTTTACACGTTAACCTTTAGACAGCTCTTATTTCGGACGTAAAAGGGGCGATGCTCTTAGAACAAAGTAAATTCTGATATGTTGCTGACTGTGCCATGTTTATTATTTCGACTATTCATTTGAATTTACGATTCACAATGTTTTTGGAGTATAAAATTTGATATAACATATGCTGAGGGATATCACGTTAGTTTTTAATGTGTTTTGTTATGTTTTTATTTCATTATTAATTAATAAGTTAAATAATTATTTAATAATATCACACAATTTTTTTTTATGCGTATAAGTTAATTATTAGTGTGAATTTTACTTTAATTTTGTTGTGTACATATGTTTTGGATTATAGTCTCGTCAAAAATTTTACTTTCTCATTTATCTAACTAATGTTGATAAAAATAAAAGTAAAGAAAAATAAAAAATTAAAGGAGAAATTCACATTCAATTCTGACGCAATATTGTGCAACGGAATTAAACGTGATATATTTTTTGTCAAATTTTTTTCAAAGAGTTCTGACATGGCATTTATTACCGTGGGAGAGCCATGCTTCGGCACGAATTGGGCCGGCTCGACCGGAGTGATACCACGGCCTCACAGAAAACCGGCGTAAAATAGCGCTTGCGCTGTGTTTCGTCGAGTGAGTGAGGGTACCGGAGCCCCAACCCCCCCTTTCCCTCTTATTCCCATTTAAAAGGCCGGCAACGCATCTGTAACTCCTCTGGTGTTGCGGGTGTCCATGAGCAACGGTTATCGCTTACCATCAGGTGATCCGTTTGCTCGTTTGCTGCCCTATCCTATAAAAAAAAAAACATGGATTTTATCAAAATATAGTGCACTAATCAGTTAATTTGTAAAGTACATTACCACGCAATCGTCAGTGCAGTCGCAGCCGCAGAGGAACTCTGGGTCCAGGTTGAGCGGTACCCCGGCAGTGGGCGTCCTCTCCGTATTGTACGAACAGAACTCTGGCAACGAATCGTCGTAGTAGTTGACGCAGGGCACCGGAACGTTTTCTTTGCCATGAGAAAGATCCTGCCAGAACCACCAGGATTTGTATTCAAGACAGCTTTATTATGAAAAATGGTAAATAATTAGGATCGTTGGTGGTGCTTTGGTCCCGGCACAGGAGACGTATTTTTGAATTACTCGAATTCAGCATTAAGAAAAAATTCTTAATTAAATTCCGTTTCACGCAGAAAAATTCAAGACCACAACAACAAAAACAATAATCCGGCGATGACTCACACGTGAAACGGATCACTGTCAAGGTCACTTCAGCGTTAGATATTCTACTAGTAGAAATCAAAAACGAGTGGGTTGAACCACTCGTTGCAAAACGCACGAAATGAAAATTCAGAAATTGTGAATTCGGTAATTAGTATACGAATATCACGATTTCGAATGCGAATTGGTTTTCTATTGTTTCAAAAATTCGTCTCCTAATCTTGTGCACCCACAATGTACCAAACTGCTTTTTTTTTTTGTGAATTCAACCAATCTATACGGGACTAGCTTGGTTGATGAAAATCTTATAGGCTAACATAATAAGAGTAGGTTCATGTCCCTCGGGTTGGGATGGATAGGAAATATGAAAAAATCCGGCGGAATTCATAACAATATGTGGTGACACCGTGACCAATGCAGCCATCGAGTAACATCGGACCAAATCGCTAGACTAGACTTTATTTTCTGTCAATTAGGTAGTAATAGATTGTTTTGATACGACTAATACAAGGTATATACACATGGTATATATATGACAAGATCACTCTCAAATGGGTGCCAGGTCATTCTGGAATAACCGGCAATGAGAAGGCCGATGAACTAGCCAGGGCTGGGGCTCAAGGAATATAGTTCGGCCCAGAGCCTATCTGTGGTATCTCAAAGAACCAGGCCATGCAATACCTAAAAACTCGCCTTCTTAACGAGGCGAAAGCAGACTGGCACAGTACGTCCGGGATGACACACTCAAAAGCACTAATCGAACCATACTCTCGCAAACGCACTGACGAGCTATTAAAACTTAACAGGAGTAACTTGAGCGTGATGGTTAGGGCTTTGACCGGTCACAAGTGCAAGTTGAATAGACACCTCTACAACATGAAACTTAAGGACACTGACACATGCAGTGTCTGCGAACAAGAGCGTGAAACACCAACACACCTCTTGTACTACTGTGAACCGCTGTTCACAAAAGAAACAGACACCTGGGGAAACACATCCTTGACCCAGATGAAATAAAAACAATCCGAACTGGGAACATCCTATCTTTCTTGGTCAGTGCCCAGTTAAGGGAGCTACTGTAGGGCCTACATAGAACCTACATAGGAGGCTGGTCACAATAGATCTTAATAGGTCGCAGTGATGCATATCAGCCCCGACTTACACACGAAATAGAGGAAAATATACATGGTTGTAAAGAAAAATAGAATCCCTACTAATATTATAAATGCGAAAGTTTGTAAGTATGGATGTTTGTTTCTTTTCACGTAAAACTACTGAATAGATTTTAATGTAACTTTACAATGATATTGTTTATACATCAGAATAGAACAAACACATAGGCTACAAATTATAAAGATACTAACTGGTGCCCGCGATTTCGTTTGCACAGGATTAGTATGACGACTAGCTTACATATTTATATATTAATAATATTTCGAGTAGCGCAGATGAAGTCGCCGGCGCTAGTTCTGTATATTTTTATCCACTTCTAGATAAATACGAATGTTATTCTTCGGCGTATATCCTCGTATCCACTATCCTTTTGTCCGCCAACGGCACGTCACTTTTTGTACGTTCCGCGTTTAAATCTGACACAACCACCATAGACGAAAGAGTTGCAACAATCTGTCAAGAAATTGGGAGTCCCCCATAAAATATATAAGATTTTTTTTCTATTTAGACTATAACTTTACTAGACAATACTACAATAACCTATATGAACTACCTGATCTGGGAAATATTTAGTAATAAACCGGTTTTTTACCTTCTTGCTAATGCGGCACGAGTGCACCACGAACTCAGCGAGGCAATGTGTCTCGCTGTTAAAGTCAAACAGATCAACCGCCATGTCCGACTGTGTCACGCGTAGATATTTGTGAAGATCTTTCATGTTTCGTACTCGGCGACCGCAAGGCGCGCGGTAATGGACCGTCTTAATGCCGCCTTTGCTTCGTGTCATTTCCCTGTCGATATAAAATCTTCGTATACAAATACTAGAACACAATGTAAAATTACTCGTACCGAGAACAATCGACTCTGTCTGTGTTGTTAAAGTTTCTTCTCTTTCAACCATGTAGTAATGTTATCATTGATCGCTACAAAAGCGATCACAAAGGGCTTTTTTTTGCTTGGAACCACAGAAATGTTATGTGAAATCTCAAGGTCGCACAGTTTTTTCTTTACATATAATTTTTTCAGTTTAATATCTCCCATTACGTTAATTATAAAATGTCGAAAATAAAAACTTTTATCACAATTGGAAATTAACTTTTACTGAAAGCTCGATGAAACTAAAAATCTATGGACATCATATCCAGTGGAAAATGAAATTGTCTTGCCAGCTGAATGTGACATTTTTATGATATCATATTTTTACATCAAAAGAGTGTAAAATTACCTCTCCCAGCCACTAAGCAGTGGTTTCGCCAAAGGATTATACGTTCTGAGATCGCTCAGCGCTAATACATCTTTCCTCTTGCACGTCGGGCTGCAAGTATGAGGGACGAACTCGTACGGTCTCACTGCATTCTTCGGCGTGTAGTACTGCGGAAGGATATCATTTCTTTACTATATGAATTAAATTAGTAACATTACTTACTTCCCACATATCTTTATAGTTATCTCTATATATCTTTATAGTTTTTATTCAACAGACTATAGAATCGCGTAAGCGTACGATTTTGATATTTAATGACTACTACATATTTTTTATAGTTGATTTAGTTAATAGGGTATAGTCGCGTCCCATATTAAAATATTTGAGTTAGGAAGAGAACATTAAAGATGACCTAAGCCAAGCTTAAAAGAACTTTATTAATACGGACCAAAGTGTTCGTCGTGGGATATAACCGCCATCTTGAAATATGGCCACTTTTTTAACAGTTGATATTGTTTAAACAGTTTTGTAATATCTTGTGTCTGTGGTCATCAAGTTTAGGTAACCTGCTTTGTCGATTTATAACAAATTATTAGTGCGTAAAAGCTTTACTTTTATATCTATCTAAAAAAACACAAATTATATAGAAAATATATATGTTGTCTGTACACAGCAGTAAAGTGGTAATACGCGTCATTTTTTTGCTTGGTTGAGCATCATATTTTATTTAATAAGCTAAAAGATCGTATTTTCTTTCAAATTTACGAGTATTTATTATACTTGTAAGCAATTCATAACTTGTTTCTCATTCAGTTTCCTTTGTTACTTTTTTACGTTTTATTAAGCAATTTAATACACTAGTTTTTAATAATGTTTCACAGCTATTCCCTCGTCACATGGGGACAGGTGTGAGGTAGAAACATTATGATAAGGCTATCAATTTTAGATACCAGTGCTTTGCCAAAAGTTTTAAGTCACTTTGATTATGTAAATATTTTTTCGCTACCTATCAATAGAAATAAATCTAGAATTGTTTTACTTTCTACGACAAGTGTACACAAACAGAATAAAAGTATTACCGAACTTTTAAGTTTAATATATATTGTTTATAATTAGTAACATAAGTTTGTATATGCACTTGATTCAAAACAATTTTTTTTTGGATTGAAGTATCTATAATTAGGTATTTGTTCCTTATTTTTGTTTGTTAGCAATATCAAATTTCCTTACGGTGTGGATAAGATGCTAGTCATAACAATGAACACAATTCATTATTTAATTACAAACTTACCACAACTCTGCTGACTGAACTTGGAGCACTGGGCGATGGTTGTATTTGCATGGGTCCCGTTGATTTCTTGGCGACTGCCCGTTGGCGTAGGCTTTCTTTTTGTTGCTAGAATATTTTTAAATACTGCCTATCACATTGGAAACTACATTTGTATGTACGAGCATTATGATAATATTAATTTTATAATTAAAGATGAAAAATATTTGTAATATTAATTAATAATATATCTATATTAAGTATCAGTACGTTACGTACTCGTGTTTATGATAGAAATTAGACCATCAGATACTTGGTTGATTTTTTTTACACAGATTACGATTGACTCACCTCAATTGAAGAAGGCGCCGGTGGCTCAGGCTGCTTTTTCTGTTCTTCGGAGCGAGTGTATTCTACGTATGGCATATTCAGCTATAGACAAAATAAAAAAGAAAAACACACATAAAGGACATCTGTATGCGCACAAATAAACATATTTCCTGCTCACAAATTCTTTATTTATGATATAAAAATATTTATTAAACAAAATTTTAATACAGCCGAAGCGTCCGCGGGGGGAAATTCCTCTGGAACCGCACTGTACGGGCTCATTTAGATTCCAGTGCGTGAGCGCGAACTCCCTGTCGATAGCGAGCGGTGCGAAGATAGAAAGTGGACACATCGAATGTCTTTTAAATGTCTTATTTTTTTCTAAATACATATCAATTTTCTAATTCTTCCGCTACGGGATTCTATTAGGTATTTCCAGTTAAGTTTCAATATTATAAATGTGAAAGTCACTTTGTCTGTCTGTTTACGTTTTCAGAGATAGTTTGAAACTAGAGAAAAACCGATATAACCTACTTCATTTTTCAAAAAACAACAGGCCATTTAATAACGCATTAAAATTAATTCATGTCACGAGTGCAACAGCGTCACAATTCGAAAGTGAACATAATGATCAGGCAGCCATTAAGTAATTACAAATTTAACATAAAACGTAAGACGAATGTATGAAGACGTTATTACTTGAAAAATACATGCGTATTCAGAACCATTGATTTTTCTTTTTAATAATATTTCACATTCCTAAATAAAAGATACATATAGTAAGTTACCCTAGGTTGTGCCTTGGTCCGCGGCATAGCCCTGGCCCGACGTCTTTCGGCCGCTTGTAACTCGAGGTACAACGGAGCGAGCCTGGTAGAGCCGCGGTATATCCATTCTGTCTTGTTGTCTTCTTCGAACTGAACCTGTACCAGCGACGCATCCACCCTTATAACCCTTGTGGCCCACCATTTACCTAAAAGAAATAGATAGTGCAACAAGAGCATAAATCTCGACAGACTCGCTGTCGCAACATGAACTCGGGTACAACTGCTTCAATTGCGAGTAAAACAAGACTTATATACACTAAAATTTTATTATATCTATTCATGTCAGAAAAAATAAAACTATTTAGTAGACTCTTCTGTCTGTGGTGTAGTAAGATATCACGTGTATTAATTTAGAATTTTTCGCCAACGCGTGGTTTTAAACCGATAGGATAGGATTTTAAGCCGATTGGACAGAGTACATTAATTCATGTAATATACATATATAGTTTTCGTTTATTAATAATTTTATGTCAATCAAAAATAAATCTGCAACCTTTCTGTCTAAACATTTTTATCATGGTCCTAATTTCAGAATACTTCACACCTTATGTTTAGTTTACCAGTCACCAGGTGTCACCAAGGTTGGTTAAAAAATGCTTAAAAAAGATCACGTGATTAATTGACGGCTCCTCAGCTAAGAATGGTCCTAGGATATGGTAAAAACAAAGTTATTTCTAATGACATAGTAATTATTTTTTTATTTCTGTTCCATTGTATTGCACGGATTGAATGAATCGCGAATAGTGTTATTTTATTTACTTTATTTTAAGTGATTGATCAACTTTACCTATGGCAATGTTTCTATTCAAACTAACAATAAATCTAAATCCATGACAATTGGTTGAAATATTATTTCAGACAACTGTAAGACTAAGACCTAATTTCACCATACTCTGTTTGTTAAAATAACGTCTTGTTAAACCGTTAACAGCTTGTTAGAGTTAGCAAGTGTCCCACCATGTGCAAACAAGAGATTAGTTAGCTTGATGGACTGTTAAATTTAATGACTGCTCTAGTGGTTCGTTAATCTGTAACAGACGATTATTTCACTATCAAGATGGACGCGGCGTACAATTTTATTATGGATGACGAAGATTTTTTAACAAATTTAGATACTTTAGACAGCATAGTACGACGTCCGAGGATTTTTAAAGAACGGCGTGACTATTTCGACGAATACGACGATGTCGATTTCTGTACAAGGTTTCGTTTGTCTAAAGAAACTGCTAATAATACTGCTAATATTGTTTAATTAGAGTTATTAAGATTTCCTTCTCATTGTTTGAAAAATTTGGACCGCTCGTTTTCTTCGACATTTTTTTATTTTAAAAAGAAAGATAAAAAGCTAAGTAAAATCACTACCTAGGTATTTTACAAATCAAAGAAAATACCTACCACGAACGAAAACACCACGAAACGTCAATCAAATACCTACACCATGGAATTATTTAATAAATAATAATAATATTTTTTTTATAATTCCATGACCTACACAAACAATAGAGAAATAACCTGGCAAAACCAAATATTATGCGCTTGCTTTAGAAACTTATAGAGAGAACGACAATAGGCCTGTTTCCACTAAGAATGAATCGGATGGCTTAGAGTTTCTAATGATTAATCATGATATGTAGTAAACAAAAAACAACTTTTTTTTATTAAAAAATATATAAGATTACTAATATTTTTGGAAATTAAAATCGGCAAAATTACTTATTTAATCACGTGACATTAAACACCAATCAGAGAAGCGTGACGTCACGCCTCGCGAAACACCGGTTGTAGTGTAGCTGTACATCTTCTATCTAATCTGTGCTGTTGAACACTGAACAGGTTATTTTGATACAATTTGTTTTCAGAGACTATTGTTAAATTAATACAGTTTGTTTTAAGTTTAATCTTAAAAGACACGGACATTTGCCATGGAATCAGGATTAATTTGTCAAAAATTGACGCCGTTATGCTTGGGAAATTTTTCGCAACAAACATAGATTTTGTATATATATTTTGTGCATCGTTTACATTGGGGCACTATACAGTATTTATAATAAGAGGGATTCATTATTTATTATAATGATCTCGTCGACTGACATAAATAAACTCGATTGTTTCGCGAGGAGTGACGTCATTCAAGACGCCATGACAGTCTTGACCTTTTTCGAAGTCAATTAGAAGTTCATTTCTAAAAAAGCAAAATACTTATGAGAAAGGCCTATTTTTCTAAAAATAATATATATTAGGGGTAAAATAGATACTAAACTATAGTTTTAAACGAATTTCCAAATTTTGTCAACTAGCCCATTTAATTTGTTCACATTGTATTGCTACTTGACACATTATACGACCAGTAGAAATTAGACGCATTTCCGTATAGTAAGAGTGATGCACGACGACACTATTATTTGGTTGTATTACAAATTGAATGAACGTTTCGCAATTCATTCAGTTAACGGTTGATTTAGTAATGGCTTGTTAATTTTACAATGTAGGATCTAGAATAACTTAACAACTCTGTTAATTTTAACAAGCCATTACACAACAGACGATTAGTTTAAGTTTGGTGAAATTAGGTCTAAATTTGTTTTTTTTTTTTTTTTTTTTTTTTTATTATACATTTGCTACTCCACAGACTCGTAGTCCATGCCCTTTATAATTCTTAATTAAATATTTTTTACAATTCTCGTCTAAATTTGTTTAACACGTATTCTTATCAGTTTCTCACAAAGCGGTACTGTGGCTGCTATTGGTGCGATAAGATGGATGATTGTACTTTTACGTTTCCATTTTTACATGCCGTTTAATTTGTACATATAAACGATATAATTACAAACATAATTTAAAAAATCCCCACCCTGGCAACTAGATAGTATTCAAAAACTTACCTTGCGATTCAATTTTAAGATGTTGTCCGGGGTGCAATCTGACCATAGGCCTCTCGGGGTAAGCTTTTAGGTATTGCTGGACAAAATTTCGAGACATTGGGTGTACCTAAGACAGAAAAAACAATACAGCCAACCAATTTTACTAAATTTTTATTAAAATAATAATTTATTTTAAGAAATCAAAATGTTTATTAATACGGTGTATTAAATTCCAAAACAAGGTTGATTGAGAATTTTCATGGCCTTACTCAAATTATAATAGAAAATACTGATCTACTATTTGTCTTTACTATTATAATTTTACGAACTTAATACCAATACATTATATAAGTCTGTTATTTAAAGAGTGCAGGTATGTAGACGTAAAATGTATCTTTTTCGATACGATATGCAATTAGTAATTAAGTACGTATGAATTACTAGTAAAATAACACAGTTGTTACACTCACATCATCCCAGATCTGGTGAGAACACTCGCAGATTAGGCGAGTATTGGCGTGGTGGACGTACTGAGCGTAGCCATCGTCGAAGAATACTAAATATCTGTTAGAACATAAAAGTTTTATTTAGACAGCGAGCTGTAAAAGTAGAGGTTTGAAGACAGTTTCCATTAAATAATCATCTCATTTATAATTAAACACATATTAATATTTTTCGAAATTAGTAACTATTATTTATGATCTACTAGTTTCTCGCCCGCGGCTTCACCCGCGTTATAACGGAATTTCTAAAAGAAAACATTTATGTCTCGCGATGAAAATTATTTGAGTTCTTCCATTCCACCATCTCCATACCCAATTGCACCAAAACCCGCCCATCAGTTTATATCAGATTTTCCCGCACAAGAAATATTTTGCAGTTTCTGAACTTATTCAAACAAAAGTCTTCATTTACTATTTTCACCTCCTTCAGGGTAAAATTTTTATTATTTACAAACATTTTTTTTTTCATTCTTAATTTTTAACGAGGCTTTGAACACTTTGGGTGAACATGTCAGCCTCATAGGAATAATCACATATTTAAATAACTTTACACATACACAATTGTTATATACACAAATATTAGTTTGCCTCCTCAAAGGACAAGCAAACAAACATGTATAACTTTTTGGCTAAGCCAGACAATAGTTCCGTCAGCAAACAATTTATATTGCCATTAGCCAAATCCATTCCCACGAGGAGTCTTTCTCTTAGCTCAGAGTTTCGGGCACATTCCAACAACATGTGATAAACATCATCGATCCTGGAACACAAGCTGGTTATCGCACAAAGGTGAGGATTTCACACCAACAAGATGATAAAACTTCTTTATTGGAACATGCCCAGACCGTAATCGGAAAGCAGAAACTAAAAGCTTGGATGAGTCACTGTCAAACCAAGGATTCCATGATTTACAAACTTTAAATGTGCTATTAATTTATATTTAATCAAAAACAATTTTTTTTATAAACTAAATTTTAAACTTCTAACTTAAAAAATGAAAAATGTTCATCTTCTATTTTACCTATTACAATCCCTTAAGGTCTGTAACGGGTTGGAAAAGGTTATGATCGCATTAAAAATGAACGAGTCTAAAACTAGACTACACAGAGTCTAGAATCTAGATTGTCTGTGTACCAAATTTCACTTAAAACGGTTCAATAGTTTTGGCGGGAAATCGTATAGATAGAGTTAACATTTCGCTCATCCAAAAGAATATTGACGTAATTACGTTTTTGCGATTTTTCAGGAGAGCGTTTTAAAAGTTTGACATCGAAAATATTGTGTATTTCCAATCACTCTATCGATATATTTTAATAGTTATGTTGTATTACTTTATTAACAGTCATATTACATAAAAAGTTTGCGAGAAATCTCAAGATAATTATTAAAAAATACCAAATGAAACAAACCGGACGTACATTTATGACATTTTGTAATTTAAATATTACAATTATGACATTATACCAGGTTTGGATATGGGAATAAATCATGAATTTAAACTACATAATTCTTAATTTGTTTTATTTTTATAATACATTTTATGAACTTGAAACGTAAACTTTTTCCAAAGCTTAACTAATTTTTTTTTATAAAAAACTTAACATAAGGAAACAAAAATAAACTGTTATGAAACAATTCTAAGTAAATCTAATATTAAAAATAATAAATCTATCTAAGTAGGTACCTAGGTAGTGTTTATAATAATAATGAGATCAATTTATAATAATAGCGAGACAGACCTTTAACCAGGTACCTTTAGTACTTGTACTTATCGAAGAAGAGTATGATCGTTAAGAAGCATAAAAACTGGTAGGAGTTTATAATATATCACAATGATTCGTTAATCTATCAATTCCGTAATAAAAAATTGTCTTAATCGTTCACCACTCTAAATAGTATTTATCAAGTATAATAATGTGATTTATAAATTGCGTACAATATAAAAGTATTTAAAATAATCGGAAATAATAACGTAAATAAACTTATTGCAAAATAGTATTATAAAAAGCCTCATAGTATTTTGGTATAATATTAATATTTATAGGCCAAAACCATAACGACAGTGACTCTCTCTGTCGGAAACTAATGGAACAAAAATTCTGCCGTTTTTACCACAGATAAAACGTGCAAAACACGAAGTTATGGTATCAAAAACTCATTTTCGACTTTTTGGTAATTATGTCAATATTCTTTTGGATGAGCGATTTATAATATTAGTAAGGATAAGGATTGTCATTTATCATTTTCAATACCTGCTTTGGTAGAAATTTTACCTGTAACTGTTAACAGGAGTGGGCACTTCTGCTACAATTCCCGCATAGAATGCGTCCCTTTTACATTTATTTACGTCCTTGAACAGTGCTATAATGCGTGTACCTGAAAAATAACAAAATACAATGTACGATCAATTAATAGAAAATGAATTGAAGAAGGCGACATAAGATCTGTTCTAGAACTAGGGGAGTTTCTCACCACGCAAGTAACGCTATCGTTTAGTACAGTGTTTTTCAACCTGTGGGTCGCGACCCCCTGGGGGTCATAAAGCTTCTGTAGGGGGGTCGCCAGAGGTCGAGAGAACTACTTCAGTAAAAAAAACTATAAAGATTAAAAAGATTGATTTGTTAAGTGAGAGAATTTCAACAAAAGGATATACTTATAAATATTTATGTTACTCATACTCATTATGTTAATGGGAAGGTTGTGCTTGTTTTTGATCAATAATTTTCTCCCAATGTGGAACTGTATTTGCTACACATAGACTTAAATCGTTTTCAAATTTTAAGCGATTTTTTTGCTTACTTTTTATTTGGGTCTTGATGGAAATGTCAACTCGCAATTTAGCCAGCACACTTGCCGGACGGCCGGCATCGGCCTTGGTCGTACGTACGTATACATATGTGCGTAAATTGCGTTAGTTATCAATTGGTGACGTATTCGATGTATGTGTAATTGTAATTGTATAATAATTCGTTTTACGCACTATATTATGTATTTACATATATCCGAATCCTAATAATGGAGACACATATAAATGTCGTATGGAATGAATATTTGTAACACTGTAACCAACGGCCTGGCGTGCGCAGCTCGAATTACGGATCTGCGCGCGCCAGCGGGCCGTCGATGCCGTACTCCCGCACCTCCAAGCTTGGCTCCACGGGAAGGAGGAGGTCACCTACCGATTGACTCAGATACTCACCGGGCACGGCTGCTTCGGTGAGAATCTGTGTCGAATAGGACGGGAGGGATCGACACATTGCCACCACTGCGCATCCGACCTCGACTCGGCCCAGCACACGCTGGCGGAGTGCCCCGCGTGGGCCTCCGAGCGCCGAGTCTTGGTCGCAGAGATCGGGCGAGATCTGTCTCCGCCGGCATTGATTAGGGCAATGCTGGCGGACGAGGGAGGTTGGAGGGCTATAGCCTCCTTCTGTGAAGCAGTGATGCTCCAGAAGGAGGCCGCCGAGCGGGGTCGGGAGATGGCCGATCCCGCTCGAAGGAGGCGGCGCCGGGCTCGGTAGCACATCTGCGGCGCTGCCGCGGGTCGCCGGCGCGCGCTAGGGAGTCGCGCCCGCGGATACGGCGACCCGGGATGGACCACGCCCTTTCCGTGGCCGGGGGGCATCGTCGGTGGAGAAGATCGGGGGAGGTAGTGTAGCCTCCCCCGAGGAGGGCTCCGCTGTATCGACGGGGGAGCGGAGGCTGGGGGTTCCCGGAAGTAGCATGGTGTTCCCAGGGGCTCCCTACATGCCTGAGGAAGGCCATCCCTGAGGTTTTTAGTGGGTAGGCCTCCCCCTTCTGGGGAGGAGAGCCCCACATAACCGCCGGCTCGTAGCCAGCCACAGCCGGGGTATGCAATTTAATGCTTTTTCTCAGGGCGAACAAAAAAAAAACGCTGGTTTAGTACATCGGTTTTAAGAGTTGAACCTATCGATTAGGCCAGTGTTACCAGTGCTATTTACAAACGTTACCTATGGTCATTCGGACGTCGGCGGGCTTGTTGTACGCGATGCAACGTGCGGGCAACACTTTCATCGAGCTGCGTGTCGCTGACTCGAACTTAACGCGACACATAGTGAAGGTCTTGGTACTCTAAAAAAAGTCATATTTTCAACTATATCCCCTGTGCGAATCTTCCATATCACCCTAAGGTATTTGATTTTTATTACCGATTATTCATTGAACTCCTAACAAACGCATAAGGAATTACATTTATATCTCAGTACCATTAAGTATATTTGAAAGACTAGAGAGATATAATATTTTATCAATTATATTTATATATGTATAATATATCCGTTACCCTAGATCCCATAGCACAAGCGTTACAGAGCTTAGTTCGGGCTAGGCTAATTGGTGTAAGTGTAACAAATATTTATTTATTTATTTAGTTTACAGAGCGATTAAAAGTCGAAAATATAACAAGACAATCAATAACTATCAATAGTTTGAATAGGTCTATTAATTTGAGGCGAATGTTTTGAAAATCTCAAAATTTAATAATTTTTGATGATGAATAAAATGATTAGATTTATTTAAATTAATTTATTATAATATATTTGTTAATGTTTCAATTTTATTCAGACTAATTGAAAAATAATATTCTTGTATTTTCTAATTGTAATCTGATTTGTCTTAAATAAATAAATAAACTACTAAACTATTAGAGTTGCGTATTAAAGTACTGTAACAAATGACCAGCATCGTGTAAATTTTCCAAATCAGAGCTTAACGATATTTCAGGTACTAGATACTATTAACAATAATAATAAATGTATCTACTTGTCAAAAAGGGTCTTTTGTAGTTGGACTCAATCAGTAAGCCAAGCAATTGTAACGTTATAACAAAAATGTTTTTCTTTTTAACATAATCTAGGTGCGCAGAAGGAATGATTTACCGTAGTAGCACTTTATAATAAAACGCATCATATACTCACTCCGGGCACAGCACACTGATTCTGGCACTCTAGAATTTTGCTGCCAACCCAAGATCCGAATGCGCTCTTCACTGCATAAACACACATTCCCGGCTTCAGGGGTTCCCAGATTATAGCTCCCGGGGGAGGTAAGTCCGAAGGGGCTACTTCCGCAGACACTCTCAGTACTTTTATGTCTTTCTAAAAACGATAGCGATAAGTAAATTAGATGAAGTTTAGTAGAATAAAGATAATATTACAGAATTGCTTTGGCGATTAAGATCTGTTTAACATTAAGTGTTAAAAAGAATATTCGCTTTATAACGGTCCTCCCATTACAAGGGTATATAAAAAAAATCATGTTAATGCAATCTTTATACTAACATCTTCTTCGCTTTTGACAATATTCAAGGAGTTGCACGGCTTCTTTTCTTGCTCCTGCTACAGAAAAATAACAAATAAGTCATATGCTCATATCAAGTAAACACAATAATTTGGATTACAGAACATTTTGGAGAAACAAATATCATATTGAACCCTTCATACAAAAGCTATCGAATTAATTGTGATGATACTCAGTATGGGTTCGTCTCTATATAACCCCAGTATCGGCTAGATTCAAAGAGCTATCCACCGAGACAATTGAACTTTATTATAGCATTTTGTATAACGGGCCTCGAAATCGCCTCATGGACTGAGTTTGTATTTTGCCTGAAATCACTTTTATTTTCAAGTATTTTATTTACGAATAGTATATTAGTATGTGTACCGTCGTAGGTTCCATGTAGTTCTGCCCCAAGGGCGTGAATCCCACGGGTTTTGATGCGTTTATGTCCGCAGATTCGTCTTGAGCCTGTGTGTCACTATCTGTTGCCTTTTTCTCAGTCTGCGCCCATACCTTACAAACAAATAAATACTTCATATTTATGTCTGTACGGTGGTAGATGTATTCGTAGTCACGTTAATGCTAGTTATGTTCCCATCGTCAACTTCACCAACAACAACTCAACTTTACCATTGCAAGATATGGAAATATCGTAAATATACATACAGCAACACGTCAGGAGACGAATTTTTGAAACAATAGAAAACCAATTCGCATTCGAAATCGTGAGATTCGTATACGAATTACCGAATTCACTATTTCTGAATTTTCATTTCGTGCGTTGTGCAACGAGTTGTTCAACCCATTCGACTTTGATTTCTACTAGTAGAATATCCAACGCTGACGTGACCTTGACAGTGATCCGTTTCACGTGTGAGTCATCGCCGGATTTTGGTTTTTGTTGTTGTAGTTTTGAATTTTTCTGCGTGAAACGGAATTGAATTAAGAATTTGTTCTTAATGACAACACTGAATTCGAGTGATTCAAAAATCTATAAAATTGTAAGCAGTAGAAAATAAATTCGCGCACGATTTGTATTCGTATTCGAATTCCAAATTCACGTCTAATGATTCAAAAATACGTCTCCTGGTCTACGTGCGTGTGGTCTCGTTGAAAGATACCAAAATAATAATGATTCACTAGCTTCTGTATGGAAATGTCACTCCTTAATAACTATATTTTATTTTTCTACAATATTTGCATCAGCAGGTCTAATTACTAATGTTGCATTAGATATATCTTCATATAGCCTACATATATATAATGTTCCTGGCTAATATACAGATCATTATTGACTGTTATAATTATCAAACCAACAAAAAGCATTGAAATTTATTTTTTGAATTTGATATTTCTTCTTTGATATCTATACTAATCTATACTAATATTATAAAGAAGTAAAGTTTGTGTGTTTGTATATTTGTTAAATTGTAAAGGGTAATCTCGGGATACTACTGAACCGATTTTAAAAATTCTTTCACCAATAGAAAGCCACATTATTGCTGAATGTCATAGATTATATAAAAAACCGAAAAATTAAAAAGGTTTTTTCGTGGTAGTCCGTTTTGCAAAGTGAATCGGAGAAAAAACGGGCAGCGGACGGCGCGCGGTGGCTTCGGGTTTAATTCGGTTCGCGTTCGTGCTCGCTTCGGAAATTATTAATATTATGCCCAACGAAGTGGGCACGGGTCAGCTAGTTTTATAATATTTCGCTAACTGCAATTTCTGATTTTGACTTTATTAGTGTATCAAATATATGCCGTACAAATTGATTGACTTTTCTCAAAAGTTATTTTAACAGTGCTTTAGGTTCAACTTCTTCCAAAGCGCTGTCAAAAATAGGGCTATATAGAAAAGGGCAACAACCAGCTTCTCAACTCTTCACGAACGTACGATACAGCGTACGACGCAGCGTTTTTGTTTTAGAACTATTTAGGTTTGGCAGATATTTATTAATGCCTCTGACCAATTATATTGAAATTCTTATAATTATCTTGCACCTGAAGAAAAAATCGAGTAAATTAAAAAGTATAAATTTAAACTTACCACACTCTCTGAGCATATGTACTGAAAATAGAAGAAAAATATATGAATAAAATATAATATGTGTGCAATTACAGAATGTCATTAACAATTTCATTGATGTTTGAAACATTGAGCGATTTACTTATCCAATTTAGAACAATAGTATAATACAATTTATTACAAATACAACAGTTATAATTTTTTAAGTACAAAAATGTCTTTGGTTGATTTATTTAAAGAATATTTTGAATACCAATCTCAAAATATTTTTATTCGTTCTTATGAAAAGCTTATCGAAAAACACCAACTTTGTTTTATTTTATCCACAAAGACACGGCGGTTTGTGTGGCGGTTTCTAATTTTGTTTGGAATGTATTAAAAAAATTAAGTGTTCCTTTATGTACTATTAAGAAACCGTATATTCGATACGCATTCAATATATTCTATTCTATTATTTGGATTGTTGATGTATAACTCACAACTGAACGTAGATAAATAGTTTGTCTACGTCCAGTTGTGATTTATTCTGCAGAATTCAATCGGTCACTATAGCCTTTAGACGCTCGCAATACTAGTGGTTGTATTCGCGCGTTCGCGTACTCCTATACCTCTTTTCATTATTCGGCTTATGGTAATAGCCGCAAATGGCTTTTACAGAGTCACCTTGATTTATTTGAGGAAAGTAAGAACTGTAGTAGTCCCTCCAGCTTTACAAGCCAACGTTGTTGGTAACTTTCTACTACATTATATTGCAACATGTCCTTTAGCTCGAGTCGTATTTGCCTCAAAGATGAGGATACCTGCTTAGACGGATTGATCTATAAAGAGAAAATTCAATACCTAGCTCTCACATTGCTGTACTCAAGGAGGTCATATAATACTTAACATTTTATTTGATAGTTTATCTTTTTCTTTTATATAATAAAGCCAGTGTAACATATATTACATCGTAATTTATTGCCGTACCATAGCGTAAGACGCTATAAAGGATAACAAAAACCATTCCAATCTGGTAGATATCTTTTTAACACCTTTGCTCGTAAAGCTGATGTAATTCCACGGCTTTTAAAAATGTAAAGCGGGTCATAAAAAACGCGTGTTACCAAAGCAAATAGTTAAGTTAAAGTCCATACAAATTCCATAACAGTATTATTTGCCATTTCGCGCGCTGTTGCTATTCAAATTTCGAACTAATCGACGCGCGGCGCCAGTCAGTAGACAGCACTAGCGCGCTGTTAAAATGGCGGGAAAGCGACAGCGTGCATTCACAGATTGAGTTTATTTAAATGTTTTTTTTCTGTTTCCTCGCAAATGTGTTAAAAACGTCGTACGATATATGTGCGTATTGGTTATAACATGCTCGGCTCAATTAGGCACTCGTCTTCGGCTCGGGCTGAAATTCCGCCTCACATGTTATAACCATCATAACGCACTAATATCGTAATGTATTATTATATTTTCGACAAATTATAATTCACCGGTGCCGACGATCATATAGTGAAGTGACAAGTCGACCTTATAGTGTGAGTGAACACATGACTTTATGATACATTGCAATAAATATACGTGTGACTGAGTACGGCAATTAGTTTTAAGAATTAATTAACATTTTTTAATACTCGAATGTAACGTTTTGTGAAAATGACTTTTTAAAATATGACATGGTGCAATAATTACTGATCGACTATTTTCTTGTCTTTTTGCAAATATGCGGTTGTCTTTCTATCATGTAAATATAGATCACGGAGACTCACCTTGTTAGTGGGCGTGTCAAATATAATTATAGGCTCCACCGCACAAGTGCCTCCGTCAAACGTATTGTACAAATCGTTGCGCAAGATGTCCGTAGCCACTTGACAGTCTTTCAGCAATTCGTCGATCTCCTTGCATTCCGCTGATCAACATCAAAAGAAACTTTTCATCTTCCTCATATGTATTTTATAGATTAGCGAATACTATGGGTACGCGAAACAAAATATGCGTTTATATTAAGATTTATTTAAAAAACAACTGAATGAATCTATTTATATATTTGTTTTCTTACAAATATGAGAAAACGCTAACATTTTCAACTTAGACAGGACTAGTGGGCGTACTCTTAAAAACGATATTCGATATATCGTGGACTTCGTCGTGTCGTATCCTATTCTTAGTTACTATCGTTTAAAACATTTCAACGGACGATCGAACAAACGATATTAATTTTAACATAAGAAAACCTCAAATGACAACGATGAATTGAATTTGACAGACGAACATTCGCAGAATAAACGTCAAATTTACGATAACTACAACGACACCTCGAACCGTATCGTATAACTTTTCGCAAATTTGACGTAAATTTTGCGAATGTTCGTCTGTCAAATTCAATTCATAGTTGTCATTTGAGGCTTTCTTATGTCAAAATTGATATCGTTCGATCGATCGTTCAGTGGAATGGTTTAAACGATAGTAACTAAGAGTAGGATACGACACAACGAAGTCCACGATATATCGAATATCGTTTTTAAGAGTACGCCCCCAGAATCAGCGGTATAATATGCCGTGTTGACACCTTAACCAATTCGGCCATTGATTACAATCCCTTGCAATGGACAATTTCAAATGCATTCTTCACCCTTTACTTTGTTAAGCGAAATTAACTCTATTAACCATGTAGCAACATCTAACTTAGATAACTTTACAGATTGTATGACAACAATAAAGCAAGCTCACACATTGTATTTAAGACTTTGCATGTTATTTAAAAATATTTAGTAAATGTAGACGTGTGAAAAAATGCTAACAAAACATTCGACTGTCGAAATTAGTATTTGCGACTTTGAGTTTGTTTATCATAAATAATTGGATGGGTTAGATATTTCTGACAAATAAACAGTGCAACGAATACCAACTTTCCAAATGCGTTATCTTATCGTTGAGTGTATCTTGCATAAGACTAAGTCGCTCGTCCATCTTGTATTTGAGCCAAGTTTCATTAAAAATGCCTCTCAGCTCCTCCTCTACAAGCCTACAAAAAAAGTAAAATAAATAATATTAAGCGGAAACATCGAGAGACTTGAAAAATAAGTATTCATAAAATTATTGCTGTCACATTGTGCTTGAAGTCGATAGGGACAATAGCAAATATGGACAGAAAATACGTACGAATAGAAGACGAAATCAATGTTTCGGAGACACGTAGTTTAGTCTCCACAATTGAACGAATTTACGTACTACGTCATTAAAAAATAAAGAATGGTTTTAACTGGGTTCCTAAGTTTTGTTTTTTTAAATGGTTTCGAGAATTTTTTCGAGGTTTCTTGTAAACCTTTTCAACTGTTTTATACAACTAAATCGACAAATAAGATTCAGTATTAGCTCAGATTAGCTCAAGGACCAGTGTACGTTACAATATCTAACATAAGACGTTAAGTCAATTGTTTCACTGTATCTAGTCGCAAATAATCGGAGAATCAAATAATATCTTAATATATCGATAACGACTTTGTATTCAAAGTATATCAATCACGATTCGTTAATCAAAAATTGTTAATGAAAGCTTCGCTATTTCACGATTGATTAATTTACAAAGTGGAGGTGTATTCTACTGTCTAATTTTGGCATGAAATTCTTGGCTCCAATTCGTTTTAGGCACTAGCAAAATATGATTTACAAGCTCATGTAAGAAAATAAGATATTACTGCAATTGTTGATACAGCATAATCGATTTATAAAACTATTCATTTTACTCTTCAATCATCAATTGATTACTAAACGAAGATTTTTCCAGGTGATAGTTAGTCTAAATGAATCATTACAATGAAGATTTTTGTCACTAGTATTATATACTATTAGCAGAACTCACCTAGCGCTAGCTTGCCCTATGGTTTCCTTGACTTCACTAGTAGGCATTGTTTCATCGTCGGATTCTGAGTCCGATATCTCCACCAACTCTGCTGACATCTTGACTATGTCCAAATCTAGAAGGGGCGTCATATTCTTGATGCCGTCGATTAAACTCTGTTCAAATTATAACAATTATATATTAGACATTCAATCTCTAATCGCAATTGAAATTTAACAACGTTTTTTACCGACTGATTTAGATCTGGAGGTTTGATTTTTAATACCTCATGGGGATAGCATACATATAATGTCAAGCGTTCATAAATGTTTACCCAAATACTACACCAACATGAAGTTTGTCGTCATAATCACAAGAAAGACATATAAAACCTCCACAACAGAGGTCGCTGTAATGAATACTTCAATGTTAGATTTTTTTTTCTCAGGAGAAGAAGGCTGGGATTCCTTACAAGGAGCACGAAACGTACCCAGGATACCCCCGTAACCGCAAGTGTCACGGAGGTTATGTCCGACTCCACGCGACCGGAACGGTCCGGCCACGTGACCTACCGACTAAACTCAGCCTGTGCCTAAGTTCTAAGAATTATATAGGCAAATCGTGAGGGCGACCGCCCCTCAGAAAGAAGTCCAAAAGCGCTAGAAGAGGCACGGGAAGCCCAAGTGGCGCCTTTTCATGAGGAAACCAAGTCATGGCGATGCTGAAGGCTGCCGAATCAAGGGCAATTTTAGACGCGTGTATTATGTGTTCGGACATCGGACACAATAAGAAAAATAGTACGTAAAACCGGCATATAAAGAAACGCAATTCTGATATTTTGTATCGAATGTAAATAATGCCGTTTTAGGCGCAACATCGACGGATATCATTTTTTACGCATCTTTTATTGTCATTTACGCACGGTAATCGGATTGAATCTCCAAAGATAACGCAAGCCAGGTCTTCTAAGCAAACTTGAAGAAAAATGTTAACAGATGACTTCAATAGCAATAAATTAAATGTCTATCGATGATGTTAAAATTACAGATATATGATATACTAATCTTTAAATTTGTATTTTAATACATTCTTTGCATATAATTAATAATATAATTGGCAAAAAACGGGTAGTCTAAGTCTTCTTATTTTCATACTAACATGATGTTTCTCAATTCCAAAATTAATTAATATGTAATTGTGCGATGATCTGAATAATGGACGATAATTCGTTTGTTCCTCTTTTAAACAAGACTACTCAACGGACACAGATTCTCTCCATTTCCGCACAATCTAAAAAGTTCGTTCTTTTGTTGTTCACTTTCAAAAGAACTAATTTAATTAATGATTACACGCTTTTATATTAGCTTCAATTGGAACTATGTAAGAAAATCTTGGAATCTTAATTTAACCCACTTCCCGGTCTCCGATTGAGCTGAAATTTTGCATGCACGTGTAACAATGCATGACGACGGATGACAATGCATGGTTATGTGTGTGACGTCATTATAAATCCAACAAGGCGGCATCACCAAGATGGCGGATCAATTATTTTTAATGCACCCCTACAATATGGGTATCAAATGAAAGGGCTTGCAAAGAACACCTCGATAAATAATGTGACGTCACTCTTAATAAAATATGGCGGACTTTCCTAAGATGACGGACCAATTATTTATAATGCACCCCTACAATATGGGTATCAAATGAAAGGGTTTGCTAAGCTTGGTTTTTTAGTCGGAAAATGAATTAAAAGTAAAAAAAAATTTTTTTTTACTTTTAGTTTATTCTATAAGTAGAAGATTTACTTACTAGATTACGCGAGATTTACTTATAGTAAAATATTCTAATAAGTAAATCTCGCGACAAGCTTTTATATGTAAAAGTTTATTTTGTTCTTTTTAGCGCATTTAATAAAAACTTTTATTAATTTTATTTTTACTTTAATTTTTTCAGTGCAGGGTTAGGAGGATATCTTGAATGTGTTATGGATTTTGAACACATGATATGTATCAAAATATTTTGACACAGAATGGTATATTTGTTTGTATAAAAGTTTTGTAAGTACCATTTCTTTTAGTAAGCGATATACAAGTAAGTCACTCACCAACGCCCTTCTAGCCGCGACGGCAGCACATTCCCCGCAGACCATATTCCTGCGCTTTTTCGTCGCCTCGTAGTACACCATAGTAGCGGCATCAGCACGTAGATATGTTGTGTCGGCGCTGGATTTGCATGCAACGTTTATGCACTTGGTTGAGTGTTTAGACTTCTCAAGTTTCACGCTATCTGACGTTTTCGTAGGCTTGAGATTCTGTTTTGGTGCTGAAAGACATTTTTTTAATCAACATGTACTATTTGCATGACAGCTTTTCTACAAAATATAAAACCTGCGTTAGTATAATAATTAATTCTATATATTAAAAACTACTTTTATACTCGTTCCAACCATTTATTTTACTTTTGACACATGCTATAGAACGTAACTGTTTCATTATACGCAATTATTAACTTTGAAACGAGTGAACAGAGAAATATATAAACTGCCCAATAATATTTATATATCTTAATTATTACCCATTAAATACATTAATATGCCGTAAATAGCTCTATTCATAAAATGTAAGTGATAATTCATTTCCGTTATGAAAAGAGTTACGTTCTATCGCATCTAGTGACAGGACCAAAAGAATTCGGTGCAAACTAATGAATCGCAAATAATCGATTACACTTATTTGCAGTTAAGTCAGCTGACAACTGACTTTTGAATTGTTGTAATAGACAACACGTTAAAATTGTATCAGGGGGATATAATCTTCTCATTATACCTATAACATGAAATAAAACAACCAAAATATTTTAATATTGTTTTATTATAACGAATCGTCGGATTCTTCATACTTCATACGTGTTTATTATTAACTCTTGTGTAGGTATGTTGTCAACTCCACGGGAAGGAGGAGGTCACCTACCGATTGACTCAGATACTCACTCAGACGGGAGGGATCGACACATTGCCACCACTGCGCATCCGACCTCGGCTCGGCCCAGCACACGCTGGCGGAGTGCCCCGCGTGGGCCTCCGAGCGCCGAGTCTTGGTCGCAGAGATCGGGCGAGATCTGTCTCCGCCGGCATTGATTGCGGCAATGCTGGCGGACGAGGGAGGTTGGAGGGCTGTAGCCTCCTTCTGTGAAGCAGTAATGCTCCAGAAGGAGGCCGCCGAGTGTGGTCGGGAGATGGCCGATCCCGCTCGAAGGAAGCTGCGCCGGGCTCGGTATAGCACGGCTGCGGCGCCGCCGTGGGTCGCCGGCGGGCGCGAGGAAATCACGCCAGCGGATGCGGCGACCCGGGAGGGACCACGCCCCTTCCGTGGCCGGGGGGCGTCGTCGGTGGTGGAGATCGGGCGAAGTATTGTAGCCTCCCCTCCTATTGGAGGGCTCCCCTGTATCGGCGGGGGAGCGGAGGCTGGCTGCTCCCGGAAGTAGCTTGGTGTTCCCGGGGGCTCCCTACATGCCTGGGGAAGGCCATCCCTGAAGTTTTTAGTGGGTAGGCCTCCCCCTTCTGGGGAGGAGAGCCCCACATAGCCGCCGGCTCGCCACAGCCGGGGTATGCAATTTAATGCTTTTTCTCAGGGAAAACAAAAAAAAAACGCTGGTTTAGTACATCGGTTGTAAGTCTTGAACCTATCGATTAGGCCAGTGTTACCAGTGCTATTTACAAACGTTTCAGTCTCAAAACTGTCAATTGCTGTTACTTTACGGGGCTGACTTTTTTTCTTAGGCGTAGATACCTTGTTATGTTCAATACCACTACTACCATAGGCTTCTTTTGTGATTTTCGCCACCGTTGGAGCACTAATACCTAATGCTGCTGCAACACGGTCTCTAACTTGCGTTACTGGTATAAGGAATCCGCCACTGCGGCTTTCCTTTTTAAAAAAAGTCACGAAGCCGCAGCACTAACTCTCTGGATTGTCCTTTAAGCACCATACCTTTCGGCATTTTGCAAGTAAAAATCTTACTGGGAGGAACGATACGTTCAACTCAACCAAAGTAAGAACAATTTAATCAATACGGTTGAATATAAATACTCACACATATGAAAGAGCACTCAGCGAACAGAAATGTGACTAGCACGGGAGTCTTATTGCGAGTGACAAACAACAGAACAAAATGGCGTCGCCGGTGGCGCGTATTTAGTGTTGCGAACCCGGATTTTAAAAAAGGCGTAGGCTGGATGAGAAAAAGATGATGTAGAATTAATGACATTTGCTAAACAGTATGTTTATGGAGTCCGGGCCACATAATATTAGTGATTTACTGACTGATCCCGCAGACGAGGGCGCCACTGTCTCTTAAGTAAAGTTTGGAGCAGCGGACCCCGATTAATTGAAAAAATGCTTCATAAGGTAGTGAGTTTTTTATTTTGCAAAGTTCAAAGTAAAATATTTTGGGAGGACTGAATTAGTGGGTATGCAAAAATAATTGTGCCCTAATAAAAAATATTTTTACAGAAGTGAAGTTTTAAAATAATATGAAATATGTATTTAAGCAAAAATAAAATATCCGTGTTAAGTCGATTAAAAGTTCTTCCAGACTAAAATCGATTATTACAAAACATCGTATCCGTAATACATTGGTACAACACTAATTGATTCGAATTCGACCTATCAAAAGTGAAATAAATGGTTGGAACGACTATAGTCGTCTAGAACTAATTTCATAAAATATAAAACTCTTAACCAACTAAATTGAGCAAAAGAATATGCATTTCTACATGGGATATCCTATCAGGAGATTAGCACCCGGAAGTGTCAATTATTCGACACCATGAGGTTGATTAAAACGTTTTAATTTGTTATTTTGTTGAAAGTACTTATTCCCTTTTCTGGGGTTATTTACTTTTTATTAGTGATATGCAAGAATAGGAGAATTATATAAAAAATATCCCACGACAGCATATGTCAATCTTATATGGTGCACTTACAATAACATGTGCAACTCCCGATAGCTTAGCAATTCGAAGCTTTCTGATTATATTTGTCTACTCTTACGTTTATAACACTCCAGTCATCCCCAATTAAAACAGTTAACATTATTAACTATTATTGTGTGGTTCCGTATTGCAATATTTTTCAATAGTAGGTATTGTAGATTGACATATTATATTTCCCTACTAAAATACGAAAGTTAATCTGTCTGTTACATCAAAACCACTGAAACGTAAGGAAGGACATAGGCTACTGTTTTTTATATGATATAAATATGTTCAAATTTTATGAAATGTGTCTTATTTGAAGAATAATTAAAAATGCTACCTAAAATTACGATTCCATGCGGACGAAGTCGTGGGCACAGCTAGTATATAATAATCTAGTGACTAGTGTGTTAGTTTACTACCTATAAGGTCTTACCATTTTCTTCTTCGTCTGAGTCTAGGTTGAATATTTCCAAGCTGAATTTCGGCTTTGTCTTGTCTGTAGTGGACTGTAGAATAGATAAAGATAATTATATAACCGACTTTATTTTGCTGCAAGTGACTGTTGAATATTTTAATTTTATTTTAGTGTTCTCAAATCACATCCATATTTCACTCCATTCCATTGACAAATATAACGGACTGGTAACAGGACAATCATACAAATAGAAACAGCTGGCACGGTCCCAATATCTTAAAGGTGCCTTGGGGATCGATTACGAATTAAAGGATTACGATTAAGGAAAATAATAATTACTAAATAGGTCATTATGTTTAAATTTAAAACATTAACAGCACACAACAAACAGTAACTTTACGTTAATAGACGGTGGTCATATACAATTAAGCCCAATATGCATCTTACAACAATATACAATGTTATTCCTATGAACCTTCAACAAAGATTGTCAATTTGCCGACAAACGCAAACTATTTTTAAGTTAACACAAACTCCGATTGTTGTTGGGGCGTTTGTATTTATGAAAACGTCGATAAAATTTTGTTTTTAATTACAAAATAACAATTGTCTGCATAGCGTATACCGCTTCACTTTGGTTTAATTGCAATGACTAGGTTTAATATAAAAATAGTAAAATAAATGCAACAAACTGTTAATATGAACTAGTTATGCTATATTAATAACTCGTACCTTCGCTTGAGGATCAGTGAGAGTAGCATCAGGAGAAGATATTTTTGACTGTAAAAACGTAAAGAACATTATCAGTAGCCTACTTAGTAGACTACTTGCATTAACATTTTATAATATAGAAACTGAGAAAGTAATCGAAAAATATGATCATCATTCAAATGTCAATTATGTTATGTGAAGAGCAGAGCCTTCTGACACAAGTATGTTTATACTTAAAAAGAGACTCTGGCCACTGTATGATAAGGAATTGGATGTATAAATAAACATTTTTCATTTTCATTTCATTTTTCCATTTCATGATTGCATATTTGAAAAGTAGAAGTCGACATTTTTTTTTTGGAGGGACCTATGCTGAAGCTATATTCAGCTTTACCTTGAGTGTGTATGTGGGCCTCGGCACCGCGGCTGCTCAAATTCAAAACCTAGTAACATCTAATTTGAAAAAAAAAATGGTTTTTGGCATTTTTCGACTTACTAGGTAGTACCGAAACGATGTGGACCTTAAAACACCTATTTTCATACGTAATTTTAAAGATATAATTTATCAAGTCTAAGCAATTTGCCATGATTACGAGAATTTCTTTAAAGTACAAATTCCATAGTATCTCAAGCGACTTATTCACGAAAAAAAAAAGTATGAGCTATTTTAGTGTAACTATACTCCAAAAAGATTACGAGTAAAATGTCAACCATAGAGCACAACTTTTCGTTAAACACCCAAATCGTTATCTCTCCTGGTTTCGTCGGGCTAACGAATCAAAGTAGCCAACCCGTGGAGTTACTATGTTTTAATTTTAAGCAGCCGACCGTTCTGGAGTCGTTATGGTCGTATAAAAAGTGATTCGATGCAAATTGAGCGCGCGAGTAGAGGGTGAGATAGAAATAGGAAAGATGAGAAATATATATAGGCTTACAATTTTGCTGGGTTCTGGGGAAGTTGACTCTGACTCCACCTCACTGTTAGGCATATCAACATCCATTTGAATATCTATGATTTCTTCCTCCCTGATATCAATGTCATCATTAACATCTTTTGTGACTTCCTGGATATCTGTAAAAGAAAAAATATATCATTCTTGTATATTTAATGTTATTAAACATACAACAAAAACCGAGAACAAGGCTTTGAAGTTGGAATTTATCACTGCTGCAAGGGATTGGAGACGTGAGTATTTAATATTCATTTCAACTTATACCTCTACGCGTTTCTGAGAGGTGTCTTCATAGACGGACAACAAAATGATCTTATAAAAGTTCCATGTTTTTGATACAGAGTATGGAGCCCTAAAAAAGAAAACTACAAACAATATGATTCAATATGACTCAATTGATTCATTTTGAATTTCACAGTAACATATTAGCACATATCGAATTATTTCAGATGGCATAAATAATAACAGATGGCATGGTGAAATGATAATGATGACAAAACAAGTGTCAACAAAAATTTTATATACTACTTATATACTACATATATAAATTTTAGTATATATATTAGTATAATTTTATATGTAAATAATATAGATATTCATATTCACGACTTTCTAACATAGGTATCTTACCGTCTTCTGATGAACTCTCTTCTAGATTTACATAGTTTTTCACTTCTGGTGTCTGTACAAAGTCTGTATCTTTAGCCTCCTTATCAGACATGTCTGAACTAGTCCCAAGTAAAGTAACAAAATTCTTTGTAATGCCATCATAATGATGATGCATCATTTAAAACACCGTGTTGTATCATCATTATCATTTCAGCCGAGAAACGCCCAGACATAGGCTTTAAAGACATACTAATTATAGGCTTGCGCCAAGGGCGAATCGTACACTTCAGGCTGTAACTTCCCGAACGCTGCTTAGCCAATTTGTATAATTCGATTTACTTCTATCTGGAACTTGAACCAACCTAGTAGAACTATTTACAAGCATACTTGTCAGTAACTTTGAATGTAGAGCTTTCTTTACATAAGTATCATTTTAATGACCTACTGCTGTTTGGTGCAGATGGCCTGTACAGTTTCACCTGAGATAATTTGGGGAAGACTTTCACATTGAGATACGGGGTTCGAATAGAAGTTTGGTAAACAGACCTGCCCTAACACGTACATCACATTGCCTATTCCAAGCTGTCATTTTCGAATACACTATATCATTCATATCATTTCACTACATGATGCTTCCACAAAACTTCTTACTAAACTAGCTATATATGTAAAATACATTTAATAATGATTGATTGGAGTTACCTAAGAGAACCAAATAGGTGTCAAGCATTAGAACAAACATATTCCCATGACCGAGTATAGTCACCATGCATTTCGAAGTGGTCGGAATGGTATAAAAAGGAATATAGAGTGATAAATACTTAATTACATACAAACAAAACAAAATCAAAAAATAAACGCTTAAGACTAATGTGAGCAAGGACAGTATTGTCGTTAACAGCAACCTTTTTCAGTATTTAAAATTAATAAAAAATACCTGATAACTCCTTCTGTAGTAAGGATCTCAACAATGGATTAGCTTCATCCTTATTGTCAGTAGTTTCCGACATCCCGTCAGTTACAATGGCAGTCGCCAGCTGCTCTGTTGTCGGTAATTCCTATGAATTAAGTTCAAACTTTTGTTATACTTATGTGATATCGCATAAGCATTTCCGCCTGAACACCATTGCACTTCATGTGCAATCAAATATTGAAAGGGCATGACATTCAATTTAGAAGAATGACGATGCATTATAGACCGTTTGGATGAACATTTTGGCGGCTGCCGAGAATTGAAGTTTTAGGTATCAATCAATTCAAGTTTAATAACTTAAGCATTAATATCATGCAATAATTGTAACACAGTACATAAAGTTATCATACATACACATTTTAACTCAAATTCTGAATCCATTTTAATACTTATAAATGTAGTTAAAGAAACGTTGGCAACTGTTTAAAATCCGCATATTAAGTAGTAGTCTAAAAATATACTATATAACGTAATAAGAAACCTCAAAATATGTTATTGCTTTTATGAACCGAACTGAAGATAATTTTGATAATAAGATTACACTAGTGTTTTATGATCTAATTACGTACAGTTACATACACTACTTTATCTATATACGTAAGAATTCAATTTAATTATACAAAAAAGGTGTTAATACACATAATAAATGTGAATGGTATATATTAAATAATTAACAAACTATGCCATTCCTTATTTTCACGTAAATCGAAATTAAATATAGTTTACCAAATATGGTTTATAATGTATGGCAAATATTAAATTGTATTTTAGAATTATATTTAAATATATATATATATATATCAATAGTCACAAAAACTTACATATCTGACGTGATGGTGAATTCTATTTTCATTTTACATAAACCACAAAGATTCATAAATGAGTAAAATCGATTTTACATAACAACTATTAATTTAAAAAATGTTCATTATTATTGTTAATATATTATGAAGTCAAAATAAATGATGAATCTGTTTATTTTCTGTTTAATATTATTGTATATAATACTAATAAGACAGTTAGTATAATGTAATAAGCGCAGTCGTTCTCCGTACTGGTATCTGTGTTGGTGATCTGGCAAATGTATTAATTCATTTATAAAAAAAATAATTTGTTGTAGACTAATACTATAGCAGGCCCCCAGACTCCTCGCCTGCACTATATACAATTCTGAACAATGTTGATGCTTCTCTTCTCTTGTCTGTCATAATATAAAGACTATGATATGATATAAGAGATATGAAGATTCTACTTACCATTTCAACATCATTTTTCACTATATCTTCATTAACTTCTGTAGCAACATGTCCAGATGGCTCTGTAGACTGTAAATTAAAACTATTTAATTACTGTCATGTTGACTTTACAAATTTAATCATTGAATGTTCCCAGTATATACCATATTTATTTGAAGTAAAGAAATTATCGAGTGTTATCATCATTAACATCCTGTTCGTAACTATTATTTCATCAAGACATAACCTACATAGTGAAAAAAGGTTACATTTTCTCACTGGATAGTAAGTCACTAGTTATCTATAGCAATTAATCTTGTCAGCATGTCACATTAATTTTATTACAAATACACATCCTTTCACATCTCAGCCCATTACTTGTTGGAAAAGTATTCATATACCTGCACTTTTTTAACAGAAAATAAACATTATAATTATATAATCAAACTTACATCTTCTGCTAGGAGATCAACAATGTTTTTGTCTTTTATATCTGTTTCAGCATCAGTTTGAGGACTGCTTATGGCAAAGTTGAATGCATTTTCATCACTTGGCGATTTTTTGTCCTCCTGCTCTTTTGGAACATCACTTTCCGAATTCTGAGGGTTTGAATCTTCCGAATGCTCTCCTGCCAATTGGTTGCTGCTTTCTGGAATACATAAATCCACTGTATAAAGCTTCCCATATATAAACATATAACAAAAATAGTAAACAGAAAATTCGCAATATGTGAAATATTAACTACATACATACATTTACTATCATACTATAACTATAGTATATATGATTTGCATACTATTACTATAATAGAATAGTGTGATATACAGGTTGTGTAATAAAAAGGTGAATAATAAGAAGTGTAATTATTACAGATTTTGGGTTCCACATTTTACTATAAATGTTCTCTTCTTCGTAAAATTCAAATCAATATATGAATAATGTCCTTAGTATTGTAGATCTACGTTTTGAGATTAAAGATAGCGGCGCGATTTGAATTACAAAATCAGTATAGGAATCATTTGCAAATATTGGTGGGAGGGGGACGAGTTTATATCTTGTATCTCGAATACAATATTCGAGATACAATATAGTGGATGCAAATTTTTGAGGATTCCAATTTCAATTAGGACATCCATTTTGACGATAAGATAGTGGACGCAATTTTTATAATAAAATAAATGTAAGAATCAATGTTGGGTTTTTTGAAAGACGGGGACTGGCACTGGCATTATTTTCGATATCCAAGATAGCAGATGGGTCACATTTCTGAATATAACATCTTATTTATATATAATTTTTTTACTTATATATACACTTTACGATTACTCAATGTTGACTTAGCTGTGAAATACATAGTATAAATGTTTAACTGACCATCCTGATCAAAATCATCATCATCTTCATCTTCTTCCTCATCATCTTCCACTGCCCTAGATGTTTCAGCAAGAAGATCCAAATTGTCATTCACTTCAGGAACTGCATCTTTTAAGTCAGCTTCTTCAAGTGTAGAAGTTTCCATTGTTTTAACTTCTAATACTGATTTTGAAGCTAATAGTTTATTATCTTCTTCCTTAGATTTTTCTACAGATTTATCATTATCCACGGAATCAACCAAATCTTCTGATTTAAAATTTATAATATCAGTTGATTGGTTCTCTTTTTCATGCAAAGTTTCCTTTACTGCTATACTATCTTCAGATTCATCATAAAATGTATTTAATTTAGAACTTCCTTCATTCATATTTAATTTGATTGGTATTTTGTCTGTATTATTGATATTAGACTCCACAATTTGATTGTCAGTTACATTATTTTGTGTATCAGTAGAAGTTGTCAAGTCTAAATTAGAACTTACTTCCTTATCTAAAACACTGGAATAGTCATCCTGAATTTGTGACATTTCTACATCAATATTTTGTATATTATTATCTGAAACCTGCTGAGATGGGGTGATAAAAGTATTGTCACTAATATTTTGTTCATTTGCTTCAGTCACATGTATTGCTTCTGGAAACTTCATATTATTCTTTGAAACTAGTGAATCTGAACTATTGTTTTCCTTTTGTGTAAAAAACTCAGTATTTTCGATGATAGCATTACCGGTTTCTGTGATATGTATTTTAATATTTTCATCCAATAGCTCTGTTGATTCTGAACTATTATTACTTTTAGTTTCTGGTATTTCAAAAACTTTTGCCTTGATATAATCTTTGGTACCTCCACTAATTGATTCTATAACATCTTCTGATGATGAGGGTAATTGACTTAATTGTATAGCATCTTCTAATAATGCAGGTGATTTGTTTGATACTATATCATTTTTAGGTGGGTTGTTTTCACAAAGCAAAACAGTACTTTTGGTTTTCTCTACATCAGTGGTATTATTTGATACAATAGTGATATCAACATCATCAATAAACTCAATGACATCTTGAAGTGGAATTTCTAACATCACATCGGGCTTATTTATACCATGATCATTGACTTTAATACTTGAATTATCTAGCTGACTTGCTATTGAATCACCAATCACTTGTGTTGAAACCTCTATTTCTTGAGGCTCTTCCTGATCAATGTCCATCTTCATAATTTGAACAGCTTCTTTTTTGCTGCCATCTTCTGTTTCTGATGAGGTAACAACCTCATAAATATCATCGTCATCATCATCAATGAGAATTAAGTCATCAGTTTGCTCAGGTGATGTTTGACCTGTTTGGATTTCTTGCAAAATAGATGCAACTGCAGATTCAGTTTCTATGACAGATTCAATTTCTTTCACATTTTCTTTGCTTTTGTTTTCATTTGCTTCTTCATTGTCATCTAAATCAATAATTTCACAATCAATACTTGAACACAAATCATTAGTTGTATCAGTTGCATCTGGTGATGGTGGTTTTACCAATGATATTAAATCCTCTTCAAAATCTTCCTCATCGTCCCAGTTATATTGAATTTGTTTTTCACTAACTTTTTCAGGAAATTTTCTATTCATATTACTATTAGTTTGATTTTGTTTGTCACTTTCATCCATTACAGAATTATTACTACTGGTAGGCAAAGTATGTTCATAGTTTTTTGTGGTATCTATGTTATTTTGCAATATCTCACAATCTGGATTCTGATTATCTTTCTTATGTGTTTCTTCTATAGCAATATCATTGTTTTGGACTAAACTCATTGTGATATTATTTTTAAATATATCTGTAGTTTAACAATACATGATTAAGATAACTATGTACAATTAAACAGATAAATTCTTTCATTCTCCTCACTTCACAGCTAATAAGAAATGACAACTGTAGTTCTGTAAATGAAAAAATAAAACAGTTTAATAGATAGAACAGATTACAATATAGGTGCCATAATTATCGAGTATTGATAGTGATGGTTATAATAGAAAATCAATAATTTGTTGTTTTTATTTTAGACAACAAAAAACAAAACCATCAATCATAAATTAATAGAAAATTTGGGGCATATTCAGATCAAAAATTTCACATTAGTTACAAATTGTTACTCTAACTGAAGCAGATAAGAGTGAGAGTAATACCATAAAGCAATATTTAGGTAAAACTATCAACTCATTCAAAATCTTAAGTTTGCACAGTAAGTTCCTACCAAACAACAATTTATTCAGATACTTCAAAATACACTCAATTGATAAAATTTGTATATGATTGCATTCTTCAGGATAATACTAGCCCATATACATCTTTAGCCACTCAGTAATTAAATGAGTTTGGCTGGGAGACCTTCAGATTGCTACCTATTTAAGTCCTAAAAATTCTCAGCTCAGTATCTGGTTTACCTCAAAGAAGAAGGCTGCTAAAACTTGCAGAAGTCCTAAAACATCTATAGCGACTAAATCATGCCACTGCCTGCTAAATGGTAAATCAGTCATTGAACATAATGGCAAATATATATTTATATCAAATGTAAATAAGCTTTAAAAAAGTTTTATAAAATGTGATTATTTTTTTCCTTAATCTAATACATTAAATATCTCAAAGTTAAATAAGCATCAAAGTTATTTGAAAGACAAGATGTAGTAATAATAAAAGCTTCAGCATTATTTGTGAAGCATAGAAATCTCTCATGAATATACTACACTGCATTATTATATTGAGAATAGTCTTAACTTTAATACAAATTTTAGATAAAGGGTGGACAACTTTCTGGACTTTTATAAACCTCTTTTTAAACAACATATTACCTTCACCATACATAAAACTATAAAATGCCTTTTTTTATTAAAATACAATTATATATTTAAAACAATTGATGAAAATGGTGTACCTAAAATTATAAATCAAAGTCAAACAGCAACATTATTTAAAAAAATATATGAATTTAATTCTAAAATTATAAATATATTTATATAGTTTAAGGATGAGAAAATGTAAGTAAGAAAATTTACGTGTTAATTTCATTTCTATGAATATGTATGTAAATTGTGGCAGTTCACTTACACAGTAAAACAATTATTAGTTGTTTAGAAATTGTGTACTTTTCTAGTATTTTTATTCTCAATTTTTCATACAACAAAAATCTTCTTTTAGGACAGATGGCCGCTAATCTGTGCCCCCATCCCATAGCACAGACTACTTAGAGATATCCCATAGGATTTCGCCAAGTTAAAGCACAGAGAAGTATACGAGTGATTGGATTAGTATTTTAGTCTTCTCCTTCTTCATTATCTGTGGCGTGTTGACTGATGCTGCCATTACAATAAGATAGAATAGGCTATTCTATTCTACAATGTTTTCAAAATTTTTTAAAATGTTCGTTTACATGCGATAGTCAAGTGTTATTTTTATTTTCGCAAAATATTTATCTTGCAAGCAGAAAAAAAAGATCAAAATATTATCGAAAGATAAAGGCGCCAAAATGCCGACCGCCATGTCTGTGACGTCAATTGTACTAAAATAAAGAAATGTCAGTTTTCAAACGAAGATAGTAGTGATGTGCCAACACGGAAAAACAAAACTCGATTTAACGCGAGTTAAATTTCACATAACTCGGGTTGAACTCGCGTTAACAAGATGGAAGAGATAATGTTTTTTTTAATTTTTGCCAATATGTTCTCCACCTTCGCATTTATAGTAAAAAAGAATGTCCCTTTTTTTACTAGACAAATGATATTTTTATGTGTTTCAATTCTTTCATTTTTATATTATTTGTTTATAATGTAGTGGAAGAGTTATACTAAAGTAAAAAGCAAATTATTTATTGAAATCGAATCATTTATTTATGTATTTTTCATACGAATTTTAATTTTTAAAAATATTTATATTTATTATTGATAAAATTATTAAATTATACAGCAGTTTTTTCAAAATAAAATCAAATTAACATTATGTACATAACATAGGCTCATGATTTTATTTTGATTATAAATTAATTTATAATCACAATATTTTCAAGAACAAAAAAATTAACTAATTACTGTCATAAAGAATATTCTTGCAGTAGTATATTATATGTTGATATTTTAATTTTAATTGTATTATATTTAACTATTTATATAAAGGAAAACAAAACGAAAAATATTTTCCTGTCAATTACTACCAATTAGTGATTAACAAAAATATATAAAAATCTTATGTAAGTAACTAAAACAAACTTTTTGTAAGTTTTAACAAAATCAATATTCTTCTATAAGATTTTCTATTAGAACTCGGCATTTTCAAAAACAGAATTTAAATTTAATTACTATAAAAATAACCGGCACAGCAAGTTAACCTCAAATCTACATGAATGTGACACTTGTTTGTTATAAATGAGTCCCCCCATAGAGGGAATAGACATTAAGCAAAGCTATTCGATTGTCGATTTAGGTACAAAATCACCCCACAAATAATATTCGATTGATTTCTATAATTTGTCCCAACCTTATAAACATGGCAGATTATGTCAATTTGCTGTAGAACGGAAGTTCATTACTGATTTATTTCAGACACTTATTCCCAAAAGGAATGTTAAATAAGAAGAAAAGACAAAATACTTAAAATATTATTGTTTTATTTCTGGTAAGAAAATCATTGAGACACAATGTTTCTACAAAAAGTACTGGAATTGGCAATCTCCTTTCAACTTGACGCATTGCTTACAAACATACTTTGTTTTAGTACTAATGACGTCATACCGAGAAAATCATGGCGGTCGGTGTTTTTGGTCACGATATATAGATAATAAAATTTCGATTTTAAATTAGAAATACAAAATAAATCTTACGTTTTATGAAAAAATAATATAATTTTTGCATTGCTCAGTACAAAAACTATATAAATAAAATTATTACTTATTTTTATGTTATAACATGAAAATAGCCTATTATATATTTTAAATTTTCTTATCCAAATATCTACCACAGGACGGTATTTTTAGTCTATAATACTATCAATTTTATTGTTTGATATAAGAATACTAGAAAAGTACATAATTTCTAAAGAATTACTGATTATATTACTGTGTAAGTGAACTGTCACAGTTTATACAGTGTGTCTTGATAAAGTACGCAAACGAAAAGCGGTGAAATTATGTTTTATTTTATTGATAAAAACAAAAGAAAAAAGCAATTGACTTTGAAGTAAAAGTCGTGCATCAATAATGTTAGTTCGAGTTAAAAATAATATAACAAATCAAGAATTGAGTTGACTGAATTTTATTCATGAATCTGGTGTTATTTTATTTTAATTCCTGCGTGGGTTTGCCGTCCGATACCAGGCGCATCCCAGGTGGCGGTTAGGGGAACGCCCCCCAGATATGGAGGTACCGGCTGCGACTACGAGGAATGAAACCTCGTGGGTTGGCTGGAGGAGACGAAGCCGGAGGTTCACGCTGGTGGGGTGGTAGTTATCCGAAAGGGTTCCCATGGCCTCGCCAGGGCGCGATGCTGCTCTACTCAGGGATGATGCGCTCATGTCAGGGTGCGATGCTGCTCTCCTTCGGGATCGATGCGCTCTGCCCAGACATGATGCAGCTCTCCTTGGAGATTAACGCTCGCATCAAAGGAGTGTATCCTGGATCAGTGGGTTATTTAGTAGGTAGGCTTACCCCCTTTTGGGGAGGAGAACCCCACATAACTCGACTCGCGGATGTGCAATTCAATGCATTTTATTACCCCACCTTAAATAAAAAACAGGTGTTATTTTAATTAATAAAGCATACATGTTGACAATCACACATGCATATAATCTTACGCTCAAGCACAAACAGTAAGAACGAAGAATATTATCAAAATCATGGCTAACAAGAAAGAAAATAACGAAAGATTTTAGCTGTATGAGCTTATTTCTTTGCTCTCCCATAAGGAGAAATATACTGTCAAGTGTCAATATGACAATTTGACAATGAACTCCAAACTGATTTCTATTTTACGTTTACGAATTTGTTTGTTCACAATTCTATACAATTATTAAAATAAATACATAAAATCTCATTATTTAGCATTGTAAAATCAATTTTCAAATACATACAATTTCTAATGCTATTATATAAAAAAATCTTTTATCATTCCTTAAAGTTAAATTGATATTATCAATTAACGAATTTTATTGTGTTCCAAAACTTTTCTGTTAGTCTTACTACAAATTATTGATACTAAAGCTATGAGTGCACATGGTTTCTTATCGCCTCGGGCTCTTATGGGAGCAGCAATTGTTGGCCTTGTTGGCGCTGCCAGTGTATTTATATATGAACAAATATATGCAGAGAAGCGGAGAGCTATGCTAGGTTTGTTAAAACATATCTAAACAATCACAAACAATTTAATTCAGTGTCGGCGAATAGATCAGAATGTGCAAACAGTACAGTGTTAGTTTTGTAATTAATGATGATGTATGAAATTTATTTTTGATGCTTTTATGCAGAAACGTCAAGTGGATCAGCTTAACTTTGATTACTTTAGAGTAAGCAATACGAGATATGTGATGGACCCTCGATCCTTGCAGGCATTGCACCTGGTAAATTTCTATTGGTCTGGCATTACCTCAATAGGTGCACCATCAGGCTGACTGTGCTGAACAGGAATTGACACAACATTATTGTGCCTGTATGGACTGGTAGCAATGCTAACATTCACTGACTAATGGAGTAGTGAGGTGTGAGAAACAGCCTGGCATATGTCTGTATTGATTTTATTATAGTAACTGTAGACCAATTCTTTGCACACATGTTTTGTAAGTGGAGTGTGTGGAGTTATTTCATGGATATATAGTATTAAAGATTTTATGTTGGGATATTTAGGAGAATATCGCTTATTCACATCGTTGGGGATGTAGTGTAGTAGGTGAAACTTATTGACTTTTGATTAGATATAATAAATGTGACTAAGGTAAAAAAAATCCCGGATTTGTGTAAAAATAGAGGATGACAGGTTTGATGAAATATGTTCTCTTTATAGGGCAGCACTCACTGTGCCTACTCCTGAGGGTGCGGGCAAAATTTTATTCAAGTTGCAACACCCTAATGGCCATGGCTCAGGTTGAGTTTAGTCATCATGATCGTGCTACCTGATCAGTTTGGAGCCTGACATTATCCCTGTGGCACTGGCTGCAGTGGTATCCAAGAGTATTCTCAACCTCTCCTGTCAGAATAAAAATAGAGACTGCTTTCCTTTTGATGTTTCCTGCCCAATGTTAGATACATTTCAAAATTTTTGTTCTTGTAGGTGCTAAATATAAGAGAAATGGAGAATGGATAGAAAAAATTACTTTGGGAGTCAACTTTATGGAAATAAAAATAGCCCTAGCTTATTTTATTTAGTGGTTCTTTTCAGTATCATGTTTCGCCATGCACTTGTGTACCAATGGTGTTGGGATTCGTTGGCTTTGAATCCCAGCAATAAATTTCTTCAGCATCACTTAGATTGTGTGTTAATGACGAGTTACTTTCAGATTTATAAAATAAGTCTCTTATACAATTAAATAAAGTGCATACTAATAATTCAAGTGTGAGTGAGAGCACATGAAGGAGGCATGTGTAAGAGAAAACTTATACTGAAACTAAAATACTTTAATAAAATATAAATAATTTAAGAATCCACTCATTAATTTAGCTAAATATCAAAACAAATATTTTTGACTTTATGTAACATATAAAAAAGTGCATTTTTCAAAATGTTCTCAGTTATTTGTTATAATGTTTAAATTAGTCACCCTTATAAGTTATTAAGTCAGTATTGTATATAATTTTGAATAATCTGTGATCCTTAATATGAACTAAAACAATATATACATGAGTCCTCTATTTTAATTTTGTCTATTTATTTCAGTAAGTGAAGTTGCTCGACTGGACAGACAAGTAGCCACAATGAGAACAGAACTAGAAGCACTTAGAGAACTACAAAAAGAAACGTAAGAGTTTGTATTGACATACACCATTTTTAATTTACTACTATATTTATCCATTTATTAACGAAGAGAGAATATACAAGAGAACTAGGTTGTTTGTACCAGTGTCATTTGCTTGCGAGCCTCCATCTTACATATTCATCCCACAAAATAGCAGTTTTCGCCCAGCTGTTGCTGATTTGAAACAAGTAATATTCAGTGCAATTACTTACACATAAGTTGGCAACATACAATGTCGAATCCCGTAAGAACCACCGGGCGATTGTAACTTACCATCTGGTGGATAGTCTGTTTGTTTGACAATTTATTTCTTTTAAGAAGTTTTTACCTGCTAAGTATTGTTTAAGTCCTATAATTTTTTTAGCTTCTATAATGTTTTTAGGGATTCAAATAGAAAAGAAATTGATAACCAAGCTGTCTTTTCGATTTCACATTAAAGTAACATTTGGTAGGTGAGCTACAGTCGTTCATTTGCAGACCCAGATCCAAAGTGCTTAATCTGCCAAATATTATATAATACTGACACGGTATAATGTTTCATTAACAACTTATAATCATTTCTGTTGATAAAACGCTTACCAAGTATGTTCTGGCTTATGTCCATCAGCCGCGTCTTTCGATAAGGTTGTTAATGGTAAGAAAAGTAACCCGAGAGAGCAACTGTGTATCTGTGGCGTTATATTGTCGTGTGGCGTCGTACGTAGCATAAATGTTAATTCAGGTCGAGAATTGAATGACGTGCGTAGGTAAAATTCTTTTATTTTTTCAATCGCCGCTAGGGCAGGCCGAGATTGTATAGTTGTCCAGCCAAATATTACTGAAGAATACACTGAAAGCAATTTATTTGTATTTTTAGGCAAATTCGGCGTCTTAAACACCGCAAGAGCTCGCAAAAGCGAGTTAAACCAGCTGAAAAGGCGCCGGCAGCTGGGGACGTAGTGGATGGCACTGAGCAGAGTTACGCCTCCGACTCCGAGTACTTTACGGACTATCAGTCTGTGTTGGGTGAGTCAATTTTACTTTTCAAGTTGAAGTTTTCTTGTATATGTGATAACATATTAACTTAATGAAAATACAAACTTACATACATTAGTTAGGACGTAGTCTGAATAAAACTAGCAACATATTATTTTTAAGAGCCATATTACATCTCGAACGCGATTTTTACGTAAAACGGACAATTTTGGCCTTAGAAACGAAGATATATTAACAATTTTGACTTAATTAATAATGCAGAATAGCTATTGACATAGTTCGTAGCGGCCTCGCTTTTTGTAAATTTTGCTTAACTTTTTAATAACACCCAAAATTGTAGAGAAAGATTTTCATAAAATGCGCGAAGGCACTATTTTTGAGCTCCTGGATTGAACTACTGTTCTACATAAATGAAATTAAAAAATGATAATGTTATTTCTTATATAGTCATATAATAAGACAGTAAAAATATTTTGTCTGTACATTTAGTATTTTTGACTGAAATGGATAGAGGGGCACTTAAATAGATTATTAGAAAGCAAAAAAAAATTTTTGGAATTTTTTGTCTGTCTGTCTGTATGTATGTTCACGTTTATCTCCGAAAGTACTGAACCGATTTGCTTGAAACTTTCACTATTTGCTTTGTTTTAACTCAGAATAATATCTAAACTTTGTTTCATCAAAATCGGTTCATTAAAAAAAAGTTATCGTCATTTTAATGAACTCAAGGCATGATAATATTGCGAATTATAATGTACACCATTCTTACATAAGTTACATGGGAAATTTAAAATCTAAAGACAATTCATTATCATGATACAATACATACATATAATAAAATATGATAAATGCGAAAGTTTGTTTGTTTATTACCTCTTCGCGCTTAATCTATACATATAATAGAACAGAAAAAATATTTAAGTGTAAATCAGTTTCATTACGCATGTTAGTTTTTTCATAAATTACTAGATGGCGCTGTTTCATTTAATCAATTTCTACAACGCGCTATTGTAGTTTTTTCAAATAATTTTTTCATTTTTTCAAATAAAGCCTAATAAAGGAATGTGTTTCGACATAAGGCGAAAATCGCCTTCGTATCTTTTCATGATCTTTGCGCTGAGAATCGAATAGGAAATTTTCTGTGAATTTTGCTTTAATTAATTTAATAATTTCTTCTGTGTTGATTTCGGATTTTGTTTTGCTTTTTGTGTATCAATAACATTCAACTCGAAATTTACGCAGACGAAGTCGCGGGCAACAGCTAGTATAGTCATATAGTTCGTAGCGGCCTTTTGATATATTATTGATTTAATATAGAAAAAAATCTTATTCTAAACGAAAAAACTACGAAAATCGCTTTAAGTTGACTGTGAATATCTTCTATCTACGATAGTATTTATTAATATATCAGAATAAATGTCACTTTATGAGGAACAAATATGTTATATTTTTTAACCATGAATCTATTATCTTATTTTAATAAAACCGATAAATCATATTGCAAAATTACTACAAAATTCGATGCACAGGCCGTCCGAATTCCATATAAGCCAGTGGTTCCATATAAGCCAGTTATTAGGACCAAAGGCTCAGGCTGAGTTTAGTCGGTAGGTCTGTTGGGTCGAGCCGCCTCGATTCACCAGGAGTCCGACATAATCAACGCATCCCTGCTTGCCTGTTGCGTTGGTATCCATGATTGATTCTCAGCCTCCTCCCCTGAGGAAAAAAAAATAAAAAAAACCGTCCGAATTCATTATAGCTAAAGCGCTTCTCAGAGTCGGACCTATGTCGAACTTCTTCGCGCCAATATCAATAGAACCCGAGTGATCGTGCCGCTGAGCGTCAGTGTATACCGCGATTATTAGTTTTGATCACGTAACTAAAATAATTTTTTGCGACTTTTACACTATACTCTGTCCATTATGTTATTTTCTTTTTGACAGATCGCGCGTATGAAATATTGTTTCTATTTTCAAATTATAGTACTACAGTAATAATATACTTTCTAGACGGGTAACGCCCACATAGTGAAGTGCTCTGTGCATAACAAACTACCACAGACAATAAGCAGTTCTTGAAATTTAAGAGAATTTTCTTTCTGATCCATTTAAGAGAGAAAAAGGAAAACTTTCTTAAATGGATCAGAAATATACGAAAAAATAAAGTTTTACACATGCCAAGGAAATTAGGCAAAATTTTATATATTTGGCGAATTACCCCAATTGGGTAATTCGCCAAATATATAATATAAAAATTAAACAAGTAAATTTATTTACATTATTTATTACATAGATTCATCAGATTCTTCTTCGTAAATTACACTAGACTCGTCAGTTGAGTCCTCTGTTACATAAATAACCAATTCTTGTGCCATCATGTTATCAATTGCAACATCTCGATCCCAATCAGACATTATTAATTTTTTTGTCCTCTGTACAACACTCGCCCAGTTTTCAGGCGTCACATCACCACACGCGCTAGTTAATAACTGCAACATTTTATTTGCTGTAAACGGCGGCGTTGTGTTATTTCTTGCTGCCTTCCCTTTAATTTGTGCCCATATCAATTCGATGGCATTATACTGACAGTGATACGGTGGGATTCTAATGACAGTATGTCCATATTCCGCAGCCATTTCATCGACGACGTATCTTTTAGGTATACGTTTCGAACTTAAAATTCTTATCAGCTCCGCTTTCAACAATGTATCAGTCACATCCTCACCATTATCACGAAGCCAGTTAACAATTTGGTCTTTGGTACTGCTTTGCGTTGGCTTTTTATTTATTTGCCGCGAATGATAGGGCGCGTTGTCTATAAATATAATTGAAGGTTCTTCTAGTAGCGTCAACATTTCCCTAAACCAACTTTCATCATATACTTCTGCATTCATCTCTTCGTGATAGTCACCAGATTTTTTGGATTTAAAAGTGAATAAAAAGTGAAATAGACAATATATGACAATTTACTTCATGTATTTGAAAAAACCAGATAAACGAATTTAATATTTATAATAAAAATAATATCGCTGCATTAAATCGATTAAAAGTTCTTCTTAAATAAAATCGATATTCTGTTTTAATCGAATCGGTAACTTGCGAGTTCATCACTGATTTCAAAATATCTTTAAACTGTCAAAAAGAAAATAATATAATGGACAGAGTATAGGTATTATTTATTTTGAATTTCATATTTTTTTAAAGTTATTCTATATATTATTTTCATCTATTATTTCTAAAGCTTTTGCACACCAAAACCATTGAAACGATTTGATGGAAATTAGGCAAATAGGTGATTCTGTTTTATGATGATTTATACTCCTATATAATTGGTAACTAGTTTTTTTCTACTCTGAGCTATTTTTAATTTAAAACTAAAACCGTATTTAATAAACATTATTTTTAACAATATCATCTGTCCTATTTATAATATCATCTTCATATAATGTGTTTCTTCATATACGATATAAATAGCAATAACGAATTATTCCATAAAAATATAAAAATTTTGGGAAATGTATCAAAATCGCTTAGTCTTAGAGTCAACACAGTATTTTGGACGTGTTTTCTTCAATGAGTTGTCGGGACGCTTCGAAATACCTAATCTCGCAGAATGAAGAATTGTAATAGGCCTCTTAAATCATAGTAGTAGATTTTCAATATTTTAATGAACTTAATTTAAAAAAAATATTGATAGCAAATTGTGCTCCTTTTCCTTAAAATAGATAATGTATTTAGTTTATTGAGTGTACTCCAAATTAGTTTGCAAGACGACTTACGTTTTCATGCTAGTATTTAGTACTAATAATAATTACATTTTTTATGCCAAATAGGATTTCCAATCATCATAAGTCTCTAGCGTTATTATAGAACTAAATTGTTGAATGATATGTTGAATATTTTTTTTCTATGATAGCGTTAATTAAAAAAAATGTTTAGTATATCCCTCCGGTCTTTATTACTAAAATATTTACTTGAAGAAGATAAGCAGCCTAATATTTATTTCTTCCTTCAGGCACAGATCATGAGTTAGACAGCGAAGAATTTTACGACGTGAATACAGATGATGACGACGACGACACCCTCAGGGAGAGTTTGAAAAACGGCCATGCAGAGGCGAGCCCAGAGTTGGAATTGGAAGAGGTAAACCATATTCCACTAGAGCGCCTTTCTTTTGATGTTTTGAGATGACAGGAATGGTATAAGGGATAAAAAGGCCTGTTCTAGTGTTAACGCTATTGTTATGCATGATCGTGCCTAAGTTTTCAATGCAAGGTTATTAAGAATATTTTATTCTTACATAAAAGAGTGATTTGTGCCATTTACAGTTTACGGGCTATAGATTTTCTAACACATTAAGCTTCCACAAAGTGTAATTGAATTGCCTTTGTATAAATTTAAAAATCGCACCAAAAAGACACATCATCACACTATATGCAACTAGGTACAGTATTCATGCGGGAGTGGCACCGACGGATTGTGGCGGCCTGGCGCGCGCAGCTCGAATTACGGATCTGCGCGCGCCAGCGGGCCGTCGGTGCCGTACTCCCGCACCTCGAAGCTTGGCTCCACGGGAAGGAGGAGGTCACCTACCGATTGACTCAGATACTCACCGGGCACGGCTGCTTCGGCGAGTATCTGTGTCGAATAGGACGGGAGGATCGACACATTGTCACCACTGCGCATCCGACCTCGACTCGGCCCAGCACACGCTGGCGGAGTGCCCCGCGTGGGCCTCCGAGCGCCGAGTCTTGGTCGCAGAGATCGGGCGAGATCTGTCTCCGCCGCCATTGATTGCGGCAATGCTGACGGACGAGGGAGGTTGGAGGGCTGTGGCCTCCTTCTGTGAAGCAGTGATGCTCCAGAAGGAGGCCGCCGAGCGAGGTCGGGAGATGGCCGATCCCGCTCGAAGAAGGCGGCGCCGGGCTCGGTAGCACAGCTGCGGCGCCGCCGCGGGTCGCCGGCGGGCGCGAGGAAGTCGCGACCCGGGATGGACCACGCCCCTTCCGTGGCCGGGGGGCGTCGTCGGTGGAGGAGACCGGGGGAGGTAGTAGCCTCCCCCGAGGAGGGCTCCCTTCTGGGCAGGGGAGCGGAGGCTGGGGGTTCCTGGAAGTGCCTTTGTGTTCCCGGGGGCTCCCTACATGCCTGAGGTAGGCCATCTCTGAGGTTTTTAGTGGGTAGGCCTCCCCCTTCTGGGGAGGAGAGCCCCACATAACCGCCGGCTCGCCACAGCCGGGGTATGCAATTTAATGCATTTTCCTCAGAGGAACAAAAAAAAAAGGTACAGTATTCATAGATCCATGTTTGGTAACAACATAATTTAGTTATTATATTTTTAAATGTTGTGTAAGTGTACATACGGCTATAATTAATTATATTATTTAAGATTGTACTAATTTGTTGTAATAATACTGTTAATCAAGATTTAAAGGAGGACATAAAAATAGATCTACTGAGTTCCTTTTTATTCCCGATAAGGCTCCTAATTTCCGAACAGATGTAGAGTTAAGGTTTTTGTTCATTTAAGCATACATTATGTTTTGACGTCTATAATTGCCTGTACAGGTGTATGTTGAATAAAGATGATTTTGAGTTTGGTATAACAATAATTGTTACTTGTTCTTTTTCCTAAACATATTATATATTCAATATGAAATTCATTATGTACCTGATAGTCGAAATAATATTTAATGGTTACTCATCACTATTTATATACATCCTCTGACAGCACTCACCAATATATATTACGTTACGTTAGTATATTACGATTAGTTGACAATCGCGATGTCGATTATATTACTACTAGCTTTCAGCCCGCGGCTTCGCCTGCGTGGATTTCGGGATTGGGTCTAGAGGGTTAAGGGTCATAGCTTTTGCCCACGGCTACATATGCGCGGAAGTCGGTTTATGGCGCCAAGGTTTTATCGCGCTTTCCGTGGGAAAATCCGTTTTTCCGAGATAAAAAATACCGCATGAAAATCTGTGCAGTAGTTTTTGAGCGAAGCCTTTATTGCGCATCCCGTGGGATCTGACGATTTTTCCGGGATAAAAAGTAGCCTATTATTTAATCCGGACTTTTATCTTTACGTCTGCAAATTTTCAAAACAATCGGTTCAGTAGTTACGGCGTGAAAGCGGAACAAACAAACAAACTCATTTTCCGATTTATTAGTAAGGATGATTAATCACTATACATTTTATGCTGACAGGATAAATGCGACAGACCTGGCGGCTTGAAGAAGGTGCAAAATTCCACGTAGTTGTTGGATGGAACCAGGTGATTAAATGCTATTGCATACAAAACTTTTACATCGACTAAACTGTTTTATTGCGTTTTATACTGCTCATGATTTCAGTGTAAGGTGTTTGAACAACTTAAATCGTTTTTTTCAGAATGCGATTTGCATACAATTGACGTAGTCAATTATCGATGTACGAATGTACTCGTCTTTTTTAGCATTGCTAATTTGAGTCGAGGTGTTACAAACAATGTTAATTATAATATAATTAAAAAATAACGTATTGTGTAACATTCTATATTCAGTAGCAGATTATCTTGTGGAATATTTTATTTTTATTAGAATGTAATTCTAAGCTAATACTGCATTTGGATACAAATCTATGCAAACTCTCTTGCATAGGATTTTCTTCACCTTTATTTCGTCAGTAACAGTACCATCATGGCGTCAAGATAGTGCCGCCGCTTCAAATGCTAATGCGAGACTACAGTCGGGTCAATTTAATAGGCCACATTTGACATTTCATTAAAATTCCTCAACTAACCTTGTAATGGCGGACATAAAATATTCAATATTTTTTTAGTTTGGAAATGCACAAATGACCTTTGTTACAATGTTGCGTTCAGTGAAGTCTATACGTAAGTGATGTCCCTCAATAAATCGAATGAATGCAATGATTACTTGTGAAAGCATTATTCACCATGAATTAATAGTCAGTCAGTTTGACCATGAATTAATAGTATGATTGTATCTTATACTATATTGTATTATATTATTGTAATTATTTACATTGTAAAGAAGAGATAAAAAATAGACCTTCAGAGTTTCTTGCCTATTCTTCTCGAGAAGGCTCTCCCAATTTCCGAACAGGTGTCGAGTCAATTTTTTTATTTTTTTCTTTTTTTTCCTTATTCGTACGTACGGACAAGGTTTTGTTTTCTTTTTTTAAGCTTTGTTTTTTTGTTTTGTCTGTTGACGTCAATAAGTGCCTGTAAAGGTCTATGTTGAATTAAGATTATTTTGATTTTGATTTTATTTTTTTTTGCGTCAAATTTTTATTAAAATAAAACATGTTATTCTTTGTTTTATAATAAAAAAACAATAATAACTTCTTTAACAGAAAAAATATATTAATACAGTACCTATAAAAAAGAGTGATTCACATTTAAAAGGCCGCCAACACATCTGTTGTTGCGGGCAGCGATAATCACTTACTATCAAGTAATCCATTTGCTCGTTTGCCTATTAAAATTAAAAAAAAAAGTACTTTTCCATAATAACTGTATTCGATTCACATATGTTTGAAGTAAATATCGATTTTTTCACCATAATCGGAGTGTTTAAGCAGGTCACCTCACTATGAACAAATGTCAAATGTGGCCTATTAAATTGGCCCGACTGTAGTGATCGACAGCCGCGGATCAACTATAGTCGATGGTATGCGTGCATATACAGTGTAAAATAAATTAAGCGTTTGAATTATTCAACGTTTTAATCAAAATCAGTATGTCTGTATAAAAAAAAATGCTTTATTAGGTAGTGCTCGAGAGTCGTTGTTAGATATTGTGTTCGTATCCGAATAAAATTAGACAGTAGGGGATGCTGAAAAGTTCCTACTTTTGTCCACTTCTAGTTGAAAATTGAAAAACACTGTTACCACAACAAAGCTGTTATCTTATAATTCTACTGTAAACATTTCAATTATTTCCCACTCTAATAGCTATTTCTTATTTCAGTTATATTTAAATTCATTCAACAGCATATATTAAAATTCTGTGGACCGTGACTCTGTACATGTTCCATAATCCTTTTTTATGTATTGCTATGAGTTGCTCGATCTCTTTTCTCTTTGAGGGGTGATATTATTACTAACGTATATTTTTCATTCCTTTTCAGGGGAATCTTCGCAATACTAGGACATAGCCAGGGACTGGTGTAAAGTACCAATTGTACTAGAAATGTATAAAATATAGGGAAACGGAATATTTAGGTAGCTATTTTATATGACGGTTTTGGCTTCTGGTTTTGATGATATTTCTCTTTTACATACAATGTATATCTGTCCTTTGAAAAGGCCAAGTCTGAGCAGTTTGCTTTCATGATTATAATATTTTAATATTTTAACAGGAACAATAGATTTACTGACGTAATAATCACTGAGTCGATAGATCTAAATTGTATCGTCGATACAAGACTCCATTCTTTTTGAAGATAATAAATAATTATGTTGTATGGATATTCTGAAAATTATTTTTTGATTAATATGTTTTCATGTTATACAGACTGACTAGAAGAACTCATTCCTTTTACACGGTTATACCTATTCGTGATATGTATTGCGACCACACTATCGTGTTTCAGGAAGCACTGTTCTAAATTCACTAATACTTGTATACTTACATTATTTTTACGCTGTAGTGACATTATATACATATAAATACGTGAATAATGACATAGTTTTTTTATACTATAATAAAACTAATAGATTCATCAGATATCATAGAAACATTCAAAGTAAAAAATAAAAAATAACAAACAGCATGAAATATCTTTCCTTTGCTTTCATTTTATTTCTATTGATTTGGATTTGACACAGTTTTAAACAATAACAATTTGATTGAATTTTAATATTATTTGTTATTTTTCTTTGAACTGTAATAGACTACATTGATTATAATTTGCAACCGGTATCCTCGGTAAAATTTGACAAACATCGCCGTAGTTACGTGATACAAAGTAAAACTTGTATGAAATTGTGGTAACGTACTGTATTCATCAAAGAAAAAAAAACATTAAAAATAACAAATAATATCAAATAATTTTCTCTTTGTATTTGATATTGTTTAAACTGAATTTTGATATTATTTTTCATTTAACCCTGTTTTATTTCTTTTGTAAAATATTTTTATTCTATTTATGTAGTGAATTTATGGAAAATAAAATAAGTTAAATATTAGACCAAACAGTATTTTCCAACTTACCAGTATAAGATGTTGAATAGGGTACTTCCCTCTATATTAGAAAAGATCTAAAAGCATACAACTATGATAGCTTATGCATTAAATAGTCGGAACCATCATGTTTAAGTACATAAAATAACAAAAATAATATAAAAATTAGTTTCAAAGTATTCACTTTTTTAATCTATACGTAAAACAAGAGCGAAACATAGGCCGCCATGTCGTGACGTCACAAGGTACTGAAAACTTATGCGTGTCAATGTCATTATGAATTAGTACGTATAAAGCCGCAAAACAATAAAAAAAGAAGTTACAAACTTCTTTTTTTATTGTTTTGCTTTTAGGTTGCTTTTTTAATGTAAGAGAACGTTATAAATACGTAAGTTAAATTGAAATCGCACGTGAATCACACTATGGAAAGCATTTTTATAAAAGGAGATAGTACGAATTTACCAAAAATAAATGCATTAATGGTCGGAAAATCTTTGCTGCAAATCCCGACTTTTGTTCTGCCGAGTTACGGAGTATTAAAACATCGATGTCAGTATTACTCTTTTATTATTATTCCTTTATTAGTTGTTTATATATAAAAGATAAAACTCATTTTTAAATTATGAATATAATAATACATAGCATCAAACATAGAGCTTTGTTTATTATTTACATGCCGTATTGACGTCATCGCTACAGAGTAACAACTCGTGCGGCGCCTTCGTCTAATTAGGCGCGAAATTTGAAAATATTAAATTTAATGCAATTTTTATAGTACTTAACGAGTGTATAAATTTTTTATATTTTTAGTATATGGTTTACTGACGCGCAAGGATCAAATTAAGATTCTTTTCAAAAAAGAGATTGATTCCCTATTCCTTATACATATGATTCAAAATCGAAGTTATACAAAATTAGCCAGGGAACCAAAGATTCCACCATTTACTGAAGTACAACTAATCTAAAAAACAAAATATCATCTTCTCCCCCAAAAAGAAAACATAAATAGAATTAAAAACTCCTTTTTAGCAGTGTTTTAAAAAACTGATAAAAATATACGAGTGTTAAATTATAAAGTTTAGATTTCTTTGCGCCAGATTTTCAGAGGACACCATTGCAGGGTACGAACATGGGCGACGAATAAATAAATACGTTGGGTGTTATTCTTGCACTGGTCACGTTGTTTTAGAATCTCAAGTATCATAGATATTGCTCATGTACACCTTTTTTTATTATTATTTTTATTATAATAGCCATACAAACTATATAATACTACTCACAATAGTGTGGTCGCACCCTTAATGGCGTGGTCAATGTTAGTTTTTCATAATATCTAGTGAAATTTATATGCGATAACTAAGAAAGTTTATTTATAATTCAAACAATATACTTTATATACGAGGGAGTGTTTTTATATTCGCGGAATGGGGGTATAGGGTGGAAATAAAAGACCACATTATTTTACCTTTTCAATATATTCACTTGAAAGATGGATCTTTTTTCAGATCTTTCAATTAATTTATTTACACCCGCATAAAAAACGTTTTGTTTTTATTTTCAAAATACGCCGAAACTGCCTCCTTGACTTCATCATCGGTGATAAATTTCTTTCCCGCAACTCTTTTTTCATTTTTGGGGGGAAGGTAATAATCACTGGGGCCAGGTTTGAACTGTAGGGTGGGTGATCCAAAATATCGAAGCCCATAAGGTGAGCTGGGCAGGGCAGCCAATGCAATGCGGCTCTTCCGGATGGACGCGATGCAAAAAGCAGCACAACTCTCGTCAATTTCCTCCGTATTTTCTCTTTAATAACTTCTTTTAATCGCTCTAATATTGAAGCGTAGTATTCTCCGGTTATAGAGACACCCTTATCTTTATAATCGATTAATAATATTCCTTCCGAGTCTCAAAAGACCGTTGTCATGAATTTCCCAGCTGACTATGACACCTTAAACTTTTTGGGAGGTACTGTGCCCTTTTTATACCACTGTATGGAGTCTTCTTTAGACTCAGGCTCATAATGATGAACCCAAGTTTCGTCTCCAGTAACAATTCGGCTCAATACATTATCCTTGTCCTCATTGCAGAGGTCCAAAAATGCACGTGAACACTGTACGCGCTGTTGTTTTTGCGGCTGCGTGAGCATCCAAGATAATCATGCAGGATTTTAAAAATTGTTGTATTGAATACTCCAACCATTTGTGCGAGCTGTTTCTTCTTTAGTCGAGCATCCTCGAGTACAATTTTTCGACTTTTTGGATAAGTTGGTCACCTCAATGCTTCTGACCGGCCTCGGGTCGTCTTCAAGTGATTCCCTTCCTTGTTTAAATAAACTGTGTCACTGGTACACCATGGATTTTCCTGGGCAAGAGTCGTCGTAAACCGATGACATCTCATTCAGTATGGTCGGAACTGATTTTCGTTGCTTGGTAAGGAACTTTATTACGGCACGATATTACATTTTTTCCATATTTCACTTTTCACTCCCGACTATGTTGCTTGGATGACGATAGCTCAAAGGCAATGTAATAGCAATGAAACCTCGTATTTATACTAAGATACTATGAGTCACTGAACAGGACTCTAATGAGCATAATCACTCCCTCCAACCCCGTCATTCTGCAAACATAAAAACGCACCCTCGTATCTGTAGCCCTTTTGAAACCAAGTTCAATAGGAGTCCAAGATATTTTAATACAATTCATATTAATTTTAATTTATCAAATAAAGTATAAAAATGGATGTTCTTTTCGATTCCAATTTCAATGTGGCTATACCGTCCAGATCACGAAACGTTCCTAGGAATCAATTTTTTATTAAAATCTGATTTCAAGAGTAATCCTGCAGATTTGAGATTGGTTTTCCGTCAATCAAATGGTCAAAGTACTCAATTTTTTTGCAAAGCTTTGAAAAAAATTGCAATCTTACAGTCATATTTGGGTGTATAGAATATTGTTTCGCTATCAGAGTACTTGCGACTAATGATTATGTAACTATGATGTGTAAATAACGTTACATTAACACCTGTTTTTGATAGTTATTGTTTATCGATCGCTTGCTGAAATAAATCATATGCCGTTAATGGCAATGAATAAAATTTTCTTTCACATTGGTGTATATTGGTACACATACTTACATAAATAACAACTTAGAAAGCATAATATTATCTTCAACATTCAGCGCCTGTACTTTTAAGCTCGTATTCTAAAATTCTAAAACTAAACTCCAATCGATGCTAATATCGTTTGAAAGAGATGGTGCTATTAATATTATATAGTCCATCCCTTTCTAACCGTACTCAAGTAGAGCTTTGAGTAGTTTAATTTTAAAAACACGTCCTTAAAAAGACACATTACAGTCGGGTCAATTTAATAGGCCACATTTGACATTTGTTCATAGTGAGGTGACCTGCTTAAACACTCCGATTATGGTGAAAAAATCGATATTTACTTCAAACATATGTGAATCGAATACAGTTATTATGGAAAAGTACTTTTTATATAAGATCCCTATCTTATAAAAAAAGTACTTTTCCACAATAACTGTAATAGGCAAACGAGCAAATGGATTACTTGATGGTAAGTGATTATCGCTGCCCGCAACAACAGATGTGTTGGCGGCCTTTTAAATGTGAATACGCTCTTTTTTATAGGTACTGTATTAATATATTTTACGAGTTTAATTGCCTTAAAATTTTATAATACCAATTATTTCTCTGTTAAAGAAGTTATTATTGTTTTTTTTATTATAAAACAAAAGAATAACATGTTTTATTTTAATAAAAATTTGACTCAAAAAAATCAAAATCAAAATTATCTTTATTCAACATAGACCTTTACAGGCACTTATTGACGTCAACAGACAAAACAAAAAAACAAAGCTTAAAAAAAGAAAACAAAAACCTGTACGGACAAGGTTAAACGAACGAATAAGGAAAAAAAAGAAAAAAATTGACTCGACACCTGTTAGGAAATTGGGAGAGCCTTCTCGAGAAGAACAGGTAAGAAACTCTGAAGGTCTATTTTTTATCTCCTCTTTACAATGTTAATAATTACTATAATATAATACAATATAGTATAAGATACAATCATACCTATATAATACGATTACAGTCGTATGTATGTTTACATACAAAAATAATACAATAAACTAACTGACTGACTATTAATTCATGGTGAATAATGCCTTCACAAGTAATCATTGCATTCATTCGATTTATTGAGGGACATAACTTACGTTTAGACTTCACTGAACGCAACATTGTAACAACGGTCATTTGTGCATTTCCAAATTAAAAAAATATTGAATATTTTATGTCCGCCATTACAAGGTTAGTTGAGGAATTTTAATGTAATGTCAAATGTGGCCTATTAAATTGACCCGACTGTAGTCGTCGATATTGTTCATATCTTGCTATAACTTCGTTGTATTATGTTCGAGAAGGGTATGGTGCGATTATTATGTATTTTCTTATATAATATTTTCTTCCTGTACGTATGCACGTATAAGAATAAGTAGCTAATTGTATTTTTTTTTTCATTATTTGTAAAGGCCTTTGTTTAATAAGCTTATTTATATTTTGAGAGTACAGACCCAGGTTTTTGTTGAAGTGTTATCGAAACACGGCAACACGTCCAACTTAACATTTGCACTATGTGATAATCACCGTTATTACGAGCGATGTAAGAGCTGCGCTAAGATTAACATGTAAAGTCTGACGTGTTGCTGTGTCTACACCTTGATATAGATTTAAATATTTAAAATATGGTGTTGGGGTGCGGTCCATTGTTCATTGACTTAAGCATTCTTTCTAAAGGGGTTATATACAATAGAAAGACTTAAGGTATATAAACAAAAGAACATCTGAAGCATACAAAAATGTAAAGACAATGAACCATTAACCATAAACATGACAATAAAGTATAAATACAAAGTGCTTCCATTGCTCCGAATTCGAATGATTTATATATGCTAGTCAAATATGTTCATAATACGAGTTCATAATACACTTTAGTTTTAATATTATTTTACACGTAAATAAATTAAAATAGCAAACCGATATGTGGAAAGATTTGTGGTTAAATATTGCTACGGCATTTTTTACAAGTACGCAAAATGAAATTGAAAATAACAATCGGATGACACAAAAAGAATTAAAAAAATATATATTGATATTAATCATGTGGTGTGGTTGACCAACATGTTGTGTTAGTATCACATGGTGTTCATGGCGTATCTTGAACGTGATCTTATCTAACCATTTTTTCGATACCATTAAACCTGAATAGTTTCCTAAATAGCTTAGTAAATGCACGGGGCAAAGGCTGCAAGGCGACGTCGCCTTGCGTCTCCATGACAAGTACTGACGGGGTATAAGGTTCTGTCAGTACTTAAATAATTTCTTTTGATCAAGTGGAAATAGCACCGCTTAATCATCAAGAAGATAACTACATATAAAATTAAATTTACTTCTTATGATGACAAAAGTTAAAATAATTGTTAAACTCTCGATAAATGAATCTATCGCAAACGTGGCATTAGCCACTTTATATTTTGTTAGAAATAAAATATTGGTATGATTATTAATGCCCTAGTGCAAGCAAATACAGACTTTAACGTGACGAACTTTCATACCTAGACTGTACAGTCAGAAGCAAAAATATGTATACATTGTCAAGGCTCCAAAAATATATAAACATTTACGATTCCAAAACGAAGTACTCAAGTTGCAGAGCATAAAATTGTAGCCACTGGTTCACATCATAAATATGTATTCATTCATTGCTTCATTAAATTATGTCCACTAAGAAAGGAACAAAACTATGTATGCACGTTTGCATCAATAACATGTATTCACTCATTGATTTATAAATTTGTATCCACCAATAATAAGTATACAACTAAAACTTCATAACGCCGTATACAAACTAATTCGTTAAAATTGTGTAAAACAATTGCCTACTAGAGTTCTTGTCAGTAGGTTGGGCACCTTCGCGAACCATATGAATATCACCGATCTATTTTCTTAGAGAAATTCTTTATTATTCACTGTCGGAATTTATCATACAAATTTAAATGCCAAAGTTTGTTTGTTTGTGTTCTTTAAAGTGCCGTATAATAGTATAGTGTTAGTTAATCGATCTGAAACCTTTGCACGGGTTGTTTGGTATCGCGAATATGTTTTTCAGTTCAGTATTTTGTTTGTCTAAGGTTCTATTTAGATATTACTAGCTTTCTGCCCGCGGCTTCGCCCGCGTTCTATCGACTTTTCCCTCATGCTTAAGTTCAGTCGTGCTTGTCTTTGTATACAATTTTCAATTTTCCCTCGGGAACTACTTAAAGAATTGGGATAAAAGGTAGCCTGTGTTCTTTTCCATATCAAAAGCTATATGCATGCCAAATTTCATCAAAATCCGTTCAGTCGTTTTTGCGTAATTGAGTAACAAACATCCAAACATCTAAACATCCACACTTTCACATTTTATAATATTAGTAGGATATCAAATATCTCATTTGAAGGTTTCACGTCAATTACCTAAGTATTTTAAATATTATGAGGAATTAATGTAAACATTTGAATTATAGTATGTACTTAAATTTTATTTTTAAGCTTAATTGTTACATTTTCAAAGGTCTTAACACACACGTAATAAAAAAGACTTTGATTTTAAAAAATAAAATCGCTTTAATAGCGCGTGTAACCGCCTTCTGCTTCAATAATATCCTGTAAACGTTCATGCATCGATCCCACTAAATTAGCGCATATGGAACTACCTATAAAGGAGTCCCACAGCTCCAAAGTATGCGTACGCAAAGTACTGATATCGCGTGCTCGTTGAGAATCCCAGTCTTGCACAATCTTACCCCAAAGATTCTCGATAGGATTAATATCTGGGCTTCTGGGCGGTAGTCGGATTTCTTCCAAATCTTCCTGATTTTCGATCCATGCTCGAGTTAATCTAGAATTATGCGCAGAGCATCCATCTTGCACAAACTTTATGGGGGCATTTTCAAAAACAACACGAGCTGTAGGTACCAAGACGTTGGATAAAATGTCAATGTACTCTCTAGAGTTTAAGCGTGTTGTTATTTCTATCAATTCACCAGGTCCTGATGCTGACATCCAGCCCCAAAAATTTAGGGAAAGTCTACCACTTCTTCGATTTGGAAGAATATTGCTTTCTAAATATCGCGTATTATTGGCTCGCCAAAGGGAAACTCTGCCGTCCTGACTAGTGATGAAGACTTTTTCATCAACGAATATAACATCGGAAAAATCATAATCTAGATAAGTTCTAGCAAAATTTAAACGTTGTTGTTTGTGCCGCGGTGTTAGTAATGGTTTCCTGGCAGGAATGCGATTATGAAGCCCACTTTCATGTAAACGTCGACGAACAGTTGTTGCTGATACGGAGTAAGCGTTGGCCAGTGTAGATGTACTAGTAAATGGCCTTTCTTGAACTTCATCAATTAAACGTCTGTCTTCATCTAAAGATGTTTTCCTCGGTCGCCCAGAGGATAAATGCTTCTGTATAGTTCCTTCTTGTTGGTATCGCTGGTACCATAAATACACCGTTTTTCTCTGAAAAACAAAAAATACCTTATATTTTACAAAATATACTACTTTTAAAAAATATGGAATATTCTCATAAGTTAATGTTATTAATCTAAACTCACTGTAACTCCTAATGCCTCTGAAATTTCTGTTATAGATAATCCATCTTCTTTCATAATAACAATGCGGTGTTTGGTAAAATCGTCGATGCGGTACATATTTTAGAATACCTATAATTGATAAATTATAGACGAGAATCAAATCAATCCTAAATAGTACGGCTTTCCAGAATTTATCGTTATTGAATACAATAAATTTATGCTTGAGTGACACGAGATGACAAGATGACATATAACAAAAAAATTGTTTATAACGGCCAGTAATAGATTTCTAGTTTAACCTTCTTGGTTATTTTATTGCAAAGGGTATAGCGAGGTAAGGAGGACGAAATGGCCCCATGGCCCATGACGGAATTATCATTTGTACTGGTATTGGCACTCTAAAAGAATACGAAATGTAAGGTCGTTGACCCCTGACCTTGACCTGTCTTTGAGATATTCGAGAAAGTTCGTATGCGCGCCGATTATTTTCAAATTTTTTTTCCGAAAAACTATAAAAGCTATAAAGATGGGACCAATTGCGTATAATGAGGGATACTTTGAAAAATATTCTGTATTTTTTTCAGAGTTCTCGTGAAATGACAACTGTGCAAAATAATTAAACAAAATATAAATATTTTTTTTTAGTACTGTTCTATTATGTCTACCGCGCCAAAAAAATTATATAATACTCTTTGATTTGTACACTTACACCACACAAAAGACAATCAAAATCAAAGAGGCGCTTCTTGAATAATATCTAAAAAAAACTTGTTCGATCGTGTACGGTAGGCGCCCGCCCGGCCGCTTCGCGTGGTCTAGGAAACGTGTTTATTCATGTTTAATAGATTATTATAAGTGTATTCGTGTCATTACAAATACGATTACGCTGCACACATATAATAATAATAATAATAAATATTTGTTACACTTACACCAATTAGCCTAGCCCAAACTAAGCTCTGTAAGGCTTGTGCTATGGGAGCTAGGGTAACGGATAGACATACATATATTACACATATATAAATAATTTTTATTGAAATATATATCAACAACCATGACTAAGGTGCAAATGCACCTCGCATTCATCACACAAACATCTGCCCCCACCGGGATTCGAACCCGAGACCTCAGAGATGGCGACACCTTGAAACCGGTGTACTATCCACTCGACTATGGAGGAGCGATTGGATTCTGATACTGGTTAAATGAGACAATTGTTCAATACTTTAAAGAGCGACTGGCGTTACCAAATTCTCTAAGTGAAGAGGTAGAAAAGCAGCACTGAAATCGAAGAAAAACGGCTTTGCAACAACTGGTGTCATCAGAAATTGTTGCGGCCAGTGCCCTATCTATATTATTGAGAGATGAGGGAATCCTGTCCAAATGAAAGATGAGTGGACTGTATAAATTATGTACTAACAGATTACAAAAAGATGCCCGACAATATGTAACGACAATTAAGAATTGTATGCGCGCGCGCGTACTGGCTCGAGGCGAGCGGCCGAGTCCCGTTGTCTCCTCTACGACCCGTCTTCCCCGCGACCCGCGTCGGTGGTCTCCAAACCGGTCGACGCGATGCTGTGGCCGGTAGCGGCCTTGTCTTGACCATATACTCCCCGCGTTGAAGAATCTTCAATACTTTCTAAGGGCAGGGGGCATATATTATTAAAAGCGCGGCGTAAAATCCCTTTTCTGGTTTTAATGTCGGCCACTCTAGCCACGCCATCCTGGCCGGGAAGAGTGCGTACGATGCGGCCAAGTAGCCACATTAGTGGGGGCAATGCCTTTTCTTTTATTAAGACCAGAGTGCCCTGCTTCAGTTGCCCGCGTGAGCGCTGCCATTTGGTTTTCTGTTGAAGCCATAACACATACTCATTAGAGAAACGAAACCAAAATTGTTGTTTTAGAAGCTCGATGCGCTGGAACCGTTGCAATGATGTAATCCTGGTTGGCTTGATCTGCAGATGAGGTACAAAGTTTAGAGATCGTCCAATAAGAAGATGGGCAGGAGTAAGAGGATACAAATCGGAAGGATCATCAGAAAGCGGAGTAAGCGGTCTGGAATTGAGGATACCCTCCACCTGAACCAGCAAAGTAGACATCTCTTCGTACGTCAAATGAGTCGAATCAAGAACACGCCTAAGGTGATATTTCGTGGATTTTACAGCAGACTCCCACAATCCGCCGAAGTGTGGAGTATATGCTGGAATGCAAGAAAAGTTTATGCCATGTTCATTCAAATTTAAGCTTTTGGCAGTTCTATACAGCTCATTGGACGCACCCACGAAGGTGGTACCGTGATCGGAAAATATGTTCCGGGGTTTGCCTCTGCGAGAAATGAAACGATTTAAAGCTGCGAGGAAACCTTCTTTCGAGAGATCTGAGACGAGTTCTAAATGCACTGCCTTTGTTGCAAGGCATACAAAAACACAAATGTAAGATTTTATGAGTGTGGAACCTCTTCCCTTGCGGCTCGCTATCATCACTGGCCCAGCATAGTCAATTCCTGTTTCTAAAAATGGAAATTCTAGATGCACGCGCTGTTTGGGGAGGTTACCCATGATTGGCTGTGCATTTTTGCCTCTGTGTCGAGTGCATGTGATGCAAGTACGTACAATACGTTTAGATAAGTTAGTGCCGCCAACAGGCCAATAGTTATGTCTTACTAAAGCCAGTAAAAGCTGTGGACCGCAGTGGAGGTGCCCTGCGTGGGTTGATTTAAATATTAGTCTGGTAACATGATGGTTACCACAAAGTAAGATAGGATGTTTCACGTTGTAATCATAATTAGAATTATTAAGCCTGCCACCAACACGAATAAGCTTTTCTGAATCTAGAAATGGTGAAAATTTTAATAATCTATTTTTATGTGGCAACTCTTTTTTTGAGACTAGTAAATTGTATTCAACAGGAAAAGATTCCTGTTGAGCTATGCGGCAAATAAAATGTAATGAAACTTCGAGTTCATTAGTTGATAATGGACCCAATAATTTAGATTTATGACAGACATTGTTTATGAAGCGAAAAACAAATGCAATTATACGTTGTAGTTTTGTAATATTCGAATTATTGTGAATTAATGTTGAAAATAAATTAATATTTTGTACAGAATGAAATGCTTTTACTATCTCGGGTAGCTCCTCCTGAGTTTCATTAGGATTAGACGGCCATTTCGACTCGTCTAATTTTAAGAAGGCTGGACCCGTCCACCAGACTGAAGATGCGCCCAATTCATCCGCACTAACGCCTCGAGACACTAAGTCTGCAGGGTTTTCTTTAGTGGGAACATATCGCCACCTATGTTCACCCGAATCTTCCTGTATCTCGGAAACTCGATGTCGAACGAACGACTTAAGCTGCACCGGAGACGACGAGAGCCATCCCAAAACAATTGTGGAATCGGTCCAAAAGAAAATATTTGTGGATGTGAATGTTACAGATTCTGCTACTTTCTTACAAAGTCGTGAACCTAAAAGCGCACCACAAAGCTCCAAACGAGGAGTGGTCGTAGGTTTTATTGGTGCAACTTTGCACTTAGAAACTAGAAGACGGACAGTGACTGCATCACCTGATATGCTGCGAACATAGATACACGCGCCATATGCACTCTCTGATGCATCTGTAAAGGTGTGTATTTGTATTTGAGTTGGTGATGCAGCAACGACATGTCTCGGTATATGTAACTTGTTTAACTGTTGCAATGAGTTTGTAAAATGAAACCATGCCTTTTTTATATTCTGTGGTACTTCTTCGTCCCAGGAACATTTGAGTTTCCACAATTGCTGCATAAGTATTTTTGCTTTCACGATACAAGGTGCAACGAGACCTAGGGGATCAAATACTTGAGCAACTGTAGATAATATGCTTCGTTTGTTAACCTTCTGAACATCAATATTAATTTGAAAAGTTAATGTATCCCTGCCGCAACACCAACTCAAACCAAGTGTTTTAGATAGTTCATTTTCGCTGAGGTTGACCAAGTTAGACTGCGGCTCCTTATCACATATCGCACGCAAAATTTCAGAGTTATTTGAATGCCACTTATGCAACTCCATTCCCGCCGATTTCAAGGTTACAGTTATGGACTGAATCAAATCGATAGTACCCTGAATCTCATTTTGGCCTGTTAATAAATCGTCAATATAAAAGTCCTGACAGATGGCGCGCCTGACTCTCAAGTCACTCGATTCAAGACCCAACTGCCAAAGACACCTTGTGGCAAGATAAGGTGCCGAAGAAGTTCCATAAGTGAGGGTGTTCAAAGTGTAAGTCTCTAACCTGTCAGACGGATCGAACCTCCATACTATCTGTTGCAGTGAGCGCTGTGACGGATGAAGTTCTACTTGCCTGTACATTTTTAAAATGTCGGCTGAAACGACATATATGTGTTCCCTAAAACGTAATAAGATTGAGAGCAAATCATTTTGTACAGTGGGTCCGATTCTCTGAATATCATTCAGAGACTTCCCCGATGTTGTGACAGCAGATGCGTCAAAAACAACGCGCAACTTTGTTGTGGTATTTGACTCTCTCAAAACCCCATGATGTGGTAGATAGCAAGATTGATTTTCGTTTTTGTCATAATGTTGTGTATATATATGATTATTTAAATTTGTGTCGTCTGTGTTTTTTGTCATATGTCCCAAATCGATGTATTCCTTTATAAATTCTATATATCTTATTTTAAATTCAGGTTCTCTTTCTAGGCGCCGTTCTAAAGATAAAAATCTGTTTTTTGCCAACTGAAAAGAGTTTCCTAAAGAATGGGGGTCATCTTTTAATGGCATAGTTACCACGAAACGCCCATCTGAATTCCGCGTAGTAGACTTTATAAAGTTTTCCTCGCATGCACGCTCTTCATGTGTCATATGATGCTTAGGTGCAATTGTATCCAATTCCCAGAAACGAGAGAGATCACATAGCGGAGACATATTCAAGAACATGCATACAGACGTATCAGAGTTGGGTTTGTGTATTGTGCCTGAAACAAGCCAGCCGAGCTTTGTTTCAAATAATGTTGGTTTGTGTTTACCTAACTGGATACGATTTGTGCCTATTACGTTCCAAAATAAGTCCGCGCCTACTAGAATGTCGATAGCTGACGGAATGTGAAACGTAGGGTCGGCTAAGCAAATGCCAGAAGGTATTTGTATATTGTTTAAATTAATGAATGTATTTGGCAATGTTGTAATGTTTGGCAAAATGAAACAGTCAATGTCCGTCCTATAGTCACCGTGATAAGACTCCATTGTAAGAGAGCATCGTTGTGAGCTACGAGATGTCTGACTATTGATGCCGGTTATGGTTGAATGCGTGGTAGACATTCTAAGACCCAATTTGGTACAAAGATCTTGCGTAACAAAGTTAGCAGTACTACCATTATCCAATAAAAGTCTGGCTACATGGGCAGTACCACTCGAATCAAGTACCTTAACTAAAGCTGTAGAAAGCAATATGTGTGACGCTGTTGTAACAGTTGTATTATTAACTGACAGCGCGACATGACCTTGAATAGGCGGCTGTTGTGCCTGTTCAAAGTGTAACAAAGTATTATGTTTTGATTTGCAATACTTACAATGACTAAGCCTGCATTTTGATTCTAAGTGTCCTAATCTAAGACAATTAAAGCATACCTTGAGTTCCTTCGCTTTATGATTGCGAGCTTCCACTGATAAAGCACGAAAAGACTCGCAATTAAACAACTGATGGTTAGGATCTCTACACAAAGGACATTGAACATTATTTGTATGACTCTTGCTAGTCGAGACTATGAAACTCTTTTGTTTAGAGAGAGGAACGGTGGTGTTGTCTGATTTATTTTTGAAGCCCTGTTTCGATTCCTCTATAGTCTCTAACAGATCTGCCCTATTAGTGAGAAATTTAACGAAATTCTCTAAAGTAGGGGGATTATCCATGGAATTTCTACGCTCCTCCCACTCGCGACTTGTAACACTATCAAGTTTTATAAACATCATGTAAATTACCAAAGTGTCCCAGTGTTCAGTTGGTTGACCTAGAGTAGAAAGTGCACGGAGATTTTTATTTGTGACGTCCACAATGTAACGCAAAGCTTTACTCGACTCTTTCTGTATACTAGCTACATTAAAAAGCGCCTGTACGTGGTTGTTCACCAGCAAGCGTTTGTTGTCAAACCTCTCACATAATAAATCCCACGCAGCTGCATAGTTAGCGGCCTTGAAGTCTAAGCTTTTAATGACTAAAGCGGCAGAACCGTGAAGAGAAGCGCGCAAATAGTGGAATTTATTAATAGGGTCGATGCAATCGTTTGTATGGATAAGTGACATAAATGTATCGCGAAATTCGAGCCAGTTATGATAGCAGCCATTAAAATGTGGTAAATCAATTTTTGGAAGTCTTACAAATTGTTGTGCATTGCGAGAACCTGCCTCTGATATCTCGTGGTCTCGTTGAACTTCAAGAAGCGCGCGGGCCGAAGCAACAAGCGAGAAGTACTGCTTCTCGAACGCGCGTCTGATGTCGACCTCGGGCTCGTCCAATAAGCTGTCCATTTCGTCCTGTAACGTGTCGAAATCGTTGTATAAGTTTTCTATTTTTTGTAAGCGTAGTTTTAGTTCTATTTGAAGCGCAACGTCGCTTAACTGCTCATTATTTTCCTTCAAAGCATTTAAATATGAATCAAATGATGTTAATTTCGATTTGTAAATACCACGTTTCTTTCTTAGATTTTTTATTGATTTTTCCATTTCTGCATCAATTTCCTTTCCCATTTTTTTTTAAATAAATTTAATTTTAATAAGTAAAATAAAATAATAAAACAATAAAGAATAAAGTAATAAACAGTTCTGTAAGTATTCGTAAAAAGCAAGCAACACAAAGCCCTTGATTGCCACTATACGCGAATACTAATTATTATTGAGTTATATTAATAATTAAAAAAAAAATAGGTTAGAAGCAAAGCTAATTTAAGCGTATATTACTGACGCTACGATACTTAGTTATATCTAATTCACAAAAAGTACAATTAAATTTAGTGAAATAGAATATTAAATACGACGTTTAAAAATGAGTTCTGCATTGATTATATTAAGCGCTAACTACGACAAAAATATTAATGCGATCAAATAGGTAAATTAGAAATGAAGCGGCTACTAATAAGCAAACGATTAAGCAATACTGTCCTGTTATGTGGCTGCGACTCGATCGCCCGCTCGCAGTTGTATTGTCGTGATTCCGTCCTTTAAATTAAAAACACACAAATTAATAGTAAATCGTAAACAATATTTAATGTCTATATTCCTAACAGATGATTGATTCTATTTTGATAAACAATGCATAAGTGAGTACGTACGTTCAAACGAAACGATAGGTACCTTATATAGATTTTATATTTAACTGTTTTATGAAAAAATAGGATTGAAAATTATTAATATAAATCGTATTATACTTGTCTTTTATTACCAATCAAATTTAATGCTTTATTTTAAATAATGTTTTAGTACAAATTACCTTAATGTCATTTATACTTTAAATGTATTACCTACGTATGAAATTTGTATTTTATTGTGAAAATCTTTGCTAAATAAACTTAAGAATGTGTTTTAAAGACGAATGACTCAGAATGACCACTAGAGTGATGTACTATGCGATACAAGAACAGAGCAGGTAGGTATGAAGATGAAATAGAATAGTGAAAGGAGAAATTGGTTTGATCTCACGGTTTTTGTGCACTATCCTCTTGATACAATTATCCTTTCTTGTAATGTTATGATGAAATTCCGTTGTTGTTGTCGACGGTTACAGCTGTAGTAGGTAGTTACGATCGCCCGGTATGACCGACGCAAATTTGGTTTCGTATCCGTGAGTGTCAGCAAACGATGGCGTAAATCCAATGTCTTTTGCGATGTTCACCCGGAGAAAAAGGCCTCATATGCGTGACGAAGTCTTGCTTGAAACAGTGGCGACGTATTGATATCCCGTAGCTGCCCTTCAATGACTTTTAATTTTTTCGTTGACGGTTGTTAACGACTGATCGACCAAATGACGGCGGAAAAGGACCATATGTTGCGGCCAGTGCCCTATCTATATTATTGAGAGATGAGGGAATCCTGTCCAAATGAAAGATGAGTGGACTGTATAAATTATGTACTAACAGATTACAAAAAGATGCCCGACAATATGTAACGACAATTAAGAATTGTATGCGCGCGCGCGTACTGGCTCGAGGCGAGCGGCCGAGTCCCGTTGTCTCCTCTACGACCCGTCTTCCCCGCGACCCGCGTCGGTGGTCTCCAAACCGGTCGACGCGATGCTGTGGCCGGTAGCGGCCTTGTCTTGACCAGAAATTTAAGATTTTCCAAGACTAAATGAAGAACAATTAAGATATTATTTACAGGTTCCCTATCAGCTCTCATTAGCTGTTTCATACCTCGCTGAAATAATGGACGTCATGAGTAATCTCTATATATATTACGTCAAACAACCCGAACTATCATCAAGTTAAATGTTCGTTTCACACATGTAAATAGTAAACATTACCGATTGTTCATTGATTATGTTCCTAATATGAACAGTGTCGAAGGAATCCGAGGATATTGTTGTGATTGTCCGAATGGAAACACGACAGTTGGATGCTGCGCTCATGTCGCAAGTATAATATATTATTTAGCTCATGCGAGATATCTATCTCGCATTTTACGTCCTGCTGAAATTCCGTCGAAAATATTTTCAAATGATGCAGTCAATGTTGTAATAAATGAAAATAGTGATGATGATGATTAAAATTATGTTTAACATGTAATTATAATAATTAATCCAAAAACGACCTCTTTGATTAGTTAGAGTACCAGAGTACGCACACTAAGTAAATTCATAATTACTCAAGAAGCGCCTCTTTGATTTTGATCAGCTTTTGTGTGGTATAAGTATATAAATTAAAGAGTATTATATATTTTTTTTGGCGCGGTAGACATAATAGAACAGTACTAAAAAAAAATATTTTATATTTTGTTTAATTATTTTGCACAGTTGTCATTTCACGAGAACTCTGAAAAAAATACAGAATATTTTTCAAAGTATCCCTCATTATACACAATTGATCCCATCTTTATAGCTTTTATAGTTTTTCGGAAAAAAAATTTTGAAAATAATCGGCGCGCATACGAACTTTCTCGAATATCTCAAAGACAGGTCAAGGTCAGGGGTCAACGACCTTACATTTCGTATTCTTTTAGAGTGCCAATACCAGTACAAATGATAATTCCGTCATGGGCCATGGGGCCATTTCGTTCTCCTTACCTCGCTATACCCTTTGTAATCATAATATGGAACAAAAGTGGACACATATTTATGAAGCGCCGTTCAGATAGATGTTATTGCCGGAAGAGTTGAATAAAATTTTATGAAATATAAGATGAATACATTATAAGAATCAACGAGTGATTACATGTTATTGATGCAAACGTGCATACATAGTTTTGTTTCTTTGTTAGTGTACATAATTTAATGAAGCAATGAGTGTATACATATTAATGATGTGAACAGGTGGGTACAATTTTATGCTCTTCAAGTTGAGCACTTCGTTTTGGAGTCGTAGATGTTTATATATTTTTGGAGCCTTGACAATGTATACATATTTTTGCTTCTGACTGTACATACAACTAGGCGAAAGCAATTCGTCTTATGGGACAATTTAATATGTAGTTAAAATTATGACAATTATGACATTGACAACGTATACATTTAACTTTATGAAACAATGTTTCGTATATGTAAATAATGTTATGCGATGTGATAAAATCGTATTCATTATAAATTTGATAATACGTACATACTTTCATTCAATAAGAGTTATTTATTTTTGTGTTATTTATTAGGACTAATAATAATAATAGTTTTTTGCGTTTACAATTTTTATAATTTCTTTTTGGTGTGCATTCCATTATTTGTATTCTGCATAATTTTAAAGTATGTCGCTCAAATATGTAATCAGCTCAAATAATATTTTATTTGTCGTGGTTATTGAATAAATACAGAATGTGTAATAAATACACGCACTCGACTAACGTTGTTTTATTTCAATTAATTTCACAAAAAAATTCCTTGTTTTCGTTACAATGTGTCTATGTGTTTATGTAAATACCATAGTGTAAGTCACAAGTCTGACTGACACTATAAGATCATGCGCGTTAGGATAGAGCGACCGCCAAAATTTTACAGAAAGTACTAAGAAGCTTTCAAATAGCCTGCACGTAATTCTCCAAATCTTTGTACGTAATTCACAAACTCACTATTCTCGGTATCCTCATGAAACTTGGGATGTCGTGAATAAATAAAAAACGCAATACATTAACGTTTCTTTACTTAATACATGATTACAATTAGACATTTAGTATAATTTATGTGTAAGTACACACTGTAAATGTTTTTACAAAATAGTAATACTGTGACAATATATCGGATTCACATAATATAATCACTAGGCGTTATCGTGGGTTTATTTTTCTTCCTATGAATATTAAAACATAAAATTTATTTACAAAACCTAACAAATCATTAAAAATAATTTTCATGAAACTATGCAGTATCTATAATTATTGTTTTAATACGCATAAATTAAATACTTAAGATCAATTGAGATCAATAAATCGTTCAATTAAGAATCAAGATTTTAAAGCCACTGCGTTTGCCAACAAAAGTTGGATATTTAGAGACCGTATGCACTAAAAGGCAATCATATAATTTGTTCGAAGTCTTTAAAACTAGGCCACAAAATACAGATTTAATTGTAATAATATTCCCTACTAATGGGAATATCTTACATAAAACTGACAAGCATATTTGTCCATTGCAATATACTCCTTTTCAACATTGTTCTATTTAATATTAAATATAAAATATGCTTTATGTGTATAGTCGGTGACATAGGGAAAATTAGGTTACAGATATAGGTTACAGATTGCAGCACAACTTTTTAGTCAGTCACCTGGGATCATACTCAATAGAAAAATGTTCTGCTGGTTCATCCATTGAACACTTATGATAAAACTATTTTAACGGTTGCAACTTTTGTTGCTGGTGTAACATTTTCTCTTGGTAGCTTATCTAAGTAAATCTTCAAAGTTGAACTAACGACAGTAATGATGACATATTTTCGATCTGTGTCTATCCATACATACTGACAAAATTAACAAGTGGGTGACATCGAAATAATAGCTATGTAAAACTATATGTGTCAACAACATTTAACCAATGGGTCGTATACAATTACCAATAAGTTTTTATATGAAATTCCCGTTTTCTACACGGACTATTTAAAGTCATTAACCTTAACCGCCTTACAAATAATTTATATAATAGTAATATATATATATATAATATATATATATAATATATATATATATATATATAATATATATATATATATATATATATATATATATTACTATAGTATAGTTACAGCTTGCGTGGTATTCTAAAGATTTTTCGACATATCATACCTAATACGCCAATAAATAGTGCTCAGATAATACTCGAAGCTTGTTTGACTTTCAACTTAGACTTTGTGTCTTGCGCTCAGCAATATAATAATCGCAGTGTGGCCATAACTTTAAAAACATGATATTACATATTGTTTTTTTTTTCATATTTAAATACTTCATAAAATCAATATTTCAATATTCGTTGTAATAACAATTTAAACATGTTTGTGTGCTATGTTGTGTGAGTAAATGTCACTTGCCTTTGCTGTAGCCATGCTATGTTGTCAATTGTTTATGTAAAGCTACTTATAATTACGGACCAATTTTCATTCAAATATCTATAGGAAAATTGTACAGAACTTATACATTTTTGTTAGTCATTCACAAGTGAACTTTATAGTTATATATACTCATTAAAATAATTTCGAGTTTAACAACCATGTGATTTTTTGTTCGGGAATAATACTCAATGTATTATTCCAGAACAAATCATTCTAGGAATAAAGTTTTTAGAATACTGCCAAAGAAATACAACATTTGTTTAACACAATAACCAGTAAGATTATAGTTATTTTAATAGTGCTTTAAGTTGTATTACACTATTTGAAATAAATTTAATATTTACATCACATTTAACTATTGCTTAGACACACAGACACATATCATACATATAACATTAAATTTAATTGTATAAATATTTGTATCTTAATCAAAACAAGTATGGCACATGTTAAACATTTTATTAAATCACTTAAATAATTATTTTCTTATGACAAAAACAAATTATAAAATAAATTTATATTGCATAATAATCACATCTTAATTATGGAAGTAAATTCAACATATTCGTATTAAGTTACAATACATATTGTTATATGCAATAATAAATAAAAATTATAAGTATACAATTAAATTGATCAGGGATTAAACTCTGTACGAATGTGCGGGTGAAAACGTCCACGCAGCTGAAAGATGCTGGTACGTATTTTAATTCAGTATTGGGGTCCTCTATTTTGGATCCTTGGGTACAAGTGGAGCCTGCAGAGCAACCTTTTCCAACACCTTAGTCGCTGCGAAAGTAAAAAATAAGCGAGAAGGTTGTGTACCTTGCGTCGGTATCTGCTACAATGGAAGAACGGTGTGTTACCGTAGCAAGATCTCACCGGAGCTCCAAGTTAAAGTAGCAGAGGTAAGTATACCTAGTCAGCGATTTGTAGATCATTTTAAGGTCGAGTCCTTGCTTTATGGTAGTACTTAACCTTAGCAGCGATTGGACGAGTGCCATTTCGTTCCATCGACTGGATTATAGGATAATATCCTGAATGACAGTTTACAGAACTCCGGTCTGGGTAGAGAACGTTTCCCTCCGATCTTGTATAGTACCACTTGCAAAGATCGCATTGTTATTGCGACCCCGGGCCGTATCATATCAGGAGGTCTCAGACCTCTTATTTTTAGTATGTACTTAGTCATGGATAAAATGTTTGCTGATGAGAGACAACGGGAAGCTGTAGTCTTCTTTTGATAAGATTTGAGATGTGAGTAATCTAGCATGAGATAGCGGAATGGGAAAACGAATCTCACAGTATCGCCTTTGGCGCAGATTATAGCGGTTGATGACGGGCCTATGTGTCTATCTTCCATTACCGCCCTAGGTCGGTACCGTGCGCTATGGTGGCTCTTTATTATAGGCTTCGCCACAGCAGTGGATTATCTTAATGTGCAACTTGTATAATGTGTATTCAGGAAAAATTAAGTTCCCTAGTCCCTGGGTCACCTCGACTAGCAACATAAATGTCGACGTATTTTAGTGGGTTTAGTAGTAACAGTATTCACCCTCTTAAAAGAGTTCATGATTGTACAGCAACATTTCAGCTGCTAACGTCAGAGTTTAAATCGATAAATAGATCGTGAACGTCGACAGCTTATAAAATATCTAGCGACTTTCTAATTTGTCCAAATATTGTACGTGTGACATTCTGATCATAATATTACGCATTCATTATTGATTGTTTTAAATTTCGCAATATCATAAGCTACCGATATTTACAATCCTCTGTGACTTATCCGCGTTAGCAATAAGGCGACATCTTTAAAATTTAGTTTAATTAAGTTGTGATACAAGAAAGTAAATTATTAATGAATAAGGATCGCCATTAATTCATATAATATACTTTACACGTACACTATTGCAAACTGCAATTGCAACATGCAAATTAAATTTTGTCAACATACTTACACTAAGTACTATTTGCAGATTTTAAAAAGAATCTACATGTTTTATTATTTATATAATCTATCTATCTGAAACTTTTATATTGTATACATATAAACGAAACAATAGAATATCAAATTAAATATTTCATACACGATTAAAAATATTACTTATATATTAATATTGCCATATTGCATATGTCAAAAATAATGTTATCATACTTATTTAATAGATAAAGCTTGATAAATTTGTCATATTAAAATTACGATCTTGTATAAGTAACATCTATTTCGCATGCTCGTTTTCCGTCTAATCAATTCCTCATCTCATTGTTTCTGTTTTACACAACACAACTTTATTCTTTTACATTTACAAATCAACACAATAGTGACTAATACACATTACAATATTGTATAATTTGTCATATCACATTATATTTTTCTTATATTGCAAATACGTTGGCAAAGAGACTGCCTGATTGTACATTTAGTTCTCATAAGATACGCGAATATGCAACCTCTGTAATGGTACAATGTACATTATATAGAAACTCATTGAAATGTGCTTACAAAAATTATGTAAGTGCCAATTTTTCTTTTGCATAGAAAACTACTAAATAGTTAGCGAAATTGATCGTGTCTGAATTTTGTTAACATATACAAACGGTAGCAGAGAAAAGTGAGCGAATATATAGCGTAAAATGTGTAATACATATAATCATGTGTCACACACTACATTTTTTTATATAGGCGATGTAATGTAGCCAAGAGTAAAGAGAATTACTGTAACATGAGAACACGTGTATATATATGTACATTAGTATTGTCTTTTGTATAATTCCATATAGGGTGTTAGTACGTCCTGCTTCGGTGAGTATCTGTGTGGAATAGGAAGGGAGGGATCGACACATTGTCACCACTGCGCATCCGACCTCGACTCGGCCCAGCACACGCTGGCGGAGTGCCCCGCGTGGGCCTCCGAGCGCCGAGTCTTGGTCGCAGAGATCGGGCGAGATCTGTCTCCGCCGGCATTGATTGCGGCAATGCTGGCGGACGAGGGAGGTTGGAGGGCTGTGGCCTCCTTCTGTGAAGCAGTGACGCTCCAGAAGGAGGCCGCCAAGCGGGGCGGTTATTTTTTTCATTCATTAATTTCTATATCAATTTTCAGTATATGTTCTACATATATATGGAAAACTTACTGATTATTTTTATACTGTGGCAGTAATTATGCAAATTAATAGAACTTTGATGAGATCTTATCTATTTCTTTCTAATTCATATTATGTTGTACTTAAGTACTTAAACTAAACTTAAGTTTAAGTTTTTGTTATGAAGTGCTAAACGTATAATTATTATGGTGAAATAGCAAATACGAGTATCTTTCATTGTAATTTATTTAGAAAAATATAGTTGTCAAATTTAAAAATATTATCAAAATTGTTTACTTTGCTTTTATCCTGTAAACGTGAACACTTATAGAAAGATGGTAGAAGAGACGTATATACGAGTAGAGCACAATTATTCCTCTCCAACTTCTACTGTATTGTACTATAGAGTTCGATTCGTTCGGAAATGACAATTACCAACCAAATTGTAAGAATTTTTGTCCTATAGTTTATAGTTCCTTATAAAGTTACACGATAATGCTATTTTCTTTTGTTTGTTTCATGGTCGTAGATTATGTCACTATGTATGTTATCTATTAGGTATGCCATTCGGCTACACCTCATGGCATAATCTAGCACTAAATAGCATTAGGAGTATCCGACCACCAAACTTGACTTATTATTTGCTTCTCAATAGTCAAGTGTCCTCACCTATAGAAACAAATTGAAATGTGTGTCCTCATGTTAAAATAGTTCTCTTTACTGTGCACTGTGTACTGTGGTTTGAGATTTTGGATTGCTATTTATGATTGGATGAATATTAGACTCAATTGTATAAATGTTTATACGTCTAAGATATTCTGTAAACGTAATTTTTTTTTTAATTTTCGTACACTTGAAACATACGCAAGTTTTAAATTATTTTAAAAAATATATTAATTTTTAATTGAGGCCTTTAATTATTACATATAAACTAATAACTCTCACTCGACTTTCACTATTCAGTTCACATTAAAACACATGTTAGGCGTTAAATATGCAGTATAGAAGATTAAAAGCAGCTAGATTAACAAATGCACAGAAACGATTATTTACAGCATTCTTTTTTTTTATTTGCGTAGATCCACCTCGATAGTGCTGAGAAACTATTTTGTACATTTATAAATAATGTTCAAAATTTGAATCTTCATTTATATCACTGAAAATAACTATGTACAACAAACTTAGTCTGTATTTCTTAGATGAGTCTAATGCTATATAGTCCAAATGAAGCAACGATTTAAAATGGATCGACAACACACACACACATATTTAACTACGGCGAGGCCACGTCTAACACATTTTTTGTAAAATATAGTCATACCCTTAGTCACATATACACATAAATGTACACCACACACTTTGTAAAAGAATAACATCAAAAACACACAATAATTGTGCAGTAGTTATTTTGTGTAATATATACACGACAGGTACATTATTTGCATTTTTCCATTAAGCCATACACTTTTTTGAGCAGGCGCTTCACTGGAAAAAAGTCAGGGAAAGACCTTGGCTTGTGACAAATAACAGCAAGCTTTTGTCAGCTGAGTTATCTCAGACACGCGGTTCAGGTAATATCATTCTGTTCATTCGAAATTTGGAATGAATATTTATTATGAAGTCAATAAAATCTAACATTGTTGGATTGGTTCAATAATGAACTTATTCTTTTTTTTTTTTTTTTTACTTACACCAATTAGCCTAGCCCAAACTAAGCTCTATAAGGCTTGTGCTATGGATCTAGGGTAACGGATAGACATACATATATTATACATATATAAATAATTTTTATTGAAATATATATCAACAACCATGACTAAGGTACAAATGCTCGCATTCATCACACAAACATCTGCCCTCACCGGGATTCGAACCCGGGACCTCAGACTCACCTCGACTATGGAGGTCGTCAAATTCTGCACGTGTCAAAAAATATCACCTTTGACCGGTCGGAAATTCCGAATTCCGCAACCAAACAACCGAGTTCAGTATAAGGTGAAAAAAATATGACACTGACAAAGTTCAGTCAGATTTTATGTCGATGCAAAATAAACTCTGTCATACGTTTAATTCTATTAGACTCGGTAAAAAATAAATATTATTTTTTAGTGTGTACTATCTATAATAGATATTAGTAACATTTGCCCTGTGCCTAACCTTGATCTGGTGAAAAAAAAGCAAGCGACCCATTTTGAGTCTAATTTGAAAAGGTTACTCATTTGAAAAACTACTTTTATCACCGAAGCACGTCTCAGGGGCTCTATATTAGATTCCTTTATCGTGCGTCGACTGATTTTTGAGTCGGATTCTACAGATTTTTTAAATGAATCGATAAAATCATGTAAAATTTTAGTAGTAATTATTCAATTTGTGCTTGAATTCAATTTGCGGCTTTCGACGAGGGATTTACGTGAGCCGAATGATCGAACAATACAATTTTTTTCCTGCGGAACGTCTGCAGAAAACAAGTGTGGCTTGTGAGAAACTCCATTTCATCGCTACGATTATCTTAATTAAAATCTAAATATATATATTATTATCTATCATTATTAAATATAAATGGTGTTGTTTTTAGATATGCTTATAACTATATTACAACCAATATAATATTTGTAGTACTTAACAATATTTTTGTTAGGAATAGTTAAAGCATACATCAGTAGGCAGGTATTTATATAGCTGACATTTTATATTACGGAAAAATTCCTCCAAAACTCCTTTAATTCACATTGTTTTTCATTTAGATTTTTGTTTAAAAATGTTAAATAAATGTATGTAATAACGCAAGAATAACACGGAAAGAAAATCACGATTAAATAGTTTAAATACCTAACCAGTTGGAATAATGTTCGGACGTTGGAACTACGCTTACTTATGCGTACGCTATTTCGAACCCAGCGTGCAAACTTCCCTTGCATAATAACACGGATGCAGAGAATTTCCAGAGACTAATTGAAAAATGTTTATTTCTCAACTATTTAATAGCTGAAACTATTTTATAGTCTAGTAGTTATATACCTATTTAGGTAATTAGATTTTATAAATACATCCTTCAATACTGTTATATTTTTTGCAATAACATTTATAACAGTAATCAATTCGTCTACGAGTCTAAGTTAAACATATGTGCGGCTTACAGTAGAAATATTTCCAATAAATTATACAGATCTGCGTGTAAAACAATGGCACATTAGTCATTGATATTTTGTTCTATTATAATTTTTCTTCGGTTTACTTTCATATTTCACATAGATATAAGTATTATATAATAATTTTAGAAGTATGTTATATTATATAACGTAAGTACTATTAAAACGTTTTATCTGCAGATCTGTTTTATTTTTATATTATATCGAAAAAATGTTACATAATTATTTAAAAATATTATAACATTTTAATAAAGCTTTTCGTTGCGGGTAAATCTGTGTAATTACAAATCAGGATAATTCGTAGTTACCTGTAGAGATAGAATATCGAATTAAAATTACTATACAGTTAATAAAATTAGCAGGTTTACTGCGAATCTAAAATCCATCTAATAATGAAAATTGTTAAATTTGATTTAGGAATTAATCTATCGATTTCTTTTTCAGAACCTTGCATAGTTACTCATGCTGGAATCAAGTGATATAATATTTAAATATCATAGCGTACGATTTTTTAAATATCTCAGATAAATAAACGTACCTCATTTAGGTGTCTGGTCCGGGACAGTATAGAGTAGTTTGTCGGTGGACACCTGAAAGCATTATGGCCTGTTATTTAAATGTGTATTAAAAATTACATACATTATATATATATATAATATATATATATATATATATCTTAATATATATATTTCTTGTGTGCGTGTGTATGTGACTGAACTCCTCCTAAACGACTGGACCAATTTTGATGAAATTTTTTGTGTGTATTCCAGGGGGCTTGAGAATGGTTTAGATTCACAATACGGTCATATAGATATTGTTTTTCAGCTAAATTATTTATTTAAAAACATTTGAGACAACGTGACATTTGAGACATTTGACATTTGAGACATTTGACAGGACAACGTCTGTTGGGCCAGCTAGTATATATATATATATATATATATATATATATATATTATATATATATATATATTATATATATATATATATATATATACCAATACCGGTACCAATAAACCGGATCCGAAGATCGGATCCGGTGCTAATAGTTAGTAATCATGTTGGAACCTGTCATAATCATAAATACCTGACTATGTATGATATAATATATGACTTGTTTGTTAGCATTCTCAAATACTTTAATAATGATTTTGATCTCATTTCAGTTAATTACGTAAGGTTAATTGTATGTATTAGATATTATAGTAACTTGAAAATAAATATTGTTAGGTCGGTACTTATAAATTGATCTATCTGTGAAAGTGAACTCTAGAAAGACTGAGCTACTCGTTACGTCGTAAAATTATTACTAGTTAAAATTTTAATTGTTTTTTTTTGTTGTATATTTGTCTTAACATTGGTTAGGAAATAAAGTCGATTTTATATATTTGTGATTAATTTTTCACAAACTACCTACATACCTACTACATATCGATTTAATCAATCCGGCCGGACTGAAAATGACGGCAGATTGCAATCACTAACTCGTACGAAGTACCCGATAAGCGAGGTTATTAAGTTACCTTAAGTTATTTATTTTGATTGCAGTTAACTGTTAAACAATATATATTTCGTCGCCATTATATTTTCGTATGTTTAACGGCCACAAGTTAGGTACGGAGCTCTCACCGGTATATCGGTGATCATCACTGAAACAAGTGTCGGGGTCTGGCGGCGGGGGCCTGGTCAGAGGCTCGTCGCCGGGCAGACACGTCTCCACCATGGCTTCCAGGCAGTTCACGAACAGCTCGCTGCTCTCTGCTGTGCATTGATTTTGCTGGAACAAAGTATCGATTAGGTTTATTCATTGGATGATCTGGGGGGCAATCGCACTAACAAATCGCAGCTGAAACGAAACCAAACCAAACAGATGACGTGACATTGTGGCGTTCGGATTGGTTAAGCCGAACGCTTCGGTTGCGTTTCGCTTGCGATTTATTAGTGCGATCGCCCCTCTGGTCCAATAGACGTCTTAACTAAAATTACGATTGAGCGAAGTTTAAATAGCCGTTAGATTTTATGTAATTAATTCGAGATATAGTTAGATTTAGGTAGTTTTATTCGAAGAATACAACATTTTGATATAAAAGAACATTGTGTGTAACTATCTCCATTTAATTAAAATGTAAAGTTTAAATCTATTATTACTTTATTTTGTCACTTTGTTATTCTTATTCTATTACTATTTAAAAAAATGCTAATTCATATTCAAAAACAGCATCATCAGAAACCAGCCATTGGTAAGATAGTATTTGACCCCACGACCGACTTGCCTTGAAGTAAAATAAAATTATATAAAATGTACAGTTTAACAAAATAATGACTTTGGGTAGACCTTAAAAGTTCTCAAGCTCATAATAATGGATAACAGCGTTAAAGGCTTTAGGTACCTTATATTTTTTTTTGTAACCTTTACATCTATCGCAAAGCAGCAGCTCTCACGTTGCAGTGTTAGGGTGTAAAGGGTAAGATACGTTTATTTCAGAAGTTAGTAACGGACACTATGGATCTAGTTACCCATTTACTGTGAATCTCACAAGTTGCACCTATGCGAAAGTAGTCACTTATCATGAGAACAGACTACTTGCTCAATAAAAATGTATGAAAAAACGACCATAAAATTTAATATAGATTGTATGAAAGTGACATGACAAAAATAAAACAATAAGTATAGAAACTGCTTCGATTGTGCTATTCCAACAGTGCATCTGGGTGCCGCTACTTACAGCTTATATTTGGAAGAATCACCGATAATTTACCTTTGTAAAGGGCCCGGCAAAACGCCACAAACCCCCGAATCCACAGCTCTGCATGTAGTGCAGCTGTTGTTGACTTGCGTCTTCTGAAGCTATCATGTTCTATCAACGAATACAATAATTTTATTTTGTGGAAAATAGACCGTAATAAATACCCTGAAATATAAAAGAGATTAATTGAAAATCCAATTATGAGTTTCAATCTTACGTCAAACTAACCATTATATTTTCTGATTCAACGAAACATTGAGCTGAGTGGTGCCCAATGAAGACCACGATGAATACAGTAAGCTGCTGTTTCAGTCAAGTTGAATTACCATATACTACTTTAAAATACTTTTTTTTATATAGTTTTAGTTCAATAATATATTTTTAATGGTATTTTCGTAAGGCTGTAGTATAGGTTTCTATTGGCCAAAGATATATTTTCAACAAATTACAGCCGGGTTTAGTGTTAATTTTTTTATAGAATGAATGAGATTATGATGATGTCTAGAACTCTGTATGTTCATACATAATTTGGTATCATGCAAATTTGTAAAAATCGTATAGATTTCACCTAGAAGTGGTTAGTGTATTTACCACGAATTTTACATCCTTTTACAGTAGATATCGCCAGCGTACAGGAGATGTCTCATTTTAGTTGTTTTTCTTTTGTTTTAAGTAATAACTAATAAACACGAACCTACATAATTTAAAAGCTATAAAATTATGAAGCGAATGGAATAATTATTTTGTTACCGCCAATTTAAAAGAAATATTTTATTTATGGCAACACTATAAAGATTTGTATTGGTTACTTAGCATGATAAAAATAAACAAACCTACAGATTTTTCATTAGTTTACTATATGTACGTCAATACTCTATAGAAAACGATAGCATACTCACGGTAGTCACTGTTAACTTTGGTCTAGCACATGTACATATTATATTGATACGAGAATACATAATAATTTTAAATTAAAAAAATTGTCATTATAATATAAACATTAGTATAGATGAGAAGGTAGGTATTGAGAAGGTAACCTTCTCATCTAAGTATACCAATTAAAGTCTGAAGTAACGAATTCAGGAAAATAATTGAGTAACAATTTTTTAATATTTTTTTACGAATATTGTAATAAAATTACAAGTTCTGAAACTGGCATAATTTTAAACTAAATCACACATAATACCTGAATGATACTCTGCACCGCGCTCAGTATGACTTGATCGTTGCAATGCATCAACACGTGGTTTATCTTCATATCCAACAGGCTATGTCTGTTATAGAATCGAAACAAACATTTTAAGATCTGATATATATTTTTAGGAAAATTGAGTATCTCTTCAACTTAAACTTTTTGGAAAGTCACAAATCACAGAATATTTAACATATATTGTACATAATCCATTTGAGTAGATAATTTTAAATCTGTAAAAAGTTATGATAGTGTAAGCTATGTCGAAATACATAATTTATTTTAAACAAGTTGGCTTGGCGAATTTAGTACGTCTAACGTGTTTAACTAAACACTAATAAATAATACATTTGAATTCACAATATACATTTAATTGATTCAATAATCCATTTCATGATGCAATTCATGTCAGATGGACTAAGGAAAATATTTTTTTTTTCATATATTTTATAATATATATTTTTACCCTATATATTGATTCCCTATAGGTAGGAGCGGAAACAAATCCTTCAAATCGATTCTTAAGTTATTTTATGTACTTATGTAATAATTTATTAAATAATTTTCTTCCACCTTTCTTAGATTTAAGTATTATTATTTATTAAATATAAAATTGAAAACGATGCGGAACACAATTTTCAATACTAATGAATGTGTGGAACAAAATATTTCTCATTTATAATTACTAAAATAATACAGTCATTCACCATTTAGTAGAATAACCTAATACATAATAATGATTGTACTCTAAGAATTTATATCGATCTATATATGCCAGTGTAAGTTTAAAAAAATATCATACACTTAGCGAAATTCAATCATTCATTAAAACGACAACTAGAGAAACTTGAATAATATCTTGGCAACACATAAACTAACATCATTAATTGGCGACACAGTTAAAATTTTAAATAACTTGATTTGTAATTGAATAACAATTTAAAGGTTATATTGTATGTTGTGAGCTTGTGGTAGTATTTTGGCTTGCTATCTTTGTTGATCGTAACAAGTTCTATCAGATGTCAACAGATGGCGCTGAACTATTTCTACAACGCGGTAAAGAAATAGTAATCGGGTGGGTATATAAAGACCTCCAAGTTTAACCAAAGCATACTTACCTGGCATAGGAGATACCGTGATCAACAAGGCGGTTCTCCCAGGGCGAGGCCCCTCCATTGCACTGCGGTGGGGTTGACCCCTGCGATTATCCCTAATGTGGATAACTCGGATGCGTAATTTTTGGTAGTGGGGACTGCGTACGCGCTGTCCCCCTTATAAACACTTCAATAAAGTTTAACGATATATACAATTTGTAACAATACATGATTCCCTGGCCTAAAAACACTTTTCGACTTTCACCCTGAATTTTATGGTAGCTTTGTCATTATGATCAATTGGTGTTCATTATCTGGGAAATTATAATTACATATCCAATTTTGTTTTATTTTATAATACTCGCAGTTTTTATATAATATTATCTATAATACACCTAATTGCTTATGATTTTACAAGCGCTTTTAAGAAACCCTTATTAATTTAGATTTTTGAATTGAATGTTGATTTTACATCCAACAATCCACAAAATTTATCTCGACTGTTCTATTAATAGCTACTCTATTAGGAAAAATATGATTCGATAAGATAATTTAATAATTACATTGTGGCGTTGATGCTGAGTTATAGAAAATATAGTTGGCGACGCCTAACTTCAGTAAGAATCATATATACTCGTAATATATAAAAATATAACTTATTAATTTTGATATACAAACAGGTTTTAATGAAAGATTTTTTTTCGTTGCGTGATGGCGGTACTGTGATATATGCATCTATGCTATGAGCAGCTATGTTAAGGCCTTGCAAAGTTAATGGCTGGCTTGTGTCATAGGGTTGAGATGGTGATAATGGTATCAAGTTATTGCACATCAAGGCATATGGTCGCCGAGTTCAGTGAAATACATAAAACTTGAAATCGCGATAAAGAGAAAATGAATGAATATCATTAGAAATTAACGAATCAACTTACATGACCGGAAACACTTTCGGAAACACCACGGAACCTTCCGCTAAGTACTGGTATAGAATTCTGATCTCGTCTTCGTCTGAGGAATAAAAATATTATAATTATAGTCAAATTAATACTAACAGAATGATTGTCAAAATTTTCCCAAAAATTGTTTCCCATACTTGGGCCGCCTAGTATTTTTTTTTTGTTTTATGGATGTATATCCATACAAAATTGTATTTAAATTTACGATTTATAATATTTTTGTGGTTATATTTTTGCTAACTATATAAAAAAAATTAACATTAACAGTTCCGGTTGGATATCTTATTATATTAAACTCTGCTGTTGCCCCTAAGCAACACTATCACACATTTATCGCTTTACGCTTATGTTGACAATTATCATTGTTCACGATAATAATGAGCGATAATAATTTTGATATAAACATTCTAAAATATAACTAAACGCTATCAAAGTCGTCTCAATTGTTTTTACTTTTGCTTTTAAAATGTAAGCAAATATGAAACTAGTTCTTATTGTGATTTCAATGTGGAAATAAAATATTAAAATTTGTTATGCACCTTTAAAATGTCGGTTACCTAATAATAGCAAACTTGCCCTTTTTGTAACGGTATGTACATTTTGGAATGTTCATTTTTTGATAATTTTCTAGTTAATTTACCCGGATATTTCGCAATTAAAGTGCCTGTGACGTTCATATTTTTCATTATTCATCAATTATTATCACATGTTATGAGTTACTATTAGTCGAAAATATTAGACTGTAAATATGATTGATATCTAACATAATGTGTTCTGGTAAGGTCAAGTAATGAAACTGTTACTTACCTTTACCACTCATAAGAGTAGTAAAGAAGATATTTCAATTTCTTCTTTATTATTTAATACATTTAAATGGATATATGTACTACGGACTAGATTCGCCCGCCCGAACACTCACTACGTTCAAGTGAAGTGCAGGGTACACTCTGCACCTCGCTAATAGGCCGACAATAAACATAATTAAAACAGTGATTAAATAGTAAACCTGAACAAAAATAATTATCGAAAATTTAAGTGAGTAAAATATTTAGTTGTTTAAGTGGAAATAAGGATAATAATATTATAATTTACAACGTAAACAATATTTTGTATTTATTGACGCCGCGCTGTCACGTGCTTGCTAAAATCATAGAGTAAAGCCATACAGATGTTCCCCATTCCTAAGCGTAGCGGCGACTTTAGGTTAATATATGTATAGACGGGATGATTATAAAATGTTTAGTTCGTAATTTTATATTGTTTAGTACAAATTTATATAGTAGTAATAATTCAATAAAGTCCTAATATTTTGTTTTCTTTTATGTTGCCATTCCTTCTATTATAAAACATAATAAGTGTATGAGGTACAATTAAATTATATCGCTCCTGCGGTGAAAACTCTTTGATACAAAGCGCTTTAACGTCATGCTTCACTGCGCTCGGCAAAACGTCATAAGTAAGCGGCGGTTACGACGTTTTGGTTGAACGAAATCTATACTTCGACAAGCGATCCAGCAGTTGTCTTTTTTCTATGGTCAGACGAGGTCACATAGATGTAGCGATCTAGCTGATTATAGTTCTAACGTTTACCAGTATTTGGACACACTTGTTTCTTTAGTGTTCTTGTCTATCGGTAGAATATATGTCAATGAATACCCTACATTTTTGTTACATTTTGATACGCCATCATAATCACAACTTTAATTCTAAATTCACCAAATTACTTTTCAAAAGGACATCAGTATCACAACCAGTATGGAGACATTGCAAAAGAAGTTTGTAGACTAAAACTAGTCTTTCTTCAGGTTTAGTATTTTACTTTTATTTAGCACTCACCCGTTGTATATTTGACAAGGGTAGCTAGCACTGTCAGCACGAGAGCTTGTGTGGTGAAGTCTGACAGTACAGAAGGATCCAGTAGACTGTTGCTCTCGGGGCTGCTTGTATCTTTGTCCGTTGATGCTTGCTAAACAGAATTAACAACAATTTTTCACTAAGCTTATGAAAGGAGGTACAAGCTAACGGCAGGTTTGGCATTAAATGATGAACGCAAAAGCTTACTCATCCACTGACTAATATTTAACGACAAAATTACTTGTCATAAATAATACAGATCAATGTTTAATGTATACATTCTGCAACTAGGGTTACAGTTTATCGACGATACTGCAAGACCTCTAATCCAACATTAGTTAAAGCAGTTTTGAGACTGTGATTATTAAACAATTTACAGCATTGGTGTCTTATATATTTATATGTAATTTTAAATATTATAAGAATATCACTTGCATGTTTATTCTATTTTATAAAATTCGCCATTACAAGTTAGGTTTTTTTGGAAGTTGGTTAAGTGGTATTACAGTACAATCTACGAATTAGAACGATAAGAATAATGAACGACGAGAATAGTGTATTTAGTATTATGGTTACTATGACATCGTGTTTACAAGCGTAGAAAGATAAGACTATACCTTGGTGCCCGTTTCTGGATAGTCACTATCTCCAGATTTGGTAGATGACGGCCTATCTGTGGTGTCGTCCGCGCTGCTGGGAGAGACTCGTCCATCATCTTCTACTACCTGTTCATATAAATGTAAAATAATAATATATAATATACATGGAAGGTAACAAGCATTGGACAACTTGGCTAGAGTTTAGACGTTTGCAACCAAGCATAGCTACTGCATGTCCACAACATGATATTATAAAATGTCCAGAACCATACTATAGAGTACTGTATAAATGTTTACGTCCTCAATCACGCGTCTGAGAGTAACATAATGTTATTTAGCTACGATTTTGCAAACTGCATGGTCTTCACCAATTAGTGTATTAACTTATTCAAAATCAGTGACAATCGGTTGTAACACCAAAACCTAACATTTACTAATACATTATCATAGGCATCGTCCCTCTAAAACATATATATATATATATATATATATATATATATATATATATATATATATATATATATATATATATATATATATTATGAGGTTCAGTGGTCATGTTACGGGGGCAGACGTTATTAACAAATGGAAATGCAACATACATAGTCGGGCATTAATTTGTTAATTAACAAATTTAACATTTACTAATTAAAGTAACTTTGTAAAACTTTAACAGTTCTCTATAGTTAACGGACTATTTAACTTCCGTTAATCTTCCTCAAATCCGTCAACCGTTAATCCAGTGCCTACTATTTACTAAAAAGTATTTAATACACCGCCTCGCAGCTTGAAAAACACGTTCTGAGAAGTGCACTCGGGTGGCCATATAATACTGCTATTAATATTGTTTTGGTAAAACCATGGATAGCCCATTTCCAAACCATGCAACTCTGAACACTCTCCGGAACACTCCGGAACACTCTCCCGATCAATACCCACCACCATATCAATACCCAGTAGACCACGGAGACATTTAAAACACTTTCTTAGTCACAACTTTTTTTTTATAAACGAACTATGCCCATGGTCGTTTAAATGATAATACTTTCTTTTTTCGAATATCGCAGGCGACAGGCGCCTTAAACATAGGGGAGCTTTAATATAGAACGTCGGTGGTGCTACAGTATCGGCATTGGCCTCTGTTCGGGGGATACGGGGTCAATTCTGCCGAGTACTAAAGTGTTACTTTCATATATATGCAGGTACATTTAGCTAATGCTACTACACTGAATATAGTGATGTGACCGGTAACCTGCATAGCCCAACGAAGAAATTCAAATTGTATGTGATGTCGTCCAATCGGCACTGGGTCAGTGTGGATAACTAATTGCAATATCTCAGGGCGGACTCGTGTCCTACTGCGGGGACCTATAAGAACTATGATTACCTTGATATTTAAAATACTCACATCGAGACCGCTGTCAGCATCGCCTTGCTCAGACCTTGCCGCTTCGCCAGTGGCCCCGTGTTGCATGCTATGGGCTCTGCCTTCGCTGTCCTACAGTTCATACGTTTTATTATTCCACCGCACTTTAAATTATTGCTCACACGCAATGTTCGGGTCTGGAGATATAATCAAAGTCACTTGTTAACAACGACGAGATACAATAACAAGGATATGTTAATTTTAGCATCGATAGTTTTGGAACTAGCTGAACATTAAGCGACCTTATTTATCTACAGATTAATAAAGACGATGTTAGGCGTTATGCTTGCTAATCAAACCGATCCTTTATTCTATACTTTACGGATATGTACTGGCGCATCAAGTGACTTTGACTATGTATACATATGGCGAGGCGTGTCTGTAAAAGTAATTATAAATGTGAAATTATACCCATAATGATACATTATTTATTACCAATGATTGCAAAGGTTACGAATTTAAGATTTCAGAATATACATCTATTACATATAAAGCTTATTTATATAAACACTCTTAATACAGTTGTGATAAAATATTAAAATTACGTCTAGTAACACAACGGCTACGTATATTCGAATTCCCCGAATATCGTATGTTATTCGTAAAACCTTTCCACTTCTTATTTCCGATGGTAAACTATAATATACCTGCGATAATATTTTTCCATATCATGGTCCACTGTGTATTGTGAACGATTTTTCAACACCTGGCACAATTGGGTAGACGACAATTTTTTAAATTCTGTATATAATAAGAGTACTCTTTTAAGTGAGAAATATTGTAGAACCAACAGTACACCTGCACCTATTACTTTTGAAGATACATCGCCATGTTTGCGGCGCTGTCGCGGGTCGCTCAAAAACGCTCCATACTAAAAACACTGCAATTGTGACGTCATAACTCAGTAAAGTCGCCTAATTTGTATGAGCGTATAAACAAATTTAAAAATAACTTTGTTATTTGTACGTTTATAGTTATACTTTCTATATAAAAAAATGTTACATTTAATGTGAGAATGCTAGAAATGTGTTCGTTTCATTAAAATTGCGTAAATAATAATTGCTCATTATTTAGAAATCTAAAAACAATATAAATTAATAATTAAACTGAAATTTCTATATTGACATACTTTCATAATATCTAAATTGCTCAAATCAGATAATTATAGTATAAAAACGGCCATAATCAGTTGTAGTCGTCTACCCTATTCAGATAGACAAAACGTAAAAAGGACAGCCACACTTTAAAAATCCGATTTTTAAATGTATAATAATGTCTATTATTAAATAAAGTTTAAACGGATTTTATTACTTTTAATTACGAATAAATAAACTATTCGTATCGACTTCTGTCAATCAATTTATGATTATTATATTTTGAATAATTATTTGTATTAGTAAAAGTGGCATTCGTTACATCACTGTTAATTACAGATTAAATTGTAACTAGTACTGCCAGCATCATCATACTATAAATGTTACATTCAAATATTGTGGGCTTTTCTGACAGCAAATTGAAAAGATACATTTAACAAAATAGATAACAGGTCCCACGTTTCGCATATGCCATAGTTGTGTAGGTTTCTCACTAAATTGGGGTTTCTTAATTACAAATAGGAAAAAACAAATGGTTTTTATTAAGTATTAACTACTCACTATTTATATTTTTGTAATGTATGATTTTTAATTTATGGAATTTATGTAATTTTATAAACAGTTATTTAGGGAATATTGCTTAATGTAAGTTGATGACTCGTAGCGCCATCTATTTCATATTTAGAATATTAGTTGATTGTGGTAACTCTCACTCTTCAAAATCTTTAATTGTTATATGCGTGTACTGACAGTTCACTATCGTAATATAAATATTGCAGCATTGCAAGCAAAACATTAATAATCGTTTCTGTGTATCTAGTCTTTAGTTGCATTTTTCATTGTGCAGATAGAGATAAAACCCAGTTGGTACCCTCCACGCAAACTATCATAAAATTTCGCTTAAATGGCCTCTACGCGTTGGATCTACGAGTATATCCTCGCGCACGCCTTATAAAGGACTGTATCTTATAAGGACGCAAATAGTAATTAACTTTACTTTTCAAAACACCGCCTCGCCACGATATAATTGTAACACATCTAAGCCACTCGGTTGTTTTGGGGCGGGGGAGGTACAATAAAAAAATTTGAAACTAATAGGGCCGTCCTTTTCTACAGGAAGCTCTCTTTTTCGCTTCCGTCTATTTTGGACTAAAGCTAAAGTATAAAGCAGTTTGTCTGCGTTTTATGTGCGTTGTGCTGATTATGTAATGCTAGTGACCTGTATTTCAATCTGTAATCATAGTTTCTGTAAAAAAACTTAGGATAATTTGAGAGACATAGGTATTTGCTTTTTTTAATTAGATGTTCAGATACGAACTGAAATAACAGCATACCACAGAAAATACCAACAATGCAATTGCTATTATTTCGGAAACATACATATTAATTAATGTTATTGAATTATAAAACAATGTGTAAACATCTGATATTAGCAAATTGTAAAAATGTAGCGGTTAAAATTTTTGGAGTATGTCCTTAGAACAACTAATTTCTGCAATGAAATCTGTAAACTGGATGATCGCTTAAAGGATACTGACTAGAGATATGTAGCGTTATTAGCGAGATTATCGAGACAGATCTGAGGTGACGTATAGCGTGCGTAACTGTAAGTGAGACGTGTCTAATTGGTGTGTTTTGAAATATATGTATATTACAACAGTTGCAAGCCACCAATGTATTGTATTTCCTAGTAAATCACATATCATATATTGAGTTTCGTAATATTCATTTATATTGTCTATATACCAATTCGATATGTACCAAAAGTTGAGGGGCTTTACAACCAAATCGGTAACCGCCATCGTATTTATTATTTTGATAGCTTGTACCATTTTTCATGCAGAGGCATTGGCATATTGTTCGAGATTCGTCCAATATGTCTAATGAACATACATGTAAATCTTTTCTTCATAATCAAGTAACCAACTCGATACGATTACCGATTATTCGACAGATTACAAATAAAGACACATATGTTATATCACATTTATAATATTTTGATAATTAAATATATCATCAAACGGTAAAAACAATTTTTGAAATATGTTCCAATTAGTGCTGGCACGTGTATAATAGTATTTTATTTAACATGCGACTCGCAACTATTTCACAAGTGTGACCATGCAGGCATTAGGGATCAGGTTCACTATATTATAAAAATTTATCTTACATTTAAAAATCTAATTACTAAAGGAATTTTAGTATGCTATCTAAGGGAAAGTCTTATTTAACTTCGCATTTTGGATATACTCTAGTGCCTTAAGGTGGTAATTAGTTTAGCGTACACTTTGTATTGATCCACTATAAAAAGGTATACATTTTTTTTTAATGAACGTTTGTCTTACTATGATTATGAAATCACACTGAATCAGCGAAATACACTAAGGCGTAGTATAACGTCGCTGGCCCAATGCGGGTGATCAGTCGCCCAAATATAGTTAGGGTAAGCTCGAGCCTCCTTGGTGAGAGCAGCTGCTTAACACTATTAATTTAAAGATTCAAACTAATTATAATTTAAGGAATTCAAATATTATTTTAAACAATAATAGTGAATCAGTACATTATATATTATAAATAAAAAAGTATTTGTCTAAACATAATGCCATGTCATTCCGATTTCATCTATGGATTGTCGAAGTATAGAAAAAAATAATTTAACAAATTTTTAACTGTTTATTGTAATAAACAAAACAAACTTATGTAAATAAAAAGTGTGATAAAATAATATTCTGATATTCACATGCTAGAAGAAGATTTCTATATTAAATAGCGGTCTTAAACTGCTATTCTAGATTATTTCCTCCAGATACCGTAGATGAAAACGCATGGTATTAATTGTTTACCCGTGGCGGGCCAATAGTGTCCTTTGATGTAGGCACAGAGAACGATCGCTGCGTTTTGAACAGCATTCTAGCAGAAGCCTGCATGTTGCAATGTGACGCAAGCAAAACGGACAACACAAATAAGTAAAATGCGATTACGAAAATGTATTTAAGGGTGAGGTTTGCGCGACATTTGATATTTAAATACGTAACAGTTAAAAAAAGTTAAACAAATAGACAAAACATATAACAGCGATTAAACGATACAATAATAAGTTAATTATTAAACATCGTTATGTGAAACAGTTTGTAAATTAAGCCATGAAATTATGTTTTTAACATAGCACATCAAATGTCGGCACAAATCAAAGGAGAGGGGTGGTAACATTATAACAATGCATACAAACGATAGTTATCAACCAAAGTCCAAGAACAAAGTTGCGTGAAAGAACACAATGTGATATAAGTAGTATGGTCAATACTGTGTTATAGTTACTGAAAGATAAGGAATTCGTTAGACATAGCTTGTGGTATGTGGACTGATTTAGGAAAGTTGTTTTTCTTTTAAAGTAACAGTGTATCTGCGATTATTACTTTTGAAGATACTAGATCAAGTGCATATAGCTGAAGACCTTTTGAAAATTATTTAGTAAAGTTCCCCTTAATTTCCATCATCATTATATCCTGATCTGTAGTATGACCCCCAAAGTCTAATTTAATAAGTTTTAGTTTTAGTATATTGTTTGCCAAAGTATGGAAACAGTCAAATGCATTCAAAATTTTTAATGTATTAACTTGCAATTAAATACTGTTTTACATTACATCACTTGCGATGAATTTCAAAAAATCATTTTCCTAATAAACTCTCATATTATCTAGTTTTACCGTTTTACAAATCTATAGAATATTAATAGATAAAATTAATATTATTCAAATTTTCATTTTAAATAACCATAGTTATTTTTAAGCAACGGTAAGAATAAAAATAGTACCTCTTAGTATTATCAAATTAACTAACATCGTTGAACAAGTATGAGCAGACTTTCAGATTGAAAAGTTTTTTACAAATTCTCGACAAATTGTCAATTTTCAGGACGATGAAAGTGACAAAGAAATCATAAAACAGTTTGAGCAATTTTTAAGCAGCAGCAAATTATTACTTTATTCTTATTGACCTTAAGCTTTGAAATCTCGTGTATAAAATTGGTAAAAAGATGCAGCCATAAAAATCGTCCACACACCACATAGAAAGAAAAAGTTTTTCTATAATTACTCTATCTATTACAATGATGCGATATCATCACCACGTTAGGCCTTTACCAATACACAAGCTGTCTCAGTCTAACAAGCCAATTATTTCACGTCTGCGTGGGAAAGTTTTCTTTCTGCGCATCTCCACGTGTCACACACGGCAGTTATGAATAACTAAAATATTAAACAAAATCTTTGAAAAGAATTTGTTCGGAATTGGATTTAGGACAATTTTATATTTATTCAATAATCATAGAAAATAAATGTTAGCGAAAATAAATATTATATTCAAATATTTATTTCCATCCAGAATCCATGAAGAATACCATAACATTTGCTATTTTGAATCTCTAGATTCAAAATGCTGGATCAAATGATGCAAAAGTATTGTGAAATATTTTTCGTGAAGAAACGGGTATTTTCTTTTTTAGTAGTAGATTAAAAAAATTAAATGTTATTCTATAGA